>OX438919.1:4130000-4833231 GCA_949316025.1 Lapara coniferarum | reverse complement strand
GTTTGATGGAAACGACGCATTCGCCTTTAATGTTTGATGCACGCCGTGAATAAAGACAAATGTGCTTCCAAAATAAGTTAATTGTAAGTATTCAACAAAATAGTACTTTCTAAATTTCAAAGAATTGAACTCATAATACAGAAAAGATTACTCACTACCAAAATTGAAATGAACATAAGATTTATTATTAAAATATCTCAATTAGTTTCTTCATAACATTATTTTTTTAACTCTTAGATATAAAATTGGATAAGTATGCTATAAATATATATTACGTGAGTAAACTTTTGTGGGCGTGATTCATTTTATATAGCTAAAGGTTAATCTACGCTAAGCCTATCCGTTTACTTTAAACTCATTACTTTAATAATACGCCTCCGTATTATCGGATTTCAGAAAACGCCGTTTTAATATTCTAACGTATGCAATGCAATTAGCTCTATATTATACACTGCCCACTACCGAACTCCTTTACTACTGAGGGGTTAGGCCATAGTACACCACGCTGGCTTAGTGCGGGTTGGCAGACATCACATACCCTCGAAATTCTTATGTATAATTATCCGGTATGTAGGTTTCTTCACGATGTTTTCCTTCACCGTTAAAGCGAACGGTAATTGCTAAACAATACACACGTAAATTCGAAAAGTCAGAGGTGTGTGCCTTGGGTTTTGAACCTCAGAACATTGTCTCGGCATACCGTTCCATTCCGAACTATGCTATCGTCCACTTTTCTAACGTATGTTTCTCAATAATATTATTAGTTAATTTTAGAGTATCAGCTTAGGATTTAGACATTCATTCATAAACAGCACATTTCTGATTCGATTATATTTTCCTCTCACATTGAAATACACATTATTCTAAGCCAAAAGTTCCACATTACTACGAGCCATATTCCAAAATGAACAATGAACGAATCGATTTCGAATATTCACCGGCCATGAGGGTGCAAATTAAAGGACACAATAAAACAAAGGTTCTTAGAGGGGCATTACGACCAGCCCGGCCCGCCTTATAAATAATTCCCCGTACGACAGACCCACGCGTTCTAATGAATGCTAAGACCTGGCTTAAGTAGGATCAGTAGCATTTGTACACATGTGGAAATGTCAACAACGAACTTGTGGATAAAATATTGGTGCCTTGATTATTTATTTGTGTTCATTCTACTACACCACTTGGAGTTAGTTTCTACTACGAAATTATTTGCAAAGCTAAAAAAATATTTTAGTAACTGTAGAAGTTTCGACGGAGATACAGAAAACAATCAACCTTAATGACATTCAACTTCAATAAAATATTAAACTAAATCTGATTCGACGTTTGCAATAACCATAAAAATATTATTAATCTCGAAAGTTTCACGTCCACTTCAGTTCATGAATAAAACTTACAGTAGGTAAGTCCGAGTTTGTAGCGCTCGGATATCCGCATTTTCCTTAATATTTCAGATCAAAGGAAAAGCCAATTACTATCTACCTAAAGACGACATATTTCTTTTTATATTTCTTGCGACTCGTCTATGTTTACTACCTCAGTCTTTAAATAAACTGTTGATATAAATTCTTACTAAAGTAATGTATGTTATTTGCAACAAAATATGTACTGTTATGAATTAAGGTTCTTAATCATCTTAACCATATCTAAAACAAAAGATAAGGCAATTGTTATGTGACTGCATATCAAAGTTAGGTTTTGGTAAATTTTTAACCAATCAAACCTTAAGAGTTCTATAGAATTCTTAAAAAATATATCAAAGTATAGATACCTAAGTAAATACAAAAACAGCAATATAATGTAACTCAATAATTCTCTACAAGCAACTATACGCTATATATCGATCCCATCACTGACGACAATTCAATAAATGTCAAGACGTTACATCCAATACACATTTCGTCACAAAGCCGGCCATCGTACATGACGTCGCTGCACAGTCCGCATTATCCCTAAATCCCCCGACACGACGCTCTCCGGATGATTGTAATGATATTAACTTCATTTACGACTGCAAAAGAATTTTGGCGTAAAAAGCTGTGAAAACAACGGTGTTGAGACTACTATGTTTCTTCTGATGTTTGTTTTTTGTGTACAATATTTTACTGCGGATCGAACACTTCCAACTTGGTCTATTGCGGGTGGGAAAGTGATCATAATACATTCTTATCTTATACTAGCAGAATATATTACAAATGAACAGCTTTTGCTTCGTAACATGTTTGCACTATATGTAGACTGCTTAATTTCAGAATTACAAAATTCTTAAAATGTGCATTTCAGGCATTATCAATTCACTTGAATGTGATAGGACAAATTATTAATTAGGAAACTTAGACGAAGATATCCTTCTAATAATTATTTCTTTCTTTCAATACTAAAGAAATAAGACACGCCGTTCAAACAATTCCACCTAATCAATCGAGTTCAAATTTCTTTGGCAAGTCGGTACAAACCCGCCGCAAATCGGGATTAATCGACCCACAAAAACATATTAATAGGATAATAACCTCGATTTATTATTCGATAATCGAAATTTACAACTTTTGCATCCGCAAAAGCGTGCCGCGAGAACCTCTAATCGTTCTAAATGGTCGAAGCAGTTTTAATGGATCCACTGTGAGTTATATCCTGGGAGTAGCGAAGTTTTTGATGTCATTTACTGATTAAAATCGATGTTAATTAGAGATTTAGAACTATATCGCTGTGTTCTTTAAGTACATTGTGTATTGTATATATTTAGTAATTACTAAGTTATCACAACCCAAATATTATTGAGGAACCGATATTTTTACTTTTCGATAAGCAAATTAAGTTCCTTTTCACATTCGTTATTTAATGCATAATTTTTATTGGAAAAGAAAGAAAACCCATGAAACTACTGTTCTTAAAAACACAAGAATCAAAACAAAAGTATTGAGTTTTTACTTAAGATTACAGTAGAATTTACAATCGGAAACAGAAAGAAAACATAAGTATTTTACTGTGTTAAATAAAATACACAGTAGTTTTGAATCCAAACCATAAACTTCTAAAAACAGAATGTAAAATAGGCAAAGTTCGATAAATATTTAATTGAAAACAATGTTTAGAGAAATAAATTACCATTGTAATTATATCAATAACAAACAAAACCACGAATACAGACAATGAGATATATTTAATATAGAAGAAACCTTCTGTTTTTTGTTAAAATACAATTATTATTGTTAGTTACACGAGAAGGCAACATTAACCTTGCAAAATTTGGGTGTACGAGTTTTCGAGTAATGAGTGCAATAACCTTTTATGAATGACCAAAATATCTAGTCTGAGTCACTGTATCATTTTGTAGTTGTAGTGTGGTAGATGTAATATAGTGAAGAGAGTGTTCAAAGAGAAGAATAAAATAGGCACAGATAGTCACTATAGTTTATTAACAGTTTACAGAAACACAATCACACCACAGTATATAGTTTATAGAAGGAGTAAAAAAAAGAAAATAGTTCAGAGAAAGAGTACGACGGATATTATTAAGTTAGTGGAAGAACGAAAGGCGCAAGTGATATTTTAGCCAGCGCGGCGCACGCGTCACGATATAGTGGTAAACCGACTGATGGCCAGTTCTCGTGTGCGCGTACATCGATCAACGTACGGCGAACCCAAATTGAGGTCACGCGCCAGGTAGGCGATGCAAACAATAGAATCGTAATCATTTTACTTAACAAAACAAGCTAGGTTATCTATATAAAAATTATTGTCATATTAATATTTATTTGTCCGTACGTTGATTATTTTTTATTTCTTTTTCTTTAATATAATTTTGAATATAGCTTAATGTATAAGTACTAAATTAATTAAAGTGGTGATATGAGTCACCCACAAGTAGTAGCATCGCTACAATTTCCATGAACGAATACATATCTTCGCAAAAACAGTACATGAATCTAATGGGACCGATTTCGTCAGTAATTATGATCATAAATCGTAAATCCACCATCTTAGAAGCAAATTTGACCCTTAACAATAAAATCTCGGGGCTGCGAAACTACTAGTAATATACAAAGTCATCAAGGCATTAATTTGTACGTTAACGCCCTACTAGCTCGTGTCCCGGTGCGCCAAAATTGCTCATATTATACAACCACGGGAGTAATTAATTCCAAGCTTTAATTCCTTTGGTGGAATTTTAAATTAATTGTGGCTTTTATTTACTTTAAGTTGATTTCACCTCTATTGTTTGATACCTTTAATCTTTGTCTGCGAGAGCAGTTTATCTCGGGACACTGTATATCAAATATTTAAAAAAATCATCTTCCCATAACTTACTAAATTAATTACATTTTTTTATTACTTCTGAATGACGAAACGAGCATGTAGTTCGCCCAATGGTAAGCGATACGACCACCCATAAACAGTAGCAACACCTTCCAGCACCTTGAGTTACAAAGTACTGTATGGCACTCCACTGCGCTCGTCACAACGAGACACAGACATTAGAGGTTAGGTTTCAGAACTCTCAGTAATTACGCTGGTTGCAATTTCCTTTAAACCGGAACATAAAAGTGCATGCACACTGCTGTTTAGCGGTAGAAATAGACATTGCGGTGTTATCTCCCCAAACGGCCCCTCGCATATGAGAGACCTACCCCCAGGAATTTTCATCATCCCTTCCGAATTAAGTCATAATAACGAACACACAAACACATACATAAAACAACATGAATATCATACGCATTGTAACACCATTTAAATGATTGCACCAGTTTACTGTTTATCATATTGTTTACTACCTACAAATTTTGTACATGAATGTTTCAACGACTGTGTCACTACTTGCGTTTTACAAATTGCAGTTTTCTACATAAAACATTATTCTAGTGCTCACGAAAAAGAAAAACAAATGCAAAAGCGTATACAATTCCGTACTTCATTTAACAAATGCAACTCTGTTTCCATAAGTCAACGAAACCGAGCAAAATAAAGTGCCACTACTAGATATCGATTTCAACTTTCAATATTTAAACGTTTCACTACCAGCTGCTTTCGTGTGGAGTTTAAATAATCAAAATAATGTAATACCAATAACCTATCCATTAAAACAAATATTACAATCCTAGAGTTCTTAGAGGATCATTCCATTTCTTTTCTTTTCTTCTGGCATTGCGAACATTGGCGGTCAGTGGTGATCACTTGCGAACAGGTGACCCACATATTCCCTACAATCTTACTTATTTAACCAAAACAGACATAACATACCACGGAAAATGCCGTTGTACAAAATTAGCAAAATGGGAGCTAATTGGAAAATAAATTGAACATCTAAACAAATATTGCAAATGCCGAGATTCTTTCTAAATGGAGAATCCTCGTTTCGCACAGAGCGTCGGCTCCGTTAATTCTGTGATATTTTAATACACATCCTCTTTTTGCAATGTAATTAGTTCGCGTCTCGGTACGGATTGAAATCTAAAAGTATTCTTTAATACCATCTAACGTGGTGGATTTGTTTTTTACAAATGTCAATCCTCATTTGAAATACTATTGTATTTTATGTATTCTACCTTTCTATCACCTTTTCTTGGAATCCTATTACAATTAACAAGCTTAGGTTTTTTATCCAAGACTTGCATTCCATTCTCAAGCTAAAGACTTATACGGCCGGTTTTAACTCTAGAGATTGTGTTTTGTTGGATTGTATCTTCGGCTATGACGATATCCATATATGAGGACAATAGTCTAGTGTCACCAACCAACTCTACAAGGCATTAATCCGACATCTACGTCGTTACATCATACATTAACAACTTAAACTGTACATCTTTATGATTGTTGGATGTATATGTATGTATGAATATGTTTGTTGGACGAAAGCGTCCAACAAACATATTTAATAAGTACCACAACAGTTTCGCTCCCACCACAAAGCGACTGGCGCCATCTGCAGATGCTGATACGTCAACGACAACGCGTCTCCATTAAAAGCGAGCATTCAACACAAAATGAGGTCGTGAACAAAGAGATTGTTAGCCTTCTCGGAATATCACGAAGAGCTAGCCTAAGCCGACAAGTACTATATGACCTTATAGGTTCGAGACAAATTGTATATATCATATTTATGTCTTCGTTGCTTATTCCTTACAGAGAACAACGGTGATATATGTATAATATAAAAATAATAGTTATTTAATATTAGCAAGGTTTGATTTTAGTCATTCCTAATATAGTAAGAGTTTAGTTAAGAAAATTTGCATTGCAATATACGCAAAAACATCTTTACAAGAGTATAATGACCTCATATATTGGCATACAGAGACTACCTTTAAAAAATGAACAAAGTATTGAAATTGAAATAGGTTCCAAAACCTCGAAGTTAACTTTGCAATTATGATAATCCCAACTTATTTATAAAACTCGGATAGTCCATTAGTTACAATATAATCTAGAATACATACAACCTATTAGATTTAAACAGTTTAAAATTTATCATTAACCTACACGCTCACTCACGCCTATTATCCCCGAAGGCGTAGCAGAGGCGCAACTAGTGCATCGACTTTTCGCCGTTATTCCGTCCCATGATGTGATAGGGGTCGAGCCTATCGCCATTTCGGGCACAAATTCCAGACTCCGAGCTGATATTGAATAGAAAAACTCAATATAACTTTGCCCGACCCGGGAATCGAACCCGAGACTTCAGTATTGCAGTCGTACCATAATACAACTACGCCACCGAGGCAGTCATTAACATTTGATTGATAATTAATCATGTAAAATATATGTGTAGACACTTTAGACTAACAGACAAGTGCAATAGTAGAGCGGTATTTTCATTAGTATCGTATCTTGCAGACATTGGAAAGTTAAACTTTTTGCAAGAGATATTTATTGGATATCGTTACAAATTGCACTATTTATTTTCAGAAATTAAATTAGGGCTACGGAGATTCTCAAAAATCAAGTAAAGTCTAAAAAGATTTCTTTAATATTATCACACTCCTATAAAAGTGATTCCAGATATATTTATGTTTTATTGAAATTATATGTCTACTACTGGATCGAGCTTACGGATGTACCAATATTTTTATATACACAATAAAGACTGGTTTCTGTATCGTGATTTTTTTAGTAAAATAGATATCTTCTATCGTTATTTTATTCTAAATATCATTATTTTCTTTACATAGAATAGAGTTGCCTCAACACATTTCAGTCGTTTCAGTTTTAGTAGCCATATAAGTGTTATTTCTATAGTGCCGGTTAAAAATCAACAAAGCCTATTTCATATGACACACGCAGAGTGTGTAGCGTTGAGATTACACTTTCTACGAAGTAGCAACGTATGAGCAATAAAAGTGTTAGCGTCTTGAGCACATGTGTTGTGACATGGTTTATTTGTAGTTCTAAAATCCACTCTATTAACATTTATCGTATGTTGACATGACTCTATATCATAGGAACTTTAACGAAACACTTTTTTTTAAGCATGCTTCTCCTTGGATACAAACATGGTAAATAAAGTTTTAAAACTTAATTATGAAAGAAACATAATTTGTAGTTTTATGTAGGTACTTAGTTATTATACCACGAAGTATAATCCTAACAAAGGACAAAAGGCAGTAATATTAAAATTGCACACCTTTCCATAAATCAAATAGGAATGTTTGTACAAGACGACTGTTGATCCTTTTCCCTTTGTTTAAATCTGTCTTAGGACGCGGTCAGCGCGAGTCCATGAATGTTCGGTAGCCCGGGTTGCCATCAAATAAGAGGATTTTCACCTATTGATTTAAATAATACGTCGAAAGTTGGAGCCATATGAAAACGAGCCCGAATTTTGTGGTTAACCTTTTGTAAGCGTTCCGAGCGTATCTGATTATTGTAAAATCAATGTTGCATGTTAACTTTATTAATGGAAAGTAACGTGTGTTTTTATATAAGGTTACCTACAAAAGTTTTTTTTTAATACTTATTGATGCGATGGATGAAATCATAATATTTATTTATACTCGAAATAAAAGATATCCAATATGATAAGTTTCAGATATTTTGCACTTAATCTTTAAAAGGTTTTTATCAACATCAGTAGTAAGATATTCGTACTACATAATATGTATATACTACATAATATATATTCATATTATGAAATCCTGACCTCAAAGGAGGAAAACGATACTGCAATCTCATTCTCAACCTCAACAAATACACACTAAGAAACATTAAAAAAAAACTCCCCTTATTTTCTCCTGTCTAGAGAAAGATAACGAACTAATAAATATTTTGGCGTTATCCTCTTCTTAGTTAAGAAGATTTGACGGCCTATACAAAGTTTAACAATGGGTCGCCAATCATACAAATACAACTTCGATAAGCCACCTTTCTTAAAAAAAACTTTTACAAAGAATCTCAAACCGAAGCCCAGAGAGACAAAGCCGTTAACATATTATCACAATCAATCATCAACATTCATTAGCAGCCATACAGAAAGCGTTGCAAACATGCATGTACTTGATAAATTACGGTGAGCGTTACAATGCTCTGCGGTTCCTGTTGCATTAATACAAATTATCCTACCGATAGCGGATTAGCTGGCTATTATTACACCATCACTGATATCGACATCCGCGTATTAACCTACGTATCATAAATAATTATAAAATATTCAGCACATAATAAACTAGTTTTGTTTATATTTCAACGTTCTTTATATTTATTTTGGTAATATATTATGCATTTATGTTAAAAAGATTTCCATCCAATCAGTACTATATAAAATCAATAACTACATTATAATAAACAAAATCCAACATCTATTTTACTCCATTAATACATTCATTTAGATCAACCAAATTTTTCTTCATTTTTTCAATACCTTTTGTACATTTACCACAATAAATCACATAAGTCAATATTTGGTGGTTCGTAACATAATTAATTGTAGCAGATAGCCTGCGAACACCACGAGGCTCGTTACGCTTCGTTCACCCGATAAATTGCCAAAAGACGGGCTTCAATCTAAACTGCCATCACTTTCATTGTATGAATCACGGGTGCATTTTGAATGTGCATTAATGACACGAGACTGAAACACGTCCGCTTGATACGTTATCTAGTAAAGCGCTTCATTGATAAAAACCTATGCTGAAGTATTATTCGCCCAAAACGAGTTAGACTAAATAATGTTTTGTTGTACTAGTAGCAAATTTAGGATGAAAATCCGAACACAGGTTCATAGATGAGAAACATTGAACGGGAATTGATTTTCGAAAAAATTGGCTTGCCCTTATGGGATTTTAAATAGCGCGGCTATGAAACTAAAATCCTTTGAAGGAAAATTATATTCTCTGTTTAGTATTTAAGATTGTTAATTGTTTTTTTAATTTAAATTCATTCTCTATTATTTGATAAATAATTTTAATACTTATTAGTTATAAACAATTCGCATGCAGTCTCCGCCTTTAACTACAATGGCCCGCTTATATATATAGATGTACTAGCTTTTGCCAGCGGCTCCGCCCGCGTGAAAGAGTTTTTCCGGGATAAAAGTCCCGTTTTATATTTCACGGGGATAAAAAGTAGCCTATGTCCTTTTTCAGGTTCTAAAATATCTGTGTACCAAATTTCATTTAAATCGGTTCAGTAGTTTTGGCATGAAAGCGCGACAGACAGAGTTACTTTCGCATTTATAATATACTAGCTGTTGCCTGCGGCTCCGCCCGCGTTAAAAAGTTTTTCCGGGGAAAAGTCCCGCTTTATACTTTTCCGGAATAAAACGTAGCCTAAGTTACTCCTTATTACATCAGCTACCTCCCAATAAAAGTCCCGTCAAAATCGGTCCAGCCATTTCAGAGATTAGCCGGAACAGACAGACAAAAATTGAAAAAAAAAAATAATTTTGGTGTGTGTACCGTATATATATATTCATTGCATAGAGATTAATATTATTACGTTGATACAACTCTTAACAAATAATGCATTAATTTCGACCAAATTTGATTACCATAAAAACGGTTCTAGTGAGTTAATCTTAAAAGATAGACATATACTGTCGCGGACATTTTTTTAGATCCTTTCAAGAGGAATAATTCTTTCATACATATATTTTTGATATCTTGAACCGTTTTCGCAGCGCATGCAATGGAAGCCGTCAAGGATGAATAATTTTCCCCGTTTTTTTTCACATTTTCCATTATTTCTTCGCTCCTAATAGTTGCATCGTGATGTTATATAGCCTAAAGCCTTCCTCGATAAATGGTCTATTCAACACAAAAATATTTTTTCAATTCGAACCAGTAGTTCCTGAGATTAGCGCGTTCAAACAAACAAACAAACAAACTCTTCAGTTTTATAATATTAGTATAGATGAGAAAACCCTATGTATATGGACACCGGTGTCCGTCGCGGGCCTTGACAGACTACGCAAGTTTATTAATAATTTAAATTTCATTCATGTATTGGTGTACATTGGTTGGTGATCAGTAAAAAAAAACAATTTCATACATAAACGTATTGAAATAACATAAGGCGTATATTCTTGTGACGTAGGTATATTTTTATATGAAACTTGGATTGGACCGACCTACTTATACTTTATAATGATGATGGAAAATTCAATGACTATATTATATTCTAACGCGTTTAGATGCTCTCCCTAAAGATATTTTTCTTCGTCGCGCTGATACGTAAATATTTGCTATAGTTTCATTAAACTCGTTGATACTTGTCGGTTGTTTTTTCATTTCAATGCACTAGATAATTGCAACGAAGTGCCTGACAAAGCATACTTTTAAAGCGTAAAAATGTAATGCAAAATCTGCTATGTTTTATTTGCACATCAATTATGAAACAGTTAACACAATATTAAATGCTAAGTTTCATAGACCATTGTCAAATACCTAACAAATTCACGTATGAGAGAAACATTTGTTACAATACAAAAAACATTTACATTTTTCCGCAATTGTGCAAATCATAACAACTCGTTGATAATACGAGAATGGAAATACAAAACATGCATCCATTAATTCCCCTAGTTCTTCATACCAGGTACGATGGTGCAACGGAGCGTCAATGGCAACCTGGCAGAGGCAGGGTAAAAAGCTACGTTTACCTTCTGTGCCATAGAAATCACTGTTATGCACGGCTGCAATTCGCCCTAGTTTCCCTGGCTTAGTCTCAAAAGCAGCCTTGCGGTTATTGAGGGACAACTTAAAACCTGGCCAAGAAAAGTGTGGATGCAAATCTGGCTTCAAATATTCCCCAAACAAAAGTGAAGAAATATTGAATACTTATATAAAATACTTTCTCGGTGGCGTAGTTGTATTACGGTACGACTACAATGCTGAGGTATCAGGTTCGATCCCAGGGTCGGGCAAAGTTATATAGGGTTCTTCGAAACAGTATCAGCCCGAAGTGTGGAATTTGTGCCCGATATGACGATAGCCTCGCCTGCTATCACATCATGGGACAGCATACCTACGCACGTCGAAAAATGGTTACACTTATGGCGCCTGTGTCAACCCCTTCGGGGATAAAAGGCGCGAGAATACATTATATGAGTATTTTATTTTTAGTACATTACTACTCCATCGAAATTTATTAGCTACTTCGTCCAGCGATAGTCATAGTCATACTATAGTCATGTAAACCATCTCTCGTAAGTCGACACTTCTTACTATAAGGTGCGTGGATCACTCCCTGCCCGTAAATAAAAAAATATATAATGGGAATGAGTCAGCATTTGTTTTTCATGAATTACAATGCGCAATCGTTTCACTAATAACCATTGTCCGTTCGTTTGACAATGTATGAAAAATTATGTGCAATTCGTATTGTACGGGCAATTTAAAATTCCTCTTTCCACACTCTGTTTGAAATTTATTACTTTCTTAGTCAAGAAATATCCGCACTGAGATTGATTTGTGCGACATAAATCCTTTTTATTACTTAGTAATATCTAGTCTCCTAGATCTGCTAATACTGGGACTGAGACGAATACTAATACGACTGGGAAATAGATAATGCCCTTAGGCATTAAGTCCGCCTGTACTATACCTTTGTACAAAGTGTTAAAATAAAAATAAGTAAATAAATAATACAACGAAATCGGCTATATATTTTTTCAAGCAGCCAGTTTAACTCACCACCACTCACTCACATAAAATGCTCTTTCGTAAAAATTAATAATTATTAGAATAGAGACAATATTCGCGTACACATAGGCCATACATCCAGGTCAATCGATAGAGGGACAGTAGCAGTCGCGTGCCGCGGACACGCACCACCTTCAAGTATTCATTATTGGAATCGATGGGTGTCACACAACGCCGCGCCGTGCCAGTCTTAGTTCAAATTTACATAACTTTTCAATTAATTAACTATTACTAATGCGTGAATAAACTTGCAAGGTGGACAGACGATTTGATAAAGGTCGCTGGAACATGCTGGATGGAGCCCGTTTTTGACAGGTTTAGGGGACATATTTAGGGGAGGCCTATGTTCAACTGTGTATCATGTGGCTGATGTTGATAATTATGAATAGATTAAAATAATATCAGATCACTTATGAAGATGGTTAAGTGTTTGTGAAATACAGCTTTGAAATTTGATAGATACTGAGACGTTATTCTGTACGCGCATAATTAAAACGAATAGTTATACTACAAACTATTCATAGCAATCGATAAATTTATTATAATTCAAAACACTATTTATTTGTTTACGCATAAAATGAATAAAATTAAGACATTCAGGGTCAGTTACTAGTCACATAACGTATTCAAATTAAACGTGTTTCGCTCATTAACATTATTAAAAATATTTCAAAAAATTATCGATATATCAATATTTATGCACGTAACAAATATATTTCCTCAATACAACCTTGTTGTGTTATTCAAACTGTAGTAACAAATGTTATTCAAACTGTATTTTCTTGAACTATCACAATATTTACATCACAAAAAGAAATTAATTTTGTGTTATATGAGAGAAAATTGTTTCAAACGGCTACAGTGTATGACTACTCCCTAGAGAGACTGGAGGTGCAATAAAATTATAATAAGAACAAAGGTAAGAAGTTTTGAAATGAGACAGTAGTTTAAAAAATATTTAAAACGATTATACAGGGTCATTTTGACATTGCGTTAATAAATGAAACCACATACTTATCTCATTGAAAATATCGTATTCCATTAAGTTATTTTAACCATAGATGTAAAATAAAAAAGTGTAATTTTCGAACAAAATAAATATCAATAAAAAGTAACTTTAAGTTTACACGCCCTAATGGCCACTATGACTGCTCTAGGAAAATTTGTCGCAGCAGCAACATTGCACTTTCAGTCAGAAATACATTTCCGCACACGCCATATTCGCACAAAACTACAAAATTAACAAAAATATGGAATACTACAACCGGGATTTTTGGCGAAAGTATTCATTATTCATGGATGATTTTTGGCATAATGTTAGCAAAGGTATAAACGAATATGTGGTTTCATTTAGTAACGTAATGTAAAAATGACCTTGTATAAAACTACAAAAATTTACATAGATAGATAAAAAGTTTATTTTGGCTCCAATAATTAACACACTGTATAACTTAGGATATACATAGACAACAGACAGGTGCACATCCATTTGTAAAATATAGTAGCAGTAAATACTTTTATAGTTCCTCAAAAAATACTATAACATTATGCTAAACTAGCTTTTGCCCGCGGCTCCGCCCGCATTAAAAAGTTTTTCCGGGATAAAAGTCCCGATTTATATTTTCCCGGGATAAAATGTAGCCTATGTGTTAATACAGGACATGATCTACCGGTGTGCCAAATTTCAACGAAATCCGTTCAGTAGTTTTTGCGTCAAAGAGGAACAAACATCCTTACATCCATACATTCTTACAAACTTTCGCCTTTATAATATTAGTAGGATTATTTTTAAATTACTAACGAATTATTGACGAATTGTAAGCGAAAAGAAACTATATTCTATTATCACTTATGATAATTACAAATTAGCAGTTAAATATTTTCTTTATATTCCTTTGCGAAAATCTTCTAACATGATACGTCCAATAACAGCTGCTTACGTTAACCTTTTTATGCGGTGACACAAAAAACAAACAACTACGCTAACCGGTTCAACGACCTTAGTTATGTTTTTGTTACATCAAGTCCGCTCGCTACATTCGTATTAGCAATTTAAATGTCGAAAAAACCACTGTTTTATCTATTACTTTATTCCAAATAAAAGCAAAATATAAATTTTATAAACAAGCTTTTATTTAAATGTTCTAAACGGAGTTTTTTTTTAAATCAAACTTTATTATTTATACTATACACAGACAAAAGTTAATCGCGAGATTTACTTGTGTAGATAATACAATAATTAAGTAGTTCAATCTTGGTAATAGTAAATTTATTGACATGCTTTTATGTCTAGATAGTATAAAACATAGTTTAAATCAATTTAACGTAAATTTTTTTTCTTTTGTTTTTAAGTTTTTTTAAAATTGACTCACTTTTTACTTTTTAGTTATTAAAATTCAGTTGCAAGATTTGGCCCGACCAATACGACCCCAATATCATAATTCGCGACTCTAAAAACACCAGGGTAGCAAAATTTCAAACCGATTGAACCAAATAATTGGACCAACTGCGCGTGCCCAGCGGCCGCGTCAGAACTCGGCGTGGCTTTCCGCTGTTTCGCCTCCGAACACCACGAACAAATGTGCTGAGGTCTGCGCCCTTGTCGCGGGCCATACGATTGCTTTATATTATTTCCGGGAACGTGAATATATTTGATTGCAACCTGCAGGAATTCACAGAAGTGGCCCACAGTGTCATTAGTTAAGACATTACCCCGCAAGTCTTACCGATTAGCCGGACAGTAATACACCAGCTCTTCGAAGGGTTGAACACAGACGTCAGTATATTGATATATTTTTCGAAAATCATTGATACCCACATTATAATAGTGCGTAAAAATAATCATGCATTGTTATTTGTCATCCTACCTAAACGCGTGCATGTAAAATTTCTTCTCAAACGGTTGAGGATACCTGCTTTCACATTCCGTTCAAGATTTGACCCTAACATACGTACATAAATAACATTTCAGGTTAAATAAAACCTAGTAATAAAACTATTAGGTCAAATATTTTTTCATTAAATAACGGTGACGATAGTACAGCAATGTTTATTTTGGTTTTATTCACATTTCATTCATTTATAGGCACTTGCAAGTTAATTACACTTGGTTCGCAGAAATGGGCCTGTTTAATTGTGGCGGTCGTCGAGAGGTGCTCATGCCACTCATGTCTACATTCTATGGACTGTACGCTTGTTGAAGCACGGCGACTTTGCTGTGTCAATATAAAATACACTCAATTTTTAATTATTTTATTACAACTTCATTGATCAATTACCGTTAATTTACAAGAATTATAAATAACACACCTCTTAATTAAATATTGTAGACTAGATTTTGCCCGCGGCTCCGCCTGCGTTAAAAAGTTTTTCCGGGAGAAAAGTCCCGCTTTTTATTTTCCCAGGATAAAATGTAGCCTATGTGTTATTCCAGGACATGATCTACCCGTGTGCCAAATTTCATTGAAATCCGTTCAGTAGTTTTTGCGTGAAAGAGTAACAAACATCCATACATCCAGATATCCTACTAATATTATAAAGGCGAAAGTTTGTAAGAATGTATGGATGTTTGGATGTATGGATGTAAGGATGTTTGTTCCTCTTTCACGCAAAAACTACTGAACGGATTTCGATGAAATTTGGCACACGGGTAGATCATGTCCTGGATTAACACATAGGCTACTTTTTATCCCGGGAAAATATAAACCGGGACTTTTATCCCGGAAAAACTTTTTAATGCGGGCGGAGCCGCGGGCAAAAGCTAGTTTTTTAATAAATGTCTAATGGTAATCTTATCACAAAAATTACTGGTTTATTTTGGCTACCTTTTTAACTCTTAAGGTGGGTTGCAGAAAATAACTTTAACAATGACAAAGGTCTAACCAACTGTCAAGTGTTCGGTTAGGCAATTTTCGGGTTGCATAAAATCAACAATTGTCAAAATGACGTCACGAATAACAGTAACATTAACCGCTCAGTTTCGGGCGGTTAATGTTAAACTTATGGTTAGTTTTCGTAATCTGTGTGTATACTCTGTATACTTAATTGTCATTTGTCAAACGATATTTAATAATAATATCCTATGCCCTATTTTAATACAAATACTCTGTTAAATACCTACGTAAAATGTCTCGTACGTGAAATATTGTGAGAAGCAAGCTCTAGCAATGATAGCGATTCTGAAAGTGGGTCTATCCAAATAGCTTGGTGAAGTAAAAAATTCCGCTAAAATTCTATGATAGCAACAAAGAGGGTGTAAATACTAGGTGCCTACGTAATAAAAGAAATTTTAATAATCAATTAATGTTTCATCAAGATTTAATAGATATATGAAATCATTGCCATTGCTAAAATATTACCCGTACAAGATTTTGGGGTGATATAGCATCATTTCACTGGTCACTCATTTATCTTTAACTTTAACAATTACGACATTGGTGCAACAAAAAAAGAAATTAGGCGTGGTGGCAATGATGCAACAGACTAATTGTCAATTTCAGTAGTCATTGTTATTATCACTGCTAAAGTTAACTTCAACGGCAGCACTAACGTCAGATTTTGTGCAACCCTCCCTCCCTCCAAACAAAAAATGTCCTGATGTTTTTCTACAGCATTACGTGACACAAACGCAACACTGAAATCTGTTTATATCACAACTAGCCAAAAACGTTCTATTCGCTAACGTTATAAAGTCAAATAAACATAAAAAAAACTCAATCAGAAATCGTGGAAATTCTACTATCAAAGTCAAGTACCGAACGAGACATCGTGAAACTGAAAGTAAACACACTAGGGAGAACGTAATGGACGCGGGTCCAAGCTGGATGGCTGAACAAACTTTGAACGTTAGAGAATTGGCTACACTGTTATAAACTAAACAAACATTGAAATTTAAATCAAAAATTGACTTTGGACCGCGCTTGACTGCAACTTCACATAATATATTACATACTTTTGGTTGAACTCTCTTTTCGTGAGTCTTGCCTTTGCCTATTGTAAATAAATTCTCGCTTTTACCATTAATGCTTCACAAAGACAAATTCACTTTCATGCGTACAAATAACTGGATTTTAGGATGAAAGGATACGTTTCAAGGAAATAATCACGCACATCTAACCTAATTACTAAAATACACTCGTTGGGTATTTACTGTTCATGGAAGCCATTTGAAAACAAATCTATAATATTAGTAAACTTATATCTGATATGAAATAGTAATGTGGGTTTATCGCCTAATTTTGCTTATAATATTTATCTTCTCTATAAAATTCGATATTCTACAGATCGGCTATTGAACTGTTTTTAGTACCTACCATTATTTAAAAATAAATATTAAACATGATCGGATATTTCATATTACACTAATTTGACAAACTTACTTTAATAATAAAAAAATATTTGAACCATACAACAATATGTACGCTATATTCAAATGAATATAATCTACGAATGTATAATTTAATTACATTTAAAATATTAATCATGTACACTTGATTTTTCGTTCCGTGCGTACAAAGAGCTCGGATGATGAATCACGAGCGTCGATTCGCTTCAACGTTTCCGTTCAAGCCCGGATATAGATTCAGCTGATGGATACGTTAAATATTCATTATTATGTTCGCTTAAATCCTAACAATGTGCGCCAAGCTCTGAATATTTATAGCCTGATTGACTAAGGAGTTCGGACGCTGTGGGTGCCGCAGCCACAATTTGATTTAATGTGCGTTAAAGAGAAATTCCTAGAAAACTGTGCGTATTATGTGTTTTTGATAAATTAATCCTACTAATATTACAAAACACGAGTCTGTAAGAATGGATGGATGTATGGATGTTTGTTACTCTTTCACGCAAAAAACTACTGAACGGATTTCGATGAAATTTGGCAAACAGGTAGTTCATGTCCTGGATTAACAAACAATATGCTACTTTTTATCCTGGGAAAATATAAAACGGGACTTTTATCCCGGAAAAACTCATTCACGCGGGCGGAGCCGCGGGCAAAAGCTAAAGAATTATAAACAAAATAAAAATAGGGAGTAAAGAGAAACAATGATACCCAATATGTATTTAGCTTCCATTTTGTATTTAGGGTGCAAGTCTTTTTCAAGACAATATATCAGCACAATTTGAATTACATGTCATAAAAGCAAAATCTCTCGCCACATAATTTACTGATAACGATAAGATAAACGCTAGAATGCAAGGAAATAACAAACGTATTGTAGACATGAGATCCGCATTCGTAAAAGTAACCCACATACGAGTTTGCAAGGCGTGGTGGTCAAAACAACGTGAAATAAATCTGAAAACGAGTTACGGCGTATTTAAGTTTTCACTATCTTTTACAAATCTGTACATATAAATGCTTCGCGTAAAAATTCGCTGAAATTAAAAAAACGGTACAAATCCTTTTTCTCGTAGCGTTAAGAACGTTAATTTAACCGCTCTCGTGGCTATTCATCATACCCTTTGTCTGCTGTAAAAATAAAGGACAAAAGATAATAAATCCGCTCTGAATTAAATTAAGAATATTATTTTTTTATGCCAGAGTTTGTTGTGAGGCGAATTTGATGAATAATTAGCCGAAGAACATTATTAAATAACGAAAATTATTTGAAAGACATAGGTAATGTTGCAAAAATTTACGGAATACATTTTAGGTTCCAAAATGGAAACAAAGGTCCTGTGTAATATTTACTTATAAAAAAAAACTATAACATTACAAACCGACTATCCAAATTGTTAAGAGTATTATCCAAATTGCTTGCCTAATACGCGGTGTGTATTTCTTTATGCATTGGAAAGTAGACTCAAAGGAAATGTAAAACACGAAGTGAGTAAATAATGTGTGTATTTATCGCTATATCTTCACGGCGTAACGTTCTAAAACGCGCGAAAGTGTTGCACAAACGGGCGAGGTAACGTGCCAATCAGAGCATCTCCAACCGAAGTTTTGTTTTCATACCGTACAATTAACAGTTATCATTAAACATCTTACGATTGATATGTAATAAGAAATAGGATGTTTTATAAATACAATTTTATTACGAGAATCAATACATGAAAGCTGATGCCACGACCACCCGGAACTTTAATTTAAAAATGTTGCATTCCCGCACTGGACTACGCGCGGCAATCAGTCTAACAGTTTGAGTTTTAATATCATAATTGCGAATGGATATATGGAAGAACATATTCTTGAAACCTTAACAGTAATGCTAGACACTTGGCTGGGAACGCGTAACGGTGCAAAACGAAGCTCTGTCAAGATAGCAGTAGCAAATTAGCAGAATCAAATCAAATACATTTTAGAATTTGTAGCTAATTTGTTGCTAATTAGTTACCACAATATCGATTTTGTTGCTCAAGCCGTTTAAAAAAAAAAGCTGTCAATGCTATCTTGATATGAAGATAGCAGGGAACTAACGAAACTTAGAGATATGTGATCAAATGTGGTATAGGAATTTGTAGCTAATTTGTTGCTAATAAGTTACCGCAAAAACAATTTTTTAGCTCAAGCCGTTTCCAAGAAAATGCTGTTACTGCTATCTTGATATCAAGATAGCAGGAAACTAACGAAACTTATTGATATGTGATCAAATGTGGTATAGGAATTTGTAGCTAATTTGTTGCTAATAAGTTACCGCAAAAACAATTTTTTAGCTCAAGCCGTTTCCAAAAAAATGCTGTTACTGCTATCTTGATATCAAGATAGCAGGGAACTAACGAAACTTAGAGATATGTGATCAAATGTGGTATAGGAATTTGTAGCTAATTTGTTGCTAATAAGTTACCGCAAAAACAATTCTTCAGCTCAAGCCGTTTCCAAAAAAATGCTGTTACTGCTATCTTGATATCAAGATAGCAGGAAACTAACGAAACTTATTGATATGTGATCAAATGTGGTATAGGAATTTGTAGCTAATTTGTTGCTAATAAGTTACCGCAAAAACAATTTTGTAGCTCAAGCCGTTTCCAAAAAAATGCTGTTACTGCTATTTTGATATCAAGATAGCAGGAAACTAACGAAACTTAGAGATATGTGATCAAATGTGGTATAGGAATTTGTAGCTAATTTGTTGCTAATAAGTTACCGCAAAAACAACTTTGTAGCTCAAGCCGTTTCCAAAAAAATGCTGTTTACTGCTACCTTGATATTAAGATAGCAGGAAACTAACGAAACTTAGAGATACGTGATCAAATGTGGTATAGGAATTTGTAGCTAATTTGTTGCTAATAAGTTACCGCAAAAACAACTTTGTAGCTCAAGCCGTTTCCAAAAAAATGCTGTTACTGCTACCTTGATATCAAGATAGCAGGAAACTAACGAAACTTAGAGATATGTGATCAAATGTGGTATAGGAATTTGTAGCTAATTTGTTGCTAATAAGTTACCGCAAAAACAATTTTGTAGCTCAAGCCGTTTCCAAAAAAAGCTGTTACTGCTATCTTGATATGAAGATAGCAGGAAACTAACGAAACTTAGAGATATGTGATCAAATGTGGTATATGAATTTGTAGCTAATTTGTTGCTAATAAGTTACCGCAAAAACAATTTTGTAGCTCAAGCCGATTCCAAAAAAATGCTGTTACTGCTATCTTGATATCAAGATAGCAGGAAACTAAAGGAACTTATTGATATGTGATCAAATGTGGTATAGGAATTTGTTGCTAATAAGTTACCACAAAAACAATTTTGTAGCTCAAGCCGTTTCCAATAAAAAGCTGTTACTGCTATCTTAATATGAAGATAGCAGGAAACTACCGAAACTTATTGATATGTGATCAAATGTGGTATAGGAATTTGTAGCTAATTTGTTGCTAATAAGTTACCGCAAAAATGATTTTGTAGCTCAAGCCGATTCCAAAAAAATGCTGTTACTGCTACCTTGATATCAAGATAGCAGGAAACTAAAGGAACTTATTGATATGTGATCAAATGTGGTATAGGAATTTGTAGCTAATTTGTTGCCAATAAGTTACCGCAAAAATAATTTTGTAGCTCAAGCCTTTTCCCATAAAAAGCTGTTACTGCTATCTTGATATGAAGATAGCAGGAAACTAACGAAACTTAGAGATATGTGACAGCATTTTTTTATAAACGGCTTGAACTACAAAATTGTTTTTGCGGTAACTTATTAGCAACAAAGTAGCTACAAATTCCTATACCACATTTGATCACAAATCTCGTAAGTTTCGTTAGTTTCCTGCTATCTTCATATCAAGATAGCAGTAACAGCTTTTTTTTTTGAAACGGCTTGAGCTAAAAAATTGTTTTTACGGTAACTTATTAGCAACAAATTAGCTACAAATTCCTATACCACATTTGATCACATATCAATAAGTTTCGTTAGTTTCCTGCTATCTTGATATCAAGATAGCAGTAACAGCATTTTTTTGGAAACGGCTTGAGCTTCAAAATTGTTTTTGCGGTAACTTATTAGCAACAAATTAGCTACAAATTCCTATACCACATTTGATCACATATCTCTAAGTTTCGTTAGTTCCCTGCTATCTTCATATCAAGATAGCAGTGACAGCTTTTTTTTTTAAACGGCTTGAGCAACAAAATCGATATTGTGGTAACTAATTAGCAACAAATTAGCTACAAATTCTAAAATATATTTGATTTAATTCTGCTAAGTTGCTACTGCTATCTTGACAGAGCTGCAAAACGATACCAACGTATACATAATATCAAAAATGTCATTTTAACCTTTGTCCTTTTGTGTATAACACTTGCCCTTTTGGCACAGTCAAGAAAGTGTATGCTAGACCACTTTATTGTGATTCCGCAGATCGCGGCAGACGGCAACGGCACACGACGGTAAATGACGCGCGGCAGGTGACGTCCTACCGGGCGTCATTTGCCGTCGTGTGCGGAATCGGTTTCATACAATTTAATACTGCATAGTAGTGCTGTCGGTCGTCGCGGCACATGCCGTCTGCCGCGTCCTGCGGAATCACAGCTTCAAGGTTCTAAATAAGTCGCTTGCGCGTCGTCTGCCAGCAACATGCAACTTACGACTAAAGCAGATAATAGGAGTTATCTGTCGTATTCTTTCTACACCTTCGAACCATTGCACCTGCTTGGTGAAATATAAAATTGCTTGGTGAATAATAAAGCTAAATAAGATAAAGCACCAAATTGGGTGATTGTACATTTAAAATTACGTTATAATTTCCATTTCATCTCCGCCTACGGCATAATTATTCCAAAGTAAATTTTCAATTAAGATTTGATACTAAAATAGCGCAGCGATAAAAATCCTCCCTTTCGTTTAATAAACCGCTAATATAAATATTTAGCTTCGTAATAGAATGAAAACAGGGTTATTTAACGCTCGGGCCCTGTTAAGCAGCTTACTAGAAATTTATATAAAGTAAATGTATCACACATAATACTTTAAACAATCTCAGTAACTCGATAAACAACAAGAATATTCGACTGGAATACGCTTAATTAACATTTAATAGCTAAAATTTCTAAACATAATAATACCTGCACATCGGTATTACGTATACTAATATCATAGAATTAATAATTGTGACTAGGATAGAATGTGTAATCTCCGTAACTGTTATTTATGCAGTCCTGATCACAAAGAGACAGCTCAATTATCCCTCAGAGTTATACTTTTTATCCTGGTAATGGTATTTGGGCAACCAGTCACGGAAAAAGTCAGTTAAATAAAATAGAAATCGAAGCATAATAAAATTTAATATCTACTGACATAAGATTGTCAGAGAATCAAGGTGACCGACATAGCTCTGAGAGTTAGTAAGTTGAAGTGGCAATGGGCTGGCCACATATGTCGCAGAACAGATAACCGCTGGAGTAGCCATGTTCTGAAGTGGAGACCGCGCCTTGGCAAACGTAGCGTGGGACGCCCTCTGGCCAGATCGCGACTTGTACAAGAGGGCCGGTAGCGACTGGATGCATAAAGCAGCAGACCAGGCTCAGTGGGATATCTTGGGAGAGGTCTTTGTCCAGCAGTGGATTGCAACGGGCTGATGATGATGATGAAGAAGATTGAACTCATTCATTATTGTACACATACAACACAACTTAAATTATTACCTTACGAACAATTAATTAAAACCTAACGTTCCCTACTCACGGAACGTTACATATACATACATATATACATTCAAGCCTTTTATCCCCGAAGGGGTAGGCAGAGGCGCTACTAGTGCACCCACTTTTCGCCATTATTCCGCCCCATGATGTGATAGGGGGCGAGCCTATCGCCATATCGGGTACAAATTCCAGACTCCGAGCTGATAGTGAATAAAAAACTCAATATCACTTTGCCCGACAAGGGGATCGAACCCGAGACCTCAGCATTGCAGTCGTACCATAATACCACTACGCCACCGAGGCAGTCAGTTTTTGTTCACGGAACATTAATTTACGGGTATAACTGATAAACGTAATAGTCAAAACGTTTGCAACAAGCAAATAAATACACTTCATGAAAATACGTGACATGACGAAGAATATCTTTATGATACCAATATCATAAAAATTTCCAACGTCATTTGTATTATTTTAAATAAAATATTTTGTTGCACACAAAAGAAATAGTCGGAAGTTTAAGTGCGTTATTATGATGCCTAAGACCTTCCCGGCTCGAGTCTTCCTATTGTAGCGAACAACACAGGCGTCCTCTATCTGGGACAAGGATATTGCCTGAGGCCATCGCGTTCAGTGGTTGTACTTACTACAATATAAAACTTGCTATCGATATGCAAAAAATCAATATTCAGTATAAATTGATACTCATGAATTAGAAAAAGCATTTTGGTGGTGCATATTATTTGTTTATGTGTACATTCATGCTTCAGACATTTAAATAGTTCTGAATTCTAACCTGATATTAGAATTGAGCGTATTTTTTGTTCACAGGTAACTGAGAGACTCAGAATGAAAAGTTATAGATCCCTCCCCTATTTAAAGAAAGCCAGACGGATTATGTAGGATTTATACGAGCTAAAACCGTCTACATCAGCGTTATTGAAAAGGTGCCGAGACCGCAGAGGCATTGATGGATCTATGAAAGCAACTACGTATTCATTATAATCAACTTTACCTTTCTTTCTCGTGGGCAGACTGCGGATACTGCAGTATCGTCTGTTGGTTTTCCATTTCCACCACGCATTGTGTCCCTAGTTCGAGTTCTGTAACAAAAGAAATAGAATCAATCGAAGAATATTTGATAAAGATAAAAAAATCCCTACGGCGTCAATATCTGTCATCTTTATTAAATTCATTGGAGAACTGAAAAGATAGAAACAAGATTTTAATTTGAATATTTTATTTTGGTTTTGAATAATCTTAGTTGACAGTGTTCACAAACACTGTCAAAGTTTATAAGTAATAACCCATAATGATAAATACAAAGCAACCAATCACCATTTGAAAATAGTCCTTCGTACAATTACTCGTACTCAAGCTCTGTTTTTTTTTCTTTCCAATTGCCTTCCGGCCTTCATGTATACGCCATGAGGCATAGATCAACATTAATTGAAATAATTATATTCCTACTTAGCAATACACACGTGCTAGCGATTGATTCCTATTATACCCGTATGGAAAACCTCGTGGTACGCAACGAGCTGATTTTCTATACAAGGAAGATACCGTAAAAACAAGAATACAAAGAAATATATGAGATGTAAACTGCACATTGCATGAAAAGGTTCTTCACGGGGGCCAGAATGCCGTTGTAATAAAATCAAAGCCAGTCATCGGAATCTTAATACCTTTAATAATATATTTTGTTGGTGGTATGTTACAATTGATATTTTAGTCGACAAAAAAGCCTTTTAATTACGGGTTAAGAACTCAACAATAGCCGCAAACAAGCATTTCTTTTAAAATCATAAGTGATTAGAACAGGAAGAGCTGTTATGACGTGGTGCGCTTCAAGAACTCCTTGAAAAAATTACTAGAGCGTGACCACTTGATCCCTACGTGCAGCTACTTATAAAAAAAAGTTTATATAAAGCAGGTTTTGATTGATTTCTTATATTTACGCGAATGTTAGACATTGAAATTGACTTTCAGTCCGCCCCGTGACCATGAACGCTGCAGTCTTCGAAACGTCGGGAGAAAATATAAATTAAAAAACCGCGATAAAATCCCTCAAATAGTTTTGATTGTCCTTGTTACTTAATGTCTCATCAAAATCTTTCAAATTGCTGTTGATGGGGAAGCGTGGCACATTATTACGCATGTCGCAGACCGCGTGGAAGCAGATTAAAAGATTACAGTCGTTATGTTCTCAGCATAAGTTTGTTTATCAAATGTGGACTATACCTAAGTACTGCAAACAAGTAATCGGCTAGTACGCAGGTGACTCAGCGCGAGGTCGACGCCGCGTCCGCGACGATACTCTTTCAAATCCGGTTCCTTTAGACCATTTCATGTACGTTGGAATCGTGCAAAATATTGTGAACCAGATTGTAAGAACGCAAGACGTAATTTAACTTAAAGTTTCCTCACAAAAATTCCCATTAATTACCACTTTAATTACTCAAAAAAATATGTTTCGAAAATAATGCCACAACTCTCGCAACACGAAGCGTTATATACGAATAGTAAGTTACATTACAGACTTACATGTAAATTAACGTGTCGCAAATCAAGGATTTAGAAAGAGGCGGCACAAGAATGTTAGGCGATTTTACATTTTTCAAAGCCACAGTAACATTGCTAAACAGCCTTGCGCTGTTGCATGCGCCGGTAACTTACCTACTTAACTCTAGAATCGATTTAATAAATGACGTAAAGACGTTCCCAAAGTGGGCCAGCATTAATCACGGACTGAGCATTTTCACGCGTCTATTCACCATGACGAAAACAAGTGGGCATTATAGACGAAAAATGTAAAAGTAGTGAATGAATTTGAATTATTTTGCCAAGGATTTGGCGAATCGCCGTCGACGCCTGTGGCGGGAGGGGCCTCCTTCTGTATTGCTCCAGAAATATCGCCTGGATTGATTAACAAGCTGTCAAACATCCCTCCACAATATAAATGGAAATCGGCAACCGCGACGTAATTTGAATCTCAACTGTCTGAAACTTCGAATTTCGATTTAACTCTTAGTTTTCAGCAATCTCTGAAAATGATACAAACTTTTAATGGTCAATTTTTGTAACAAAATTTGATGTAATTAATTTTTACATTATGTATCTGTCTGTGGTGGCTCGTGGTTGGCTTATTGTATTTAGTTTCTATTTTTAATAAAATTATATTCAATATTACAATTCATTGTAAACTCTGTCTAGAATGTTCAAATTGCATCGCTAAAGAAAATATTATCAGCAATTTAGAAACCAATCATAAACAAAACATAAACCCAATCCTTTTTACTTTTTATTAACAAGATAATGGTGGTACATTGGGTGATTGGAATATTTTTGTGTGTTTTCCTCAATTATAATTTTTGATGTTTAAACATTAAAAAACTGCTATGAAATAGTTAACCAAAGTACATTTACTATGGAAACGTTATGTGTACACAAACTCAATGATTTAACTTTCTGTGCAAAATGTTAGGCTTTGAAGGTAGCTTATAAGATTACAAAATTTGTCATTTGGTTACTTTGCACTGTATTACATTGCAAAGTAGCAAAGGTTACCTAGTGTATCCATTTTAGCTATAATCATCCACCTTGTAGTGTAGTTTAAGGATCTCTGAACTTCCGAAGTTATCTTACTTCTTGATAATATTATAAATGTGAAAGTTTGTGAAAATTTCTGGATGTTTGTTAGACATAAATGCAGAAACAAGTAAACTGACCAGGAAGAAATTTGGCACACAGGCAGGTCATTAACATATAGGCTACTATTTTATTCTGGTAATTTTCTCCAATGAAAATAATGGATATTTTTAATCAGGTTCTATAAATAGATGGCCCTGGCTTCAAACTATGTTTTCAATTTAATTTCTTATTAAACCCACAATATTATGTATTCTTTTTACTTTTTTATAGACTTCCAGAATACAGTTGTGATAAAAAAAAATCTTATGTGGCCAGAGCCACATAAGATATTTCCAATATCAAGTGAGGTTGATACATGTGCAGAAGAAATATAAAAAAAAAGACTGCACCAGATGACCAGACGAAACAGAAACAAATAACACTGTGAATCAAAAAAATATTATCCGTGATGCTGCTCATCAGACTTGTTTTAGTATTTAGATAAAACACCAGATTGCATGAAAATTATAATATGGGCTGCACCAGAAGAATGAAACTTTGTTAAAAAAAACTTCAAATATAGTTTTTTGTGATTCACTATCATCAATCTAGAAAGTTAGATAAAAAACTCTGTAGCATGTCAATTCAATACATGTGTAATGTTTGTTACATTGATATTACTGTTTTACAACAAAAGATATTGAAAATGATACCAAGCGAAATAAAAATAAGACAAATTCCTTAAACACAATTGGCACAGAAGAATTGTGGTGAATTATGAATTACCATGACCCAAGTATCTACAATGTTCCGTAACACCAAATGTAACGAAAATGAATAAAGAAATTAAGGAAAATAATGGACGAAAATTGCTACAACACATTTTCTACTTTTTAAACGTAAGACGGCGGTGCTCAATATTTAAAAAGGATAATTACATGACAAATAAATAATATCACATACAAATATGAATCAATCATTTGTAACGCTTACATTTATAAAACCCGCCTGTATGTTATCATGAACACATAAAGTGTAGAGATAAACAGTCATACGCAGTCACCTGTATGTGCGATAGTAATTTCTTTATTTATTAGCAAAATGAAACAAGCTTACCTCGCCTGTTAAAAGGACGGACTCGAACGGCGACTTTAATTTTATCCGAGGTCATTTTTGCACTTAAATAACACTAATACAATTAAAACACAACACTTTGCACATAAAAGTACAATAAATTATTGCACATATTCACCCATATTCTAAAATAACAAAATTCATTATTTTACATTACGATCACGACGTTCCTGGATTGACACTGCCCGCCATGTTGTTTTTACGTTGCACAGAGTTTCAAGCATTTAACCGCATCGAAAAACCGGTAACCGGTAAATTTCTACAGTATTAAAAAATACAAATATACAAATAAATGTAATTTTAAAAGAACTTAAGAGCTACATTTGAATAATTAATTTTGGTATATATTCAAAATAATTATTTATATTTTCGGTGAAGTACGAGGTTTGAAACTCAGAATAAGGACTTTATTCTATGGTTTGAAATGGGTATTGAAAATGTTGCCAAGCAAAGGTTTAAAAATATGTTGTACTTCTTTGGTTGCAAAAATATTTTTAACACTATGTCCATTGTTCTGTTATATAGCAAATATATACATACATATAATACATATATTGGGATAGTTTCAAATATCTGCTTGTAACTGTTCCAACGCTACCATATTGTTTTTGTATGAGGTCCCCCCTATTTTTTTACTTCATTTATATTTAGATTTTTCCTACGCTTACACACAATTACATTATAACATAGTGTTAAACAATCACACGGTACTTTCTAATGATTTTATATGTAATACAATTCATAATCCGCATTTGTACAATAGCTTGGGAACGGGAGCAATATAAAATATTCTATATGTATTACTTTGTAATGATTTTATAAGTAATCAATTCATAATCCGCATTTGTTTGATAGCTGGGAAACGGGAGCAATATAAAATATTTATATGTATTACTTTGTAATGATTTTATAAGTAATCAATTCATAATCCGCATTTGTTCGATAGCTTGGGAACGGGAGCAATATAAATTTATATTCTATATATATTATGTTACATGTGGACCCGTCGCAAGTCATTGTGATTTTTTGCAGTATATAACACAAAAAATAATGGTGGTCCACGGAACCACAGCTCCTTGTGTCGATATGAACGATATAATTCTATAAACGTGTGATTATTTACTTAAACGTTAATTGAACTTATACCTTTGACGGAGGGAAAGACCATACATGCCGCTTCCTTTATAATCGTAGAGTATTTATCCAATGGAGACGAAATGGCAATAATGCGCAAAAAATTTTTCTGTCAATCCTGACGGGGGCGAGGTAGACACGGATAGCACACATTTAACAAAAAAAATGTGAGCCGTCACGGGATGCCTGGCAGATGTAAAACATCGACATTCTTTCGTAAAAGTAATATGCAGAAAAGAACAGATTGTGATAGGAACTAAATGTCATAATGACAAAATAAAATATTATTTTTACGGCACGTTTAACTAATCTTGGTGATATCCAGTTTCCATAATAATATTTTGTGACCCCTGTGATGATTGTTGGGTTCTAAAATATTTATAAAAAATATGTTATTAAAATAAACAGAAAAAAATAAATTGGCTTCAATATATTAGTAAACTCAAGAATCTTAGCTAGTTATTTCAATATATTACTAAAGATCGTAAATTATAAATATCAATAATGAATGTTTCACTATAAATTCCACTATGATTAGAAAAATTAATTAAATTTGCGCATGGCGTAGCGTCGCCACACCGTACACACTACTGCATATAGACTGTATATATATACCATCATATAGCATGGTGGCGCGTCGCCACGGCATGCGTCGCCACGCCAGAAATCGGTTTTACGTGCGGCTATAGATGTTTCAAATAAAAAAAAACCACACGCGCGGGGCTTAATATAAGGTCACTTTTACACAATAACACAGCAAAAATCACAATTTCTGTGGAGCACCGCTTAATCAATATCGTAGAATGTAATGATAGCGATCGCAAGTCACATAGGTTTTAATGAAAATCTATGACCAACTGCGCATTGTGACCAGCGAAGGGTTGGCCTGGTCATCCCATCTCCTTGTTCCTCTAAATTTATAATATATCGTGTAAGCTCGGTCATGACTATATAAGGGAATTTACTAGATTTCGAATGTTTTGTTTTGAGTATTGGCAAGTTTAATAGTAATATGTCAATGCCAAGTGTCAAATTGTAGTTGTCACTTGTCAGCTTGACTGCGCAACCAAAACATGACGAGTGTGTTTTGTGTCGGTTTTCTCTAGTTTCTTGAAAAACTCAACAAGTTTAGTGCAACTATAAAACCTGACGCCTTCGTGCAGCCATTAATCAGAAAAAGAAATGGCTACTGATCCGCTTTTTGGTTGGGACTTAACGTTTAAAACAATAGAAAAAGATATAAAACGAAAATCTGATGTTGTTATAGCTTTTATTCATTTCAATTTGACGAAAAGGGGTTTTCGAAGTATTGGGATTGGGGATGAGGTAAAGTTATCGATTACACATTTCCAGCTTTTGATTCGGCGATGAAATTAAACTAAGAAACAAACATTGTTACAGTAAAATAGTCTTATCGTTTCCCTTCTAAATAGATTTATTTTTCACAAAAAATTTAAAGACATCTTGTGCTCAGTTATCCGCTTAAGGACATATTATGTTTTTTGTAACCTATTTGGGGTATATGTTTTTCAATATATATAAATACATATAAATACTGTATATGTTTTTCAGTTTCGTATTGCTAATTTTAAGCATTAAATGGGTCCTGGATTTTGCATAGAACCAATAAGTCAAATAGAAAAAGATATGTTACTACACTGCTTAAGAATTTTTTACACCAAAAATATTTATAATGGAATATTGTGATGGCTAATACTATGTTTTGTTATTAATGAAAAATAAATGCACTGACTTACTTGCCAAAATAACCTGGTTGATGCGCTCTTTCTCTATAAACTGGTCAGAAATAAAGTCGATTGCCCTAATTTATTGGCTTAAATAAGGATTTTTGCTCCTTCTCGATAACTTCGAAATAAAATTACACGTCTCTGTCCTCATCTACGAAGGACTGTTTTAGGTGCAAATTCACCAATACGAAGACTGCAAAATCTTGGACAGATGTAGTGATATATTAGACTTTCATAATGACAGTGTTGGTAAATGTTATAAAAATATTATTGAGCATTTCTCAAAATAATCATAAAATCCAGAATCTATGTGTAAAATCTATATTTTGATTTGAAAGTGTATAACTTTGTTTTTGTAAATTTAGTATTCCGATTAGTTTTTTTTTATGTGACGTCATTTCCATTATTTTTAGTTATATAATTTATTTTAATGTATTGATCATCATTTTTGTGCATGTGGAACTAGCCTGTAAGAAATTGTTGCACTTACAAGTTGTGTAGTATCTTTCCCTTATAAATTGTACTGGTGTAAACAATTGTTGGCTAGTCAAATAAATAAATAAATAACTCGAAGGAAAAAGTTTTAAAATTATGTTATATGGTTATGAAGATTCTTAGGAATGTTTTTGTGATATGGTTCTATATATATGTATGGGGAAACCCTATGTACATGGACACCATTGTCCATCGCGGGGCTTGACAGACTACATAGAATATGTGTGATGGACATGCAGAGCCGCGCCGTCCCTATGTGCTAAGTGTGCGGCGCACATATGCGCCAAGGCAATAGGGGCGCCGGAATCGGGATGACATGCCAACATTAAATTATTGAAATTATATTTGTTATACTACAAAAAATTCTTTACAGTTGAGTAGGTAATAAAGTAGGTACAAGTCTCCCAAGACAATACTCACTCCTGTGGCACAGCTTGTGGTTTAAATTTTAAACCACTTGAATTTTGACCCCAATGTTTATGAGCTATGTGTTAAAATAAAAAAAGCAGCCGCTACAATAGCCAACTACATATCTTATTACAAACAATTTACAAATGTCATGTTCTTAATTAAAACTTATAAAAATATTATCTGCAATCCACAATGAGCCAAGAAAGGGATTGTTCAATAATAAAAAAAATATTCATGTTTAAACAAGCCAACAAAAATCAGAGGCCCTTTACAGATTTCACACACAGGCCCTGTCTTGGGTCGGCACGACCTTGTGGACATGGAAAAATAACTAACAAAAGGAATGTTTAAGATTTACCATCATTATTTATTATCATTCCAGCTACGTTCATAATATGATGAGTGCGGGACACAGGCCTTTTTTAAATTTACAATACTTAAAATAATTGGGATATATTTTACCACGTAATAAACCTCATCATCATCATCAGCCCGTTGCAGTCCACTGCTGAACAAAGGCCTCTCCCAAGATACGCCACAGAGCCCGGTCTGCTGCTTTATGCATCCAGTTGCTGCCGGCCCTCTTGTGCAAGTCATCCCGCCATCTGGCTAGAGGGCGTCCCACGCTACGTTTACCAAGACGCGGTCTCCACTCCAGAACACGCTTACTCCAGCGGTTATCTGTTCTGCGACATATGTGGCCAGCCCATTGCCACTTTAACCTACTAACTCTCAGAGCTATGTCGGTCACTTTGGTTCTCTGACGGATCACTTCGTTCCGAATTTTGTCCTTCAGAGAGACTCCGAGCATAGCTCTTTCCATAGCACGTTGAGTGACTTTAAGCTTATGGATTAGCCCCACAGTCAGTGTCCACGTCTCGGCTCCGTACGTCATTACGGAGAGGACGCACTCGTTGAAACGTAATAAACCTGTTGTGTAAGATTAAGAACAAATTATTTATGTTGTTATTTCTGTAAAATTTTGTATTACATTCCAGCGTACCTTAACTGGTGATGAGGAATCAAGTGAACTGCTGCCGACAGGTTGGAATGATGCTGAGTACTACACCATGAGATATGTCCTCAACTCCAAACTCTACATACTGCATGGATTGAACTCTGATGGCAATCTGATTGTCAATTTGATGGTAAGAAATTTGTATACTGAAACATAATGCCCATATTGATTTTGTAAAGAGGTTTACAATGAAAATATACTCCCCTAACCTATTCAATCCATTTAAGAAAAATTGGCTTTATGGCTATAATATGCCTTTTTTCTGCAATTTCTTTACATAACAATACTAGTATTGTTCGGGATGGTGCATTGCAGCATAAGTGACAAAATAAAAGATTGAAGTTGAGTATAGTATCAATCTCAATTTTGCCTTTTTTGTTACTGCAGTGTAGTACTAATCCCAACGAAATGTACTATGTTTACAAAATAGGATGTTCCTCTAGAGCCCACACATTTAATATTATAAATTAATAATACTAGCTCTATACTAACTACTATTGAGCATAAGCCTCCTCTAATACTGATTGTGTAGTCTACCACTCTGGCCAATTGTCGGTGGGCAGATTTCACTTATCCGTGATATTCTTTTGGAGGATTAAAACACCATTCAAATGAACGAGAATTGGTGTACAGTACACATGTAATTTTTGCTGTGGGTTTTGAAACTTTGGACATTTGTTTAGCAGACCTTTCTATTCCCAGCTAGGCATTTAATATTTCCTTATTATAATTCCACAGAGGTCCGAAGATTTAGCAGTATCAAACATTGCAGTGAAGATTGATGACACAGTGCAGGCTATAAATGGTTCCATAGACAAAATGATTCCGGGACACAAAGATTTGATGTATAACATAAAAAGAGATCTCATTGATGCTGTCACTGAAAAACCAACAATTTCTACAGAAACTCAGACCAGGAGTAAGTTTATATTTCTTTACTTATTTTTGAATATAGTATTTAAGCCTTACTTCTTACTGATATTATAAATGCGAAAGGTTGTGAAAAGGTTTGGATATATATTTATATTTGTTAGAAATAAACGCAGAAACAACTAAGAGATTTGGATAAAATTTGGCACACTGTTTAATCATGTCCTAGGTTAACACATAGGCTACTTTTTATTCTCATAGTTTTGCTCCCATGGGAAATAATGGGTATTTTAATATTATTATTTAAGTTAATGGCGCTGGGAAAGACGTTTCACGCGGCCGAAGCCACGAGCAACACCTAGTTATTTCATAACACACAAATCATTTATGAAATAAAAAGTACTAAAATGTATTTTGATGAAACTAATAAATTCAATCAGTTTACAGATTATGAGATTTGCACTGTTGACTATCGATAATAACCATTTTAAAAATATAAACTAAATACTTACCCTGTTTTTACATCCCATAGAAGTAATTGTGTGTAATATGAGGATTAGATACCCAAAAATTATTTTTTATATTTTATTACTGGCTTTTTGTAAACATCTATACTACAATAAAATGTGAAAGAAATGTGATAAAAAGAAGGGAGGTGACTAAAAAAGATTAATGGAAAACAAATCAGCTATTTTTATAATTTTTTTTCTGTCTGTTTTCTATTTTGCTTGTTACTGTACATGTTGCTAACTACTGAACGGACTTCGATGAAAGGACATGTTCAAAAACGGTCCTAAAATTTAACCAATACAGTTTATACATATTTAGACGGAAATCCTAAAAACTAGCCTTTTACAATAATCCGTTTAATTTTAAAGACGTCCGGTTTTGAGATTTACGTATGTAGTACTTTTTTTTTTTTTAATTGTATTATGATACTCACACACCCACTGTTATTATAAGTTCACCACCCAATTAGTGGTCAATAAATTTATTCTTTCTTTTCTTTAATTTTATTTTCCTTAAAAATTACACTTACTATGAAGGTTTTTAAAAAAGTTAGTCCTACTAATATTATAAAGGCGAAAGTTTGTAAGAATGTATGGATGTTTGGATGTATAGATGTTTGTTCCTCTTTCACGCAAAAACTACTGAACGGATTTCGATGAAATTTGGCACACGGGTAGGTCATGTCCTGGATTAACACATAGGCTACTTTTTATCCCGGGAAAACATAAAGCGGGACTTTTATCCCGGAAAAACTTTTTAATGCGGGCGGAGCCTCGGGCAAAAGCTAGTTAGTTATAAATGGATGGGTTCTAAAATATCTTTTTAATGGATTCAAGATCCGTATTTTTCCCCTTTAATATCCCTAAAGTTTGACCCTGGTTGGATTTTGAGGCCTAGCACCCTTACAAAAAGCGGATATCTCCTTTGGTATGGAGATAGTGGAGTTAAGACCCTAGAAAAACATGGGCTACTTTTTATCCTGGGAGAATATAAAGGGGGACTTGTATCCCAGCAAATCTTTGTCAAGTGGGTGGAGCCGCGAACAAAGGCTGGTTTTAATATAGTAAGATAAGCATAAGGCACATTTAAACAAAAGACATCATTGATAGCTTACGATAATAATGGATACCTACTAAGGGTTAAATCTTGTAACTTGTCATTACAAGACATCTACAGTCATAAAAAAGTAGAAAAAAACCGCTAGACCATAATATCTTATTCACATTATAACTGGGGATATATAAAACATTTCTAAACATGACTCATGCTGTGCATGAGATCATATTGAGAATAGTATTTTAAGGAAAAACAATCTAGTTTAAGTATTAATTACTTGTGCGTGGTTCACTGAAGTTGTTTTATTTGTTATATGAATTACAGTGTGCAACAATTAAATGTTATTAACTCCTTTGTTTCATACTTTATTAGTGTTACATTTTTCACAATATGGGTGCAGTAAAAAGATCAGCGATATTGTTTGTGACTGTCATAATTTGTGCTATTCTTGGTAAGTACTGTGTAGGATTCTCTAATTACCGGTGGTAGGTCTCTCATATATAGGAGTCCGTCTGGGTGGGTGCCACCGCAATGTCTATTACTACCGCCAAGCAGCAGTGTGCATGCATTGTTGTGTTTTGGTTTGTAGGACATTGTAGCCAGTGAAACTACCGGACGTAATGAGACTCAACATCTGTGTCAGGATGACGAGCGCAGTGGAATGCCACACAGTACTTTGTAACTTAAGGTGCTGTATAGTTACTACTGTTTATGGGTGGTCGTATCGCTTACCATCAGGCGAACGGTATGCTCGTCTCGTCATTCAATGCAATAAAAAAAAGGTCCATTAAGGGCGAAAATAAGACCTAGGAGGATAGATTAATATAATAATATGTCTTTTGTTTTGGTCAGCTTATGTATCCATGTGACAAATCAGCTAGCAAACGGTGAAATCGCCCCTGAGTATTTAGAAATGATTGTTATTTAAAATTTCCAATAAATTAGCTATCAGAAAAAGAACACTTTTTTATAATATTGTCAAAGGGATAATCACACAAGTTAGTAACTGAAGTTCGAGACTTGACTAGAGATTTTTATATTTTTATAGAATCCTGAAAAAAAAACAGTCGAAAGCGGGACTCGAACCCACGACCTCCGGCGAACCGTGCCGTCGCTCTTTCCAATTGAGCTATTTCGACCTCGCTTTCGATTGCCAAATTCAGGATCCGTACTTAATTCTCTTAAAGGAGATGACTAGCGACATCTGTCAGCAGTTATTACAACTACCAACTCAGCACCACCCCTTTTTACAGGAGCAAGTAAACCGAAACGAGTCGCTAAACTTTTTTCCAATTTTATATTATGATTTTTTATACATGTGAATGGCCATGTAGTGCCTGGTTAATGATTTTTATATTTTTATAGAATCCTGAAAAAGAAACAGTCGAAAGCGGGACTCGAACCCACGACCTCCGGCGAACCGTGCCGTCGCTCTTTCCAATTGAGCTATTTCGACCTCGCTTTCGATTGCCAAATTCAGGATCCGTACTTAATTCTCTTAAAGGAGATGACTAGCGACATCTGTCAGCAGTTATTACAACTACCAACTCAGCACCACCCCTTTTACAGGAGCAAGTAAACCGAAACGAGTCGCTAAACTTTTTTCCAATTTTATATTATGATTTTTTATACATGTGAATGGCCATGTAGTGCCTGGTTAATGATTTTTATATTTTTATAGAATCCTGAAAAAGAAACAGTCGAAAGCGGGACTCGAACCCACGACCTCCGGCGAACCGTGCCGTCGCTCTTTCCAATTGAGCTATTTCGACCTCGCTTTCGATTGCCAAATTCAGGATCCGTACTTAATTCTCTTAAAGGAGATGACTAGCGACATCTGTCAGCAGTTATTACAACTACCAACTCAGCACCACCCCTTTTTACAGGAGCAAGTAAACCGAAACGAGTCGCTAAACTTTTTTCCAATTATATATTATGATTTTTTATACATGTGAATGGCCATGTAGTGCCTGGTTAATGATTTTTATATTTTTATAGAATCCTGAAAAAGAAACAGTCGAAAGCGGGACTCGAACCCACGACCTCCGGCGAACCGTGCCGTCGCTCTTTCCAATTGAGCTATTTCGACCTCGCTTTCGATTGCCAAATTCAGGATCCGTACTTAATTCTCTTAAAGGAGATGACTAGCGACATCTGTCAGCAGTTATTACAACTACCAACTCAGCACCACCCCTTTTACAGGAGCAAGTAAACCGAAACGAGTCGCTAAACTCTTAACCAGGCACTACATGGCCATTCACATGTATAAAAAATCATAATATAAAATCTTGACTAGAGAGTTATCAGATGTTGTTATTAGACAGTCTTGCCAAAGGTGTGCTGTAAAAGCATTTTTGTGTTTTATTATATCTTTTAAAAATGGTATCTATACTAATATTATAAAAGCTGAAGAGTTCGTTTCTTTGGTTGAACTCGCTGATCTCAGGAGCTACTGAAACGATTTTGAAAATTCTTTCACCAATAGAAAGCTACATTACCCCTGAATGCTTTAGGCTACTTTTTATTCCGGAAAAACATTTTTATGTGGGCGGAGCTGCCAGCAATACTGGTTTATTCATGAAAACAGATTAGAAAATAAATTAAACAGAGAGCTTCTACACAGGGCAGCGCAGACCCAAGACAGCGCCTGTGTGCGAAATCTATGAAGCGCCTATTATTTATGTCGTCCTGTAACCTGTTTCATAAGTTTTAATTTAGAAAATGGGCTTTACTAAAACGTTTGTAATAATATATGTAAGACTTGCACGTGTACCTACTGTTTTACCTACTCACCTATAAAGAATATAGTGGTAGTATAACAAATATTAAATGTCATCTTGATTTCGGCGCCCCTATTGCCTTGGCGCCTGTGTGCGCCGCACACTTCGCACATATGGACGGCGCGGCCCTGCTTCTACACAGTTTTGAGAAACATATCGTCGTCCGGCATTCAGTACCGCGAATGTAAAATTGGGGCACTTTACAGGAGAGACAAAAAACTGATTTTATTATAATGTTCACTTTACCTTCTGCTAAACTATTGTTATTTAGCAATAACAATAGTTATTTAGCATATGCTAAATAACAATAGTTTAGCAGAAGGTAAAGTGTACATTATAATAAAATCAGTTTTTTGTCTCTCCTGTAAAGTGCCCCAATTTTACATTCGCGGTACTGAATGCCGGACGACGATATAATACATTGATAGGTTTATCAATAGTATTGTTTTGTGTTACAGCTGAGGATAGACGGCCGCCGGAAGATCCATTGCGAGTACCACCAAGGCCTAGGCCTAGTGCGGACCCTGAAACTGATGATTTGTGGTGAGAATTTCATGCCGTCGTAGTTAGTACACTGACAGTTAATTTTCACAAAAGGAAACCTTATAGGATATCTTTGTCGTCGGTCTGTTCATCCGTCTGTCCATTCGTCTATCGTCTATAAGGTCGTGACAGATGCCTGAGATACCTCTTAATACTCGAAAGGTACCTATGAAGTTGAAAGTCTCTGTCAGCATTAATAAAATCAAGATTGTAAGTCAACACTATCAAAATATAAGACGTATATTTTCGCATATTTTGTGAAAACTTATAGAACTTAGAATCGGAAACCGCGCACCGGCAAGCGAAATTTAGCAAGAAGCAATGTCTTACAGCGCATGTTAATGAAAACCCTTAATATGTACATTAATAATGAATAACAGCTAGTTTGAACGAAACCCGTCCGTGCGCGAGTCCTATTCGCACTTTTCCGGATTTTTTACATTGATAGATTACATTTTTCACGATTTTCTACATAAGTACCTATATCTATTGCAACAACCGGTATGCTACAATAAAATTACGAATAACTGTAAATAAATACGCTTTAGATACTAGAAATTACACACATTATAAATAATATCATTTTCGGAAAATATTAAACTATTCCTCCAATGAAAAATAAAGAAACGTAAAACAGTAATATTATACATATCTACATAATATTTACACTTCAAATACCCTTATAAAATCAGTCAGACTTTATAATGAAACGTGCACCATTTCATTATCTACACTAATATTATAAAGGTAAAGTTTGTGAGTTTTTTTTAGGTTTATAAGAAGTAATCTCTGGAACCGATTTCGATGAACTTTGTTATGCAGATATTTTGAGATCATTGTAAGGACATAGGCTACTTTTTATCCCAGGAAAACATAAAGCGGGACTTTTCCCCGGAGAAACGTTTTCACGTGGGTGGAGCCGCTAGTAAAAGCTAGTGTAATGTGAAATATTAGATGGATAGCATATAACGTTTGTTTCTTTACAGGGGTTTGCCACCGAATCTGCGTAACATAGGCCGCTCAGATTTAGACCCGTTCGCTCCTGGAGGCGGCGGAATGATCTTCAACCCGTTCGGACCTCGCAGAGATATCGAGAACCCAGGCTTAGGAGTGCCTGGAGGATTACCAAGGTTTACAATACAATAGATATATATTAATTGAATAATTAATCAAAATGTAAACTACTGCCAAACAACTCCCCATCCATCAACATCTTTCGTCAATTGTAAGCAAGAAGGCGATGGAAATATCTGTTGTTTTACGATTTCTACGTGCTATAAAAATACCATGTTTTTTGTATTATTTACTAACAAAGATGAATTTTAATTCGCAGAGGTGCAGTGCCACCTGGTGCACGCTTTGATCCGTTCGGCCCACCTGGCGTGCCCATGCCTGGCAGGCGACCACCGCCTCCCGACGCTGATCACTTGCCGCCCCCAGGCTTCGACGACAGCATGTTTATGTAGCATGTTCAGCCAAGTTCATAAATGAGCTGTTAAAATATAATATAAAGTTTATCGACACTACAGACTGTATCTCTGTGTTTTATACCCAAAATTAATTGAATTAAACATAAATCATTCAATATTGTAAGGGTTTCATTTTTACCTTACTTGGCTTTATAGTGTTGTTTCTTATGCCTGGTTTTATCAATGTAGGATTTATAATTAGTCAAGCGCCAGTCGTCACTTTATTGCTTGGTTTTGTTTCTGACACTATTCATGTAAAAAAATTCTTGTTCAAAGTACCTTCCTTATTTGAAATCTGGCAATGGAATGAAAATAACAAGATATAAACAATTTATCGGACTTCGGGAGGTTTCAATGCTGAACCGATCAACCATACAACCAACATTTTAACTTTTTACTATATACCTCAAGTGTATCTATGATTAAAACTGCTTATGTAGGCGATAAGAATTTACAAGGTACTTAAATTGTTTCAGAAATTACACGTAGCTTCGTACTAATCCGAATAGGTAATCATTTCTAGTTATGTATTACACCGCTGCGGGTATTAAGTATCTCAATATTTATTATGTTTTTTTTTTGCCTAATATGTGTAATGTACTAAATTATAATAAAATATTATCAGAATAGCTTGGTAGAATAAGGACTAAGCAAATAAGTTTGGTAGATTTTTTACTTAATTATGGCAGCCTACGATTTATTTTTGTATCTGGCAAGTTGCCAATACACATTCATAGGGTTGCCAGATTGCGTCTTTAGGTATAAAAACTATACGATAAGGTGAACAATTTTATCCGGAATTTCAAATGTATGTAAGACTAATGCAATATTAATAGTTCAGGCCCTATTGATTGGTCCATTTGGACCCTGACAGCTCCTGTCATAAAAGCGAAAATCTTCGTTCCTACTTACGCAATAAAGTTTTAGTATAAAAAAAAAAACAAATGTCAGCTGTGACACTAGCGGTACCAGATAGGTTATGTAAACTAAAGTACTGTATGAATTTAAATCTAACAGACTAGTAGGTATGAAATCTGCTTATAGTGTTAAGATTTGATAGACCGGATACTATAATATTCATAATTCTTCAAATAAAGTAGTATACATTCGATTATTGTAATCATGCAATACATATCCACAATTGATTTATTTGAATTTTGTCGTTGTTTGTAATTTAAACATAGATTTACTACAATTAAAAGAAATGTTCGCTTTTGAATAGGTGCTGGGCCTCAAAATCTAACCAGGCTCAAACTTTAGGCATATTAAAGAGGTAAAATATGGATCTTGGATCCACTAATAAATATTTGGACTCTTCCATTTGTAACTAACTCTTTTAATTTTAATTCTTCTATTCATATTAAGTGCAACTTTTAAGCAAAACAAAATTACAAAAATTTCAAAATCGGAGGACTCTAAAATTAATGATTTATTGTAAAAGCTCTATACAAATATATCAATAAACTGTCTTGTTAGAATTTTAGGCCCGTTTTGGACATGTCCTTTTTTAAAGTCAAACACTGATGTGAAGAATTTTAAAATATCACTTGGCAGCCCCAACCATTCAGTTGAATAATTTTTTTGTGCGGTGCACACGTTTTCGGCGTGTGCGGTGAATTTCCTGAGCTGGTCACGGCTGCAACCGTTCAATTTCTATTCAATGTGTATGGCTGTGAAGGTAAGTAATGTTTTATTTATAACGTCGATACACGTATAGCCGAGCCGATTTGTGTTCTCATACGGCGAAGGTCATACACTCCATACGATCGTAACCAAGCGTTCCACTAAATGTTATTCAGAGCACATTTTCCTCTAATTTTAAACTAATGCAGACGTACTCAGTGTTTGTTTAATAGTATCTAGTTGGTTTAATGCGACAACCGTCACGCCCATTGTTCGCATACTTTCATGTCGCGTGGAATCTTCATTGTGTGCGTCAGAACTCGTAAAAAACAAATTGTTTGATAGTAAGATGTATCCAGAAGGTGTGAGTCATGTAGACTTGCAATTAACAATTTTAGTATTTATGTCGGTAATTTTAAATAAACTTTGGAATGGTTAAAACTGTTCACACAGTTACATAAACTAGACAAGAACTATTAGCAAAATGTGGCAGCAAAGTACTTACGAAGTTTTTATGAATGCAAAACTTTATAACCTATGCAAAGTGATTGCAATTTGCACAGAATGCTGCTTCTTAACCAGTTTTAATTATATTCATCAAGTATTACTACAGTACTTGGGTTGTAATAAAATTACGGAAATGCTGCAGCAGGCATAAAGTTACAATGTGGTTGGAATAAATCAAAAGTAGCAAAACTATTAAATAATAATTTAATATATTAACAGCTATTAATGTTGTGTAATTCAGATAAAATGAACTGGCAAAATAATAAATGTTGTGAAATGGGTACATTAAAGTACAACTCTTGTAGGAAGTAGGTCAAAACCATGAAGCATTGCCTTAACATTTAATACAATGTAAATTAAGGCAATGAACCTTAAATGCGTTTATATTTAATACAATAACTTACACCTATGTAACAAAAAATATATTACATAGATGTATATTATAATGTTATGATATCAAAGGATAAACTAGTACTAATTTGTTTTCCTTATAACTCCCATTGTTTTAAATCCATTGGTTAAAGGCCATCATACTTAGTTACAACACCTGGTGTTGATTCATCATTGTTTGATATTTAAAAACATACTACAAATATTATATTTTCATTTAAAAACAAACATTTTAATACTTTAAACTGCTAGCCTTTGATGTTTATTAAATTTTAATCAAACAAAGTTCCAACGTATAAAAATGAGATTTAAGTAAATTCCTAAGGGATTTCTATTTTAGTTTTCATTTATTTGACTTAGCTTTTCAACGTAACTTTCCAATTTTTAGTGACAATGTGTCTGTTCCCTTTGTTTTCTAATCATGATGAAATACTTTAGATATATTATAATCATGCAGTGAGTCATGATGTGAATCAATTAGATCTGAAACTCTTATCTGTATGTGTACCAAAGCATTAAAAGCTTCTCTATATCTCATAATATTCATTATTATTGCACCATACTTACTTTGGCCCAGTAATGATTGTTTTACAACATAAACTTTTGTTTTTGACTTTTCAAGCCCCACGATGGATGCCGGCATCAGAGTATATAGGGTTTCCCCATATCAATATATATAAGTGGGGTTTGATGGGTTAATTCTATAAATTTGCAACAAAAACAATTGATTGCTGTTTTTATTTTTGTTGCCACTTTGTTGTACTTTAACTTTTCTAACATTATTTTACTGTACATATTCAATAACACATAATTAGATTTTCACATTTAAGGAAATTAATGGCTAAATAAGTACTTTCACATTATAATTTGGGTTTATGTTCCAATAATAAAAATGTCTAGAATTATTTGTATAATCAAAAGGTAAATTTACATTAAGATCTTTTTCTGATTTGCAAGTGGCAAGTATTAATTGCGCAACCTTCATTTGTTACTTCAAGAACTAGTGACATTTTATCACTAACAGGTTACAGGAACTATAAATTGCAACTTGTTTTGGTTTTAAGATAAAATGTTTTTATTTGAAATGGCGTTCTTTGTACGTTGTGTGAAGTGGAAGATAATTTATCCTTTTAAATAATAAGTCTAAGGGCTAATTTCACCAGTTGCCTGTTTGTCACAAATATATAATAAAGCTGATCAAACATAAAAGTCACACTCGTCTAGGAGCATAGATTTAAGAGGGCTAATAAATAATTTATCTTTGAATATTTTACATCCTACTAATATTATAAAGGCGAAAGTTTGTAAGAATGTATGGATGTTTGTTCCTCTTTCACTCAAAAACTACTGAACGGATTTCGATGAAATTTGGCACACGGGTAGGTCATGTCCTGGATTAACACATAGGCTACTTTTTATCCCGGGAAAGCATAAAGCGGGACTTTTATCCCGGAAAAACTTTTTAAGGCGGGCGGAGCCGCGGGCAAAAGCTAGTTTTTAATATATATGAAAAATTCATATGAACATAATGTAATCCACCAAAGCAAACGTCGCGTCGCACTGTGGGACATCCCATACCATAGAAAAGGTGTGACACAAGTACCTCTCTTACATATCTTATGATAACTCAACAACGGAACAACATAAAGATTTGAAATTTTTAAAGTGTATTATTGAAAATGGGACCATTAGAAAAATAATGATGACTGAAAAAAAATACTGAAATTTGCCTATATTTCAAGGGAGTTTAAACCAAAATAATGATAGATACACAATAATTTGACATTAATGCAATTAAACAAGTGAAATACAATACAGTATGGGGTATATTTTAACCGAATTAATTAAAAATGGACATATCTTAAAATCGCCTCAATTTACGAAATCAAGGACTTGCTTAAAGAAATTGCCAGGCGTTTCCTAACACATTATAAATCTTATTTCGAGTTTATATTATTATATTAGAATGGATTAAAATGACACAACAATTGAAAGCATAATGTTAAAAAATATTTACACCAACGTGATTGCATTCCTGGAATATCAACATCTGAAGAACATTCATAATTCACAAAATGTAGTCAGCTTGTAGATGCTCTGGCATTTTTAGCAGGCGTGTAGCCTATCTTGTTACTTTTCTTCGAAAGGGGGACGAAGGGGGTACATAATGTTCTAGCGAAATTCCCAATTACTCTGAACTATCAAACACAAGTCAAATTAGGTCAGGGTTTCGTGGTGATTTTATTATATGCCAGATTTTATCAAACTCTTCGGTTACTTTTTTAAATGTTAATTTAACCATAAAATATAGAATCTTTTTTAAAAAGAAACAGTTGCATTGATATATGTGTATCCTACTAAACTGTTTTACTTATAAAATACTTATTCAAACCATTGCAAATACCACAAATATCTTTTTTGAAGAACGAGGTCATTTTCAACAGTGTTCGATACTTCAACTTGGGTGCTGTATATTAGGTAAAATAATGTGATTAAAGGGTTAAAAAATATAAAACCTGAAAGGTCATATTGTCCCCTTTCCAAAGTGCATTTCAGTTTGAAGTTATCAGACATTCAGTACTACCGGTAAATGTCCAACCATTTCTATGGGGACGTCACATAGTACGTCCTCCTGGTATTTCTTTAACCACTGTATATTTCAAACTGTATGTTTGCTGGTATATGTAGTCAGGCTTTGCCTAAGTGTACACATTCAGTTGTATTGAAAGTTTTTTTCTTTGTAATAAGTATAGAAAGTCAGTTTTACTTTAACTTTGTAAAGAAAAAAAATGTTGAGGAGTACACAAAAGCGTATAGGCGATTTGAAGTTTTCAATTTGTTCAGCTATTTATGTAGGTGACTGTACATTCAAGTAGTAATGGCATTTTAAAATTATCTCGTTATGCTGCTTTCATGCTCCTCATTCAACCAAATCGTGTAGATTATTTCAATATTCACGGAATGCAACGGCTAATGCGTCAATATTGCATAATGCGACTTTTTATCGCTTAGTTGTGAAACACGAGTCGCAGTTGACTCATTGTTTCCAATTTTCAATATTGTTTCATGCACGTGTAAAGCCGACGCTAATCGTCCTAACAATGTTTCTCAATGTTTACTGCCAGGATCTGCCGGTCGATAATGTTCATGTAAGGTCACAGTCTCTTTTCAGTTTAAATGCCAACATGCAGAAATGTCGATTTGAAAATACCCATTTTGTTTTGTCTATGCAATGAGATTTTTGCTACATCGTTTAAATGTATTTGATATGTAATCTATCTATAACTTTTCCGCTGCAGGACATCTCATTCCAAGGTTGCCCTTGAATGTTCTCGGCCTCCCTTATGCGTGACCTTATGTATTATGTCCGGGCTGGAAGTCGGTGTTTATTGAGCCTATTTTATTTACCTAGTCTTGAGCAGTCTATAAAATTAGGGTTTTAAATTATTGCCATGTATTCCGAAATGCATTGATGAACTCTAAACGTGAATTTACAATGTACTGTTGTATTGCGACATGAATACGCATTTCAAGTTTTTAGTTTATAAGACAAAAGGCTTATGAAAGTCGACGCTCCGAACGCCCTGCGCAGGCGCACACGTCTGTGGCCTACGTGACTCGAGCTCCGGCTGGCTCAGAGCGGCAACGGGTTGGGAAAGGCTGTTCTCAACAGAATCGGGACGAGGCGTATCGTATTGCATCCCTTTGTACCACCGGGACTCCTTGGATGGGGCATCGACCCGACCTTGGCCAGCGTGTGTTGACCCTGCGAAGCGATGGCCCGTTACGCCGACAACGCACGGACCCACCCGAACGTACACGACTGCCTCTTATCTATCCATTTTCTATTAATTCCACTTTATACGATTATGGTTTGAGTGACATCATACCGTAACTATAGTAGTGTAAGGCTATTTGACGAGGCAATCTTATTTTATGTTCCTACATTCCACCTCTCGTTTCGCCTCGCTAAAAGTTTAATAAATGCTAGACTCGATTTAGATGATGATAATTTTTCCCGCGTATAGAAATGTTTGCCATACTGTGTATAAATTATAATTCATTAACTAATATCTTTAAAAATGATCACCTTGTCAATGTACATGTACATTGGTTCGATATTTTTACCAAATCCTTAAGGACCACAATAATCTAACCTTATGTGCCAAGGATTCTCCATTTTCTTCTCGGCGCACAATTCTGTATGCCGTCCCGTGTCCCAAAAACAACGATCGATACAGACAAGCGAAATACTGCGAGGGGCATATCATAAGGCCGTAAAACCATATTTACGTTTGGATATTTTCGTCGACAAAGTCATACTTACGCTATTAATTCGAGTACCCCATAAAAAACCCTCAAATGCTCGAGGAATTTCCAGAAAGCGGCATTCCACCTCGAAGTTTTTGAATGGCACACCCATTAGGCGCCCGGATGGGGAGACGGGACTGAGATCGGATCCAGGAAATCATTTCTTGGGGGGCTTTAATATAATCGTCTTACGAGATATTTCATTTAAGGCTGCCATTTCTCGCTGCTGTCAATTTTAGCTGTCGTTTTCTATTTTTGCCATCATGTTTATCAGGCAACCAACAACGAAGATCGGCTTGAAAAATTTTAAGACAACACAGCGAATTTGATCAGTGTCTCTTTGCTAAAAGTCTTATTTGGAAGTCGCTAAAGTCAATAACGGGTTTTAATAGTAGTCATTATTTTGAAACCCTATAAAATCCGAACATAAGATATTTGACAATTCATAGATGGACCAAACCCCATGTCGCCTTGAATACGTCCCGCAGTGAGTTGCTATACTCTTGTAAAGACTTGATATTATTGAGTAAGGGCTAAGGTCGTTGCTCCAGACTCCCCGCACGGGGCTTCGAACCCGGAGGGCGTAAGGCGCGGGGCGACGCACTCAGTCGATGCGGCACGCGAACAGTACGCATGACTGATGAGACTTGTTTTGTGCTCTATACATGTATTATATCGCGTGGTAGTGAAATTGCGTCGTGAGATGATTAAGGAAATTGGCTCTTATGAGAAAATTGCATACGAAGATGCTGGTTCATAGGATTCTATGAGTACTTTGTATGTATATTCAAACCGTTGAGCTTAAAATTGCTCAATTGGTTCTTTGTGAGATGATCCAGATTCTAAGTGAGATGATCTGCAATAAACAGCTTTAAGGATACTTTCTACGCGACTTTTCAATATTTTTAGAATGGAATATTAAATTCTGTATATTTATAAAGGGTGCCTATTTAGTTTCAGTTATATAATGAAGATTTGTCCATCTTTGGCCCTATCTCAAAAGAACGTCACGTATGTAAGTATGTCGTGTCACTATAAATTCTTTAAGGCGGTCCTAAACATTGTTTGTAAAAAGATTTTTTCCTTCACATAGGGCAAAGAAATAACATTACTAGAAATATTGGTTGCTTCCCAGTATCACGATATTAGGTTTAAAGGCATATAAATTCCTTGCAGTTGTGTCCCAAAAATACTCAACCTTTTTAACTCATCCCAAGACCCCGTTCCTCCTGTGATCTGCATTTAAGTCTGATCTACCTGCTTTAATATTTAAGTGGGGTATAATGGTATTAGTACCGTTTGTCGGTGCACTGACTCGGTAGAGGGGGATGCGGCTTCGCCAGATTGCGGTATATCATTCCACTTCCGCGGTAAGTAACGAGAGTAGTCAGGGCTCGGCCGTAATTTATAAATTATTACCCAGACTTGAGGATGTAAATTATTCTAGCTGAGATTTTATGTAAGTTTATGTTGCATCTTTCAGTCTTGTTGGATGTTCTTGTACTTAAGATAATGATATGCATGGTGGAGAAGTAACATTAGGTTTCTACGATTGAGGGATTAATAACACTTCCGTTTTCTGTGCTGATATAATGTACACGGCGGTAAACTTTACACTTCTTCGAAATTATTAAGAATTGAATAAACAGATTTCCTCTCGGACTCTTTTCGAAACAAAAATACCGAGAAAGGTTGGACGAAGTGACGTTAAAAAAAGGACTACAGAATTAACTTCATTCACTCTGAATTTCTTGTATTGATTGATTTACTTTACGAAGCACTTTGTTTTCACACATAAATATAAAAAATCGACATAGATACGACCTTATTGGGTTCAACAACACCGCCTACCAACCGGGCAGGTTTACGTGTTCTCCGTAGATATTTTTGCCAATCACGATCACCTTTAAGAGTTATTACTGCAACTGCCTAGCAACACGGCGTGATATCTTCGAGATCTAATCTTATTACGAGCCATATAAGCTACGAAGAAGAAGCTGGTTGTAAATTAGCTGGATCTAGGTCGATGGAACGGTCGAATGTTTTGGTGATTTGTAAATATTTGTGTTGTAGCAAAAATAGCGCTTATATTTGTTGCAATATTCGTGCACTTTAATATTATTCGATCGCAGTTCCTGTAATCAATATTATTTTGACGGAATATAGTGCACTAAAATATTATTCTTGAATCATTACTTTGTATATTGTGCATCATAAGTTCGGACTCATCATCTCTTCGGGTGCCCAACACAAATCATTTTTTAAAACAAGAATGTTAAAAAATTGTACTGTTTAAAATGCATGTTACCCATTTCCTAATTTTAGTATTCCGAATAGTATTATAAAATCGGAAAATGATTATAATAATCATTACAAAAAGCAGGAAAATTGTTATTTGGGTTTCCGTTTCCAACCTGTTTTTTAACATAAAAAATATCCTATCTGAAATGCTTCATTAATCTGCTTACGATAAGACAAATCGATGTAAAAATCCGTAAAAAGTGATCTCTACACACCAATATACATAATACATTATCGATATGTCACTGCTATTTCAACCTTCACTTTAACAAAACAGGATACAAAGTAATAAATATCCACTTAATATATCATTAGAAGAACAGTTGGGCAAGGGTTATGGTATACGCAGCAAGACCGGGTGAGATATTTTCAAATCAATCATTATCAAAACATTAGAATGGCATCACATACGACGCATATACCTAAATGCCTGGAAAGTTATACGAAGACAGTCCTACAGTGATATACAGTGCACTGTAAAGGTAAGCGGGTCACAGAGACTGGCGCTCTACCTACAGAGCGGGGTCAGTAAGCCAGGTCGCGTCGGTTCCCGCCATGGCCGGCAGTGTTGCCAACCCTACTGTTTTAACAGTAGATTTACTGTTTTTGCTTTTTCATCCCTGTTTTTGTTTAGAGTAGAATTTTAACAGTTTTTTGTTTTAAAGATTTTTTACTGGTTTTTACATGCATTTTCACTGTTTTTGTGTACAGATTAGTAAATTAGTACTACAAAATGGTGCAGGAGCTTTCTTTTTTTTTTGGTCGCCACCCTATGGACTTACCCTACTTCTCGGACTTTACTGAGGGAAAAATAGAAATCGAGGACCTTTTTTTTTTAGCTCCTCTGTCTAAATCCCCGATCTACTGTTTTCTCCTATTTTTTTATAAGTCATCTGTTGTTTTTTGGTTTCTTGGAGTTGGCAACAGTGATGGCCGGGGCGACCCGCCTGGCGCCTGTGTTGCCCACCTCGCACACATTCCGATACTGTTTATGGATTTAACATCGACATGTCTCGTTTCTATGAGTCCAAGGTGACTACTGACACTGATCGGCCTGGAATGTTCGTGACTGATGTGATTATTTTGCAATAAACATATTCGTGGCGTATAAGTTGTTAGATGTTTAAAATGATTTTACGAGTTTCGCTTGCGTCTTTTAGCGGAATAATAAAAGGTATAAAAGTCATACAGGAAATGTATATTTTTCGGGATAACAATGTCTTTTAAACAAAATAATTTTACGGATATTATCGCGGTTTTTTAATTTATAATTTCTCGCGACGTTTCGAAGGCTTTGCAGCACTTTGTGGTCACGGGGCGGACTGAGGTATAGGTGGTCCGAAAAGTTAGTGTCACGAAAAAATTAAATTGTTTAAATTGAAGGTAGATTTGTAACATTAACTTTTCGGACCACCTATACCTCAGTCCGCCCGGTGACCACAAAGTGTTGCAAAGTCTTCGAAACGTCGAGGGAAAATATAAATTAAAAAACCGCGATAAAATCCGTAAAATAGTTTTATTTAAATGTCTAATATTCGCTTAAACATAAGAAATCATTATAACAATGTCTGTCAATTTCCGCTTAATAGTTTCAATAAAAAAAATGTGTTTGTTGTTACCTTATTTCGTGAAAGAAGCGTCTAACCAGTTATATTATTAACAAGGATTTTTGTAATATCACACACAGGTTTATTTTAAATCAAATTGTCCTGCGACATCAATTTTAGAAGACAACTCCAATAATAGGTTATACGCCCAGTAACCTTAAATTGTTGAGGAATAAGGCAAACTAGACTAAACCTAGACTATTGACTGGCTCTCGTCTGCATGCGAGACGCTAAATTTAACCTGTGGCCCATTGCGCGTGACGTCATGCGCAGTAGACGTCATAGCTGTGACGTCACTATAGCCTCGCCTCATCTTAGTCCTTTATTCCATTAGTGTTGAAATAGTCTTACTGATGACGTATTAAGGATCTATAAGATCAGTTTATTTTAAAAAAATCACCTTGATAAGTTGACTGAAATAGTCGAAATTTTAGATGCGGCCTCTTAATATAGTGTAAATGTACACTTCTAATTATAGAATGGTGTAAACAATACATCATAGATATACGATTGCAGCATTCGCGAGTCATCTGCTGTTAGTTATTGAAGAGTTCCGTTGTGTAACTCCGAAGATCTTCATCACACACACACACACACACACACTCACGCCTGTTATCCCCGAAGGGGTAGGCAGAGGCGCAACTAGTGCACTCACTTTTCGCCTTTATTCCGTCCCATGATGTGATAGGGGGCGAGCCTATCGCCATATCGGGCACAAATTCCAGGCTCCGGGCTGATACTGAATAGAAAAACTCAATACCACTTGAATGAAGATCTTCATCAGAACTTCATAAATTAAATATACTAAAACCTTCCCTGAAAAATGTACATTTGAATATCGAAAACCACATCCAAATCGGATCAGTAGTTTTTGAGAAACTCGCGGTCATACAAATTTACATACATACATACATACATACAAACACACATACGGATCGAATACAGAACCTCCTTATTGAAGTCGGTTAAAAAATAAAGGTTAGCTGGTTGTCTCTAAGCTGCGTTATGACAATGTTGTAGATTTAATTTAAATAGTTCCCTCGCAACAATTATCGTTAACAATTTAAGTGAAATGTGATGTGACAATCTAAATTGGTGTAATATACATTCCAAGAATGTTATTTATTATCTTGCTCGGTGATAAACTATACAATACATGGATAAATGTATACGTAACTAGTAACCTTCAAATGTATTTAAATCAATACATTGTGTGAAATAAATCGTTGGCTATTGTAATGGGCAATTGTTGACAACTTCTAGATTGATTTTGGCAATTAATTATCAATAATTTTAAATGAGTGTTAGCATATGATATTAGCAGTGAAAAAAAATGTTTAGACCATTGTAAGCTGGTGTCACATATGGGTTTTCTACATATTTGACACATCGATAGTTGGGTTTCCAAAGTATTACCAAAACGTGCGATTTACACTTTAGTTACAAGATTGTAATGGCTCAACGCGAGTTAAACTTTTATGCAAATGATTTCTTCACATAGATAAGACTTTTGAAGCGACACGTTAGTAGAGTTTGTCTCATTAGTCACTACACTCAGCTTATTAAAACGCCAATTTTAACTGCCATAAAATGACAGTAATCAATAACCTTAATCAGAAATCAGATTCCTAATAAATGCCTTGAAAATTATAAGCCCTTTACCAGGTTAACACTAAATGAGTCATCGTTTTTTATAGTTTCGTAACTAAACATGGTTAATGAAAATTCTATTTATTAAGTTGCGATTAATTATTCACAGCGTAACTATAGTTACTATTGAAAGACGACATTGAACGAACAGTTCATTGGTATGAAATTTAATTAAAGATATTCAAAATTTAATGGATTAAATTAAGCTACAGCTGGTATCTTCCACAAGTTATAAACCATACATTATGTTAACTATGCTCCAATCGTTAGTCTTTACCTACAACTATCTACTTTCACATTGCAGGTCTGCGAAAATTTACACCTATAATATTATCATGACCTCAATTAAACCTCCTCTTAAACACGGTTTATCAGACTCGAAGTTTGCATCGCATGAGGGACAGGCGCCCGCGCATGACAGCTATCAATCACGTTTACTTGCGTGTGAGGTTGCATTCATCATGAATTTATTACCAAAGATGTATAATGCATTTGCAATTGCATAGAACAATAACTGTGATTAATCATATCCAAGAGTCGGCATTAAGCTTTCTTTGTCACTGGTATCGCCCCGCAATGTACGTGTTATCGGGAAAACTAGTTTTACCATGTCTAAAAAGAACAAAAATAGATAAAATAAAAAATAAACACAGAACAACAAACACTCGATGCAGTTAAAGAAACTACGCAATAAATACAGTTCAGTTTTCACTATAAATCATATTCCGTACATTAACAAGGATAACGTGAAGGAAGCGGTGCAAGTGGTAATCCTGTTGGAACCCACGGGAGGGATGAGGGGACATAGGCGCGGCGAAGTCGATGACCGAGTATTGATCTCGTGGAAGTGGGTCGCGACCCGTTTTCCATTGCAATACGGCCCACAGGAGGAGTGCAACGGTCAACGGCTGGCGCGTTGCTTTGGCAACGAGAGACTGGAGCGTACGGATTCCTGGAATTATGCTCTGATACGTCTGTAGCGAAATATGAATGAAAAATGTCTACGGGGCGTCTAGTATAAATTGTTTGTAAACTAACGTATAACATGTGAACCTGTTGGAGAATTTCTAAGAAAAATAAAGCATACCGCTTTGAATTATTATTACACTCGTAAACAAAATAATCTTTGATATTTATTCACTACCAACTATCCTTATTATAGGGAGTCTAAAATAAACTAACAATGAATTATCCTGTACATCGTAAATTGATGTACTAACTTTACAGTGAATCTACTGTGCTACTGAAGCATGGCCTTCGGATCGTTTAGTACCAGAGTTGCGAAATGTCAGTCACGTAAATTCCGTGGTTAGCCGTAACCGGTACGAAGTTTTATACGCGAACAAAACGTTTACAGAGTTTACAGTCGACAATGGTTTACGCAAAACCCCGTGCTATTGGAAACAACACAAAGATGACTAGGAAAATAAAATGACGAAATAAATCCAGTAATTGAGCACGATGAGGAATTGGAGGCATCATTACTCTATGGCTGTTTTATTCTATTATTCGCAAGATATTTAATGAAAAGAATCTGAAAACACTAGGATTTAATATTATAGTCAACAAACTGCGAATAAAACCCTTGAACCTGCCTATGCACAAGCAAGACACCTTTTCAATTTTATTATACAGATAAACACCTCGAGGTGCTCGACAGGTTAGTCTATGCTCGACAGTTCGACTCGCTGTGTTAAACTGTGAATGAGTTAAATCTCCCTTGATTGCCCCAGCTTGACTTGGTTGCAAGGACTGAGGACCAAAGAGAAAGTTCGAATAATTAATTGATAATGAGGTAAGTTATACATACAACAGTTTCCAGGGCTTGTTTTTGAATAAACTTCGATTGTTAAATGTGTCGGTTGGTGTCGGTATTGTGTGGTTGACGCTGTGGGTTATGATAGGGTATATTACAACCGGTTTTAACTCGAAAAATAGAGGATTGCCAAACCTTCCTTTTGGATCTGAGTAGTATACAACTTTCCCGCAAGCTTTGGTTGCTGCTAGAGTTTACTCTTTTCACATTATTAATTTTTTGATAGCGTAGGCCATAGTCTATTCCACATATTATTCGAAATAATGTGTCTGCTAGTTTCGAATATTTTGTTTTTTGGTTAAGTAACATTTTAGTTTGACTCATCAAGCCCCGCGACGGATGCCGGCGTCCGAGTATATAGGGTTTCCCCATACATCTATATCTATACTTCTATACTAATATTATAAAGCCGAAGAGTTTGTTTGTTTGTTTGTTTGTTTGTTTGTTTGTTTGAACGCGCTAATCTCAGGAACTACTGAACCGATTTTGATAAATTCTTTCATTAATAGGAAGCTACTTTACTCCTCAGTGTTATAGGCTTTTTATCCCGGGAAAATATTTTTATCCCGGAAAAACTTTTTCACGCGGGCGGAGCCGCGAGCACTACTAGTATATTATAAGCAAGGCTTGTTGAACATTGAACTAAATAACATTTAATACTCTCAAGTCTCAACCAAATGAAGAAGCCAATTTATTATCTCAGAATAATAAAGTAGCCTTGCATATGTTATGATTATTTTGCATCTTTGGTCACCCCACTTAAAATATAAAAGATACACATTTTGTGCGCCTGTTTATAAATATAATTTAGTATTTTACATTGTTGGCTTCAACTTACAGGCTATTACTTGTCAGCCCTATTTGTAGCCTGCCTGTATTGTGAAAGTTGATTGCGGCGGCTATCCCCCCCATTCTGTTTAAGGAGTACATGCAACGTTCACTTTTCACCAACAAACAAAGAACTGCACGTGCACACTATGTGCAGCATACATTTAGCGGCCATGTTCAGTCGAACAAAGCGTTATGAATCTATGTATGCAATTCTGACACAACATTCAAAAAGTCCAACCCCTAGTCAATGTTTTAAGGTATGTAATACTTCATCTGTTCTCCCAAATCCTCGTTCATAACTAGTTTTCCCATTTAAAATAAGAATTATAAATAAAATACTGTGTATTCTTCTGTTCGTTACTAAAACTGAGTAGTGGTTTTTACGTAAAATGAAAATACTGTATTAAATTCCATTTATGTCGTTGCGGTTGTTGTTTTAACAGTCTACACTCTAGAGCAAAGGAATACTCATATATATTCATAACCCATAAAAAACGTTAAACATTAATTAGGTTCCGCAAATTTTTCTCCAATAATCATCTTGAACCTCGTAAGTCGTAACTATTATCCTGTTATTTAGGTCGCAGGTAATATTATTGACATAGCCTTCTTAATGTGGTCAGCGTATTGACCACGGCTAATGTCGCCTGTTCGCTCTGAGATATCAACCGATGCCCCGTAATGGGATGCCGTTATTAGATTACGCCTGAGCTATGATTACGATTCAATTGCAAACACTTGAGTATTCACGGAAGATTTCTGACTATAAAACAATATGCATATGGTTGTAGTCTCTATTACTTATTTCATCATCATCAGCCCGGTGCAGCACAAAGCTGGACATAGCTCTCTCCCAGGATACGCCACAGAACCCGGTCTACTGCTTTATACATCCAGTCGCTGCGGGCCCTCTTGTGAGAGTTAGTAGGCTGAAGCGGCAATGGGCTGGCCACATATGTCGCAGATCAGATTACCACTGGAGTAACCATGTTCAAAGTGGACGATAGCCTAGTTGGGAATGGAACGGTCTGCCGAGACAATGTCCGGAGGTTCGAAACCCAAGGCACACATCTCTGACTTTTCGAAATTACGTGTGTATTGTTTATCAATTATCGTTCGCTTTAACGGTGAAGGAAAACATCGTGAGGAAACCTGCATACCTAAGAAGTTCTTTATAAGAACGAAGGTATGTGAAGTCTACCAACCCGCACTAGGCCAGCGTGGTGGACTAAGGCCTTAAACCCTCTCAGTAGTAGAGGAGGCCCGTGCCCAGCAGTGGGTCAGTATACATATAATACAGGGCTGGTATTATTATTATTAACCATGTTCTGGAGTGGAGACCGCGTCATGGCAAACGTAGCGTGGGACGCCCTTGGCCAGATGGCGGGACGACGTGCACCACTCATTTGAACAGTATTAATACAAAGAATAGTGTTAACCGTTACCGTTCCAGGCTATTCCATAGTATCTACATAGGAAATTTATGGACAAAATAAATCATTTGCTATCTAGAATATTTTATCTAAAGCGTGTGTTAGTAACGTTATCAAGTTCGTAGGTCGGTGATCCAAGAAATCACAATTTTATTACAGCCCGGCTTCATGTTTCGGCTGGGCTTATTTATATTTGTTGCCATGCAGCTGAGAATGTTACTGACCTTCTCACTGTTACAACAATAGCCAGATCCAATTTGACCCCTTAATTTGATGCTGTAAGTTGCAAGCGAAGCGGTATGTTACAGTATTAAGTAGGTTATGATGTGCGATATGGCGCCGGACATTAAAATTCCTTGATAATTTTGATTTAAAATTCCCCCAAATTGGCGGTGATAAGTATCGATAAAGGAAACTGTCTTATCGCCATATATGTAAATGATTACTTCGATGGTGATTAAATTTTTTCCAGCCGTCAATGTGTGTACCGATAGTATAATTTCAATTCGTTAATGCTAAGATTTATACGTTTAAACTGATAATTGGAAACCTTTTAATTCAACGCTCAAGTTCTAGAAAATTTGTTAACAAGCGTGTAGTTACAATAGTAAATATAAAAAATAAGAACTCGTATTTTTATGAAACTTAATCATGATTATTTTTGCAAACACTTTTATTTGTGTAATAGAATCCATACGTGGACACTGGCAAAGACAATAATTTTAAAACATACACACCCCTGTCTCATGCGAAACCAAATGCTATTTAAAACTGAATCATTTTAACTGACAAAAAAGTAACGCATTTTTTGGCGGACCCAACGTCCATTTTGTTTTTCCAACATTTTGTATCAAAATAGCGCGATTGTTTGATATGCAGTTAAATAAGGCACGTTTCTCGTGGGAGTATCGATGGCGAGCTCACAATAGAGTAAGATTGTTCAACGCACGTTGCCCCAGCCACGTGTCGCCGTCACGTGGATTGGGGCTGGTGTATGGCACGTTCCAGGCTGCTCGCCGGTGCTACGTACACTTTAATGTCGGATTTGTACAGCTGTTGTGGTTTCAATAATTGACTGGTTAGCCAAGATTTAGGGCTAAGCGTGTACTTGTGTGTTCTATAAGCATCTTAATGATAATGAAGATAGTGTTATCTTTTTTTAAACACTGTAATAAAGAAATTTAAGCTTGAGTATAGGGTCTAGTACAGTAATCATTGCTCAAAGTGATTGTCATAAAATAATCATCTTAAGGAAAAACATTAGCTCTTGAACGCAATGTCCTATGTATAAACAATATTTATTTTTAATATGGTGACACAATTTTTTGCTCGTGTAAATATTTTTCGTCGTTCATGACGTACTTTCGTTTTGTATTTGCGCAGTTAGTTTGTACGTATTTTAAAATTAAAGGCCAATATAATATGCAGCACACTTGTCGTTTTCAGAAAGTATGCAAAGCATTGGTCAACAAATAAAAAGCATATGTTTAATTATAAAAAAATCAGATTTTGACCATTTCTACTTTTGATAAATTAATCTATTCGAGATTTAATTAATAGCTCACAGTGACTTGCTAAGTATGCTGAGTCTATCGACTGGAAAAAAGGTACGATGTGTCGACTAGAAAAAAGGCGGCGCGGCGCAATGTACCGTCCTTCACTGCGAACTTATTTATATCGCAAGCAAGGCTCAGTTAGTAGCTCTTCACACAAGCCAAGTGCCTTGATAGACTCTGTATGTTTACTGTTATTTACGAAGGCTCTGCTTTCCATCTAAGTAAATTTCAATAAATCAAGGATGAAACAAGATACATATTCGTCCTCGGGTAACTCTTTCCGGAAATTAGGAAACTGAGCGTTCTATTGATCTTTCTGATGTCCTTGACGAATGCCGTGGTAGTCTTGAAAATAAAAATAACCTTCATACATGAGACAGGGATGTTTACGATGACATGAAATATTGATAAAGCTGTTGTAACTAGATAAATGGCAAGTACATCATAAGTTTGTATCATCAAAGATCCTAGTCGCTTTACGGAGTATAAGTGACTGTTAGCTTAATATGATAACTTCAATTAGGTAGAAACTCGGTTTTGCCTATAATTTAGACCAAAACTCTGTAACGCGAACATTATGGTAATAGTAAATTATCGTGTTTGGCAAAGCCAGGAATATTACTGAGATAGTCATTACCTTATTTGCGCCTTGCATTTATGAATATAACATCGCCCTTTCACACAACATTACCAGGATCATATGCTTACTTTTTTACAGTATATTTTAGCTCCTGGTTGGTTCATTATGTTCTGCTTTTTCTTTACTCAACCCTACAGGTGCTTGATTAGTAATCTGTTTGTTGAATAGGTATGTAGAAATTGTAAAGTATGCACACCACATACGTGTGCTTGAGGTCATTTTGCTACTGTTTGAAGATACTACTTTAGGTCTAGTCTAGTCTGTTGATGACTCAAGCAAAATACGATTCTTGTCTACATTTACACATTATAAAAATGAAGAATTTATACGTAGATGTTTAAATCTGCAAATGTAAATAGGTTAGTTTGCAAATATCGTAGATGTAACTAACCTTACAGATGTTTAAAATAAATTCCCAATAACCTTACTCCCACAGGCACATGGTGTAATCCAGTTGCAATGGAAGCGTGGGTTATCGATACTAACTTTGTCGCCTACTGTTTCTGTTCCAATCGAGTGCTAGGTCCCACCCACTATTATCCAGACATTGAGACTTCCTAGTTCCTACCATTAAAGCCGACTTTTTATCCTTTTCTATTTCGTATGGCCATTTAGAGTTAGAAGTGGGACTACGTTCGCCGTTTCGCGTCATAAGACAAATTGAACCTCCCATGTATTATTGTTATTACTTGAAATTGATAAAGAACTATATTTATTCGGTAAACCATGTACAATAATTGGCAATCGAAATCACTTGAAAGGTTCCAGCAAGAAATATATTCCTTAAATGATTGACTGATTTTGTAATTGGAATTGCTATATCGACTTTTTTTCGTATACTTCTAAAGGATTTTTAGATTCACCAGTCACAAAAAATAACTTAATCATGTGCACACTTTAATATCGTTCTGAAATCCCATTAATTACTCCCAGCTCATTTAATACTATTCGATAGGATTTGTGGGCCATATATCCAGCGATCGACAGTTAATTATGTACAAATTGGCATTAATCTAATATCCTCTTTCATATAATAATGTTGCCTGATTAATCTGCTCTGAGCTTACCCTTTTCCGTCACACGTGAAGGCTGAAAGAACCTCAGCATTAAGATTTAGGTTTGGTAACCTCAATACGGGATACAAGGTGAACTATGAACATGATGTAGAAAATATTCATTGTCATTGCCGACTCAGGTCCTGCATAAATTAGTATCTTTTCATTTGATGGTTTCTCTGCAGCACTATAGCCTATGTACGAAAGTAACAAGTCAATCAGTTTATAAGGGCTGGTATCGAATTCAATTTAAAATATTAATCAATTTTTAAGATGTATTTGTTTTATCAATGTAAAGAGAACAAATACTGGTTGTATCTGATTACGTAACATAAATACGTACTTCTACTAAATTGGTTCGGTTTAGAATTAGTTTTGGTTTAAAACGTAACTTATTCCCAACTTGTAACATCATCAGTTCTTGTAGTTTTAACAGGCAGATATCGTCAATCATGTCTCATCTAATTCTATAGCTAATTACCTACACAGAGAACAATTTTCTAAAGATTGTACGGCAATTTTTTTGCTCAATTTACCCCATAAGCACCAACGGACTAGAAAACGACCTCCTGATGTGGGTGGATCTATATATAGCCGCCGAGTTGCACCACAAGAGGGATGGAGACGCTGGTGTGGTGTGAAAAACGTCCCGGCAAAAATGTGGGCCGTTCCTTATTGGATAAGTAGGCGTCTTATTCCATTTAACTGGACTCATTCGCAGGCGGCTAAAGGAAATTACTTTGTGGTGATCTTAGAAACAAGCTTCTTGTTTTTTATACATTTCTTTCATGTTCAACTACCAACCCTTTTATGTAATGAGTAATGACTAAAGTAGACGAATCGTAATAAAATACTGTTACGTTGGCCCTAGTAGAATAGGCGTCAATGTGCGTCACTATTAACGCATTTACATGCATATCATGCGGAAAATATTGTTCATGCGCCCATACACTACACAGTGTATCTAACACGCATCAATACAATAATGTTTGTGATAGATTTATATACAAATCACGTTGACCACAATCACAATAAGATATTTAAAGTAATTCTACTAACTATACCTATTTAATTATGTGTATAAATAAATCTTGTGCCATTACGATTGGTCCATCTTTTTTCACGACCAGTTTCGTAAATCTGTGATCTAAGTATTTAATTTATATCATAAATGCATTCCACTGAGAAGAAAGATGTCTGTTGAGTATCGTTCGCGGGAATTTAAGAGTTTTTCTGCTATTATTAGAATGTGACCGGCTCACGTCTGCGATAGAATCTTGTCGGCCGTAAACACACGCTGGACAGAATCATAATCGTCCTGATTTACAATACTTTCTCAACTCAATGCAGCATTTCAGCGCTGTCTCATTTTCTTTCAATTAGCCATTGTGTTAAACGATTTGGCAATGAGATTGTCTGCATCGGTTCATCATATTGTGTCGATAGCTCTTGTTTCTTGTGATAATATTTATATTTTGAACATAAGCCCGCATTCATCTCACGTTTTATCGCCTCGGCTAATGTTGTGTTTAGTCTCGAGTCGTGTGTAAAACACATAAAACACGATGTATAAGTGCACGAGCGTTGGATAATGAAACCTATAGAAATGGTTTGTTTCTCGGTGCACCACAATGACGGTGAAAAGTTTTGAAACTTCGCGATGTTCGGCCGTATGCGGTGTGGGCGGCAACACGCCGCGGTTCGTGCCGCGCCGAGCCGCCTTGATGTCTGTTCCAAAGGGATGTGACAAAACAAAACGAGAATAATCGAGCCCGTCGCTTTGCTTATTTTATGAAATATACATATTATGTATGGTTATTTATAATAGAAAATAACTAGACAGACAGAGCTTTCTATGTCTCTAATCTAAAGAACACGTTAATGACTAATAGAACTAAAATGTTTCAGAATCGATTCTTAAAACTTTAGTAGTAACTCGATTCTGTATGTGAATGGGCCCACCACTATTAGTGAGTACGTCTGGCAAGTGACGCCAACGCCCCCGCCGCGGCGGCGTGACGTCGGCGGGCAGCGGCGGTGTGCGGCAGTGGCGCGCGGAGCCGCCAGTCTTTGCACGACCGCGGCACGAACAGTGTCGACCCGCTGCGATGTAAACGCTTAAACTCACACTCTGTCTACAACGACAGCATTTGCGTGTGCTCACCCCGTAGCCCTTACGCTTGGTTTTATTAACTTTCTTTTCGTGTTTGAACCACGTTTACTCGTCCGCCGCGCCGGATTGATGTAAGTGATGTTTATGTGTTATCATTGAAGTTGATGTGTTCCGTATACGTCGTATCGTAAGAATTCTTGTGCCGTGAAAAAGTAGAACGTTGAATTCGGTCGCGCCGCTTCGTCGATGACAGGATATGGTCAATATAGGTGGTCAGGTAATTGTTACATGAATCATCCATCCACGTAGGTGACGTCGTATCCGCCAGTACACACGATAGCATTTTATTTTAATTTGTATCACGCTTCACCTCCATGCGTGGAATCAACAGGTGTGCTTTGAAAGAGCTCGCACTGCCTAGTGATCGCTCACAAGCTCGCCCGTATTTACCGTTCAACAATGAATGATAAATTGACCAAATGTAATTTGTTCGCTTCGATTTTGATAACGGTTCACATTATACACATACCAGGTTGGTGACGTCGTCCTCTGGGTTTTTTATGGCAACTGGCTGTAAATTTAATTCATCATTTTCAACGTCGTTTCATCATAGGTACATATTTAGAGATATTACCGCCGTTTTGTTGAAATGCTTGTATGTACTCGATTTTGTTAATATGCATCATTCATAAACAGTTTATATTTTTTCGAGCTGATCACACGACAGATTTTTTTCGGCCAACACTATGTATGTAGTTATCCACTGGAATGTTGATTGTGGCATACACTTAGTTTAATTAACTATAAGCCTCAGTCATTTTGATTACTTACACTGTTATTTAGTTTTAGGCGCGTCCATGTCTTGTTACATTTAGATTTTCGGTAGACACATTCTTTCATAATCCAATCCATGAATTTTTAAAATAATTGGGATTTCAGCCTAAAAACAAATAAGGGATTTTACATTTTTATTTGTGAATGAATAAGGGAATGAAGAACAAGAACTTTTCGTCAAAGCTTTGCAGGTTTTTTTATTGCCAGTATAGGCAGACGAGCTGGCGGCCCGCCTGATGGTAAGCGGCCACCGCTGCTCATGGACTTGGCAATGCCGGGGACACAGACAAGCCGCTGCCTACCGTAGGGACAATACTCTTTTTAAACCTCGTTTGAAGAAGGACAGGTCATAGCGCTCAGGGAACACCGCCACAGGTGGTTCATTCCAGAGCTTACACGTACGTGGTAAAAAAGAACGCTGGAACCGTACCGTTCGGGAACGGAACGATTCCAGGTGGTAGGAATGAACTCTACAAACTTGCAGGTGTCATTAAGTCGCCTCACAGTCACAAGTTACAAGTGCCATGCTACTGAAAAGCTGGTTTGAAATACGTCCAAAAATTTTTGCTAAGTTTCTCTAGTCTATACTGTTATAATGTAGACGTTCGAATGAATATAAATTACTTTATTTTTCTAGTTTCGTTCACCAAGTTACGTCAGTATCAATGTCATTCGATTCACGGTCACACATACAAATATTTGTGTGTGTTGTGTATGGACGTCAGTGAGGTGAGGTGATGCTCGTGGCAGGGGTTCGTGTTAATTTTGAGGTTCTAGTTTTATTGTTTTGGCCTAGTAAAGGAACATTCACACAAAAAAGAACTTGAAATAAACATTGCGCAAAAATTTCAATTACTTGCTGAGACGTTCAAAGGTGTAACGCGTGTTAAAAGTATATCTAGGACACGATATGTTTTGGAAGCACGTGTATTTTTTACAGCGTATTGGAATATTATGTTATTAGGTTTCCAAGTATATTTTGTACTAGCTTTTGCCCACGGCTTCGCCCGCGTTATTAAGTTTTTCCGGGCTAAAAGTACATAAAAACCTTCCCGTTGAATCACTCTATGACTATGACGTTGATACAACTCTTAATGCATTAATTTCGACCAAATTTGATTACCATAAAAACGGTTCTAGTGAGTTAATCTTAAAAGATAGACATATACTGTTGCGGACATTTTTTAGATCATTTCAAGAGGAATAATTCTTCCATACATATATTTTTGGTATCTTGAACCGTTTTCGCAGTGCACGCAATGGAAGCCCTCAAGGATGAATAATTTTCCCCGTTTTCTTTCACATTTTCCATTATTTCTTCGCTCCTAATAGTTGCATCGTGATGTTATAGATCCTATAGCCTTCCTTGATAAATGGTCTATTCAACACAAAAAGAATTTTTCAATTCGAACCAGTAGTTCCTGAGATTAGCGCGTTCAAACAAACAAACAAACTCTTCAGCTTTATAATATTAGTATAGATGAGATATAATTCGAATATTTCCTTTGTTGGTAATTCCTTGATATTATTGGCCTTGTTATGCTTTCATAAAAGGTGAATGCCGAGGTGACGCAAGGTCGACGATGTCTCAAGGGTACCTCAAAAGAATTGTCAATATTCGTCATAATAATAATAAATAAATTGTTGATGTTGTTTAGTAAAAGTTATTATCATGGCAATAAATAGTATGCCATCTATATTTATGAATACTTAACACGTTGAATTTATATCACGAATCACTTCGATACGATAACTTAAAAGTATAAATAAAGGAGCTAATGTAAGCAAATTCTATTAACAAATTGCGTGTTATGTAAATTCAGTGCATTATTTAGATATTAATCAAACTGCCACGATATCAGATGTGTCATGTTTTGTCAATTACGAGGGACCTATCTGAACGTTCAGTTTCCACTTGAGTTTGTCGCCGCTTACATCCACCCCTGGCCACGTTATCTTTTATGGCCCTTAACTGCTTTAAAGTTTCAGAAACTAACCTCCATAATAGGTTTTAGTTTAGATAGTATGTGATTTAATGCTTCACGGTATTTATTGCCATTTTATATAGAATGTATGAAGTATATAAGAGTTTAGATAAATATCTAAAGTCTTAGTCCCAAGAAGGTGTCATTTACTTATTTCATTCATTACTCAGTGGACAATGTTTTTAATTCGCATATAAGTAAGAAATCTGGGTTTTCAAATGTTCTTTTATGTATGCAAAAATACCACTTTTATAAAATACCTACGAAGTTGGCTAAAGCCGCGAGTAAACAAACGCTCAAATTGAATAGAACCTACATTTCGCAAAATCACGAACCATGCATTGTTTATATGTTTTGAAGACGTAATCCTTTTGATTATTTAGCATGACAAACTGTGTACATTATTTAATTGAATACATAAGATGTAATGATATTAAGTCTGTCGTGAATAATTCAAACACTACACACAATCATTTTGACATAAATATATATAAATATGTCTGTTTGTGTAGACTGAATTACACTTATCTTTCCAAAGACATGGCATATTCTCGCGCTTAATTTCGAAGACATTGACTAAACATTTAGCAAGTTCTTGAGCCTATGATATTGGTGCGAATCATCAAACAATAACATATTTATTGTAATGACGCTAGTGTATAATGTTTTCTAAAATAATAATAAATGTTGAAGCTGTAGAAAAACCAGAGATACTTTTTATTCGCAATGCTGAACAAGCTGTGACTAGAATCTAAAATAACTTATTCTTAGAACAGTTTCTCATTGAGTTTTGGTGACCTATAGAACTCGCCATAATGTGGGTGCTTCTTATCTTAAGCTATAAGCCTCTTATGTATGACTCATCTAACAATAGGCTTTAAGTACCGTTCCTCATTAATTCCGATGGCACCGTGACTAACAAAAGTAAACAATTTACGCGTCGGCATCCTGTATTGTGTTATTAATAATGTGTTGCGAATTTTTTCATATTAACCTTCGCAGCTGCTCTGTGCTACAATTGATAATATGACCTGAAGTTAGTCACAACGCACATTTACGCATTTATTCTTTAGCTTTTAAAAACAACTGCAATGCACATAATTGCTTTCATGCTGGCCATAAACATTGGCGTCAGTTGAACGTGACTGCATCTGCGTGAGATGCCTGCGATAGCGGGAGATACGCCTCAGTCAAATAACATTGTAATGTATGTAGGATGCGTTAATAGTATGCAGTTTGCTAAACCAAGCAAGGGTATAAAACACTTTTATAAGTTCTTCAAACTTCGCACAAAGATGAGGATTATGATGGATATCCCGCCGGTATGTTCTTCTGGCTTGTGTTCTGTCCGAATCAAACTATTGGGTTTAGTAACTAAACATTAATTTCTCATAATGAAAACGCATTCGAAGTAGAAAAAAGTGTCGCGGCCCATTTTATGCGTGAAAAGGTTTGGTAAATGGAGTAAAAAAAGTCAATCCCTTCGCCGTGGTGGACCCACGGTTTACCTGCAATCAGTTGGAAGAAAGCTATTCTTCAAATACATATGCATTTTATTACCGAGTGAAGCTTAGTATAAATGCTTGGCAGGGTTAAAAAAAGTATGCGAGAAGGTGGTCACTCTGTCTGGGGAATAAAAAAAAAATACAATTGCGATATTATAGATATAAACGAAGTCCGTCTACAGTTCTATAACACGATAAAATATAGACTCATTAGACCTATGAAAACTCTATACCTTAAATGTAAATTGACAGCAAGTGGCAGTCCAAAGTGGTGGATAATGATATATATTTTATCTCCTTTAAAACTTCGTATATTTTAAAACAGCTTTGCGTGTCATAACTGTCATACATATTTATTAAAGTGCAAACATGATGAAGAAGTAGCACAACGTCACGCTGCACAACGCAAACAACTGAATGGAGGGTAATCGTGGAAGAAATGAGACTTCCATTCTATTATTGTTAGTTACCTCATTTATTTTAATGTATGATCATCATTTTTGTGCATGTGGAACTAGCCTGTAAGAAATTGTTGCACTTATAAGTTGTGTAGTATCTGTTCCGTATAAATTTTAATGGTGTAAACAATTGTTGGCTAGTCAAATAAATAAATTGCTTTTTAATTCGCCCAACACACTGCGCCAAGGTCTAACTAGTGTTTCCTACAAACGCAATAACGTTAAACTTACAACTGAGCTGCAGTCAGCAGATTGCCGCGGCGACCTCGTTCGGTTTCCGTAACCACTTTGGCACTATTGTAGCAGTAGTACTTCTGTCTGAATCTATTTCAGCTAAGGAACCGGGTGTTGTGACCACGAAGAGTCGGTATCGGTTGCTATTCAGTATCGGTGAGAGAGTATACGAGATGTTGTTAGCTATTCAACGTTGTGTTTCGTCCGTTGACATTTCCGGTTGTGCACATTAAAACTCAAATATGTCCCAATATGGCATTTCTCACTCCGATTTGATATGATTGTCTCTTAATTAAAATGCAACAACTATGAATAAGGAATTGCTATTTGTTAGACAAAGCTAAGTCAACTTTAAATGCTAATCACATCCATAAAATCTAATAATAAACTGCGAGTTCGTGACCTTACTTTTCTTTTTTAAATAGAGTTTGTGCGAGACGGGACTATTTAAAATAATCTTTAATGGGATCCCATTGTGAATTCATAAAACGTGAATGGAAAAAGATCACGAAAGGCCAAGGATATTACGAGAGCAGTTTTATAAAAATAAGTTTTCAATATAAGTAAGAGCAGCAAAAATATTTACAGTTCAGCCAGAAAAAAATATAAAAATACTGGCGGTACTTATATTTTAAGTACCGCAAGTATCTTTGAACAAAGTCACCAGGTAATTGTAAGATGTTTTTGGTACAAATTCCATCTAAGGTAATTAAATTTATTAAACTTGAATATATAAGAGCGTTCTTCTGACCGTTTCGAGTATTCATATCGACAATAAAGGGACGTTTGGTTCCTTACGAGTATTGTCATTATTTTAGTTAGTGCAAAGTGATTTCATGTTCCTAAAACGGCGTTTCGTTGGTATGAATGATTGTCTGGTGGAATTGCTTTTTACAAATATCGATTCACTGAATATATATTCTTTCCATTGACCTTCATTTGTTATCGCTAATTACTTTTTAGTATCTTCGAGAAAATAACACTACAACATAGCTATATATTCAACTCATTAAACTTTCATTAATTTTGCTACATTTTGAACATTTGGTTTAGTAATAAAAAGATGATATGTGAATGACTTATCTATTCGAAGATTTTAATGAATAGATATTACAATTCACATAAATATAACACAAATTGTTATCGTAAAAAGCTAGGAACATTGATTAACACGGGCTATGTTGTGGAGCATATAGACCCTCTTCACTGGGCCGTGGTCGCGTGCGTGAAATTACAAATTGGACAATAAGACCCTTATTACTTTATGTCAATTCATTTAGGTGGCCCTTGATAGTTGAAAGAGCTTAACACACACACTGGGTACTGTAGATACGTAATTTCTTTGTTGAAAGCAAACATTAACCCATATTTTCCAGTCTTCATCCTATGCTAACGTACAATTTGTATTGGTATAATACACATTTTTTAATTTAATATTTTTAGAGTTCGCTTTGTGTTATAATGATATGGACTATTTGACTAGTGCCCATATTACTGGCATGTAATTTTGTCTTTGTTCTTCATAAACGGACTAAAGAATTTGATATTGGTTTTGCGTGAAGTGAAATTACCAGGAATCGTCCCTACGTTCTCAAATGTGTATTAGGGCTACCTACAATATTTTTAAATCCAAACTAATCGATACTTATTGACAAGATTTACCAGAATTACGTAGTTTTGTTTAATTCCCGAGCCTATAAAACAATTATATTTTATTTAGAAAACGCCCAGTACGATTTCTAACAATCGACAGTGTTTTCGTAACACAATATTTAGTGGTCGTGAACGCATTAGTGTTTACCACGTGTCGGCGTTCCATAAACATGTTTTGATAGTCGTCTTCGTCCATTGAATTCCTCGTGTGGCTGGTGCCAACGCTATTGATAGACGAATAACAACCGCGCCCGTTCGCGTGCACTTGAGTCTTGAGCCTTAACGTCTCTGCTAGACAATAAACTCTTTGTTCTCATACCTTTGAGGGAGATTTCAATGGGTATTATACCATTATCTCAACATCGAGTGTGAATCCCTACACAACTGTTTGTGAATATGAAATAACAGAAGTATATTTTGGTTCCGTATTCAAATTTTCTGTAGCAGATAAAGTACAAGATAAGTATGTTTTCCATTTAGAACCACAGTGTCCTAGTCATACAATTACTCTAGATGTCCCTGAACTATAAGTCATTATAGAACTTGTTCACGCCACTAGAATAAAAAAAAAAAACATAACATATTTAGGTATCGCTAATATCTACCGTATGAACTTATTCGTTCTGATCGACCTTCGTCATTAGCACACGTGTAAAAACAAATTAATTGCTGATTTTATTGCCGCTCTAGCTTTTTCCACAACACGCTGTTCGTGAATCTATAAATCCATACAGCGATCAACTGTCGATGCAATGTTTGTTGAAGGAATTTGTTCAGCCGTATCGTCGAGACGGTCGTGTATTCGCCAGACGTTGGGATCACATCTGCACTCAGCGCTGCACACATTGGGGTGGTCTGCGTCTGAGTTTATCGACCGTCGCGTCTGGCATTGTCGGCTACGGGGGCCTGGGCTGTTGGCTAGACACGAACCGCCTGCTTTCGGACAATCTTCCCGAGCCCTTATTACAATACCACAACACGTCTCGAATCGAGTCAGGCCAGTTTTGTTGCTCACATTTATTTCCGCCATAACGTCTACATTTTCGTACATATCGTGCAGTTAACAATAGCTTAACGTTCCATGACCTCGTTTCACATTATTCAGATTAGGAGGCATGGTTCGCGCCCGTCCATAATGGCATTCTTGACATTTGAATTCTGAACAGTGTAGTGATAATAGCAACGACGGATAAATCGGTTTAATATCAGCGCCTACGCGGCGTCGCGACGGTGCCATGGCTGTGAAAGGTGGATGTGTCAGAGAGAGAATGAAAGTATAATTAAATCAGCACACGTATAGCTATTGGGCGTTAAACAAAATAGTTTACAATATAATGATACGCAACAAAGTAAGGTGGGTATAAAACCAATAAGGTTTGATGATTGTCATACAAGTAATGGTCGTGACTGGGAAGTATTTAACGAGAACTTGAGAAACGTTTCTTATTAGCAGCTAGCAACCTCACTACCAACAATATGAATAATTGAAGCTATTTATGTTACGTTGAAGGAAGAATCAGCGAATACATTATAGAAATCGACAGAGAGTATGAATTAGTATCGTTGGCTATATAACTCAATATGATTTATTGCCTTTGTTCGCTCTGTCACTCTCGTTGCTAATTGCTCAGTTCCACGGACTATTTCATTCTAGATTGATCGGACAATTATCTCCCGCTGCGACCGTTTCACGATAACCAACGACACATCAACCAATTTGTATCCATGGCTTAAAGGAACGATATGAATTCCTTACTATTTGCGCTCAAGGAAAATTAAATCAGTAAATTGGGATGGGTTCGGGCCGGGCGATTACGGCTCGGCTCGTTTTGGCCTCATCCCAAGTCTGCGCAACGTCTTCTTGATAAAATCTGAAGGAAATAAACCAAAACACGTTACAAAACATTCACCGGACTTCTGAAACGTACGACAATCGATCTATAAATTGTGCCGATCGCATTTAACGCTGTAACTTGTATGTCACTGCCTCGGTGACGTAGTTGTATTAGGTACGACTGCAAAGCTGAAGTTTCGGTTTCGATCCCTGGGTCGGGAAAATTGATATTGGATTTTTCTAATCAGTATCTGCTCGAAGTCTGGAATTAGTGCCCGATATGGTAATAGAAGTGGACGATAGCCTAGTTGGGAATGGAACGGTCTGCCGAGACAATGTCCGTAGGTTCGAAACCAAGGCACACACCTCTGACTTTTCAAAGTTACGTGTGTATTGTTTTTCAATTATCGTTAGGTAAAAACGGTGAAGGAAAACATCGTGAGGAAACCTACATACCTGAGAATTCTCCATAAGAATTTCGAGGATGTGTGAAGTCTGCCAACCCGCACTAGGCCAGTGCAGGGTGGTGGACTAAGGCCTTAAACCCTCTCAGTAGCAGAGGAGGCTCGTGCTCAGCAGTGAGCAGTATATAATGCATGGCTGGTATTATTATTATATTATTTATGGTGATAGGCTCGCTCCCTATCATATCATGGGGCGGAATACGTACGGCTAAAAGTGAATGCACTAGTTGCGCCTCGTGTCTTCCCCTCCGGGCATAAAAGGCGTCAGTATGCGTACTTGTATGTCAATCTGGGAATTTCAGCACACGATTAAATTTTCATCGACCTGTCTTCTATTGACATTTGGAGGCATGTAGAGTGCCCAATTTGTTGTCAATAAAAATACAAACACACGACTTGAGAACCTCCTCCTTTTTTGAAAGTCGATTAAAAATAGAAAACGATTTCAAAGTATAGGACTTTATACTTAACAAAGTCTTGACAATCCTAGCTGGCCAGTATGATAATTTATTGACACTTTACAGAATACTATGTGGAAGAGAACAAAACCCCTAATAACCGATTCTTAAGTGATATGAGTTCTTGGTCAGAGAGTTTATAATCGATAGTCAACAGGGTATTTTTTTTATTAAATCATACATAATGAATCTTTCTATTACGGTAGTCATTGTTTTTAGTCGTAAATTTTTTATCTCTAGTCAAAATTTCACCTTATACTTCATTTAAACTAACATCTAAGTATACTAATTTTATAAATAGGAAAGAATTGTATTTTTGTATGTTTGTAATGAATAAACGCTAAAAATGTTAAACCTTTAAAAAAACTGTTACCAACATAAAGCTACACTATCACCTAACGTAGGCTACTTTTTATACCGGAAAAAGATAAAGCGTGACTTATCTCTGAAAACTCATTCACGAGGGCGGAGCCGCGAGAAAGAGTCTAGTAATTAATAAATATTTACCAGTAGGATAGATGTTTTCCAAAATATACGAATATTAAAAAAGAATATATTTATAATGTACTAGCGGCCCCGACAGACGTTGTCCTGCCCTAAAAAGGAAATAAAATCCTAGAACCTGAGTACAGCGCTAATCTAAACCATTCTCGAATCCTCTTGGAGACACAAAAACAAATTCATTAAAATCGGTCCAGCCGTTTTTCCGCGCAATTTTCTTTCATAAGAACCTTCTCCTGACAATAATAAACACATCAAAAAAAGAAATAACGAAATCAGTCCAGCCGTTCACGCGTGATGCCGTGACCAAGAAAATTGGGATTCATTTTTATATAATAGATGTAATAATAATATCATTTCCAAGTTTCGATTTTTCTTAGAAATCCGTGTCATACAAGCCAGATAAAATTATCCATACTATAAGGGCATTACAGACTCATCGATTTAATCTTAATCAAATTCTATGCCATGTACCAAGGTTCTTTTCGTTGTTCTTTCACTTTCAGACTTTTTATCTATACTATAACGAATCTTTCACCTAACATTATATCGATAGTGGGTTTGTACTTTGTACCATAAAACATCCTCGCTTTTATTTTTTACACCCAACGAATTATTTGTTAATCGACTCGAAATTAGAGCAATTTGCTCATTTTCCTGATATACATAAAACAATCGCAAATATAAATGTAAACATGAACGTGTCCGTGCACGTCCCACGCTTTTATTTCACTTGCCAGAATGTGGTGCGCCGCATTTTCGCGACCGCGCCGCGACTTCGCCGATTCATCGACGTTTCTTGCTAATTTGTTGTATATTTTTTAAGTGTCTAATGGCGACATTTAAAGGTATAAATAGAGTGAGTAGTCAGACATTCCGCGAACCTAAACAATATGGGGTTGTCGCGGACGTTTCGGTAATGACGTTAATATTAGTTAATACAAAGTCCATTAGAGCCTATTTTGTTTCATTGTTATTCCATTGAATTCAAGAAAAAGTAACGCTGTCTTCAGCTGTTAACGAGAGCTTAAATTATAATTAAGTAAAAAAAGCAATAAATGAAATTTTTTCAACAATAATAAAACCGACTTCAAAACCACTACAAATAAAAAAATAATTGTAGCTTTATTGGTGAAAGAATTTTTCAAATCGGTCCTGTAGTTTCGGAACCTATTAAATACAAACAAACAATCACATCTTTCCTCTTTATAATATTAGTTAGATAATCTTCTAAATAGCTTAATGGATTTAACCACAAACTTATCAACAGAGGATTTTACAGAAAGTAATTGAGACCCTATTTCAACCCGGAATATGATTTTGACACGCCCAAGCCGCGGCCAGAAGCAAATATTACAATATGTTTATCGGGAAGTAGAGCACACGTCGTGTTATAATTACCTCGGAGATATTCAACTATCAACTTCATTGTTCATTGATAACATCTTTAGTTAGAATGATTTGAACAAATAGCAACGTGCTATTAATAAACAGTTCAAACATTGTTAATTAACGTAAATAGCTCAGTTGAATCATTGTCTTGCTCCGTTGAATGTTGCTTATCTTTTGCAGTAATGCGTCATGCAAATGTACTATTTAGGTTATAAGAAAATATATTTGTTGAAAGTAGAGATAGAGAAGTCGCAAGACTTAAGTTTGATCCTAGGATCGTATCACTTTTGAAGTGACAATAGCTTGGTGGACTTAAATTTACGTGACATTCTGAACCAAATAAAAACTGTCTCATTAGTCAATTCTTGGTGCACAATTCGCTACAAAGGTCCTTCAGTAGTTACGTACAACTGCAAAACCAATTTTTCACTTTCGATTTTCATTTTTACATCATAGTTAATTTAGTTAGAATCTGGTATCGTGCGCACAACCTTCCTGCATCTATCATCCCTCATTATCGTTGAATATAATGACTGTAACAAAGTTTGACGGTGTTATTGATGAGAATTGTCTGTTGTTTCAGCTGGATATCCCTTCTGTGGCGAAATTGATGGAGTTCCGCTTGGACAGCGCGGAGTACTGCCAGGCCCAACACAAATAAAGAGTGAAGTGTGAGCGAGGCAGCTGGAGCGCCGCGGACCGATGCTGCCGGTGGCGCGCGCACACTACACGCACCCCAGGCACTATTTAACATTCACCCACCCGCAGGTAAGGGGACTTTTTGATTTTCACACATACATATACATTTGGTTTGATTTTTTCCAACCGCTCACCATTTAGCCTGACATCAACTCGAAGCAACGAATCTCGAATTAGTTTATGTATCAAAAATCCTCAATAAAGATTTATTGATTTTGTTAATGAGCTTCAGAATCCCCATATCACAGACAAACAAGAAAAAAACTTTAATGCCGATAATGTAAAATATTTAATTACGGTGGACTGAAGTAGGAAGAAAAATGTTCTGGTTTAAATTTGGCGAAGTCCGAGACCCATTTAATTTTGGTACGTATTTTGGGAGTTGGCATAATTATGAATATCATGAAGTAAACTAAAATTAGACACGCTTTAATTAAGGTCATACGTCGCAGTAATTCAGTAATAATAACAACATATTTGAGTTTCAATAAGCTGTTGAAAAAATTTACAATTCCCGCAATCGTATTGATTTGTTAGCACCAACAAAATGCGGCGAATCGATACCAAGTTGTTTAATTCCCAATTACTAAGGCATTTAAACACACTGTTTGCGTTTGTGCCATAGTTTATAGTTTTCAAAACGAAACTCGAAGGGGCTATTTGTTTTTGTCCAATATGCAACTTCGGAAATTAGAAGCCTAACAACGTCCACGTCACGGGGAATCGATCACGGTCCAGTTGCGAACCGATTAACAACATTCGCCACGCTTGCATTGTTGCATCACTGCATTACCAAACAATACAACATAATAGGTGATTAGATTTAGTACCGTTATGTTTGGCCTTCCGTGCGGTATTCCCGACGTCGTGTTGCTATCAGAGGGGGGTTATATGAAATTGGCCAACCGTCCGACTACGTATCAGTTGTTATCTAGTCCTGACCAAGACAAGGACTCGGCGGCGCGCTCGCGACGTATCCACGAAGTTACATCAGCTGAGGTGGACTATACTTGGGCTGGTACTGTCGTTGACAGCAGTGCTAGCGGCGTCGTGTTTACAATGCGTGTTATCTCGTATTTGTGATTAAATGTGTGAAATGCGACCGCTAACATGTGACGCCTGTTGGCCGCCGCTCAGCTCGCTACATACCGCCGCCATCGCGCGGAAACACGACGTGTACACTTCAGTCGTCCACATGACCCGAACTTCGCTTTATCCGCACACTATTTTTAGAAACTATTTTTTTTTCCACTTCAGTCGTCTGTGCGGCTTTGACGCACAAGCATCTTGAAAATGATATACAGCGTGTACACAGAACCGCTGCTCGCGTCCGCGCCCGCGCCTCTTTTATTAATAACATCATTATTTTTGTTTCAGTTACCTTAAATTCGGACCCCCTGTTCGTTGGAGCATATCAGTTAGTTGACGAAGTGATAAACTTATGTTTGACGCATAATTTTCTTTTAGTTCTCATTCCACATTCTGAACTTTAATTTTTTCGCGTTCGAATGCTCTCGAGTGGTTGAAAGCGACATCCATGCGGGTAGTTCCCATTATATAATTGGACCCTTTCAAAACAAAAGTAAAGAAACTGTCGTGTGTTGTGTGGAAATAGAGTGACAGTTTGCCTGTTAGTCTCTGACAGACCGTTACACCCTTTTCTGACGCGTGTGAAGTGATTCTGCCGGGTGCGTTCCGCGTGTGGCTCGGAGAGAACTACCTTGGTAATCATGAAGCAGAAGGACATCAGGCCGGCCCCCTCCCTCATCGAGTACAAGGGCATGCGCTTCCTCATCACCGATCGTCCCTCGGATGTCTCTATCCAGGCGTATCTTCAGGTGAGTGTCATTCTGTTTTTATCCAGGAAGTAATTTTTGCAAAGGACCTTTTCCTTAGTATCCGTTCGATCGTTGGCAGGTTAGCTGCCAACCGTCGCGTTGTGTTGAGGCTGAAAGGCGATGTTTTTACTGTAATTTAATGTTGCAACTATTCTGAACTATATTTTTTCGTGTTTGTATAGGTGCTCACTGAAGTTATTCAGTATTCCGGAAACGAATGTTATGTTGACATTATATTAGTCGCGTAGTGGTGACGCGGATGTCTGGCTTTTCCAGTCACTAAAATTGTCAACATCAATTATTAGTTACGGTACTAGCTGTGCTCGCGGATTTGTTCGCGTGGATAACTTTATTTTTTCCGATAGCCGATTTTAATGAAACTAAGTTCTGCCCCCAATTATAATCAGTCCATCTTTGAAAATTGTATGAAAATGCGTTCAATAATTTTAGCGATGTGCGCTAACAAACAGAAAGAAAATTTGCTAATTTTGGTTCTATAACTCTCTGAACTCATCCCCTTACTTTTTATTACTTTTCTTTTAATGTACAGATACACCGGTTTCTGTTGTTTTACTTATCATAAGGATTGAGGTCAATGTAAAAACAGACGGCATAACATTCGTTGTCGGATGAATTGAAAGCTTATTGCCTGAAATCTAAATGTAGTAAATAGTAGTGTTTTTGTCTCCACTGTCACTATTACGTGTTTCGGATTCCATTCAACGACTGATGCCGTTATTTCTGGCATTTTATCGTACAATTTCTAAATGTCTGGCTTCAACTGTCAGTTTCCCGTATTAAATAATCTAATGTGCAATGAATGATAATAATTACGTTTATGCCCGCAACGAATTAAAACCGACCGAATTTAAATTGTTGAGGTCTCAATGTCAAATTTAAATAATAGACACGAGGCAGCCTCCGCCCGCCGTTTCGCTGATCCAGTTTCATTAAGTTTAGTTATGGATTATGCATATCTGATTTTCCTTTTAAATGTTATTTTTAGATAACGTGGCGACATTATAGAATGTTGAGGAAAACTTTATAACTTTGCAGTAATGATCAACGATGTATTTGTTTACTGTTATTACTTTTAATTTGTAGATATAAATAAATTTGTGTGTACCATTACGTAACGGAATCTCGAATTTTCGATAGGAGTTTCGACCTGTATAGGACATAATTGAAAATAAGTTTAAAGTATGTTCCTAATTTAAAAATTCTGTTAATTTTGCCACACGTACGTTTGCCAAAAGTGACTATAGAGTAACCGTCTCAAAGTCTGAAAAGTAATTTATTCCCTTTTTAAATTCTTATCTATCTTCAAGGTTTATATTGGCACTCATCTTATGCAAAATACGCATGCTGCACCAGGATAGGAATATAGATAAAACATTTATTATATATTTACATCCATGCTTCTGAGAATATTAATTAATTTATACTCAGTTACTGTTACTTCAAAGACTGGCTTAGAGATTATTACTAATCAGATTTTATCACCTGTCCTAGATTGAACAGGTATTAATGCATAGCGCAGCTAGGATGTTTTTAAATCTGACACTTATCTTTCATAGATGTTACAAGTTACAACTGATAATTTTTTAAACTATACATTAAAAATTGATCTTCAAATGTCCACTGTTACTAATGAACTAATAAGAAAAAGACAGCTAAGGTCTAAGGTAGAAAAAAAATGCTTTGGCTTCCTTCGTTTCAATTTCGATTATATCTTGCCTGACCATAGAAAAATTATAAGTTAACGTAGCTTAGAAAATGAGACAATCAGATAGGCACTAGGGTATAATATTTCCAACATCTCTCTCTTTCATTTGATAAATTTCGTTGCGGGTTTCAGACGGAGTAGGTAGTGTTTCCTGAGACTCGTGTCATAAAATGCGTGCCACTGCCGATCCTGGCTTACAGGAGTTGAAGTGGTGGGTGTGAGGGCAGTGATAGTCTAATAAGGCACTAGAGTATAGAATACACAGTTTTGCACTGACCTCGATTAGTTCAAGCATTTTATTATTTGACTAATGTAAATTACAGTCTTATACTTGCCTCAATTTTTGAATGCATTTCGATTAATTTGACTGATCCTGTACGTACAGATGAATGTGTATGAAGTGAACGTTCCGTTGTTTACAGGAATTGAGGAAGCATAACGTGTGCACTGTGGTGCGCGTTTGCGAGCCGAGCTACGACACGGCGCCGCTGAAGGCCGAGAACATCGAGGTGCGCGACCTGGCCTACGACGACGGCACCTTCCCGCCCGCCAACGTCGTCGACGACTGGTTCGAGATCTTGCGCGACAAGTGAGTTGCATTGCTTATTTGTGATTCCACAGGACGCGGCAGACGGCAGACGGCGGACGGCATGTGCCGTGACGGCAAACGGCACTACTATGCAGTATTAAATTGTATGAGACCGATTCGATTGCCGTGTCTTGCGGTATCAAAGATTTATACATCAGTTTGTTGTTGCCTTCAAAGGCGAACTTGCTAGCCACCTGAGGTAAGAAGTCAGGAGCACAGTCGAGTCGGTGCTTATCGTAAAAAAAAAACTTTATTTTGTTCTTCGTTTGAAGGACATGTCATGTCTTAGTACTGCTGTTGTTTTGGGGAGATGAAACCCAGTGAAAAGTTTAGCATAAAAGTATTGCATGGGAGTACTTTGCAGTCGTCATGCTGCGGCAGTTGTAAAAACCACATACTATACACATGGTTCATCGAGTACGATATCCTCCAAATCTAAACGCAATATTGTTTGTACGCGGCCGCTTACAAATTGTAGGTACTGTGCACAATTGATTGTAACAAATTTATAAAAATCTGGCAATATTTGTTTTTTCTTGCTAAATGCCGTCAGCATTGCGTATAATTGTTTTTGTTACTCAAAATTAACCGCCGGATAACACTTGCAACTATTACTACATCTGGGGTGTCAGACTAATGTAAACAATCACGTCTTGAGATATTACGCACTAATTGCGTTTTTATTTTCGATAAAATAGGAATAATCAACGAAAGCAAGATGAGACTTCTTAATAGCGCTATTGACCTTCATGCTTCTTTTCTGTGGCCGATTTTCAAGATTGTTTTTGTTTTAATGTGAAAAACATGTCTTAAGTGTTTAAATCTATAAAATTACACGCTTTACCTTTGCATATTTAATAATATCCATTATTGACCAACGCCACCTTTGAGAAATATACAAGTATCTACGGTCCAATGGCATTGTACCCACAGGAGCTTCCCTTCCTGGGCAGTTATAATCCTTTACCATCCTTGATCTTGTTTACCCTCCTCGACTATGTACAGTCAGCGACATAATTAGCTGAACAAATTAAAATTTCAAATCCTTTCCACGCGTTAAGTTTAATTGAAACATTTTTTTTCTTTGTGGGAAGTAGAGTTAATAGTCTTTATTTTATTTTTGTGAAGAGAAAACAAATCTTGGTAAAAACACGAAAGAAGACGCGATTTGAAATTTTTAATTTGTTTAGCTACTTATGTAGCTGACTGTACAAAATAGAATTCGCACCTTTAGAACGAAAACTACACAATTCAAAAAATAGAAAATTTAGTTGTCATTTTTAAATGTCTAAAAACTAGTCCCTAAAAATATAATAAAAAAGTAACTGATATAACAGCTTTGTCCTTTTCCTGCTTGAATATGGCTGTGCTTGAACTATTGTTGTATTGAGTACTTCGTTTTAAGTAATTTTATGACGACAACCCAATTTTCTATCTTTTTGAGTTGTGTCGTTTTCATCCTAAAGGTAACCCAATTTTCTATCTTTTTGAATTGTGTCGTTTTCATCCTAAAGGTAACCCAATTTTCTATCTTTTTGAATTGTGTCGTTTTCATCCTAAAGGTGCTAATTTTGTAAATGATTTCTGTGTGTTAGGGCCCAGAACAAGCCGGACGCGGCGGTGGCTGTGCACTGCGTGGCGGGGCTCGGCCGCGCGCCGGTGATGGTCGCCATCGCTCTCATCGAGCTGGGAATGAAATACGAGGAAGCAGTTGAAACTATCAGGGAGTGAGTGGACTTTTATATACCTAACCCACAGAATTTTCATTGGCGGTAAAAGTTATGGTTACTTTTGGCTACATTACGACGATTGTGTTGTGGTAAATCTTATTGAGTTTACTTTTATTTTTACTGTTGAAACTGTTTCTAAATCAAATTAGTTTGGGATACAGACTAATTTATGTTTATAGATTAGTTTAAACTCGGACTTTGATTTTTAGACGTTCAGTCTGACTGATGTAGTGCCGAGTGACTGATGTCTTTCTTGTGGTGTTTCTGAGCGTGTAAGGTACTTAGATATCAGGTATTCAGATATTTTAAATTCTCATTATCAGTCGCGTCCATTTGTGATGTTTTGGATAGCTACGAAAGTGCATGCTTCTTGGTATAGCGTCGGCGGCACACAGTATTTCAGTTTAAATCATGATGAAGGTGTTGATTGTTAAAAAGACACTGTTGCATCCAGATTTTTCAATAATTATTTAAAAGAATAGCAACGATTAAACAAGCCGATTAACTCCTCAGGCCCCGCGACGGACACCGGTGTCCATATATATAGGGTTTTCCCATACATCTATATATATAAGCGGGGCTTGATTGTGCTTCAGTCCGTGATTCAAATAAATGTCAATTAAATGGTAATGGTATTACGTCAGTACGATTGACCGTCTAATGGGCGTCAAAGGCAGACTTTCATATTGTGTCCGAAATTGGAACAGTAATCGAATTCCAGTCACGTTGTAAATTACTATTCCACGGAAAATATCAACCGAGAGTTGCAAACAAAATGCAAAATGTTGCTCTTTTACGTTTGTTCTACCGTTGCCACTCCCGATTTACTGATAATTCATGTGTAATCAATATTCAGTAGATGCATTGAGGTGTATATTATTCGACCTCTGGTATCAAGTAGCGATGCGGTTAAACGACCTTTCCGCGGTCGAAGCTTCGACAATCCTTCGCGCTGATAAACTTGAGATTTCATTATAAATTGCCGATACCGGAAAGAAAGAAAATACCGACAATAAATCCTACTAATATTATAAAGGCGAAAGTTTGTAAGAATGTATGGATGTTTGGATGTATGGATGTAAGGATGTTTGTTCCTCTTTCACGCAAAAACTACTGAACGGATTTCGATGAAAATATGCACACGGGTAGATCATGTCCTGGATTAACACATAGGCTACTTTTTATCCCGGGAAAATATAAAGCGGGACTTTTATCCCGGAAAAACTTTTTAAAGCGGGCGGAGCCGCGGGCAAAAGCTAGTACTAAATACGGCAAGGAACAATACTTGCTGTCAAAAGTCGCGTCATCCTCAGATTTAGACTGTTGGATGGAATTAGAAATAACTCGATTAAAATTGGTAATGTTTCATGAAAAGTGTAAAGCGTAAAGTGTGTAAAGTGAAAACTTACAACTCTGTAAAGATTTGTCTTGTTGTCTAAGCTGAGAATTCTCTAGCCGGGCTACATTTTTAGTCGTTTAAAAAAATAGTAAGGGTTTTTGTTACTTTTTGATTGCGCAATGCCATTGTGTACTTGATTATCCCAATTAGATCATGTTACATATTATGTTTTGTTTCCTGGAAATTTATTCTCGACTCAAGATAAATAATATCCTTCGCAAGCCCACTTCAATACATAATTGCATTGGATGCAAATTATCCACCGTGAATAAGTAACATATGTATATATGTCGCGTCCTTGTTTACTGGTTACTGGTGCGTTGTGAACCTTGGCCCGTTTGCATCCACTGCACGACGAGCCAGCGCGGCGCAATCACAAATACACGCAAAAGTTGCACAAACTTTCCATTGGATTTCATTGTATATGTACAAATGTATAAGTATATAAAAGTTTGCGTCCACAATAATAATGGCGTGGTTTACGCAAGGGTATATTTTACAAATATAAAGCGGGGGCCTATCAAGAAAACTTTTAGAACTCAACCTTTGCAAGTCATTTTTACCGTGTAAACAATTACGATAAACACTTCTAAAAGTTTGAGGTTTGCAATACTTAGGAAAAGGCGCATTTCTACAGATATAATGAAATATTTGCGCTAGTAAACGCATTTGGAAGTTAAGAGCTCAATATATTGCTAGTTTAAACTTAGCCTTACAATTCCTTTATAGATTACAATATTCGAAAATCTTAGATTAGGTAAATTCCTCACAGTTTCTTCGTTACATAACGCATCGTTTGTGTGTTCCAGTCAGCGTCGGGGCGCCATCAACGCCAAGCAGCTTTCCTACTTAGAGAAGTACCGACCGAAGTCTCGTCTCAAGAAGAATGGGCAGAAGAACAACTGCTGCGTTCAGTAGGTCCGCCCACTCTGTAGGAAGCCGTCCCACGTCCCTAACAGCGAATGATGTAGCTCTTCTTTCACACACACACCGACGAGCCGAGCATACACAACTCACTTAGGTCTTATTCATAGTACGTCGCAGTTATCATTTTGTATCATTTCACCGGGTCTTAATCGAACGCAATGACAATGGACGAGCTTGGGATTGCACACATTCCCGTTTTTGTTCGCGCCGTACGTTTCTTTTTAATGTTCAATAGCAATGTTACGATTTTTGGTGATGCCTTGTCGCTATTCTGTCAGAAGTATAACCCTTGTGCTGTACTGTCTTAGTGGAATGTTCTAGAAGCGAGCCACGATTTGTGTTCGTAGTTGAAACAGTTAATCGGGTATTTATACTTTAATCATAATAAAATGTCTGTAATTACACAGTCGACGTCACTGATAAATTTTTCAATTTATTATTAATTTTTTGTGTGACATTATGTTTTCTTCTAAATGTTATTTTCCTACTGTAGACTTCATTATTAATAAATTGTGTCATAATACCGAAACCTTACGAGATGCTTTCCCGAGACGATGTAATATTTTATTTGACGAATATTATAGGAGGTGTATTTTAGTTATTTTTGAATCGTTTGGTTATGTTGAACTCCTCCTTAACTATGTAGCTGTTATTCAACGACATACTTAACAAAATAACTGAAATTGTAACTGAAAGATGTACCCGTACGCAATACAAATTTGACTCACTGAAAGTTCCAATAAATAAAATAGGTCTTTGATATTATTTTTCTATTTCTAATTTTATGAAGATTATCGAACTATAAAAACATTTAAAGGAACAATCACATAAATAAAAATATTTATAAGCAATTATCGATGTTTTATTATATTACTGACCCTCTATGGATTAAGGCGTAGGCCAAAGATGTTATTAAACTAAGCTGAGTTTGGATATGGAGTGGAGACCGCGACTGGGCAAACGTAGTGTAGGACGCCCTCCGGCCAGGTGGGATGACGATCTGCGAAAGACTGCAGGCAGATGCTGGATGCGGCAAGCTGAAGACAGGGCGCTATGGCGCTCATTAGGGGAGGCCTATGTCCAGCAGTGGACTGATAAAGGCTGATGATGATGATGATGATGATGAGTTTGGATATAACATCACGAAGCTGGCCGTTTTATAATATTGATTATTTACTCTATATATCCGGCAACGCTTTGGACATACACTTGACTCAACTTTGAAGCATAGTACACTATATTGCAATAAAAATATTATACACATTGATAAATTCTTTATTAAAAACATGTTTACGAAAACCAACTTTATTAATATACAATGAGGTAGAATTGAAATAGGCTTACAAAGTAACAAGATATAAAAATTTATCTCAACAAGTTCAAACAAACTACAGCTATAAATACTATTGTGATTAAAACCAATAACCCGTGGCGGTTACATTTCTACTTATATATAAACTTGTACATATCGAAGGCAAAATGACAAGGTACATTTTTTATCGAGAAAATTTAAGGTTCAATTAACACTAAAACGTGCACGTTTCAATATGTACAAAGCCAATGTCGCAGAAATGATGGTTAGGGCCTACTGTTGACGTAAACCGCACGTCATGCGTACACTATCTTCAATTCACGCTTGATTTTGGCAACGTAGTGATTATATTATCTTTGCTTATGGTTTGCTTGCATTTTGCGTAGAAACAAAACAGAGTCCACAGAGCGACAACGTCGCATTTGACTATCGTCATGCTGTTCGCGCGGTAGCATGTCAAAAGATGAACAAAGAAAGAAACAAGTGTTTATTGTCACATCTGGTACATTAATTAATTAGGGCAGCGATGCACGCCGGCGATGTGACAATTAGGTGACCAATTTTTTTACTGCATTGAGTGACAAGCATGCCGTTCGCCTGATGGTAAGCGATACGATCACCCATAAACAGTAGCAACACCATCCAGCACCTTGAGTTACAAAGTACCGTGTAGCATTCCACTGCGCTCGTCATCCTGAGTCATTATGACCAGTAGTTACACTGGCTACAATGTACAGCACGGCATAGTGTTGCGAAGTGAGCCACAGCCTACAACATAGCGCTGGTTTTCAGTGGTCACCTAAAGTGACGCAACCGAAGCTAACTTAGCCTAGACATACACATAGTTCGTTTTATTTCTATGCAAAATGCAAGCAAGAAGCAATTGACGATAACGTGCGGTTTACGTGGACTGTGCCTTAGTCGATCAGCCTTTCACCCCGACGATATTACAACCAAAACGTAATACATTTACTTCTTTACTCAAAACGGAGACGAGTAGTTTGTATGTAGAAGTAATTTTGTTATTTCGTTTAATTTCTATTGTTTTAACCCTTCAAGCTCCGCTTATATAGTCCCCCAATATCCAGTTCCCCATACATCTACATATATAGATGTATGGGGAAACCCTATGTATATGGACGCGGCGTCCGTCGCGGGGCTTGTCGAGTCAAGTTCTAATAACTGTATGGTTTAGGTTGTGCTAAGTAAACGCATGCTACCTACGAACTTCTCGTCTCGATGAGAAATATTGGCGATATAAATCATCGTCTTTGATTAATTATATAGCTAGATCTTTGAGTATCTACCAATGGAGATGCGATGACCGGGCGAACCCCTCAGTTCGCCATAAATGCGCAGTTGGCCATAAACTTATTAAAACCTATGTGACTTGCGATCGCTGTCATTACATTCTACGATAATGACATTAAGCGGTGCTCCACAGAAATTGTGATTTTTGTTGTGTTATTGTGTAAAAAGCGACCTTATATTCAGCCCTGCACGTGTGGTTTTTTTTTGTTAAATGTTATATCCGGGTCTACCTCGCACCCGTCAGGATTGGCGAAAAAATTGTTTGCGCATTATTACCATATCGTGTCCATTGGTTAACTAGTCTAAGAGCTAGATAGACACGACGCGTTTGAACGTTTCAAATGTGTGTGACACAGCTGTCACGCATACTAGCTTAAGAAAAGTTGGCCTGTTTGTTTTAGTTTCATTACACCGCATCACTCTATCTAAGTATATATAATTAATCAAAGATCATCGTATGAATTATCAGGTTCATACATCACACATCATAAAAACGATTTACAATTGACTGCCAGATGGAGAGGTAGATTCCACACAGATCTTACTCCAATTAAGATTAAAATTAGAAATTAAAAGCTTCCATTTGTACAATAAAGTAAGTATGTCTATTTTTATATTAAATTTTTACAATTATTTATGATATTCGGTTTGAGCATTATTGAAATATGAACAAAGTATTACAAATCTAAAATTACTGTAAAATCATAACATTCCTAATATTATTACGTAACTACATTTGTAAATTACAGGATTCTAGATTCGTGTTCAGGAGAAAGAAATTATTTTAAGAATAATCATGATTTTCTCTTCACCTCAAGTGAAGTAAAAAAAAACGGTTAAAATCGTATTAAACAATTTAATTCACTAATGTTGCGTAACAACTATTATCAGATCTGCAAATATTCGATGTCGTGACTACTTATTTAGCGTAATTTTCACTTTTTGGCCATGTCGTGTATGATAATTGATAAAATACTGTTTACTTAGTAAATTGGTCAAACGGCGCGCGATTAAAATGTTTCACTTCTGCGCACTTATTATTAACCATAATATCCTAGTTCAATTAGTTTTCATTATCATGAAAATTTACGATAGGTACGAAGTCTACAACTATCTATCGGAATTATCGATACTTTCGAGTATTCAATATAAAATTTAATTATAAATATTTGAATACTAACTACTCTACTGCTTAGTCTGCTTATCGATAAATTTTTGAATATGGATATCGTGGCACTATGAAACAAAGTCAGTACGAACTTTGACACCTCGAACTCTATTTATGCACTTGACCTTATTGTATTTTATGGGTATACAGTATTATGCGTATTTTAAAACTAACCGAGAACATTGAAGTCTATCCACAAAGTTGGAGTATCAACGATTATTTAGCATATAGTAGGCAAACAACTGAGCACACTACCGCGTTGTACAATTGTACGTTAATGTAGCTACACTTACGTACAAAAAAAACCCTTCAAGTTGTTTGCCGACTATTACACTTCGTAAAACGAACAAATACTAGTCTATATTTACTTTCCTGCTATTTTAGGTACATATTTGTGCACCTTACCCCCATACCTGGCTATGAACGCCTTGATGTCGAACTTGCGCTTGCAGCCGTCGTAGTTCATGTACCGTATCTTGCCGAACACAGCTCGCTCGGCCCAACCCTGGTCGTGGATGCCGCATATTGACCACATGCAACCTACAATGAAGTAAGTATTCGATGTTGGATTGTTTTTTTTTATTATTACTATTTGTGCAATATATTCACAAATTGATGAATAAGTTACCATACTGGAAGCATTGCCCAATATAGGTAGGTACTTTTTAAACAAAATTAATTACACCTTTTACTTACACTAGAATCAACTTTGAAATACATCAAGGCATAAGAACCTATAAAATCCTAGTTCTATGTAAACTTACCTACAAATCCACTAGGATCCCTCCCATCAATGCTGTAGTGATCATTAAGATATATCGCGTACTTGAGCGCGTCCTCCGGGCTGGGCGTCCACTCTAGGATCTTCTTACACCAGTACATGCGCAGGAACCCGTGCATTTTGCCCTCTTTGACCAGTTGCAGTTGAGCCGAGTTCCACAGATCATCATGAGTCTCTGATTTGGACAACTGTTCTAATGTGTATATGTAAGATCTTTTGTCTTTTCTGTGAAAACCAAGTGAAAATGATTAAAATTACCATATTAACTAAGGGTGTTAGTACAGGTACAAAAATACCAGTATTTGGAAACATCAAAAAATAGGTCTAACAGTTATTCAGTTCCTCTACAATACAATATTGTGTGAGTATATCTGCTCACCTCTTCAGGGTAAAAGGCGTGAGTGTGTGTCTGCTTAAACATTAATAATTATTAAAAAGGCTTCTCAGTTTTCGATAGTAAAATATTGTATTACCTATGATCATCCAATGTCTTTTGTGCCCAGTTGCTTGCCCCCTTGATGCTGTCGTAGTGTTCGCAGTAAAAGCAGAAGTTATCTGCCAGTTCTCTTCGTACTATGGCCTCCTCTAGAAATGCATTTACACTCTCTGTGTACTTAGATTTGTACTCCTGCACACATAGAGCCACTCTTTGGACGGATATTTGACCTGAAAGCATATAGCTAATAGATATATTTATATTTGATGTAAAAGCAAATTATTTTTAGAAGAGTTATAGAGTCTAAACAAAGTTATCTGCAAATTCATCTCTAACAACTGTAAGTCATGAATCTGACAAATGGATGAGGTGCATGAAAGGGTCAGTCTCGTTATGAATAAACTATAAATAAATAACTCATACCAAAATGGAACCATGGTGACATATTGCTCAAAGCGTCTTGTGTCGGATCATTTCTTTTTGTTGCATATATTTTTAGCCTTTTGTCAATGAAGCTTTTGAGCATCTTGAGTGCCTCATCATATCCAGGTTTCGCCCACTCAACAGGACCCACTGTTTTATCAGCTTCCCTTGTTTCTATAGCCTCATCCCAGTCAATGGGCTGTGAATTCATACATAAATATTATAGAGTTTAGAAGTTTATTTTAAGTTACAAGGTTTTTAATGATCTCATATATATTTTTTTATTTATATACAGTGACATCATTTTGTTGACGCCTTATCCAGTACAAGCAATGTTTCATTAAATATGGTATAGGTCATTGATCTTATTGCTAAAGTTTTATCTTTTGTGCTAATGTTATTTGAAACTCATTATTTGCATGCATAACACATGCAGTTTTTGGAAATATGCTTAAACGATAACCAATATTTCCAAACACTAGAATATTTTTTTATGATCAACTTATCATAAGCCTTATTTGTACTATTGTCACTCGTTTATTGAACAGTGCTTCATTTTTTGTTGTTATATTTACCTCGGGTTCAAATTTGCTTGTGTATGGGTGTTTGATAACAGGTGGAAACTCTGTGAGATAATCACCGAGTTTAGAATTTATCTTGTTTCTGATAGTTCTTGCTGAATATTCCTGTTTATCTGATGCCACCCAACACGGAACTACATTGTGGGCATCCACCTGGAAGTTTTATAGAAATATTCTATCAATTCAATGATATGACAATAAACATACAAGGTATTTTACAGTTGCAGCACTCATGCATATGAAATCCTCCTAGCCAGTTTCGGCCACGGCGGCCAATCTCAACGGAGATCAGCCAGGTACGCAGGAGATATTATAGTGCACAAGTGTGTGCGCAATACACAGGTGCACTCGCTATTCCTTCACTCTCATAGTCCGGTGAGACGGCAATCCGACATGACCGGAGAGAGATCAGGCGCAGGACCAACGGCTTTACGTGCTTTCCGAGGCACGGGGGTATCACACCGCCAACTTCCTGACTCCGAGCTGCGACTGAGTAAATTTTAAGATGAAAATACCCAGTCACAATTTTTTTTGGCTCGACCCGGGATTCGAACCCAGGACCTCAGCGCGCAAATCGTACTCGTAATGCGTACGCAATACCACTACGCCACTGATGCATAATACTAACAATGAATCAAAAACAATTTTTTGGTCCATATCTATAATAATATTGTAGTTTTATTTAGAAACATAAATTATTTAATCATCCTACCTAATACATTACGGACGATAGCCTAGTTGGGAATGGAACAGTCTGCCGAGACAATGTCCGGAGGTTCAAAACCCAAGGCACACAACTCTGACTTTTCAAAAGTTATGTGTGTATTGTTTATCAATTATCGTTCGCTTTAATGGTGAAGGAAAACATCTTGTGGGAACCTACATACCTAAGAAGCTCCTAAGAATTTCGAAGGTATGTGAAGTCTGCCAACCCGCACTAGGCCAGCGTGGTGGACTAAGGCCTAAACCCTCTCAGTAGTAGAGGAGGCCCATGCTCAGCAGTGAGTAGTATATAATTCAGGGCTGATTGCATTGCATTGTATATAATACATTACATTATGTAAATATAGTAAGAATTTACAATACCTGAATTAAAGGAACATCTTTTTTGAGGTTCTTCTTGACCCCTTCCAGCCATCCTAATGGGACTCGTAACGGGTTGAAGTCACACACCACAGCTCCTATTTTGTGGTCAATGACCCATTGTGGTAACACCTCTGCCCCACTCCCTTCCAATAGGTGGAATGATATGTTCAACTTCTTGCAATCTGCAGCTACTTTTTCCAAACCTGGAATTTTTAGGTAAGTTCAAAAACATAGTAAAACACCATGATACATTGCAATGATTTTTTACTTCACTTTTACTACCACACTTTGATGATCAAGAGTTGTGACTTGTGAAGTAATTTCTTGTAATGGTTAGGAAAATGTGTATAAGATCTGTTAAAAAATACCTTTTATTAAAAAATGGAACTGTCTGACGGAAGCGTCCAAATATTTTGCAATCAGACAAAAGCAAACGTGAAGCGGTACTTCATTCTTGAGTGCGAGTTTTTGTGCGAACAGGAACGCCCAGTTATCTTGCACCCGGCTGTCGCGCGACATCCAGTACACTATCCCCTCGCAGTCGTCCGGGACCATCTGCTCCCGAGATATGATCCTAAGCCTCTTTTTGTTGAAATCATATTTCAAAATAGATTCAGCTGTGGTCTCCCTCTTTGTCTGCAAAGCCTTCGTAAACTCTTCAATGTTCTTCCCAGTTTCCGCGGTTGCTGACAGCGACGATGTTGATAATTTAGGTTTTTTTGCAACTGATGCCATTTTTAGCACAAGTTTTAAGAATTTTGTACAAGTGATAAGCATATAATACTATTATTTATTTCAAATATTTACGGAATAAAAAGTAAACCCGCCATTTATTACAAGTTACCACAGATTGTAAACAAAAAAGTATGACCTTGACATGTCAAAACCATGACAATAAAAAATTCACAGATAAAACAAAGTTCACCAATCTTTCATAGATAACAAACTCTGTTCAATAGCGAAAAAAACAAAAAACCCGACTGCGTCAATATGTGCTATGATCAAGAACTTTATAATGTTTATTAAATTCATTGAGGAACTGAAAAGTTGACAGTGTTTGTGAACACTGCCAAATAAAATTATTCAAAACCAAAATAAAATATTCAAATTAAAACAAGATCACCTCATGACACTTCCACGTTCCCGCCAAAAAAACTCGAACTTTTTTTTTTATAGACTACCTGTGTGCTTTTCAGCCAAATCTGTCAAGTTGTTTTACCGTAAAGAAGTAACAAACTAACACAAACTTCTTACTACTTATACAAATGCTTCAGGCCCGCGTGGTCGCATGCGCCCATGACAGCTCCAGTCTGCAGAGGCGCAACTAGTGCACCCACTTTTCACCATTATTCCGTCCCATGATGTGATAGGGGGCGAGCCTATCGCCATATCGGGCACAAACTCCAGACTCCGGACTTATACTGAATCTTTTATTTTGTTTTTGTTTTTAATTTTGATGTACCCAGTATCACTCTCACGTTTAAGACGAATCTATTGATACGACTCACATAAAAATACGACAAGCCGTTTAGGCTCTAGGGCGTGCCAAAGAAATATACATACATACATACACTCGAAACACATAACCCTCCTTCTTTCGCAGTCGGGTAAAAATGATACTACGAAGTAGACACGGCTAGATAATTCAGTAATTTATTATTTATTGAAAAAGAAAACCATAGCTGTTATAACTAAGATGACCTATATTACTCTTTGATTCATAGTGACGATCCACTATTTACAGGATTCGCAAAGTATTTCTGCTTCAGATAATTCTGACATGGATGGCAGTTGGTCCTCTCAGTATTTATCATTATGCAATCATCCGAACAGAAAGATACTAATTTGCAGACGGGACAAACAATTTTGTCTTCACCAAATGGCATAGCACATTCAAAGCACACGTAAAATTTTTCATCCTGAAATAATACAGTTGTGACTAGAAGTAACGTTTAATTTTGTTTTATAGATAATTGTGTTTGAGATTCCTACGTGCTTACACATGTGTATAGAATGTATCTATACTAATATTATAAAGAGGAAAGATTTTATTTTTTGTTTGTTTATAATAGATAAGCTCAAAAACTACTGAACTACTTCACCAATATAAAGCTACATTATCAGCGAGTTATATAGGCTACTTTATGTCCCAGGAAAATAAAAAGCGGGACTTTTATCCCGTAAAAACCCAATCACGTGGGCGGAACCGCAGGCAAGAGCTAGCTAATTATGAAAATGAATGTGGCAAAATAATAATAATCATGTAGGTTTTTACTCATTTACTCTACTCACTTTTGTACTCTATATCATTTAGAAAAATTTTAAAATTATATTTAACGACTCATCTATACTTATATACTTATAATATTATAAAGCTGAAGAGTTTGTTTGTTTGATCGCGCTAATCTCAGGAACTACTGGTTCGAATTGAAAAATTCTTTTTGTGTTGAATAGACCATTTATCGAGGAAGGCTTTAGGCTATATAACATCACGATGCAACTATTAGGAGCGAAGAAATAATGGAAAATGTGAAAAAAACGGGGAAAATTATTCATCCTTGAGGGCTTCCATTGCGTGCGCTGCGAAAACGGTTCAAGATACCAAAAATATATGTACGAAAGAATTATTCCTCTTGAAATGATCTAAAAAAATGTCCACGACAGTATATATCTATCTTTTAAGATTAACTCACTAGAACCGTTTTTATGGTAATCAAATTTGGTCGAAATTAATGCATTATTTGTTAAGAGTTGTATCAACGTCATAATATTAATCTTTATCCAATGAATATATATACGGTACATACACCAAAATATTTTTTTTTTCAATTTTTGCCTGTCTGTTCCGGCTAATCTCTGAAATGGCTGGACCGATTTTGACGGGACTTTTATTGGGAGGTAGCTGATGTAATAAGGAGTAACTTAAGCTACGTTTTATTCCGGAAAAGTATAAAGCAGGACTTTTCCCCGGAAAAACTTTTTAGCGCGGGCGGAGCCGCAGGCAACAGCTAGTATTTAATAAACCAGTTACTCGATGACAAAATTAATAATGTCTTGATAATTATCTTTTATGTTATCTATATGTCACTATGTTTTGGAGCATGTTAGGTTATAAACAAGACACTTATTTTTTGCGTTCGGTTAATTAGGTTGTGATTGAATAAATGTATTTTAGGAAATCAGGGAAGGGAAAAGGGGTAAGGGGGAAATGGCTAGGGTCCCCTACATTCTTAATCCGGCCTGCTAACATCCATGTAGGAAAGAAAGTTTTATATTGCCAATAACTGTACAAAATTGTACTCACAGCTTTAATATAAAGTTCGGGAGTAACATAAGGCCTCTTTAGCGGCACTTCTGGAATAAGTTGGGTAGCCATCTTATGTTCATATAAAATGTAATTAACATCAGACTCTATCATACTCTTGTCGCTAGCAGTCATGTAAGGATGCTTGAATTTATGCGTCGGTCTCGTATTATAGAAATGGACTACATATAGCAAATATTTTAAAACACGATTGTCTTTGTATAACTTTTTCTTAGTAGTTTTCAATATATCCCAAATCTCCAAACATCGCGCTGCTGTCACCCAGATCCCTGTGCATTTTTTATTCTTATGTTCTTTAATTATCATGTTCCATTGGCGATGTTTGTATCTAAAAATATTACATCCTTACATTATTTAATCATAAGGATAACAACGGAGCTGCTACAGGCGCTACAGCTAACTACGAGCTATTTTATGGGAGGGTGTGGACATTTCCGTGGTTTGACATGCGTGGTGGTCTCGGGTTCAATCTCGGGTTTGAGTAAAGTGGCACTCGATCTGAATCTGAGTCGGGTATTGTGCCTGGCAAATGACAATACGCTTGCCCTCTATTGGGACCTCCTACATGGGACCCAAAACAGCTGATGAAATATCAATTAACACCTCAAAACTACGTAAAATGTGCTGGAAATAATAAAAGTTTAGGGACTTTTACTGTGTCTTTTCTTGCATTCGTAGACTAACTTATCTATAACGTTGATGAGTTCGATGACCAGCTTCGCTTGCAGCCACCTGATGTGCAGCAGTCTCGCGCACTCCGTCACCAAGTCGATTGCCTGTTTATAGTCGCTTATGTCGTCCGTGCCTAATTTCCCGAGCGGTTTCATCGATAGCTTATCATCCTTTTTAGGCTTTTCAACTTTCTTGGCCTTTGGATCAGGTTTACCCACTGGGAAGGTATTTTATAAGCTGAATAACATGCGGTTATATTGAAATACGGCCGAAGTCACCTCGCGAGGTGACTTCATAAAAACTAAATAATAAATTTTTAGTGCTAGGTACTTATTCCGTACAATGAGCGAACTTGGCCGTACATTCTCGAAACTATTGCCTAAGCATAGAGCGATAGCCCTATTTGATTATGTTTGTCAATTTTCTTATTTATGTTTGTAAATTTTTATTAACAATATAATTCCACAAAAGTGATAATAATACCTAATATTGTACATTCAATAGCATTCCATTAGACGATTTATTAGAACTAATGCTAAAAGATTAAAGTAATATAAAAATTACCTGCCGAAGATTGCTTTGTAGAAGGACTTTCCATTGTTGAAAGTACTCTCTGAGCGTAAACGAATAAATTTTGGAAAGTTTCCTCACCGTTCTGACAGCTCGCGAGTGGATCAGCGCCGAACAGAAGTACGTTGGTAAGCTAAAATACATTTAACTACGTTACATCATTAAAAAAAAGATAATCGATTGGCAAGGCTTTATCGGCTCTTTCGCACTATTGAAAGCTTTACAGCGCTATGCTGTATTTTGTAAGTAAGGAGTTACTTAAGTTCTGAGTGGTCTATCTATTCTGTTTTACGAACAATTTAGAACTTCATCATTTCTATCATTATTCGGGCAACTCACTCATTTCTATTTAGTTACATAAAAAGATAATATTCAGAATGTAAAATACTCACTCAGACTGATTGTCTCGGTGTAGTTGTATTATGGCACGACTGCAATGATGAGGTCTCGGGTTCGATCCCCGGGTCGGGCAAACTGATATTGAGTTTTTCTATTCAGTATCAGCTCGGAGTCTGGAATTTGTGCCCGATATGGCGATAGGCTCGCCCCTATCACGTCATGGGACCGAATAATGACGAAAAGTGGGAGCACTAGTTGCGCCTCTGCCTACCCCTTCGGGGATAAAAGGCGTGAGTGTATATGTATGTATATGTATAAAATACTCACTGCTTGAAGTCTTTCCGACGACGGTATTGAGTTGCAAAATGGCACAGAAAACATCTTAACGAGAAGTGTCTGATTGTAGGAGTTTATGGTTGCGTTCAGATCCGTCCGTGGACACTTTATGAACGTGTCCAGCAGGTCAATTCGTTTTGTCATCACCACCTCCAGAGGCGACCGCCCTCTGAACTGCAGAGTTGGACTGCAGTTGTAATCTAACAGCAATTCTATCACTTGATGACGTATCTGTACAGATTTGTATTTATCGACATGCTAAACTAAAAGTATGTATGCGAGTCAGTGTTGGATTTGTCAATAGGCCATATACACCGCGGCCTAGGGGCGGCTGCGGCATATTTATAGTAGTGGCGGCACAAACAGGGCCTACTTTCTGAAAATTGCATGTGGTACATTTTGTGTACCCAACTGGGGACCTTTTTTCGTTCTGACACGAATGCATGTTACGTACGAATGGGTTGCAATCGGGGTTTCGTTTTTATTTTTTTAAATCATTAATTAAAAACTATTTACAATCAAATAATAGAAACGAGACTATCCCGCCCTCACACCCGCCACTACAACTCCTGTAAGCCAGGATCGGTAATGGCACGCATTTTATGACACCGAGCGGTGAAGCTCGGCGAGTCTCAGGGAACGCTAGTTTGTCAATAATATGTCTGGAAATAATAGAAACGTAAGATATTAAGTTATGAAGGCCGTATGTACCTCTTCTTCACTATCTGCTTCGGATTTCTTAGCAAGAACGGCGTGCAATAACGTCGGACCAGGTATTTCGAGTACCAAAGAATCTTTTAACTCCAAATCATCATATTTCAATCGATGAGTTGCGTCAGCGCCACATTCGAGCAACGCGCGAATCAGTTCCAGATTTTGGTACGTTAAAGGTCGAGATACAGCGATATCTAAAGCTGTATAATTGAGAGTCTGGAATATGAAAAGGACCGTAAGATGATAGGAACATGGAACATTTTTGCGATTTAGCGATGTATCTGTCACATAATATAAACTTGTTTCACACACCTGGGGATACATTTCATTCACGTCCGCCCCGTATGACACCAAATGACGAATAAGATCGGCGCTACCCGAGACGGTCGCGATGAATAAAGCTGGCTGTGGACACCTCACAAGCCGTGGGTTAGCGCCATCAGTCAACAGTTGTAGAATCGTCAACATATTGCGGGCTAACCTGAAACAAAAACAAAATCTATACTAATATAAAGTGGAAAAGATTGTGAGTTTGTCTGTAGGAGCTAATCTATCGAACAACTGTACAGTCAGCAGCATAAATATCTGTACAAAATCAAATTTTCAAATCGCCTATATACGCGTTAAGTTAAACTGAAAAAAATCTTCGTATGAAGTAAAGCAAATCTCTTTTATTTTGTTTTTGTGAAAAGAAAAAAAAAATTTGGAAGAACACAAAATTATGTAGGCAATTTTAAATTTGTTCAGCTACTTATGCTGGTGACTGTACCGATTTTGAAAAATCTTTCACTAGTAGGAAGCTACTGAGTGCTATAGGCTACTTTATATCTCGAGAAAAACATAGAGCGGACGGAGTCGCGGGCAAAAACTAGTACCTTCATAAAGAGATGTCGCCTCATAAAGAACTACCTAACTTAGCCGTGATTAAAAGGCTTACCCTCTATGGATTACATGAGACGCATATAAGCTTACTTACGTGTCATTTTTCAATTTCTCACTACTGTTAATAGATACAAAGTCCTCTTTGTCAGCACTCTGCCACATCATCTCCTTGCTTGGCTTCATGGTGTCTTTTATCACTTTGGATATTATTTTCTTTGGAGTTTTCTCTGGTACTTTCTTCTGGTCTTCTTCGGTCGAATCTATTTCTTTTACCATATCGTTTATTTCAAATATGTACGGAATAGGACTAACACCATTGGGTATTTGAAATAAATCGTGAACTTTTTGTAAATAGGCAACGTTTATATTGTGGTACAGTCGTTTTTCGTCAGAAAGTGATTCCATAGATTCATTATCATATGCATCGCCTTTTGTTCCAGGTAGTTCTGACTTTTTCTTGACGCCCGGTGCGTCTTTTAAAGACATAGAGGATTTTACTTTCTTTGTCGCGGCTGCCTTCATGACTTTACTAGGACTTCTATTTACTGTACTCGTGGGGCTTGGAGGTGGTACAAAACGAAACAAATTCCATTCAATGGCTTTCTCTTCTGTGGGCGCTAAAAACATATCAGGTATGTTACTTTTACGACTGCTTCGGTGGCGTAGTTGTATTACGTATGACTGAAATGCTGAGGTCTTGGGTTCGATTCCCAGGTCGGGCAAAGTGATATTGGGTTTTATTTAAATTCATTACAAGCCCGGAGTCTGGAATTTGTGCCCGATATGGCGATAGGCTCGCCCCCTATCACATGATGGGACGGAATACGCGCAAAAAGTGGGTGCATTAGTTGCGCCTCTGCCTATCCCTTCGGGGATAAAATGCGTGAGTGTGTGTGTATGTGTGTTACACTTAATTACAGAGAGTGTCCTATACAAAAAAAATAATGTAGTAAAGGGTATATAGCAGTGAGTTTGGATGTAGAAGGTAATGTCAGGTACTAGTATTATAATTACATACATACATATTACATACACATAGTGGACGATAGCCTAGTTGGTAATGGAATGGTCTGCCGAGACAATGTCCGCAGGTTTTAAACTCGAGGCACATACCTCTAACTTTTCGAAGTTACGTGTGTAATATTTATCAACTATCGTTCGCTTTAACGGTGACTGCGTCGGTGGCGTAGTTGTATTACGGTACGACTGCAAAGCTGAGCTATTGGGTCGGGCAAAGTGATATTGGGTTTTTCTATTCAGTATCAGCCCGGAGTCTAGAATTTGTGCCTGATATGGCAATAGGCTCACCCCTTACATATCATGGGACGGAATACGCACGGCGAAAAGTGGGTGCACTAGTTGCGCATCTGCCTACACCTTCGGGGGTTACAGGCTTGTGTGTGTACAATATATTTCAACTGAGGACAAGACTTCAATTACTCACGAGGTGCTGGTACTGGGGGAGGTGGCACCAAAGCTTGGCTCATCCCGCTGGCTGCGATATCAATCTCGGTACAGGCAAATTTCAATAGAGCCATAGCCAGAGGAGTGCAACAAGAGTCATTATAAGTATCAACATTCGCACCAGCTTCTACTAGGAAATGGATTATATCAGTCTGATCACCGCACTGAAAACAGTCTTATAAATTGATTTGCAGGCACAGCAAATTGCTTTCGTAAATGACTGTAGCACTTACAACAGCATACATAAGAGCAGAATTCCCTTGCATATCCGCCACATCCGGATGGACATCACTTTCGTTGACAAGTTGAGCTACATTAGTAACGTGTCCAAGGTAACTTGCCATGAGTAGAGTTCTGCCAATTTAAACAATAAACATTTATAATTGCATTCGCTCGCAGCACAGCTTTTTTATAGAGATGGATAGGATGCATAATTTACACTGTTGTCTATTTATTGGGTTAAAAACTGATCAAAATGTTTATTGGTATACCTTACATTATAATATTACTAGCTTTTAGTCGCGGTTTCGCCGGCATGAGTGAGTTTATCCATGATGAAAGACCCGCTTTATATCTTTCCGGGATAAAAGTAGCCTATGTGTTTTCCAAGGTTTCAAACTATGTCTATATCATATTTCATCGAAATATATTTGGCAGTTTTTGATTTAATTGCATTCAGACAGACAGAGGTGGCGATGGACTTTGTTTTATAATAAGTATGTCAGGATAAGAATATTTTGTTAAATATGGGGTAAAAAAATACGACTTAACAAGACCTTGACCAAATAAAAATAGTTTTACATTTTAATTTGATTTCAAATGAATCTCAAGCAATAATTATGAAAGGAATAAACTTCTAAGTTACCTGCAATCCAGCTCAAGTTGAGCAGCCGGTTTGAACCGTTTCCTTGGACCAGAAAGAACACTGGTGATGTCAAATAAAGAAGGATTCCTTTGGCTCTCATGCGTAAAACAATGCTTCATCATGTGAATCATCATTTGGTTATTATTCCACGCGTAATAAATTTCTGTTCTTGGATAATCTAGTTTCTCTTGGTCGTCACTTGGTGGCGTCTGAGGTAAAAACAAGGTAGGATAATACCTATAACTTTATTAAACTATTGTATTGAATCAACGTGATTATCTGTCGTAATGCATTGACTTCCAAAAAGGGTAAACATTTCTTGTAAACGCAAAGGTTTTGATATTTAGGCATTGCAAGATGCTAAAGGTTAACCAAGCGCTCCACTAAATTCAGTGTTATTAAGAAAAATAATCTTAACCTCTTTCGGCAAATCATCAGTAACTGTTTCAAGGACTGGAATTTGTCCTTTATAGTAATCATGGTTAAACACGTCAAGGTGACACAGTTGGCTATCTAAGTCATTGGAGTACTTTGAGTAGAGTTCAGTCCATTTCTCAGCAGCTTTCATAGGCTCCGCGCCGCATTGCTTGAGGAGTTCTAATGCACTGTTGGTTTCACCGATCTGTTAGGTATATAAACTGTTTTAATATGAACTATATACAAGTGTTTTAAAAATATAAGCACGTTATGATTACAATAATAAAAATTATAGGACAGAATACTGAATAGTACTATGATAGTAACAGATCACCTATCGAAGAATGCCGCCCACTAGGATTTAGGTAGGTGTCCTAGAGATTGCTAGTGTTACGTCCATATAACTTTGATATTATTAGAACATTTACTAACAGCATTTATTTTTGGAGCGAGCAACACACGATGTGGCTCTACACAAGTCCTGCCTTTGTAAGTAGAGAGAAGGTCGACGGCCACATTCGGAGCGGAGGGTCTCCAAGCGAGCCTGACCAGTTGATTTCCGCGCCAAACGCCCACGTTTTCATTGAGGCACGCCATTGACTCCACGCCTGGACCCCAGCGCATATTACTGTGGTATATACCCTAAGAAAATTATTGGGCTTTTATTTTGAAATATTATAATTGAAAGCGGGCGTGAAACTTTGAGAGAATAATTATATGCCTTGGGCAAAACTTATGCACACGGGAACCGTTATTCTATCATTAACATTCAAAATATATCTTTCTATAACCGTTCTAATGATATCTATTCTCTCCTCAGTGGTTTTTAGTAATAAGTGTACTCACAATTGTTTGCATAATTTAGTAATTAGTCAATACTACTAACAGTGAACACTTTTCCGTCGGGATACGACATGGTTCCGTACCCATGCATGCTGTTCCCGTAGAAACTGCCCTCGTAGGTGACGAATGCTCCGTCGGGGCCGCAGTAGCGCCATCTATAGTCGCCCGGGCCGTGCATCGTGTCGCGTACGAAATGGCCAGTATACGAATCTACGGACTGTAAAATTATTATTGACTTGGATTGCTCGCGGCTTCGCCCGCTTTATAGCCTTTCCCGCTACAAAAGCCCCTAAAACACTGAAGTGATAGCGACACCTGTACGATGCCAGCGACATCTATTTAAAAATCTCATTATTTTCCATGAGAGCCAATGACCTGGATAAAAAGCTTATGTGTTAATCTAGGACAAGGTCTATTTGCATGCCAAATTTCATCCAAATCCGTTAAGCTGGTTCTGCGTTTACTTCTAACAATCATCCAAACATTTTCACAAACTTTCGCATTTATAATATTAGTAAGATACTAGTTTTTACACGTAGGCCAAAATCTACGCTATAAGGCCAAGAAAGTATATTTGTTATTTAAACTATTCTGATTAACCCGTCAAGACCCGCTTATATAGATGTATGGGAAAACCCTATATATATGGACACCGGTATCCGTCGCGGGGCTTGAGGAGTCAATGTAAATACCTCAGCTCCCGACCAGCAGTTTTGCCCAAGTCCATTTTTCCTCCTTTCCTGATCTCTCTGCCCTAAATAATATTGTTCGTAAGGCCATATTCTTTTCGCTGTTGTTGATATTAATGGCCCAGACTTTACTCCATTTTCATCATTTTTCACTATTTCAAATTTTTTAAACATATAAAAAATTTAATTATTTTGTATACAGTTTATTTAAAAAATTATATAGTCAAAATAATAACACAGTTCTTAATCTGAGTTTATAATCATGTCGTTTTAACATTATACAAAAACCAGAAAAATGTCTTTGGAATGTTTTTTTCGTTTTTTATAATACTTTTTGGTCACATTACTTGGACCAAAAAGTATTTATTATAATTGTTGCTGCGATACCACAAAAGCAAACGTACATTTATTATGAATTATGATCCTCTTTATAGAGGCTATATTACACTACCGTACTCTCTTCGACTCTTGAACTTGCAACACTTTGTTAAACATTGTGATATACATAGAAAAAAATGTACGAGCTCGGTGATGTAAACCACTTAAGATTTATTTATACCGCCTCGATAATGTGACGCCACTGCACCTGATGATAAGCGGAGAGAGTTCCAGATACAATGTCTACTGACGAGCGATGTTCATCCCTCGTCAGTGACCCATTTGCAATGCAATGCAATCAGCCCTGTATTATATCCCGCCCACTGCTGAGCACGGGCCTCCTTTACTACTGAAGGGGTTAGACCTTAGTCCACCACGCTGGCCTAGTGCGGGTTGGCAGACTTCTCATACCCTCGAAATTCTTATGAAGAATTCTCAGGTATGTAGGTTTCCTCACGATGTTCTCCTTTACCGTTAAAGTGAACGATAATTGATAAATAATACCCTCGTAACTTCGAAAAGTCAGAGGTGTGTGCCTTGGGTTTTGAACCTCCGTACATTGTCTCGGCAGACCGTTCCATTCCCAACTAGGCTATCGTCACTGTGTGACACATTTAGGCCAGCCTATTTGATCCTGATATATACCTATCTACCTGATATATCCTATTGACTGGTGGTAGGACTCTCGTATCTAAGAGTCCGTTTGGGTGGTTACCACCGCAATGTCTATTTCTACCGCCAAGCAGCAGTGTGCATGCACTGTTGTGTTTTGGTTTGAAGGGCATTGTAGCCAGTGTAACTACAGGACATAATGAGACTTAATATCTTAAGTCTCAGGTTGACGAGCGCAGTGGAATGCCACACAGTGAAATCCTCCTAGCCAGTTTCGGCCACGGCGGCCAATCTCAACGCAGATCAGCCAGGTACGCAGGAGATATTATAGTGCACAAGCGTGTGCGCAACACACAGGTGCACTCGCTATTTCTTCACTCTCATAGTTCGATGAGACGGCAATCCGACCGGAGAGAGATCAGGCGCAGGACCAACGGCTTTACGTGCTTTCCGAGGCACGGGGGTATCACACCGCCAACTTCCTGACTCCGAGCTGCGACTGAGTAATTTTAAAGATGGAAAAACCCAGTCACAATATTTTTGGCTCGACCCGGGATTTGAACCCAGGACCTCAGCGCGCAAATCGTACTCGTAACGCATACGCAATACAACTACGCCACCGAGGCCGCACAGTACTTTGTAACTCAAGGTGCTGGATGGTGTTTCTACTGTTTATGCGTGGTCGTATCGCTTACCATCAGGCCAACAGCATGCTCGTCTCATCATACGATGCAATAAAAAAAACAACAAAAAAAAATATACAAGCTGATTCCGGAACAACGCACACTTACGTGGGCCAGTATGGCGGGTTATAACACCTTGTGCGTTGATCGCTATCCGCGCGGATACAAAATACATATTATTATATACTATGAGATATCTCCCCGCCCTTAAATTAAAGGTTGTTACGCCCTTCTGCAAAAAAATACCCTCTATTGCCATAATAATATCCCAATAGGACACAGTTTTGTTCTACTTTTATCAAATATAGACTTTTGCTCGCGGCTTCGCCCGCGTGAATGATTTTTTCCGGGATAAAAGGCCAGCTTTATATTTCCCCGGGACAAAAAGGAGTCTATGATACTCGCTGATAATGTAGCTTTATATTGGTGAAAGAATTTTTCAAATCGGTCCAGTAGTTTCGGAGCCTATTCAGTGCAAACAAACAAACAATCAAATCTTTCCTCTTTATAATATTAGTATAGACAACTATGTAGTACCAAAACGTGAAAGCCCTTTATAATATTTTTTGTCTAAACGCTGTACCTACTTATAACTTATATTACATAATTAGTGTATGTAGTATAAATTAAAACAGAAAGTTAAAATTATTAAAGCAATTTTAATTTATTACACGCCTTAACTTCTTGGTATAAAAACAACTTATTCATTAACAAATCTTATGTCTATAACTTAATTTATTAGCAAATTTATTCTAACTTAACTATTGTCTTCTAATCGCGGTCAAAGGTGTTAAAAGCAGCTACACCGGCAGCAACTTGATTTCGTTCTTTCAAAATATGTATATTCCTGGAACAAGTAATTTAACTAAAGTCTAATCATTCCTGAGTCCTGTATTCAAATTCTTGGACGGACATAAACTTTTGGGTATATCCTAACTCGATTTTAATAGACTTTGATCACTTAACTGCCTCGGTGGCCTAGTTGTATTATGGTTTGACTACAGTGCTAAAGTTTCGGGTTCCGTTCCCGGGTCGGGCAAAGTGATATTGGTTTTTTTTTTTACTCAATATCAGCCCGGAGTCTGGAAATAGGCCCGGTAAAAGGCAGAAAACCCATCCCCTACTACAAGGAACCTAACTTTGCTGGCGAAATGTGCGTGTGATACACCTCTGTTTAGCCCTGAAAAGGGAAAAAGGCTTGATGCTATGTATTTATGCATGTTCATCACCCTTCTTTTTTTCATCTTTGGTGCATTAGAGACGGCTGCGGGCTTCCTCTGACTGAAGTGTCTAAGTTGTCGTCCGCAACCGCCCCTGCGCGGTGCCGCTTTATGCAGCCCGTCTCCTCTTGTGGGGGAGGGGGGGGGGCACACATATTATCTCGCGGCGGACACCACCCGTGCCGACCGACCCCCCCCCCCCTGGGCCTTATTAGTCGCCTCATATGACAGGCATGGGATACCGTGGTGGAATTCTCCAAACGCCCCAACAGGGCGGATGTTCATCACCCTGAGAGCTTTGATAGAGCGTCTGACGACCCGTCGTAACACAAAGTCAATGTATTTCTGCACATCTTTGAAAATGAGTGTTGCGCAGACCCTACATTGAAGTAGGATAACGCGTGGTGGAAGACGGAAGTATGATCGCCGCCTCAGAGATTCCAAGTAGAAGAATTAAAGTTATGTGAGATTTCACTTCGTAAAATACTTAAGTAGCCTCATGTTTAATTAAGTACCTAGCCTTTATTCCTATCATTTTATAGGATGTTTATATTTTCAGCGAACCGTACAAATTATAAGACCACTACTTGGCAGTTCTGCCCTTCGAAGGATGTAGACTTGAGTTTCTGTTTGTACTTTATTAAATCAAGATTTTGTTAAGCATTAGGAAGAAGGAAATTCATTTTACCAAGAGAAATGTAGCAGCAAGCAGTAATGCTTTGTGTTTGGGTTGGACAGCAGCGTCAGGTATTTGTAGCGTGGTCACGAAAGTGACTAAGTCTCTGTCCCAGCCGTGGGCTATCGTGCCCACTTCCCGGAGTGAGTCGCCAGTCATTATCTGTAATACATATTACAAACTCATTGTGTGGGGACAATTATAAAGATCAAGAAAGGCATATGGAATTTATGGAAAAGAACAGTTTTGTATTTATATTTTTAGACGGTCAATCTAACTCGTATAGGTAGCTACAAAGTATGGAGTGATTAAAAGGATCTTTTCCAAAATACAGTGCAGAGTAATGCATGTTGTAAATTTGTGATGTATTTCTAGGAAAAATAGACAAAAAATTCAACGAATTTAGTATCTGCTAACCCTAAATTCAGACAGCATCAAGGCACTTCTTTGTAGAACTGCAGGACCCTCGATCACGAAGAGAACCATGTCGTTGGCGTCCTTGACGAGGTACAACGGCACCATCCATGTCCACCGCTGCTGCACGCGGCCTATGTAGTCTCCAGGCGGCGTCACCACCTTCATCTCCTGGAATTTGCAGAATACGATACATTAGTATCAGGGATTGTGACTGATTTTTGAATGTTCTTAGAATTAGTAAATAGACTTTTGTGATTACACAAATAATATTATCTAAGAATTAGGTTTTTATTGTTTTATCGATAATGATTAAGTACATAGATAATTGTAATTTTAGAGGACCGTTATCTTCCTCTGTATTTAGGCTTATTGGTCATTTGATGTAGAGACAATTCGTAGATGACGTGATGAAAAGATTTTCCAGTATTTCTTTTTGATTTCCATTAAATTCGATACCGTTTTGAGGTACTACTGCCGTGCTAAGGTCACGGTTTCGATCGTTGGGTCGGGTAAAGTGACATTGGTTTTTACTGCTCGATATCAGCCCGGAGTCTAGAATTTGCTCACGGTAAATAGCAAATGATTTGTTTTTACGTTTCTTTATTCCTCTGTATTCTTACCTGTAGTCTGCAAGGGAATAGGCAGGAAGCACCTGCCAGTCGTCTTTTTAGCACCATGGCCTCCTGCCTGGTGTTGTCGTGGAGGTGCATCGCGAATGCACGCCCGCTGCCGCACACACATCTCTGGGTCTGACTCGACACTTCGTTGGCGATGTATAAAGCCTCACCATTTGGCACTCTTACTATGTAACGGTTTTCTGATTCTATTCTTGATGTCACTGGAAAAATTATAGTTGCTTACATGGACATGGAATGAAGTATATTGACATTTGGTAAAAAGATATTTGAAAATTACTTTTTTGTAAAGTATGTATTTAGTATTTTCAGCTTCGCTATGATTGCAAGAAGTGTCTTCAAAAATCAAAGATCATTATATTACGCATTTTGATAATATATCCGGTAAGATTAATTATACATATGAATGAATAATATATAACATGTATCCAGGTATCCGATGTACAGATGTTCGGATCGCGGTATTCTAAAAGACTACATTTTGTGTTGGCCATATTATTTGTTATTACTTATTAGATAGGTACTTCTTTTCTATCATTGTTCATTAGATAGATACCCGTCTAGAATATATACCTACAATCATAATGATTAAAAAAGAGACTCAGCCCTGTTTTTCTTATGAAATATATCCCTCTACGTGCGCATTATCTATACTAATATTATAAAGCTGAAGAGTTTGTTTCTTTGTTTGTTTGAACGCGCTAATCTCAGGAACTACTAGTTCGAAATGAAAAATTCTTTTTGTGTTGAATAGACCATTTATCGAGGAAGGCTTTAGGCTATATAACATCACGATGCAACTATTAGGAGCGAAGAAATAATGGAAAATGTGAAAAAAACGGGGAAAATTGTTCATCCTTGAGGATCCTGGGACTGTAGCCAAGATCCTTTTCATATTCTTGCGAATTAATGACATTTACTTGCGAAAGACTTATTGATATGATGTGTTATTTGCATATTTTTTTTTTCGAATATATTCGCTTGTATTTAACTGATACAATATATTATTGAATACTTACGATCATTTAGTTCAACAGTTTGTTGAATCAGGAGGCTGGTGACGCCGATGAGGAAGTCCAGTCCGTGCACAGGGATGAACTGGCCTCGAGGAGTGGTGTGCCAGTCCACCGTTGACACTGGAAGCTCGGCGCGATGACCTGGTAAATTATACATATCTGTAGTCATGTTAGCTGAGTATTTCCCAATATAAGTGTACGCAAGGAAAAAGTTTATACGAAATATTATAACGATTTTTCTTAATATATCAATTACACATATTATTTGATAGAAATGTATTCAACATTACGACAAACAAACAATAAAGATAGACGAGACAGATTTTTTTTTAATAATATGTCATATTTATTATGTAGTAAAGTACACTTATTTTGAGAAATACTCAATTATGAGGCATTACAATTATAAATGATATTTTAGTTCATGCACTAATATACTCGTAAAAGTATGATAGAGCCGTGTTGGTATCACTTTTCTGTAGCTTAAAGATCTGGAATCATCACATATTTACTCAACCAGACTCCAATACAGACTTATTCTTATTTGTCTGAATGTTAACAATACGAACGACTTTTGAGTGTTCATACATAGGTGATCACTTACCCATAAGTTTTACCTATAATATCACTTTCATCAATGCTTTCATCATTAATAACACTTTCGCCCTCACTATATTAATGAGCGTGGTTGCTACATTACACGCATGTTGTTTATTACTCATTATGCAAACAAAATAATATTAAATTAAAACAAGAGTGCAGTGTTCACAACTGTCAGGTGTCATATTGTGCACACATTGCAATGCGATGGGTTTAAATGAATAACATTATGTTTGTGAGTGCAGACGAAAGTAATTATAAAGTATCTAAGGGAATTCGTATTTATGTATTTCTAGAGTATTTATCTGCAGTATCCATTATTAAACCATTTCCCTTGATACAAAGTGCTTCGACAAATATTTTTTACTGCAGGTACTGTTGCAGGGTAATACCTACTTACTTAGTGTAAGACTTGGTGTGTTCTTATCATGTCCTACATATTTGAATATATAATATTGATCAATAATATTCATAGTTGGGACTACGATTCATGTAGGAAAATAATAATAAAATTAAAAGTAAAGGGTCATGCCCAAATCAATCTCATTATAGTAAATAATTACGATTGAGCCAATTCCTATTTTATCGTGCCTAATGTAATTCATAAATCCATAGAGAAGTGTTATTTATAAAAAAATGGTTTTGATGACTTTACAGGAACATATAGATAAGTTTGATATGCAGGAGAGAAGCGATAATATGTATTTCTTTATTTACTTACCATGCGTTTGAGGCTGGACGCTTATCACTAAGTCAGGTCTCGAGGCAAGTTGTAGACCGTCATCTGCAATGGTACGTGTTATCTATTTTTACTGGGTTACTCTAAGTAAGTGAACCATGACAGGCGCCCATGTGCCAATTCTAGACTAGCCGCCAAAACAGTATAAATTCCAAAGCTATCAAGAATACCATACAGCTATTTTCTTCTGTTAATAACTGCTTACATTATCAATGGCACTACCTTTCGATTTAGATTTATGCTATGGTCACTTGATACTCGTTAAACTTTCTGTATCAAGTACATTGCAGATATCTAGTAAACAATAGCTCGCCGTTCGAGTGAGAGATCCCGTTTATCCATTGCTATATCTATTTCTGCTATCCTATTGCAGTGTGCAGGCACAGTTTTGATTGGTTCTAGGCGCATATATATTACTAATAACAGTTATTAAGTAAACGTGCACAGTGTTAACATTATGTAAATATTATGGACATTCGTGACGTTTACTTACAATCAAGTGAGCCATCCGATCGTCTCGTTAAACAATATAAAGGAAAACTCTCTTTTTTCATATGTTAAATACATCAATTTAAAATACATCTCCTTTCTTTGCTTCTTTTGTTTCTACTAGTCCCTCTACATCCAAACCTACTACTGGCTACTGCTTCTATCGACTATTTACTCTTTTAAGTACAGTACTATAGGCAGCTCATCTGATTTACTGTTACACTGTTTGCCATAACCCTCCCCACTTTAGCATCCATACCGGTATATGTAGCAAATACACACTCAACATGTAAGCCAATGTAGATAATATTATCTTTACCGTCAGTAGCTGCTGGATTGTCTATTCCCTTATCAAATCTTCCATTAGCAGAATCCACCATTTTATATTCCACCGCTTTTTGCAAATGTTTTGATGTTTAACTTAATGTTCTTTGTTATGAGTATGTTGTTTCACTGAGCTGTATCAACGATTTACACTCGCCTACTTATCTAGTTATCAATAACAGATATATCAGTATTATCAGAGGAACATCGATATGTATAGGTGTGTACGTGTGTTGCATTTGTAATTAAGGTTGCTTCATTATCTTTTGTTATTTTTGTTTGGTTTTATATGTTTATTTAAGTGGATTATACACGCTTGTTTAATAATTTGCATCATCTAACATTATATATATTTTTTTGTTAATTGAATATAGCTGAACGAAAGATTGTTCAAGAAGTCTAGCGCCTTATCTATAGCCGTTTTCAGTGATTCAACTAATCAGTGTATTCATGACTCTTAAACTAAATGATGTAAGGAAAAAAATGACAAAACAGTAATTTTTTAAAACCATAATCCTACTAATATTATAAAGGCGAAAGTTTGTAAGAATGTATGGATGTTTGGATGTTTGGATGTTTGGACGTATGGATGTATGGATGTATGGATGTTTGTTCCTCTTTCACGCAAAAACTACTGAACGGATTTCGATGAAATTTGGCACATGGGTAGATCATGTTCTAGATTAACACATAGGCTACTTTTTATCCCTGGAAAATATAAATTGGGACTTTTATCCCGGAAAAACTTTTTAATGCGGGCGGAGCCGCGGGCAAAAGCTAGTTAGTAATGTTTATGGGTAATTTAGAGGATTAATATCAATATAATAATGTCATCATGAAAGATATGAGAAATTGTGTTCAATAACTATAACATTTTTCCCATTCCAAGAAAGAATTTTGTTCTTCATCCTCAGAACTATTGATGGCTAATTGAAATCCTCCTAGCCAGTTTCGGCCACGGCGGCCAATCTCAACGGAGATCAGCCAGGTACGCAGGAGATATTATAGTGCACAAGTGTGTGCGCAATACACAGGTGCACTCGCTATTCCTTCACTCTCATAGTCCGGTGAGACGGCAATCCGACATGACCGGAGAGAGATCAGGCGCAGGACCAACGGCTTTACGTGCTTTCCGAGGCACGGGGGTATCACACCGCCAACTTCCTGACTCCGAGCTGCGACTGAGTAAATTTTAAGATGAAAATACCCAGTCACAGTTTTTTTTTTTTGGCTCGACCCGGGATTCGAACCCAGGACCTCAGCGCGCAAATCGTACTCGTAATGCGTACGCAATACCACTACGCCACCGAGGCAGTCAATTAGTATTCTTAGTATTCTATTAGTATTCTTTACCTGATGGCTAATTAGCTATCAGGTAAAGAAGCTATTGCATTTACCAAAATCCAACTCCTTACAATGATGCCGCCACTTTATCCGAAATTTATCACTCTTTTTAATAAGAACAAATTATGATATTAGAGATATTATTCTAGAATTTATTATTATTAGCACTATGCATACCTACTTTTACGTACTAAATTACTAAAGTCAAAATAGTAACTCACCCGTAACTACTAGATGATAATTTAAATTTACTCTAAAATGTACTCAAAGTGTGTCAATCATAGATTTGATCTGCAATGTTTCTAATTCGTTCTGACTTCTGACCTAATTATTACTTAGGTGACAATATAAGTAATAGCTACTATACATATACACTCACGCGTTTTGTCCCCGAAGGGGTAGGCAGAGGCGCAACTAGTGCACCCACTTTTCACCATTATTCTGTCCCATGATGTGATAGGGGGCGAGCCTATCGCCATATCGGGCACAAATTCCAGATTCGGAGCTGATACTGAATAGAAAAACTCAATATAACTTTGCCCGACCCGGGGATCGAACCCGAGACCTCAGCATTGCAGTCGTATCATAATACCACTACGCCACCGAGGCAGTCTAATTACTACTGCAGAGGCGGTTGCGGACGACAACTTAGACGTGAGTCGGAGGAAGCCCGCAGCCGTCCCTAATGCGCCGAAGATGGCCACCGCGGAGTTGCCCTAGTATGCCGTGCGTTCTACGTGTAGGTTAGGGACTCGCCCCAGCGGTCGCCCGATGTTTTCCATGTCTCCGGTCGGCTCAACGCGGGTCGTGAGCACGGTGAACCCAACATAACCGATCAGTCGTTCCCCTTGAACGCTGGGCGGTAGTAATAAGTCACTTTCTCCGCGTAAAAAAAAAAGTCTTATTACTACTGATGCTAAATAATAAGTAAGTCATACTTGTAATCGTAATTTTGCTAAGTGATTACATGCAGGAGGCACGTTACGATAATTATGACTTTTGTAAACTCCAAGAATGTGCTGAAGGGAGCGAGTTGCTAATTGCCAATTTAGAGTTTTAAGGAAAAGAGATTTGATTGAAACAAAATTTATTGAAAACTATTTATGTTCGCGTGTTAATACTGAGTAAAGTGACAACATCCAAGTAATTAAAATGAACGGCAACATACACCGTCAAATACATTTTTTTTTTCATATTAAATTACAATCATTTACTATCTAATTATCAATGTATCCGATTAACGTTTATTGTATATGTCAAGATATATATTAAAATTCCATCAAGGAGAGTAAAAGAACTCGGCCAGATTCCGTGATACGAAGGACACATTATGAAGCCAAATTTCGACGGAAGACTTTGAAGACAGAGTGGCTCAACCCACTCGTATAAAGAATAATTTTTGAACTTATGACTAATTGTTATCATTAGTCATTTGTGTAAACCGAACGTTATTGTCCTAGTATAGTCTATAGTGCCGACCTAGAATTAAATTTTTCATCGCACCTTCACCTCAAATGAGTTAAAACATTGAACGGGGACAAACAGTCGTTTGAGATACGTTTTACAAAATTCAGTTGTCGAGAGAAGTTTAAAAGCAATAAAAATATACATATATAAGTTGTATTTGATGTATAAAAGTGCCCATTGTATTTTAAATACTGCACTCGGCTTGGAAAATTTCATTGAAATACAAATAATCTTCCGTTAATTTCCAATACTTACGTCGACACATGTAAATACAAATACACTTAATAAGTAAATACTTAACAACAATAAAGTTACCATCTCGTTACATCCATAAAACTTTCATTTTCAACACCTAGTCCTTCCCGGCGCTCTGTCCGGGGAACATGCTCTATCTGAGTTATATTAGCAAAAACATATTTAGAAAAACGTCCACACAACGTTCAATACAATATAATATTCAAATTACATTTAACAATGAAAGCGTAGAATTTTTGCATAATAAACACGCTAGCTGATGTAACGTTTAATTCACTTGTTGATCATTAGGTATTCCTACGAATCTATGGCTGGTTAGAATCGTACGAATTACAAAGTTTTGTCTAAGTAATAGTTAAAGTGAAATGATAGTTCAAGTACATGATTGAAATCTTTGCCCCTATCTCACGGTCCACGCGTTCCTCGATGAGAAATGTCAGTAAAGAAGTCTGTACCACGTTTAGAACCGAAGTGGTACAAAGAACCTCATAAACGCAGTTCAGGCTTCTGATCATTTGCTGCCTTAAGTTTCGATTTGGGATTGATGGTCTATCGCTGTAGGGCCCGCTGCCAGCTGATGTTGAGCTTCAGGGTGGCTGGCAAACACGGGCTCGCCTCACACTCCCCGTCCAGTTCATCAGCCAAGTTGTCGTGGAGTTCTCTGAGGGCCATAAGAGCGGAGCGGGCAGCGCGCTGGCAGCTCATATCACCTTCGCATGTTGTGTCAGCTTCAGAGAGGAATACCAAATCACAGGTTGTCGGTGGAGCTTCTCCCTATACAAAAAATGGACTTAATGAAATCTTATGATTATTGATTGGATTTTAAGTTTGTGTTCGAAATAAGCGTGATACAAACACATAGGTAGCAGATCTGATGCAGGCTGCAGAGTGGAAGGAAAAGCTGTCCTCGATCGCCGGCCAAAAGGTCTACGCCGCGACAACGTTGTACAATTTTCGCAAGAACTGGACATGATCCCGAGGCAGTTGCTGTAAAAGAAATCATAATATTTATGAAGTATTTTAAATATTAATTTGTACATAGGTACATATGGATTGAACATATTTTACCAGTAGATGTAACAGGAATGCGGTGCCTGCCGCTGCCACCCATATATCCTTCAGAGAACTCTTCCATCTTCCCATTCAAATAATGTCCCGCTCCTTGTTCATCTTCGAAATCCTCATGACGTTCGTCTTTGTTAAAAGCGGGGATCTCATTGCTAGTAATCAGTTCCTTTTTCACTGCTACTCTTTTAGATTTGACCTCGTCTGCGGTATTCGGAGGGGGTACAGATAATGCCTTCTGTGATTGCAAACTCTGCTTAAATTCCTTTAAAGCTTTTCTCATTTTTTCCAAACTGTATGCAGCAGCCAGTCGTGATAGCAATTTTTCTTTAATTTCTTGTTCCTCTTTTGAGTCCAGATCGTCGCCGATGTTGGAATAATGTAATGCCTCATCAACAATCAGCCCTTCCATGTTTCGTAACTTTTTATCAATGTTGTCTAGTTTTGAATCATTGTCTTTGGCATTTCTTTTGTTGTCGTTCTGTACAGCAAGTGCTTGAGCCCTGTCCATCTGAATTTCAGTTTCCTCATTGGGTTTAGGCTGAACGTAGTTCCTCTTTACATTGGTATGTGTTTGGTATGCATTGTAAGGATAAATCACTTCTTTGTTGAAAGTGTCGAAATATTGTTTTCGAAGTTTCTCCTGAGTTAGGTCATTTACATAAGGAGTAGGTTTTTTCATACGCTTGTCGATTCCGAAGTAGTCAGACCAGTCAATTGATTTTTTCTTGACAATGATTGGCTTTTCGCTTTCATTACTATCATGAGCGTGATCATGTTCAGATTCTTTGCCGGTTGTGCCTGGGTGATGAATGTTGAGGCCATGATGCTCGTGACTGTCGTCATCATGGGTAACAGAAGTATTATCATGGGTATTATTATGATGCACTGCCGTTAACGTCGGAGGTTTAACATCATGTAAACTTTCCTCGTCATCGCTACTTCGCTTTACTGGTGATTTGATAATGTCTGATTCAGATTCTCCAAATATTTTTGACAGATCCTTTATAATCTTCGGGTCCGTGCCTGCACTGCTACGAAATGATTTGGCAGTATCCCGTTTATTTTGGTTTTGCGCGAATCTTTTCTTTTGTGATCCAAAGTCGTAAGGTCCGCTGCTTCGCTTGGTGACAGGAAAGCGTTTTTCAACTGTGTCATAGGTATACTGATCATCATCAGCAAGGTCTGAGAGGCTGTCGTCATCTAAAGGTTGGAAGGCGATAGCGTATTCCTCCAGTAAATCATCTTTTTCCTGATCAGGGATTTCATAGGCGTTATAATTAGGGTTAACAGATCCAGTCCTTTGTTTTGCTCCTTCATAGTCAGGTAGGATCGGTCGATCAGCATCGGAATCCGGGCTTCGCTTCCGCTTGAAGGCGATAGGGCCCCAATTATCGGGATATCGCTTCTTAACAATCTTTTCCTTATACAGTTTCACAACACCTTGCGGCGCATTGTCTACGGAGTTACCATGAGCCTTGTTGTATTTGTATTTTGACCACAGTTGACCCAATAGTAACGCGTATTCAGCATCGTTCTTGTTAATTGCAGGAGCCTCTTTTTTGTCTTCGGCTTCATTTTTATCCATGAATAAATCGCGGAGTCCATCATTATCATTGTGATGACTTCTTTCACGGAAAGCAGATTCCTTTTTCGGTGGGATATTTGCCGAATTTTTCTTCTTAATTAATTTGTATTCATAAGATTCAGGTGGCCTGTCGTTGTCTTCTAGCAGTTTGACAATGTATTTTGGGTTGGGTTCTTCATCCATGTCCTCAACGTCAACTGCATATTCAGGTTCTGTAAAAATATAGCTTGTTATGGCCTCCTTTATATTATGTACTGATTCTTACTAATTGTTCTTCCCAAGTTCTATGCAATTACTAATGCTTGCAATACAAGTATTTTCAATTTTTTTTTATTGCATAGTATGACGAGACGAGGAAAACTGGCTACGATGTTCTTCAAGACGAAACACAACAGTACATGCACACTGCTGGTTGGCGGTAATTAATACTTATAAAATGTTAAAAATTTTACCTGGATAGCCTTGTGGTGGTACAAATTCGTAAAGCGCATCATAGTCAGGTTGAGGGATTATTGGGCCATGGATACGTCCGCGCTGTCGCCGCTGTAGTGCTTCCAAGGCGCCTCGGAGCGAGGAGCCACGATCGGCACTCGTGGAAACGATAGCGCATGTGGCCCACAATACTAGCCACGTCACTATCATTGCTGCAAGTCCTGGTATAAGTATAGCATATAAAAAAATTAGATTCTTGGTTTCATCGTCGCTTCTTTTTTTAGTAAACTTCGCACTGAACTACGTGAGCAGTTCTAATTTTAATAAAATAAGAATAAAAAACATCCTCTGCCTCTGACTGCCTCGGTGGCGTAGTTGTATTACAGTACGACTGCAAAGCTGAGGTCTCGGGTTCGATCCCCGGGTCGGGCAAAGTGATATTGAGTTTTTCTATTCAGTATCAGCTCGGAGTCTGGAATTTGTCCCGATATGGCGATAGGCTCGCCCCCTATCACATCATGGGACGGAATAATGACGAAAAGTGGGTGCACTAGTTGCGCCCCCGCCTACCCCTTCGGGGATAACAGGCGTGAGTGTATATGTGTGTGTGTATATGTAAAACAAATCCCAACGCGAGAAATTCAATCGTTTGAGTCTGTGTAAAAACTGTGAACTGGTTTAGTAAGGTTTTAATATATAAGTTCATTATTTTATGGTTCTACTGACCATAAAATAATAACTAATACTTTAAATAAGACGTCTCACCGGGCACGTGTTTTCATTGCAACCCAACAGAGCCCCAAATTACATCGGTTATTGTTTTCATTATATGCCTCAATTTAATTAGCGATTCATTAGCATTTGCTATCTTTTACTGAATAATTGATATGTCATGTTTGGTTTTACCACCATTAAAATGCATTATCCAATTAACGAATTTTAGGCTTTTATTTTGGCGGACGATAGCCTAGTTGGGAATGGAACGGTCTGCCGAGACAATGTCCGGAGGTTCAAAACCCAAAGCACACACCTCTGACTTTTCGAAGTTATGCGTGTATTGTTTATGAATTATTGTTCACTTTAACGGTGAAGGAAAACATCGTGAGGAAACCTGCATACCTGAGAAGTTCTCTGAATTTCAAAGGTATGTGAAGTCTACTAACGCGCACTAGGCCAGCGTGGTGGTCTAAGGCCTTAAACCCTCTCAGTAGTAGAGGAGACCCGTGCCCAGCAGTGGGCAAGTATATAATACAGGGCTGGTATTATTATTATATTATATAATTAAGCTTTTATTTTTATTGGCATAATGTGGGAAGTAACAACATGATTTTGCATTACGCAATGGAAAAACGGCAAATTGCGTGACACTGAAAAATTACTAATAGGGTTACGTTCAATTTTCATTTGCTTTCCGCTATGTAGCGGTTTTATGCGACAGTGAATCGTCTAAAATTAAACACCAACATTAACATTGATTCCATCTTCCCTGTTTCTCAGTTCTATTTTGTTCTTTCTACTTTATTGATTGCCTTATATTTTCTTATAGCCGAATTCCTTAAGACCATGTGTTTAGGACCATATATCAAATAACTATTGATATTTTACTCCATAATCCGTATTGTGCCAAAGAGTCGAATGATTCGATTGTAATCGTCACTTGTTGAACTTGTTAAATACTGAAAAGTTAAACGTAGGAAGTATTCGACTGAAGTTTCGATTTTCGTATCTCCGAATGGCTCGTGGTAAGTGGATGTCGGGTGACGCAAATCGAATTTCCCCGCGGGAACGTCTCGCTTGGCCGACTTCAAAACTGTTTGTAGAAAACTTGTCAGAGCCGTGACGACTCGTTATTAGATTTTTATTTAAATTGCGGAAAAAGACAGCGAAGATGGAAACTTCTTGGAAGAATTTGGACACGGATGATTGAAATTACAAAGGGAAAATTGCGTAGACAGTTTTTTATTGATACAAACTTTATAGGAAAATGTATACCTATGAATAAATAAATGAATTTGAGATCGAACGTTAACATTTTTTTAAATATCGTTTTCAAGCTATTTACATGTTTCATTGTTTTATATCAACGCTAGGTGAATATTAAGTATATGAAACATTTTTAGCAGAATTATGTCGGCCAAATATTTATGTTCTCTTATATAATAAGATATTACACAATACACATTATAATTTCGTCAATTAACTTATACTTATTTAAATGAAAACTATTTTAATAAAAAACCAAGCGAGATTTGTCGGAACATAAATAAGAATTAAGCTCCTATTATGGCTTTATAAAGGAGGGTGGAACCGCTTCCTTTTCATTTAGTTGTTTATATTAAACACCTATAGGAAACAGGAAGTTGTGAACATGAAGGTTGTTAGGAACTCCATGAATGATTATTATGTTAATTACTTCAGTGATTTTTCGCGTGTCTATATAGTTTACTTTCTTCTTATTTTAACAACAACATCATCATCATCATCATCAGCCACATAACTCCACTGCTGAACATAGGCCTCCCTCAAAGATTTCCAGATGGACCTGTCAAAAGCGGCCCGCATCCAGCGCGGTTCTGCGGCCTTTACTAAATCATCGGTCCACCTTGCATATATTTTAACATACAGGTTTGTAATTCTTGTAAATTAAATAATGATTAGTTTCAGAGTATTGTATTCGGGGTTTTTGGTTGGGATTTTTCGATTTACTGATCTCTCACCTTATCTTAAGGCGAGAGGTAGTTCAGTCTCCCAGTTCTTCCCGTGTACGAAAATTTGTTAAGACATTTGAACGTTGCTATATTATTATTGGACTATATTGATAGACTATATACGTTCGTATCTAGTAGTAAATATTACTCGGGGTTGCTAGCGCAAAAAAGTTCCTTCAAAAAGTAGCTGACCACAATCAGGGATAATTTACATTCCAATTAGTGAAAATCCGACGCGCAAATGCCCGTTCCCGGGATAAAAATAGGGCTCAAGGATAATTTAGATTCCAATTAGTGAAAAAAAGAGAATTGAAGTAGCATAAATTCCAAACATTGGCTGGCTACATTCAAAATTCTAAGATTTATTTTGCAATAAATATACTCGTAATTCTGCGTTGAACATCTTTAGATTGTAAAGTCTTAAGAAAACATGTTACTGACAGCATCTTGTGAAACTTCAACTCTTTTAATATAATTAGTATCATTACATTTCCAAGTTATTTACTTAAACTTACTTCACGTGGAATAATAGCAAAGCATATTATGTGCAATATACCTACCATAGACGGTGGAACCTTGGCCTTTGAAAAGGAGTTTTCTGGCAAACTTCCAGACTGCTTCCAACTTTTGTTCCACAATGTATGCCAAGAAAGGCATTCTCAATAAAGCTATGCATACAATATAGGTATATTCAACTATCCGGAATCATATGCCTTAATGTATGCCTTTGTAAGGTTACAGAGAGGTCCAATAATACCAAATCTACTGTGCGAGTTCTATTGAAAATGTCTTTTATTAAAATATACCAAACAGCGTATCAATTTTTATTTAATATATAGTCCAAAAGGTTTGGATCCCTTGTAATAAAAGACAATGGAATTTGACATTATCCCAAAACCTCTTTATGAAAAATAATTCGGAGATATTGGTGGAAGAATTTTGGTAATAGTATAATAAGTACTAAAACAAAAAAGTGGACGATAGCCTAGTTGGGAATGGAACGGTCTGCCGAGACAATGTCCGGAGGTTCGAAACCCAAGGCACACACGTCTGACTTTTCGAAATTACGTGTGTATTATTTATCAATTATCGTTCGCTTTAACGGTGAAGGAAAACATCGTGAGGAAACCTGCATACCTAAGAAGTTCTTTATAATAATTTCGGAGGTATGTGAAGTCTACCAACCCGCACTAGGCCAGCGTGGTGGACTAAGCTCCAAGACTCCACTGCTGGACGTATCCACCAAGAGAGTGCCAACCATATCGATATCTATTTTAGTGACAATTAGCGTGAAAATTCTATCATCAGCTTAATTTTATACTTTAACAAAACGCACACACGCATGCCTGTATACCCGAAGGGGTAGGCAGAGGCGCACCCACTTTATTCCGTCCTATAGCGAGCCTATCACTATCTCGGATCCGAATTCTAAAATCCGGGCTAATACTGAGCAAAAACCCAAAATGACTTTGCTCGAAACGGGATTCGAACCTTAAACCTCAGAGCGATAGCCGTGCCCAGCACAAACAACTACGCCATTGAGATAGTCATTGAGTGAGTTATATTTTGCTATGTAACTCACGGAAAACATAACACAATGATGTTACAAATAAAAACAATGTTTCGACACCCACATTACCGTCATGTCAGGCGTAGACTAAAGCTTTTTACGCATTAGGCACGAAAAAGCCCTTTATTTTTACGCCTCGCTTTGAGGGCTGCCAAGCATTGCAAAGGTGATGTATAATATAAAACAAAAAAATAAAGGGAAAGAGAAATAAAGAAGTATTGTTTGTCCAACTAGACATAAGACATTGTTCATAATATGGAAATAATTGGAAAATTATAAAAAAATATGGTATTTGATACTTCGGTATAGCTCGCATGCTGTGCAGTGAACTATGTTCCGTTGTTACTTAAAAATCTGGAACATCCCAGAAATTTCAACTTAGGTCAAAGTTATAAAAGTAAGATTACATTAATATACTATTCCATGTTTGCAATATTTTGTAATTGTTTATTCACAAAACTTTTTATTTAATTCATTGCTACTGCATAAATCATATCGTTGAAATATCCACAGAACTTCATGTTATGAGTATATTGCCGTCATATTGTATTTAAATATTTATCAGCCAAAGTTTTCTCTAAGATGATAACTCCGGGATACACCCCTGAGACATTACTAAACTGCTATATCGACCATATTTTACAAGCAGAAATCTTTTCCGACGTCAGAATATTTTATAGTACACTAGTTTTTGCCCGAGGCTCCACCCGTGTAAAAAAGTTTTTCCGGGATAAAAAGTATCCTAAATGGTAATCCAGGTCATGATCTACCCGTGTGACAAATTTCATCGAAATCCGTTCAGTAGTTTTTGCGTGAAAGAGTAACAAACCAACATCCATACAACCATTCCTACAAACTTTCGTATTTATAGTATTAGTAGGATTGTGAGTAAAATTAAAATCCAACGGTTTTTTTAAAAACACGTTACCATACTGCCACGGTGGTGTAGTTGTTAAACGGTACGACTGCATTGCTGAGGTCTCGGGTTCCATCCCCGGTTCGGGAAAAATTATATTGTACTCAGTGTCAGCGGTAGGTTCGCCTCCTATCACATTAAGGGACGGTATACGCACGACGAAAAGTGGGTATACTAGTTGCGCCTCTGCATTCCCCTTCGGGGATAAAGGGCGTGAGTGTAAGTTTAGCATATAGGCATTAGATTAAAAAAAATATATCAAGTAAAATTTTGTTAACACGATTCATGTAAAAGTCGACTTTAAAAAGTTAAGGGTGACGTGGTGAAGCTCATGCAGACATCGGTAATAGGTATCGGAACTTTTAACTATGTTTTCAATAGAAATAGGTGATATAACAATAACCCAACAAAATTACTATTCTTAGTCATTGTATCATGTTCTTTCATAGTGCTAGAATTCGGACTGATTTATCCACTTTATATCAAAATCGTGTTAACCTTTTAGTGAATAATGTTGATCTAATTAGCGAGAGCTTTGGTGTAACAAAGTAATCGATCGATTAAAGCTTGCGTGAACACTTTACATTATCTACAAAACAAATAAAATTTAATTATCAAAAGATTTTGATAAACCTCGTATCGCAATTAAGATGAACATAATAATATGTCAATATTTTATACAAACTTAAAAAAAACTGAAAAACATTTCTTTGTTAGGGCACTAGCGTTATAAAACGGTATTAGCGCCATATCAAAACAAACATATAGGGTTAGTCTAAGCATATAGGTAAGTCCAGAACCAAATGATAATGAAAATTCAGAGACATAGAACCTTACCTTAAAACATTTGGGGACACAACAAAACACAGCGCGCGTTCACAGCAAGTGTTGGGCAACAACTGGGCTCAGGGCAAAGTGCGCGGCTCGGTGCGCAGTGGATCCGGCTCGAAGGACCCAGCCGGCACGGAACCTTATATATGAATGATACTGGCTGAAAGGTATCTTGTGTTAGTGCGGGGCGGGCGGCGTGCGGGCGGGGTTACATAACGCGCGCGATCGATACGGGGGCGGGCGGCAAGCTAAGCGCCCGTCCACATGGCGTGTCATTTCCATCGGGAATCAGTTCCCGTTTAATCCTCTTGATTTTGTTACCTCAATTGTGTTTTGTTGGTTGGGTTTGGTAGTAGGTATTTTTGGGATTGTCAATTACGAACTTGCAACTGTTGGTTTATAGCATGCGGCTGAAGTTCTTGCTGATGTGCTGATGTACCAACTTTACAAATTGCTATAAAACCGAAATTCCTTTTTAACTTTATTTCAGAAAGGAGCTCAGTTACGTTTATTTCATAATATTGAGTTATTTATTGACTTTTCAATCATGCAGTAAATTTAATTTTTGATAAATAAATTATTTCCTTAATCCAGCAGACGAGAACCGCGAATTAACAAAGAACTTTTTTCAGTAGTTTCTTCACCCGTTTATGGACGCGGTTTAAGGTGCAGTCAATAAGGTTTCCTTTCTTTTTGTGAAGCGTTAAAATGGAACATTCTGAACCGCAAGTTTTCGCGGTAAAGTTAATTACATTAATACTTATACTTGTGACGTATATGCGGTCCCTAATTTGATTTGTTTTCTCTCCCTTTGTACAACCTGTTGAGAGTTATGTTTAACATTTCCTTTGTTTACTGTTGGACCTGGATTTTGATCTTTATCTTTTGTCTTCATGACGCTATTGTCATTGTATTGGCTGTATTGAGAAAACGTGTGAAGTCTCTATTTTTTTAAGGATAGATAATTCTTGATTGTATACTAATAAGAAACATCATTTTGATACTTTGAAGCGATAACATAGCATGTTATGCAAATTATGCTTCAAAGGTTAGGCAGAAGCGCAACTAATACACCCATATTACGCCGACCTTTTATCCAATGATGGGATGTGATAGCCTATCGCAATATCGGGCCCAAAATTTCCACCCCAGTGAATAAATTTGAAGATAAAATAACACAATGTTCTGTCTATGAAATGAAATCCTCCTAGCCAGTTTCGGCCACGGTGGCCAATCTCAACGGAGATCAGCCAGGTACGTCGGAGATATTATAGTGCACAAGTGTGTGCGCAATACACAGGTGCACTCGCTATTCCTTCACTCTCATAGTCCGATGAGACGGCAATCCGACATGACCGGAGAGAGATCAGGCGCAGGACCAACGGCTTTACGTGCTTTCCGAGGCACGGGGGTATCACACCGCCAACTTCCTGACTCCGAGCTACGACTGAGTAATTTTAAAGATGGAAAAACCCAGTCACAATATTTTTGGCTCGACACGGGATTCGAACCCAGGACCTCAGCGCGCAAATCGTACTCGTAACGCATACGCAATACAACTACGCCACCGAGGCAGTCGGCAGTTCTGTCTATACTGGTGGTAGGTCTCTCATATGGAAGAGCCCGTCTGGGAGGGTACCATCGCAATGCCTATTTCTACCGCCAAGCAGCAGAGAACATGCACTGTTGTGTTTCGGTTTGAAGGACAGTGTAGCCAGTGTAACTACTGGACATAATGAGACTTAACATCTTATGTCTCACGACGACGAGCGCAGTGGAATGCCACACAGTACTTTGTAACTTAAAGTGCTGGATGGTGTTGCTACTGTTTATGGGTGGTCGTATCGCTTACCGTCAGGCGAACGACATGCTCGTCTCGTCATTCAATGCAATAAAAAAAAATGTCTCGGAGATGTTGATAACCAGAATATTGCGCGCAGACAAATTCCGGGAATTCAGCAATTTTCATATTAAGGGACGATTAATGTTCGAAGAAAGTAGATAACTTCATCTCATAATATCATTCTTAAGCAGTTATAACAAGAAATTTGAATAACGTCGTCACATAATATAAGTACTTATTAATCTCTCATGAATGTTACGCTAAAGATCGAGCAGACTTAAGAGAAATAAATCGTTGTACATACTAATATAGAAGAAAATAACATATTTTGGGGTTTCGTCTGATAGTTTTTAATTATTAAAATAATTTTGATTAATGAAATAATTAACCATTCGTATCAAAATTGCCAGTTATAATAAATACTCTTAGTAAATATTCATCTTCTTTTAAAAATGGTTACACAATTTCATTGGTGATTTTGCCAATGCCAATACTCAAAGATGTCAAGTGGGTATATGTTAAAATAATATCAAAAAAATTTTCACCATTTTCCGAACAACTTAAATTTTAAATTACAAGACATTTGGTTTGGATAGGTAATTTGCTGCCATCTGGGACGCCGAGAGAAAAGGCTTGTTGTTTTTAAAACGATTGTGAACAGTTCCTTCTTCCATTCTAGATAGTGTAGATCTATAAAGTTATAAAATTGATTCCACTTAAACTCAGCTCGAGGCTTAAAGCTGACAAAAAATATTTTTTTCACACGTTTTGTATTTATGAGGCGCCCAATTTCATTATGGTGAAAAGTGAGTCGAGTAATCGAATTCACTTCTAAATGTTAAGTAATGCTTGTGGTAAAGTACTAGTTTTTCCTTAACCGAATTCGGAAAGGAGCAGTTTTGAATTTGACGTGTATATATATATATTATTTAAGTGGACGATAACTTAGTTGGGAATAGAACGGTCTGCCGAGATAACGTCCGGAGGTTCAAAACCCAAGGCACACACCTCTGACTCTTCGAAGTTACGTGTATATTATCTATCAATTATCGTTCGCTTTAACGGTGAAGGAAAACATCGTGAGGAAACCTACATACCCGAGAATACTCCACAAAAGTTTCGAAGGTATGTGAAACCTGCCAATCCGGACTAGACCAGCGTGGTTGAAAGCCTATCCCTCAGTAGTAGAGGAGGCCCGTGCTCAGTAGTGGGCAGTATATAATACAGGGCTAGTATTATTATTATGATTTATTAGTACGATTACTATTTAGTAGGTCCCAATTTTTACATTTAGTACGCACGAAACCTTTAAAATAAGTTCTTTGTTATTCAAATCTCTACATTTCCAGAGCCTCGTAGAATAAACATAATTTTGAATGCTAAACAAAATTCTAACAGGAAAAATAAATTTATTGACCCAAAGGAAATTTAATAGCAAGTCATCTGAAGTTTATGAATTTTGAAGTAATTCAGAACTCACCCTTTATAATTTACACTTCAAATACTATGCAAGAGGCAACAATAGACCCGTTACAACGGACGGACGTCAAATTGACACCCTTTGTATTAAATTGAAGTACATAGTAACTTTAACGTTACTAAATAAAAGGGATTTTCTTACAAAGGAGTTAGTTACGAGGACGTAATAAATGTAGATTTGTAAGTAACTTTTAAAGTGCTGTTTACCAAGTAAAGTCTGATTCATCAAACGTATTGAATATAATGGTGATTTTGGTACACTGAGCTATATGAATACTAGATGCTGAAGAAGCTCTATCAGGCATAAGTTTTTTGAAGGTTACTGAATGCGTTTGCAAGTGGTGTGTTCTTAAATTAGGGTTGTAGTAGTACTAAGGTCGTATTGTCTCATCCGGTTGAATGAGTGGTATCTTTGCTTTATGTTTTGTTTATTTGCAAGTATTATATTTGAGTCTCCTTTTGTACCTCAACATTACTTTTCACGCTTTTTGTGCCAAGAAGAAATAAATCTTTTTTTCTGTCTTAATCAACAGTTCATCTTTGTCAAATATTATGTTATTCGGAATTAGATGTATCTTTTGCCATAAATCAGTCGTACATTGTCTTGCTACAATTATATAACATGAACCATATGTTCAATGACAACGATAGTATCATAGAAACATATGTTGTTGTCTCTGAGTTGTCCTGTATTGGAATTTGTGCTCGATATGGCGATACGCTCGCTATTTATCACACCATGCGATGGATATAATCTCGGCGAAAGTGCATTGAGTTCGTCTCTACCTAACCCCTGGAGGGTAAAGGCGTATTACATCAGGTGTACTATTCTAGGATAAATAAACTATATTTCATCATGAAATTCCCTGCAGAGTTTCTTTGAAAGCAATCGCGTGCTCGCCACACACCGTCATATCTCGTTATGAGGTTTGATTAATTGCGTTTTATTACGTCATAGAGCTATGGTTTTAGTACTTTAGCGTGTACTAGGCAATGTTTTTGTGTCTGTGTATAAGTACTTTGTAGTGTACTGTTCAAGTTAGCTTGTGTTTGTTGTTTCTGTTATAATATCACTGAATAGCTTGTTCATTTTAGCCACGATATACTTTTATTTTAAGTGTTTAAAAAAATAAAGTTTTCGTAATTTTGTATACAATTATTCGTCCTATTGTGTGGCGCATACATACATCAACTATAAGGTTTGAGGCAAATATAGTGCCAAAAACCAATAATTTATTTATTGTTTTACGTTGAAAAATATCAGTGGGCTTAGAATGTGAAAAAAAAAACACGATGCACCTCCGCTTCGTTTTATTGTGATTGGTTGAGAGACTGACGTATCGGTATTTTGAGATTTGTGATTGATCGAGAGACCGATACATCAGTCTCTCAACCAATCACAATAAAACGAAGCGGAGAGGCATCGTGTTTTTTTTTCACATCTCAGCCCCACTAGGGGCTATTATTTATTTTGATGTTTGTGATTGATCGAGAGACCGATACGCCAGTCTCTCAACCAATCACAATAAAACGAAGCGGAGACGCATCGTGTTTTTTTTTCACATTCTAAGCCCCCTGAACAGTTCTAGAAACAATAATTTGTCTTTATGTCGCAATGAAATTAATCAAATATAATAAGGAGGAGTTGGAAATATTAATTGTCCTCTAGTGTTTCTGACACCACCGCTCAGGGGCACCAGGGCGGGGGGGGGGGGGGTGTCAATGTTTGTATGGCACAACGTGATTCCTTGGTCCAATTTACTTAAAATTTGCATAAACCTTTTTTAACAGATTTGATGGAAGACGTGTTTCGTAGTTTATTGAAATTCATCCCCTAAGGGGATTATCTATACATATCATAAAGTAGTAAAACCGGTGTGTCTGTACATTTAAAAAAAGGTGAAAAAAAGAATGGGGGTGACTAAAAATGAGTAATGGAATACAAATCATCGCTTTTTGTAATTTTTTTCTGTTTGTTACTGCACATCTTCAAATTTCCTGAACGGATTTCGATGAAATTTGACACACCGGTAGACAATGATAGAATTAACACATAGGCTACTTTTCATCCCGAGATAATATAAAGCGGAGCTTGTATCCCGGAAAACCTTCTTCACGCGGGCGGAGCCGCGAGAAAAAGCTAGTTAATTTATAAAACTCATTTTACAAATAGAAAATTAAATTATCATTAAGTACATCAAGCTACTTTTTATTTCGGGACGAAATGTTACGCAGGTAGAGCTGCGGGCTATAGCTAATGATATAATCTTCCTGCGCAAACTACAGCTTCCGCCCTATAATATCACGTTTCTGCTCAGTTTGTTAGCCATCGCTGAAATAACTCACTGAATTTTAGTTGCAAGCTGAGTGTTGTGACACTACATACTAATATGCACATTTAAGTTTGATTCAGTACTTATTTGAGTATTCATATTAAATGTTATGACACATAATAATAAATTTATAAACATAGTAAATGTCTGTATATGGGCAGTAAAGACTGAACCAAGGTTCGATCCATAAGTCGGGTAAGTTATTAACACATTTTTTTCGAGTATTGTTTCAAATGGGTTATTTTAGTCTGTGTAATTATTAGGCATCGTGAGAGTTTATCAATGTTTACTACATAGAATTACGCCATGCGAATGCCGCCCAGTACGTAGTATATAGATACTTAATAGCATTTGTTGTGGCTTTGTTAGATCTTTGTAATTCAACTTCTGACTAATATGTAGAGGGTTATTGTTGCGCTTCATCGCATAACCCTTACGTTTCTCATTATTCAGTATATAAAACAGTATATACATATACACTCACGCCTGTTATCCCCGAAGGGGTAGGCAGAGGTGCAACTAGTGCACCCACTTTTCGCCGACATTCCGTCCCATGATGTGATAGGGGGCGAGCCTATCGCCATATCGGGCACAAATTCCAGACTCCGAGCTGATACTGAATAGAAAAACTCAATATCACTTTGCCCGACCCGGGAATCGAACCTGAGACCTCAGCATTGCAGTCGTACCATAATACAACTACGCCACCGAGGCAGTGTGGCTTTGTTAGATCTTTGTAATTCAACTTCTGACTAATATGTAGTGTCTTAGGGCAATGTGCGCTTCATCGCGTAACCCTTACGTTTCTCATTATTCAGTATATAAAACAAATAAAAACTAAAATAAATACTAACTACATATTACAAGGAAATCAATGCATGAGTGCACCAAAACACTGAATACGAATGTTCGAAACGTAGAAGCTTTACAATTAATGTTGTAGGTACTACTTAGTACGATCGTGACGGTCCAACGTGCTGGAGTGTTAGCGTTATTTTGACACGCTCTTAGAACTACCCTCGCACATAGAAAAATGTGTTGTGGGTGCTGCTTATCATCAGGTGGACTGAATGCCTCTGAGGCAATAAAAAAGTGATCTGAACTACACTTCACTCGTCATACTAAGCAATACAATAGTAAATATTTCATTATGCCCAATATCCATAAGCTAAGTACAACGTGCATATATGAGGTACTTGGTTGCAAAACTGACGTCTCGGGTTTGACCCCCCGGGTTGGGCCAAGTGATATTGGGATTTTTTATTCAGTATCAGCCCGGAGTCTGGAATTTGTGCCCGATATGGCGATAGGCTCGCCCCCTATAACATCATAGGACGGAATACGCATCGCGAAAATTGGGTACACTTATTGCGCCTCTGCCTACCCCTTCGGGGATTAAAGGTGTGGATGTGTGTGTAAGTACAACGTCTATCAAACCGGAATACAAGAGTGTTGAAAAAAAGGTGCTTGGCGACAATAAATTCATCTACTCTCAATTTGTGTCAAGGTGGTTTTAATGGTTGGTAGTCTTGTTTGTGAGCGGCAATAGCCTAGTTGGGAGTGGAACGGACTGCCGTGACAATGACCGCAGGTTCGACGCCCAAGGGCACACACCTCTGAATTTTCTAAAAAATTATGTGTGTATTCTTTATGAATGATCGCTCGCTTTAACGATGAAGGAAAACATCGTGGTGAAACCTGCTGAGAAGTCTCTGAATTTCGAAGGTATGTGAAGTCTGCCAACCCGCAGTAGGCCATCGTGGTGGACTAAGGCATGAACCCTCTCAGTTGTAGAGGAGGCCCGTGCTCAACAGTGGACAGTATTACAGGGCTGGTATGGTATGGTAGTCTTGTTTATCAAATGCCTCACGTGTTTTAATCTAGCGTGCCGCGTGATCAAAGTCTATTACAAGTTACCTAAAACCTAATAGCCAAATATAACTTAATTTACTTCGAGAATTAAATATTACGTAAATGTTTTCACATACTAGTGTTGGATTCCGGCACCGCATGAAAGTTCTTCCCGGAATATAATAATAAGTAAGTCCTTGTAATATAATAATAATTTCCTTATATCAGTCCAAAAGTTGTAGTTCATAATGTTAGTAACCATTAAATAACTATGTTAATATGCTATGCTTCCAAGATTAAAGTAACCTGCTTTAACGTATAACTTTGTGTACATATTAAATGATGGTTTATGAATTTACTTATAAAAAACTTGCGAGCATCTTCACAAATTATCGTATTTGTGTTATAACTTTAAAGCTGTCTGTTCGCGTTAAAAACTAGCGTATATACAGTACCGTAGCGGCGGAGGGAAGCTTGGTCCGCCTGGGTGGCACTTCCAAGGGGGCAGCGAAATGCTTAAAATAAATTTGTTTCAAAATTTTAACTTTTGGTGCCGGGGGACTGTACGCGTGACCTCAGTTCAAATTTGAAATTAGTATTATTTGCCTTGGGATTGCAAATGGGCCTAAACTAAGGCACCAAAAAACGGGCAGCGAGAATTAGAAATATAGCAAAAGTTCTAGAGACTAGTGTGTTCGCACAAACGAACAAGAAATAACAAACTCTTCAACTGTAGAATGTTATACATTACATATGTTTGAAAGGGATGATGGATTTGAAAGTTGTCGAATGTCGGCAAACCCTAATCTGAACGAGGGTTTATCTAAACTACCCTTAGGTAATTGGGGACGAGACATTCATATTAAATATTTACTTTATTCAGGGTCGTCTAAGTTCAATGGTTACTTTAATTCTACGTATTATCAGAATTTCTGTTAAATTTGATATTGTAAAAAATAAACAAAAATAAAAAATTGTGAGACAAAGCTATGAAAAGATTTTTTTTATCAGAATGACATCACTTCTGTACATAATATCTTTACACTGGTAGTAAAATGATATGTTAGGTAAATTATAAGTATCTCTACATCGCCTAAATAAGGCCCTTACATTATATAACTAACTACCCACAATATTGCAGTATTGAATTAAAAGTAGGTTTAAAATGAAATGCATCTTATTTGCGTGGGTTGAGTAAGCTTTGCAGGAAAATATCAAAATGGGTGTGCGGTTCGTTTCTCTATTTCTTTTGAATCGTAATCGTAGGATTATTCTTCTATTCGAAACAACTTGATATATATATACTTGAATCGGTAATAATATAGAGAAATAAATTATTTCTTTATGAAAGGGACAATATTTGGGGCTAGCGAAAATAATAAAATAAAACAACGAAAAGCTATATGTACATTCCTGGTTTGCTACACCTATGAATAAAAGTTTTTGAAACAATACAATGCAAGAAACAAAAAACTAAAAAAACAAATTCAAATTCCGGATTGTAATTTTTTAAATTACCCAAGAGGATAGTTTCCTATGTTCTATTTTGTCCGTACTTTATTTTATATGTAAACGACAATAATGCGACAAAGGAATTCTATGAAATCAGCATCAATATTCGTTGAAAAGTAAAGTAGTTATTTGAAATATTGTCGTAATCAAAAGTGGAGGCCTGGTGGGGATATCACGTTATCTTTTTCGCACGCACGTAGCGTTATGGCTGGTGATACTCGTAGAAGCTCCTAGAGTAATAGTGTTCTGTGCGTAGAAGTCACAGTCTGATATGGTCGCTGGATGTTATTGTTATTGCACAATTATCACTTCTACCAAACAAAGCTTATAAAGCTTTGTTACTTATTTGTGATAGCGCCAGTTTTAAAATTCTTTTACCGTTAGATTTAAAATATCTTTATCCGTTAGATTTTGGATGGCATACATTTATGATAAATGTAAAAAAAGTACCCTATTGAGTTCCTTCAACCCTACAAAGCAACGAGGTCCCCAGCGTTATAAATCCAGAACCAATGCGTGGGATGGACAAGCGAACTGGAAATCAATGCCGGCTGAAAACCTTTGAGATACGTCGCATTTCAAACAGCTGATATGTGCTTTACACTCGATTTGAGAAGAAAGGTCTGGGTGGGAGTGTCGGAACATTTAGTACAATAGTCGTGAGATTGTGGGATGTTTTTCCTTTGATAACGACATCTAGTATTTGTGTATCAACATTTGTAAATTTCCTTTAGCAGCGCGTAAGGACTAACGATTTTAACATACTTGTGTACTTACTCAAGTGTTGTCACATAGCAACTGTGGGAAATATAATAATGTTTTTTTTTTTATAGCATTGAATGACGAGACGAGCATGCCGTTCGCCTGATGGTAAGCGATACGACCACCCATAAACTCTAGAAATACCATCCAGAACCTTGATTTACAAAGTACTGTGTGGCATTCCACTGCGCTCGTCATCCTGAGACATAAGATGTTAAGTCTCATTATGTCCTGTAGTTACACTGGCTACAATACCCTTCAAACCGAAACACAACAGTGCATGCACACTGCTGCTTGGCGGTACAAATAAACATCAACATGTTACATGCTATTTTACTCTTGTTATCAAAAACTACATATCATTATCTTTCGTATCGAAGCTAAATTATCCTTGAGTTATAACAGATTACATTTATCCCAGCCTCTGGGAACAGATATTTATTTAGCTGTATCCGCGAGCAAAACTTACTCATATTATTTAGTATCTCCATTTTCGTTAAGATATTTTTTATTGTCACAATAGAACCTTAGCAACTGAAATGAGGTCCCGTAGGTAAAGGATATATTTGATTCGGTCGGTATAATAAAAAGAAACTTATATTGTACCACTAAATCAATTTGTGCGCAACACAGCACTCGGATACACTTTGTCACAAAAATATTACGTCTATCCAATTTATTCGGGGTGATCATAGATTCGCAATACACTTGGGGTAATGTAATTTCGTGAGCAGCTGCTTCAAAACCGCTTTATAATGGTTTTGGAGTATTGTAGCAATAAAAAAGGTTATTGTGATAGTAATATTATTCTCATTTTATAATATTATTTAGTTTTCGTTTTGCTGCTTATGAATATCTAATTTTGAGTGATCTCCACTACCTACAAACACTAATAATACCAGAAGATTCAAAATATTAGGTACAATACACTGTCTGACTTTAAGAAAAAGGTTGTGGATAATGGAATGGAGTGAGGTGTTTGTGCTTTTTTTCGAGGAGATAATGAGACTATCGATACCGTCCAGCTCATGGGGAAAGGCGGATGTTTGTGTTGGGATTACCAGCCTTTCGATCCTGTGCAAGACCATATGCACCCAACACCGGCATACTAAGCAGACCACGCGGTGGCACTCTTCAGCGCGTATGGCAGGTGGCTGCGAGTGAGTACTTTAGACGAAGGGCGCCCTACGACCGCAACCATCCATGCGAAATAGCCTCTATAAGTCTTATGTCAGGTTATCGTGATGGGAGGTGTAGGGACCTTGAAAAATATCACTCACCATAATAAATGCATCAGCAAGCTGTCACTTTTAAGTATTCTGTGAGACACTGATTACCCTGTTTGTAACCTAAAATATGAGATAATAACGGAACCCTTCAAGCCCCGCTTATATATATATATATATATAGATGTATGGGAAAACCCTATGTATATGGCCGCCGGCGTCCGTCGCGGGGCTTGAGGAGTCAATACAAGAGAAGTTAGTGAGTAATTTCTACTGGTTTCTATCAAGGTCAACAACACTTTACGAGTTGCAAGTTTTAATTAATTTAGCTTCGTTTAGCGTATCTAGGGTACCAATTGGTCACAGCCTTAATATAATACAGTTGACGCACACACACTCACGCCTTTTATCCCCGAAGGCGTAGGCAGAGGCGCAACTAGTGCACCCACTTTTCCCGGTGCGTATTCCGTCCCATTATGTAATGGGGGCGAGCCTATTGCCATATCTGGCATAAATTCCAGACTCCGGGTCGATACTGAATTTAAAACCCCAATATCAATTTGCCAGACCCGGGAATCGAACCCAAGACTTCAGCATTCCAGTCGCACCGTAATACAACTACGCCACCGAGGCAGTCATAATACAGTTGAATATAGTAGATAATAAAATGAAGACATAAACACAATTCCCTTGGCTCTTGTTGGCCACGCCTATGTCTGGTCAAACTTAATACCAGATCAACTACGGCTCTTTTATAATAGGGAATTTAAATACGGCGTTTACTTAAATATTCCCTTACCTGTTTATTCAAATAAGTTACTATAATAATTATACGCTGTAATATTATTTTTAAGGGGTTAAGGTATATAGACGTAGGTTAGGGTATACTACGCTTCACACCTATAGTTTATAGGATATCTACTAATTACCGCGTAAGTACAATGTTTTTAACGCGTAAGAGTTAAAATATCTCAGATACTAATTTAATTATAAAGAGATTGCTTTAGAATTGTCATTACTAAAATATACATAACTAGCTTTTGCCCGCAGCTCCACCCGCGTTAAAAAGTTTTTCCGGGATAAAAGTCCCGCTTTATGTTTTCCCGGGATAAAAGTAGCCTATGTGTTAATCCAGGACATGACTTACCCGTGTGCCAAATTTCATCGAAATCCGTTCAGTAGTTTTTGCGTGAAAGAGGAACAAATATCCATACATCTAAATATCCAAACATCTATACATTCTTGCAAACTTTCGCCTTTATAATATTAGTAGGACTATGCGCTGTCAAAGGGGTGAGTTTATTGTATAAACGATATTTATTGATAAGGACTGTAGTGAAACATTTATCTATTGCGAGGAACGTCTACACCGAATTTAATCCTTTTTGAGACGGATCAATTATTGCTAGCAATAACCGTATGCAATTATTGCTTCAAACCGTTACCCCGTTTGAACATGTAAAATGGCAAATTCTCACCCGCTTTGACATGCAGAGGTGTGTATTTTCGACCACCTTTAAGTTCTAAATAAATCGCTAAATCTGTCATCATTCAGCAATATACCACTTACAATTACTAAAGTAGACAATAGATAAGAGTTAGCATCTGTCATAGGCGTATAATGAGGGCGAGGGGCGAGGTGACGAGTCCGTGCCCACCGCAGATTTGCTTGGTGCCCACCAGTGCCCATCCCAAGGAATTTGAGGCAGCCTACTACTAGATTTTTAAACGATGTTGGCTGTGTAAATCTTCACTTTTTAAATCTCCAAAACGATCGCACCTGCTTGGTAAAATATGAAAAGTGGGCGTTTTGTCTTGAGAAAGTTTGCTAGCACCAAATTAGGTGATTGGGCTATATAATATAATCATATTGGATAGATATTAAAAAAAAAATTAGGCACCGACTTCAAAATTGGTTACCAGTATATAAGTAATGCTATCTTATATTTACTCACTATTAAATTATTTTTTGGTTTTTAGTTTTTTTTTAGTCGTTTTTGGCGGTGGTTTTAGTTTTTTGTTTAAAAGGTTTATATTTGTTGCCTTTTTGTGTTAGTAAGAAATATACGCCTCGATGGCGTAGTTGTATTGCGCACGCGGTACGACTATTGCGGTGGCGTGTTACGCCTCTACCTACCCCTGAAAACGTAAAAGGCGAGATGTAAAAGGCGAAAACACTAAAGAATAAATTACTCCATAAGATTTACGAAAAAAAAATTGTGTGAGCCCATAAAATTTGAGGGTTGCCCTCAATTTCTCCAGGATCCAATCATCAGATTCTGACTTGGTGACTATGGGACCACTTTAGAAGTATCTCCTTTCGAACAAAAAAATAATTTTGAAAATCGGTCCAGAATTGGCGGAGTAATCGCGTAACAAACACACAAAAAAAACATACCGTCGAATTGAGAACCTCCTCCTTTTTTGAAGTCTGTTAAAAATAAAAGAACAATTATAATTTTCAATTCATTTTAATGTTTAAACATACAAAAACATCAATATTACTTGTATTTATCATTCGTATTGCTTACTTAGGTATAAATAATTTAAGGATTTCCGTGAGTGCTACATTAGTACTTATAATATCAATGGTATAACAGATCTTTCGATGCATTAATAATAAGTATAAAGTTACGCACATGCAAATACAAAACTATAATTCGAAAGTACAAAAATAAACGGACGGACTGCGGAAAAAAATAAAAATTTTAAGAAAAATAATGCAATGGTACAAGTCCTTTTAGACGTAAATTCGCAGTGATTGCCGAAGATTTATTGACAACCTCTTTGTTATTTAATAGAAATGAAATTATGTGAAAATGTTAAGCTTCTTCAATTATATTGTATACAAATAAATGTCATATCAGATGCATAATAAAAATCTAGGTTTTCAAAATCATCATAATTTGAAGATATGATTTTTTTGCGCGCAATCCGCCACCGGTTTTCAATATCAAATGAGATGTGGATATTTACTTAATAAATCTTGCTAAACAAATATTGACATAACACAATAAACTATAAATTAACAATTTAATAAAATAATATTTTATCTTAATATATCTAATTAATAAGTTTCTGCCCACGTGAACTGTTATAAGACACAGATCTGTGTTTTATCACATTCTGTGTATGGTACTTAGGCCCGATTGTTTCAAATCGTTTGATAAACGTTCGGAAGAGGTTGTAGTTTACGAAATCTATAAGATTTAGGTGTTCCGGCAAAGCGACATAACCTAAAAAAAAAAAGTTTTGTGGAACAATACTTCTGTGGATAATTCAACGATTACAAGCTATTTGAAACAAACCACACTTAATTTTAATTTTGTTTATAATTAAAAGACAGCTCTTTAACAATGGCACGTGTTGACTATAGTACATTATATCACTTCTGTTCTTAAACATAGTACCTATATTTTATACGTAAATCACGTATTATAAATTTAAAAAAAATTACACAGTTAAAGAACATCCAGGATTGTTTTGGATTCCACATTCCAAACTTACAATGTTTAGCTTTGCTAAATTATTATAAAATAATTGGCATTTATAACTAAAAGTAAAAGCGAATTACAGAAACGATATTTCGATTCGGAATCGAATATGAAATCGATTCAAAATAAATCCAGTAGTTGAGAGTTGCCAATGACAATTACAAACACACATAAAATTTTCCAACTTTAATGAAAATATCTGGGTACATGGAATTAGGAGAATTATAGTTCTTGAGCGGGATCCTCGGCATCAGCCAGCTTGATGAGGCCGATGAAGCTCTTCTCTGGTTGCATGAGGGAATGTCTGTCACCGCCAGTATTCCTCACGGCAAGCCTGTCGCCTGCCTTCAGGAACAGAGCTGATGCAGAGAAGCAAGAGTTGGGCTTATCCATCGGCTCCGTGGTGTGAGACGACTGAGCGCACTGCAGGAGCGTCTCCCGCCCGTCCAACTCAGGATTGGTCCGATGCAGCACCCACGATATGATGTCATGACTGTCTAGGTAGTAGATCTGGAAAATAAATTCGCAATTCGTAACTCTTTTAATTTCTTAACATTTAACTGTTATTGTTATTGTTCGTTAGTATATTACCTTCGACTCCTTCTGCTAATCTAATACCCAAGATATCGATTTGCCGCTTTTAAAGATGGGTTCATACGAATTAGAGAAAGTTTTCTGTGAGTTGTTACTTCACCAAAGTGACTTTAAGAATATTCCAACTATCCTTAATAGAACCACCACTCCAGAGATAGCACACATAGCATCATAGTCAGTTGAATGTGATAGTAATTCTTACCTGAGCATAAACAAGGTAGACTCCAGTGTGGTGGACATGGATGTGTCCGTTCTTGGTTAGGGTAGGGCGAGGGTGTGGAGACGCGACGGTCCACGGAGCCGGATACCATACGTCATGAGCCGCTCCGTGGGATACACGGACTAAGCCGTTACCTGGAAATTATAAAAAGTTTGATTGGAGCCGTCAGATCTTCTTTCCAGAATGGTAAGCAAGAATTTAGTGCACTATATAATTTTTTTGTTAAGAGTTAGGACGAGACGTGATGAGAATAAACAACTGTAAGGATGTTATAAATTCCTTAATACTTTTTAGCCCTGATGACGCAGGCCCAATAACTTCTAGAAGTTTCTAACACAACGATGACAACTAAGAATGGATTTTTAAAATCAAACCCTATCAGGCATAAAGTTAATCATGTTTATTAATAAAATCACCTGCAGACTCTAATAAGTAAACGAGGCTAATCATATTGTCGATAATGTAGGGTAAAGTGGATTTTCTATTTTTACTTATCACATTTCATGCCTCATCACACGAACTTTTCCTTTTTGAGATCATTCCTTCGGTCCCGATTTCACATGAGCGTCTAAACCGATAATCCGTACTTATAATGGATTTCGGGAGCGTTTACAGCACATTAGGCACGGGATCATTGAGGCGACTTCAAACCCTTGTAAATAGGACACGTTTAATAAAATGGAGGATGGGGTTCGTGATGCGTCTGTTTGTTTGTTCCAATTTTGCAAGGTAGGGATTGAAGCATATGCGGGTACCACGTGCAGGTGAAGTTAGCTTTAGTGTTGAATGTGTTAATAAAATCCCATTTCCGAAGATTAGGAGCTCTATGCATCCTCTTTGGAACGTAATAATATTGAGTTTAAAATAAAGTTATAAGAATTTTATTTAAATACCTATTTTTTGGACCGCAATATGATAGGCAACGTACAATATTTACAAGTAATATTTCAAAGAAATGTGACACCGACTGTGTATCCTAGTATAAATTCCATATAGAATGTAGCTAAGCAATTTATTATTCAGTGAGGGTTATCGCTTTCAAAGCAGAGGCTTGTTACCTTTGTAGTGCTCGTGGATTTCTGTGCTGAGATGAGATGTGTTGCCATGGAAATGGGCCGCCACGAATGGCCGCCTCTTGTCCTGTACACATACAAATAAATATAACTTTATTGCTTAAACATATATTACTCATACACATAATCATTGTAGTAGTAAATAAAAGTGTTCAACAACGTTGAAAATTTTTTTTAAATGTGGATGTCTCGTTGGTGAAAAATTTTTTTTAACCCCCGACAAAAAAGAGGGGAGTTATAAGTTTAGGGTGTGTATCTGTGTATCTGTATGTCTGTCTGTGGCATCGTAGCTTTCAAACGAATCGACCGATTTGGACGCCGTTTTTTTTGTCTGAAAGCTGATGTGACTGCGATGGTTCTTAGCCATAATTTATGAAGATCTGTTCAGGCGTTTGAAGATTATCAGCTCATTTCCAACTTAAAAAGTCCGAATGATCTTAAATTTGGTGTACTGTGACTTTGGAAATATTGCTTAACATGAGCTGATGCTGCGGTATCAAGTAGTCTGCGGGATACCCAACTCCTTAGCAACTTATAGCAGATATAGCGTGTTTGTACTCATAAGGATGGGCTCAACGAGTAGGTGATAGATAGTTGATTATCAAGGCCCCATGATGGAGAATAAAGTAATTTAAAAAAGTTTGAAATAAAAATTAAATTAGAATTTAAATAACCCCCGACACAAAAAATCTCTAAAAAGTAAAATAATAATAGTGTCTTTGTCGTTTAAGTACCTTAGCGGTCCCCCGACGCGAGTACGCTTGGGTCGAAATATTACTAGGTACTTAAACGACAAAGACACTAATATTATTTTACTTTTTAGAGATTTTTTGTGTCGGGGGTTATTTAAATTTAAATTTTATTTTTATAGAATTGAGTGACGAAACGAGCTAAACGTTTGCCTGACCGTAACTAACACCATCGCCCATAAACGATAGCAACACCAACCAGAAATTTTAATTAAGCTATGTAAAGCACCGCACTGCGCTCGTCATACTGCCTTATAGGATGTTGTCTCATAATGTCTAGGAATTAAGATAGCTGCAATGTCCTTCAAACCGAAACACAACAATGCTTGCACACTGTTGCTTGGCGGTAAAGTAGATATTTTGGTGGTCCAGACGGTCCCTCAAATACGAGAGAAATACTTGAAGTATATGCCTTAGGAGCTGGGTACGAACCCACATCCCATTCTCTCCACTCCATGCTACTTCTTAAGCCGTTGCTTAATACTTACTCATTACCATTATTGAAGTTTATTCGGGAAAATTCTATAACTATGTTTAATTAGAAGCTCGAAACATTCAATTTTAAATTTTTGCCCACGCAGGGTTAGTAATTAGTTTTATATTAAGCATTCGGAAAGGTCAAAGCTCACAAAGCAAACTTCGTATTGCAAGGCAAAATCTCGCTTTGAAGTTGAAACTAGTTGTATTTCATTTGATCGTTGTAGAGCTGCGTAATTATAATTTCAGTAGGGGTAGGTTCGTAGGTACATCGTCGATAATATACATATTGAGTACTAGCTTTTGCTCGTGGTTTCGCACGTACTAATAAGTTTCCGAGATAAAAGTCTCGCTTTGTATTTTCTCGGGATAAAAGTAGCCTATGTTACTCGCAGATAATGTAGCTTTATATTGGTAAAGAATTTTTAAAATCGGTCCAGTAGTTTATGAGTTTATTCGTTACAAACATACAATACAAATCTTTTCACTTTATCATAGTGGTGTAGATTTCAAGGGTATAGTTTGATTCTAAAGTTAGCTCAAAATACAGCAATAAAATGACGAGTAAACCATTAGCCATCGCAGCCGCTCTTAGTATTAGAAACACGACCCATTTGAATTACTAGCAATGCCTACTGCATTGCGTTAGTTATGCTGAGACATGAGTCGTTGTTTCATAATACCCAGTACAGTATTCTTCAAATGAGAACATGTTGGAATCACCCAATTTGCTGCTGGTAAACTTTCCCAACATAAAACGCCCGTTTTTCATATTGTACAAAGCAGGTGCGATCATTTCGGAGATGTACAAAGGAAACAGCAGAAAACTCTTAATTCTTAATTTCTTAATTCTTAATTCTCTTAATTCTTAATGTCTACTTTAGTTGTAAGTTGCATGTTGCTGAATGCTGACAGACGACTCGCAAGCGACATATTTAGAACCTTAACGTGGTCGAGCATACCCTTTTTCGACTGTAGTAGGTACATTGCTGCTGCGGCAGCAATGAATTGCGGTGGTGCATAACCAGACAGATTCGTACATACGAGTACGTGCTACCTTAGAGGCTACTGCGAAAAACGAAATCCGAAACGTCGGTCCGAAACGAAGGAACGACGAACTTCGGATTTAACCTTACTACCAAATTACTTCGGATCCGTCACCGTTGAACGAAGGTTTCACGCAGTTTGCGACGCTTCCGACTTCGCTCAACACTTTCGTCACGCAACAACTCTTCATAAAGAAGGATCCGTAACACTTCGTAGTAAGAAAACGTGCGATCCGTCACACGAAACTACGGATTTCGTTTTTCGCAGTAGCCTCTCAGATATCTTTAATAATAATACCAGCCCTATATACTGCCCACTGTTGCCCTACGAAATTATTTTTACATATAAATCGTTGAATATCTTTTGTGTTAGAATAATCTTACCTCGTTATCGCTGTTCCTGGCTGTTCGTGTGACTGTGTGCATGCTCATCCTGGCACTAGGATCAGTGTTGCTCAGGAACTTCTTCGTTTTGCGTCTGTAAACAACGTTTTCACATCATGTTCCCTTAATTTAAAAATTATGTCGGTTAAAAGAATAGAACTGCATAACAATAGAAAAAGACATAATATTTTACACACATGACAAGCTGGGTTCACATACGCTTCTGAATTGCAACTATACACTCGTATTATTGCGGTAACAAGTACCCTAGTAAGTACTAGCTCGTAGTCTAGCAACCTTCTCGACTCCCCTTCAACAGTACTCCACTTATTTTTCAGAAACAAAGCCCAAGTCAATTCCACGTTCATATTTTACAGACATATAACGCATAAAAGTGCTTGAGAATTTCCACTAACCACTTTGTGACGTTTTTATCGTCCAAACTCTTCAAGTTTATCGCTCCTCCCGGACACTCTTACTTTTATTAGGTAATAAATGATACTGTGACAGCCCGGGATTGCCTTCATCCTTATTCGAAATGCCACGCTGAACATATTTCAATAAATATTGAGTACTTTATTGACGCTGTATTGGTAATACTTTTTAATGTAAGGTAGAAAGAGATGTGCTGTTTTGGTTGGTAACTTTGATGTTAACTCAAAGGAATTGAATATCGAGATACTGAGTGATGTTTCTTAGTTCTTAAAATTTAATTTAATTTGTTGTTTTCCATTTGTTTTTAATCATTTGTGCTGATTTAGATGTACCTTAATACGCTAGAATACATCGATTAATTTTAATAGGGCGAGGTATAATGATGAGGTGTGTGCCAGTAAAGGCATAAGGTGAAGCTAATCTCAGTGCAAACATAACATTGTGTACATTCCGGCAAGTCAGGGAGGTAAGAGGCTTCGGCTCTCGTCCAATACCGAGCACTTTACACTCTAATTGAACGCTTCACGCGTCAACAGAATAAAACTTCTAACATATCATTATATACATATGTACCTGTCACGTCTCTGTGACATAGAGGTAGGCAGAGGACTATGGATTGCCACTTTGCACGATTGTGGCACACTTCCTTCGCTTCCTACACCTTCATCAATGTTTTTAATTGCTTAATTATTTTCGAAATTGCATACCTAAGAAGTTTTCTATAAGAATTTTGAAGGTATGTGAAGTCTGCCAACATGCACTAGGCCAGCGTGGTGTACTAAGACCTAAAAACCTTCTAAGTTGTAGAGGAGGCCCGTGCTCAGCAGTGGGCAGTATATAATACGGGAATGGTATGGCATAGATTTTGAATTTAATGTTGTCTGCTTTTTTTGGTAAGTATGTTTGTATTTTTTCCTCCCTTCCATTTAATTACACAGATTGTGTTAGTTCAGGCTAAATTTGATGAGTTCTCTTTACATAATTTTCTCAAGATGGGCTCCCGGGAGTCGTCTCGAGAAAAGGGCAGTAGAATTAGAAACATCTTTAACATTTTTTTTTAATTGAGACTAGCGAATCACCTGGTTAATGACTAGCGCTAAGACGGCCTATAAAAAGTAGCAACACCATCCAAAATTGAGAATTTTAAAGTAATGTATACGCTTTATCGTTCTCATCACCCGACATACATGGCTCTACAAGAAATAAAAAGCATAAACGGGATAAAATATAAATTTTATCCACGTATCATGTTATGAGAAATTCCTCATTTTTAGCGAGTGTATAATTTGACACCCCAGTAGGCCGCAACGAACCCTCGTATCGTGTCTGACATAAGTAATAGCACAAATCCGGTAGAATCTTTTAGTATAACAATATTGTGAAAAATGAAAAATGACGTGTAAAAGTGCCCTTTGGGGCCTAATTACTGAATAAATGATTTGAATTTGAATGAATGTAGATGGCATCGTGACTCGTATTTAGGACGCTCCAGATGAGTTTATTTGCACTGCCTGAATTACAAAATGATTCTTTATTCACAAGCAGGTAGAGAAGCACCTAGAGTACCCACAGGACCACAGTTCACTGTTATTGATATTTATATGGATATCTGTTTTTAATAATAATTTCTCCTAGCCAGTTTCGGCCACGGCGGCCAATCTCAACGGAGATCAGCCAGGTACGCAGGAGATATTATAGTGCACAAGTGTGTGCGCAACACACAGGTGCACTCGCTATTTCTTCACTCTCATAGTCCGGTGAGACGGCAATCCGACATGACCGGAGAGAGATCCGAGGCACGGGTGTATCACACCGCCAACTTCCTGACTGCGAGCTGCGACTGAGTAAATTTTAAGATGGAAAAATGTTTTTGGCTCGACCCGGGATTCGAACCCAGGACCTCAGCGCGCAAATCGTACTCGTAATGCGTACGCAATACAACTACGCCACCGAGGCAGTCGATCTGTTTTTATATAGTTTGTGTACCATAGATTCTAAGGCATCTATTTATTGCATCAGACAGGCATCATTTTATTGCTTTAATATTACTGACTGTAGCTGCTTGGCGAAAGAAAGAGACAATGAAGGATAGTAAATATGTCTTTTAGTGAAATTTTACAAATTGAAATCTTTGGTATAATATTCACGCACCTACATAACACTAGAATAGTACATACCAGAGCTGTAGGTTCTGGAAACCCGACACGCCTGATGTTAACACATTTTATGGGTACAATTGATACCAATTGATCCAACGAAAATAGTCTCGGCCGTTAACTCACCGACACGGAATATTATGTAATAAAACTAGTTCCGAGCCTTAATTAAGACTGATATTTGGTCAAAAAGACCGACATCAGACACAAACTTGAATAAGATGGGTGCAGTAAATTATTTGTTAGTGTTTGCGTTAAGAATACCTTTTTTTATGGCATCGAATGACGAGACGAACATGCCGTTTGACTGATGGTAAGCGATACGACCACCCATAAACAGTAGCACACCATCAAGCACCTTGAGTTACAAAGTACTGTGTGGCATTCCACTGCGCTCGTAATTCTGAGACATAAGATGTTAAGTCTCATTATGTCCTGTAGTTACACTGGCTACAATGCCCTTCAAACCGAAACACAACAGTGCATGCACACTGCTGCTTGGCGGTTGAAACAGACATTGCGGTGGTACCCACCCAGACGGACTCTTACATATGAGAGTCCTACCACCTTAGTTGGTTGGACAGGAATTTGTGCCCTACAATCCACATAGCGATTAACTCACCCCTTATCACATGATAGGTCGTGAATCGTGACATAAAGACGTGTATGACCCACTTATGTAATACTAGTAGTGCTCGCGGCTCCGCCCGCGTTAAAAAGTTTTTCCAGGACAAAAATATTTTCCCGGGATAAAAAGTAGCCTATAGCACTCAGGAGTTATGTAGCTTCCTATTAGTGAAAGAATTTTCAAAATCGGTTCAGTAGTTCCTGAGATTAGCCCGTTCAAACAAACAAACAAACAAACTCTTCAGCTTTATAATATTAGTATAGATTACTCTCACTCAATAGTAATTATTGAAGAACCCGCTAATTGTAATTTAGCATATCTACCAATAGCGCATATGTGCAGTAAATGCTGACGCCAGACAGTTTTACTGGCAAAATGAATAAAAAGCTTTCCGTAAGCAAACTGCGTTTTTTTCGAAGAAGCATTCTAATTTCTGTTTTGTAGCTATTACGGATTTTTTATGAGCGGTGATTAATTAGGTCATTAGATGATTTATTTGCTCGCTTTCCCACTGTACTATAAAACGTCTTCTGAATGAATAACTACCGATTGGAAGTAGTTAAAAAGTGTAATCTTGCTTTTCTGCAAATAATCATATTACAGTTTTGCTGAACATGACTTGTTAGAAACATTCCGCAATAATAAAATTCATTCCTTTTATTTAATCGCTGAATATTTCTTCGATATTGAAACCGGAGAGGACATTGCGGTCGCATTCTTTGATCGTCCAAGATCGCATTATACGGGAATTGTGAACCCGCTCTGCCCACACAGTAGTACTTCATACGTTCATATACGATTATAATAAATATAGCTTGGAAATCATATTATGTACCTTTTACCCGACTGTTGAATGTAGGTATGTAGGTGTGTATGAGCCTTTCGTTAAAAACGGGTTGATTGATTTCAATGGAAAAGACGTTTGACGTTGTGGAGGTGATATTGATATTCGAAGGAAAATAAACAATACCTATGGTTGATCATTCTATTACATATTATACCACCTTTTGTGTAATCCATTAATTAAATAAACATGATTAATCCACCTGACTCAATTGAGGTAAAACCTTTACAATCAAAAGTGTTTAAAAGATACTTAACCTTTTTCTCGTATACTAATCCTGTTATTTTCACAATGAATTGTTTAAGAAAGTAATTCCTTTAAAAGACCAATTTCACGGCTGTTGCTCGGAATTATTTCATTCCAGACCAATTAAGAAGTTAACAATCTTTGTGGGCTGGTATTGTGCGTTTTTTCCCACAAAAATATTACGCCCTGATCCAATTAATGTCTAATCCGGAGCTGTAGGAGATTTTATTTTCATTGTTACTTTATTTATAATATCATATTAATAGATGTTTTCGTTTGTAAATTAAGGTATTTAAAGAATATTTTTGTTATGATGGAGTAGCCGTTTCCGGAGTTAGGACGTAATTCGGGTTCGGTCCGAAACATGTCATTATACTGATTTTGAATCGCCAGGTTTCGGGTTTAAAATTAGAAGTGGCAGGTCTTTCCTGAAGGTTGTCTATTTATTGTCATCTGTCTCCTTGGCGTAGTTGTATGCGCGGTAAGAAACCGTTCACAGATCTCGGGTTCGAATCCCGCGTCAGGTAAGTGATATTGGGTTTTTCTGCTAAATATCTGACCGGAGTATGGAATTTGTGACCGATATGGCGACAGACTCGCCCCCTATGACGTTACAAAACGAAAAACACATGGCGAAAAATGGAACTGGTTGCACCTCTACCTACCCCTTTGGGGATAAAGGCGTAATGTATGTATGCATGAAAATAACTATGCGATATCTACCTTTCTTCAGACTTTGCGACGAATCTCGGCGCGGAGAACTCGTCCACAGCATCTGGTGTATCGGAGAACACACTGCGCTTGCTGCGCTCGCCCTCCTTGGAGTCAGCTGTCGTTGACTCCGGGACAGTCTGGAGTGCTGTAACAAAGATGGGTAGATGATGACGATAAGAAATGCACGCTACATTTGTATTTAAGCAGAGAGTTTACTTAAAATGACCATCAACATGTATCTTATGGAGATTAGAAGCGTCATCGATTTATTACGAGACTGTTATTATTCCTACTATTCACTAATTCTTGATGGTATTGCTACTATTTATTATTAGCAGTAACGATTAGTGAGAAAAGCATCAGGATCAATCATAATAGATAAACTTTGGACAAGTTACTACCTGATGTTTTTTAATTTTACTTCTTTTGGCTATGGCACGTAATACCAAACTTGCCTGGCAAATCAGGGTTCTCCGGGTTGGCATTGATGATCCGCCTGAGCTCCCCGATGTTGGTCTCGTCCTTGTTGAACGTCACCACTGTGTCCGAGAAGTCTTCTGGCCTCAAGTGCACCATGTTCGTTGTGCCAATCTGTTAAAAAGACACTTTTTTATTGTTTCTATGTTTCGAATTTTTGAAGGTTTCATTCAATATCTTCAAAATATATTTGTCGCTGCATTTGGGCCTAGTAGAGAATTTTTAGGTAACCCTATGTAATTAGAACCTACATTTAGAATTTAAAATTATAATTAGGTCAAACGTATCAACAGCAATTTGTCCAGACGCCGCGCCGTAGACCAGAGGTATATTTTTAATTCTGAAGGTTATCCAAAATTATTTCATTGGTAATTTAAACTTTCAATATTATTACTTTCTAATGAGGAGATTCTAGGCGTGAGCTTGATGTACGTATGAGGGATGTCACGAAACAGTTGCCGCGAGCGGCCTGAGCGTGCTTTCGTGTAGGGATACCGAATTATCCCTACTAATGCCGCCCTGCCATTGCGCCCCAGACCTTAGTACTTTCGCCAATCATACTAAAACACTATGAATATCTATGAAACTTCCAAATTTATTTAGGCGTAAGTAAACATTATCGTTTATACGTGGACGATAGCCTAGTTGGGAATGGAACGGTCTGCCGAGACAATGTCCGAAGGTTCGAAACCCAAGGCACACACCCCTGACTTTTAAAAGTTACGTGTGTATTGTTTATCAATTATCGTTCACTTTAACGGTGAAGGAAAACATCGTGAGGAAACCTACATACCTGAGAATTCTCCATAAGAATTTCGAGGGTGTGTGAAGTCTGCCAACCCGCACTAGGTCAGCGTGGTGGACTAAGCCCTTAAACCCTCTCAGTAGTAGAGGAGGCCCGTGCTCAGCAGTGAGCAGTATATAATACAGGGCTGGTATTATTATTTATTATAAAAATTATCGTAAAAAATATTTTCTAGTCCTGAAGAATTCATTCCTCAAGGAATAATATACTTGAGATACATTTAATACGTAGAATATTATAGGCAGATTCAGATGGTATGAAATTGTTTAGATAGCCGGTCAGCGCCGGTCTAACCCTTGCCGCACACTTTCAGTTTCCTTATCAGGTTTCCTGATCAGAAATTCAGATTCGGAAACCTGAATGCTCCGGTTACATAGAAAATGTTCAACAACGCGCACACGTTCCTGAATCTGAATTCCTGATCAGGAAACCTAATCAGGAAACCGAACGTGTTGGTACAAAAAACCGGACGTTTGCGCTAGTCACTCGGAATTCCGAATCTGAATTCCTGATCAGGAAACCTAATAAGGAAACCGAACGTGTGCGGCAAGCGTAAATCAAGGGCCTTACTAATAATCACTGTATACGGCTGTCATAGTTATACAATGTTTTAATCTCACTTCCTCTGACGGTAAATGTCACTCAACAAAACAAGACAAAACACTGAATAACTATCACAGACGTATACAGCGTTTATTAGTAAGGCGGTAAGTCGATAGGCGTGTTGAATTAAAAAAAAGTGTTTTAAATTTTTCACATAAAATTAGTAAATTTTAGACAACCGGACATTTCTGAAACCATTCAACGTGTTTTAATATCTAATGCGAAGTAATTCAAAGCTGGCTCGGTACTCGATGCACCGCTAGGTGGAATTAATATGAAAATCGATGGCTGTTATAGGCCGGCCGGTAAATGACCCGTATTACCAACTGAAGCCTAATGTCTCCGGCTGGGATGCGTCAATGTTGTTTATAATGTTAATGCAGATCCATCGTCGCGTGCATGGAGTGTTTACTTTGTATATGCTTTAAAGTGAAATGTGTGGACAAATGGCATGAATAACACTTCAAGGTTTTTGTTTGCATTAATAATTGTCATTAATATTTGGGCTCATGATTTTGTAAGTGGGCAGTATAGTTTGATGTAAAGATTTGTTTAGCAATTAAAAATGTTAACTTTAGAGTAACATTGAAGTTACATGAAATTTGTTATTTGTGATGTTAAATGATTATTTCTGATTATATATTATGGTCCATCTGTTTGTGTTTTATAATGGCTCATTATCCTGAACATAAAAGTGCCTGCACACTGTTGCCAATCACAGAAATAAACAAAACAAAAATCTACAACGCATTCTCGCATACATGATTCCCACCATCTGTTAACACCTTGTCTAGATTAAAATCACGATCATTACGCGAATACACTCCATTGCATACTTTATCGATTTAAATTCATAAATTCACCATTACCTTAGAGGGTAAAATAATGCACTTGAGTTTTGAACGGAATAATCGTTTAACAGGTTCTTGAGTAGTGTTATTAATAAGATAAGATCTTCAGATCATATTAATTTGAAATAAGGTAAACACGACTACATGAGTATGTGTCGAGGTTTGATATTGTAAAATGAGCCTCAATTGTTATGAAAAAAAACAATATAGGGTACAAAATACATAGAATATATATTTTTTTGAAGAGTAGAGTTTAGATTTGCGCTTGGCGCTTCAGTCAGAGAACTCAGCGCCACGTCTCCGATCTATTAAGTGTTTTTACAAGAGTCGAATAGTCCTATCTTGACGAACATAAAAACGTCTAGACTCAATTCGATACCGCAATCAACCCATGTTTTTATTGTAGTCTCAATTCAATACATTTCGAATACTTGTTAAGATCGTTTATTAGCTCCAAAGTATTCACTTCAGTATTCCAAAAATATCTAGTTTCATGAATTCTTATGAAACTAGATATTTTTCCATTATAACAGTTCTTAGTACGCCATTCAATAGTTTGTTATTTGAATCTATAAATTCCTCAAGTTATTGTTCCGACCAATAACAAAGGCTCCGGTTTTGATTTATTTTGGTATGAAACGCTAAATACATTTTGCGAATGTAGTAATGGATTACATTTCTGTGTAACGAATATTGTACGCGAAGCCGTGTTTATTGTAGATATTAACGTAAATGGAAATAAGACAAGTTTTTTCTCTAGCTTTTGAAGTCGGCCATTTATTCCCTAGTGTAAGATATGAAATACCGACTTTTTACTATATCCTAAATATTGATTTATAAGGTTTGACGTCCTTTGTGATGGTTTTTTTATCACATTGAATGACGAGACGAGCATGCCGTTCGCCTCATGGTAAGCGATACGACCGCCTATAATTAGTAGCAACACCATCCAGCACCTCGAGTTATTAAGTACTGTGTGGTATTTCACTGCGCTCGTCATCCTGAGACATAAGATGTTAAGTCTCATTATGTCTTGTAGTTACACTGGCTACAATGCCCTTCAAACCGAAACACAACAGTGCTTGCACACTGCTGCTTGGCGGTAGAAATAGACATTGCGGTGGTACGCACCCACATGGACTCTTACATATGAGAGACTTATCACCAGTAAAAAAAGATGGTGAAAATTGGAAATCTTTACTTTGTAGTAGTCATGTAAAGTTATAGCATTCTCATATTTTAATACAGCACCTATCTATGCTAGATCATCTTGTATCATAGACATATTATATCGTTTTAGATTGTTTCTATTTAGCAATATTAGTACCGCTAGCATCGTTAGAGACAAATGCAAAGATCGACGAGGGTCAAATGAATAATTCCTTCCATCTACCGACGATTTCTGCAATTGAAGTCTATCTTGGTCTGCCAGGGTGCTTAATTCGGTCATTTTATGCGGTTGTTATTCTGGTATTTAACCTTAAATATCCAATCTGTTTTGGTGGTGTGCCAGGGAAATTATCCGGTAGTTGGTCAAAATAAAATGCACTTAAATTGTATTCTTTACTGCCAAGTATTTAGTGATGAGAGAGGTACTATTTGTACAGTTGATGGTAAGCACATATTAAAATTATAGACGTTTTTCTCTCTTTCCTAAACTAAATAGCTATTCGTGTTTTTGTATTGCTGAATACTAAATGCTCGCCCCCAATAACATCATGGGACGAAATACGCACGGCGAATTGGGTGCACTTAGTTGCGCTCTGCCTACCTCTTCTGAGATAAAAAGGCGTGAGTGTGTGTTTGTATGAAAATGCTCCATGTCAGTGTAATGTAAATTAAGAAAGTATCTATCTCACACTTCACGGCTTTTAAATTCTTAAATAAACTCTATTTAATGTAGTTAAATGTAGGACATTATAACTTATGGCTTACATAAAATTTTACACGCCTATATAGCCAGACCACATGACTAACGCGAACTATCAGGCATGTAGTTCATCTCGTCATTAAATAATAAAAAAACCTGCCCAAGGGTTCGATATAACGGTTGTTCCAGATGCAGCTCGCATAACCCCTTTGTTAGAACAAAGTATCTGCTGTTGAAAAGGTTAAGGTCGCGGCTGAATTCATTTGCGATGCTGCGTATAATTACTGTTCTATTTAATGCTGTTGGGATTCAATGGTACTATAAGGTTGTACTGTGTTGAGATTGTGAGTCTCTACTGGGCGGACTATAGCATTACCTTTTGTGATGAAATTTTGATAATATATTTGAGATATTTAATTTCGAGAAGTATTTTATTGCAATAAATAGGATGGGGTTTGACCGATGTCTCTGGATAACCGCTATAAATAACATTCGGTTCTGAAAAAATGACATTAAATCATTCGTTCTCACCTTCTCCGCTCGTTTATCATAGTCAGGATACCAGTCCCCGCTCTCAGCGTCGTCGACTGCATCCAGCATGTCCTCATCATCGCCGATGTTGTCTCCCTCCAGGACTGTGAGGTCGTGCAGCTTCTCGAGGGAGTCGTAGCTGCTCTTATCCTTCTCGGACTCTTTGGCATCGTCTTCTAGTGTGGTTATGTCTTGGTCTTCGTCTGCGTATATCTGCGTATGGAAAATAAAAAAGAAATATAAATTTGCGTCTACATTATTGTTTATTGATCAATTTTGAATTTTGTTTTTTTAATTTTAAAATTAGGTTTTTATAATGTTCTTCTTGATTGGTTAGATCGGTGTAAACCTTTACTTTTATTGCAATAGCAGTGGTTAAATATATTGTGGTAGGGCTCATTACAGAAATATCACGCGTAATACCTATTGGATTTCATGTTACCATGTATTTGATTTCCCTGAAGCCACGGATTACCAATATCACAGATTTCCCTAAAGACAACGGATTAAATATCTAACTGCGTAAACAACAAAGTTAAAGAAACTCTCTTTGTAAACAAAAAGCCACCAAAACCTTCAAAGCCAAAATATGTACATAAACAAATCCTTTTAGGAGTGATTCTATTATCCGGTTCCGTACAGGACGATTGTGTCGAGAGTCGATGAATATTCATCTCTTAATCGATACTCTATTAGGGCGCTATTCTGTTGACTTTTACATGCAGTACAGTCACTAGCGTGTAACATTGCATTTGTAACGCGTTACCAGCTGATAAATATCATATGTACGCTATAGGCTGTCAGCCATTTGTAATCGCTTATGCGACACAACACTATGATTGATACTCGTGCCGTAGACTCGACGCGGTGTCGTGTGGCGCTATCCATCTTTATAAATTAATCTGCAGATGCAACAAGACACTTTCTAAAAAATCTAGTGCCTTTAAAGAATGATTTCAAAACATTTGTGCGTGCCTATACGAATTCTAAATATTTGTGGATAAGGGGTAGTGCTTTCATTGACCAGAGAATTTTCAATGAAGTTTAATGTATTAATTATCGACAGTGATAAATGCGAGGTATTTTCTGAAGGTCAAACCATAGTAAAAAATGGTTTCTATTAATTACATCGATAGTTATATGTACCTACGTAAATGTATTTGTTATTACTAATCCTACTAATATTATAAAGGCGAAAGTTTGTAAGAATGTCTGGATGTATGGATGTTTGTTCCTCTTTCACACAAAATCTACTGAACGGATTTCGATGAAGTTTGGCACACTGGTAGATCATGTCCTGGATTAACACGTAGGCTACTTTTTATCCCGGGAAAATATAAATCGGGACTTTTATACCAAAAAAACTTTATAACGCGGGCGGAGCCGCGGGCAAAAGCTAGTGTAGAATAAAACTTAAAAATATTATCATTAGTATGTGTTATTAATCTAAGCAGGTGACATCATAGTCTGGCATTCTAGTAATGTGATTGTCAGCAAATTAGATGGTTAGCCTTGTGTTTGGTATATGTTTTTTTGGGTAAAATCAAATTAATTTGACTTTCATGTCTGATATTTACATATTCAAGGTATAATTTAAGGGATTTTGATGATATGAAGTGTTTTGGACTGCATTTTAGTTACTTTTGTTGACACTAAAGCTGTGATCTCGCAGGACGCGGCAGACGGCAGACGGCAACGGCAAACGGCAACAGCATGTGCCGCGACGGCAGACGGCACTACTGTGCACTATTGAATTGTATGAGACCGATTCCGCACACGACGGCAACTGACGCGCAGCAAGTGACGTCCTGCCGGGCGTCAGTTGCCGTTGCCGTTGCCGACTGCGGCGTTCTACGGAATCACAGCTTAAAAGTTATTTTCCCTGAAAACGCTTCCAAGATGAGATATTTCTGTAATATAGTAGGTGTCTTGTTAGATTTATCTGTACATTTGTATCTAAGTGCATTACCGCGTGGCAACGCATGCAATAACTCAAAATAAAAATCAATTACCGTGAACATTAGCGCTGAAAAACGATCGATACACGCGCCAGAGAAACCTCACGCGGACGCGCAATCAACTGATCCTTTGTGAAACGGAACGTGGTTCCAAGTATCACATATCACTGCGGCTCTCTCCCTCTCTAATCTTCGAAAAAGAACGAAACAGAGGCACACAGTAGCCGAAGCACTGAATGCTTCGTTTCAAAAATAAATCCGTTTGATCCCGAGCAAATTGGAGATTCAACGTGTGCTCACCTGCTTTATCTTTAAATGATTAACTATATAAACGCACATTATGGACGGTTCGGAGCGGGTTCGTAATAAGATTAATTCGTGAATAAATTACGGGTCCGCCCGAGGGAGGGCCGGAGTGCCCAAAAGGCAAGTCATATCGTAATCAGAGCGGTAGATACGCTACAAAGGTAAGAATAAAAAATTGTAAAAAGCAACAAAGAAATCGGTTGTTTGGCAAGAAATTACTTTTAAGGCAGTTGTCGTATTAAAGTAGGCCTCGGAAAGAGCAGGGAAAGCGTTTGGGACACTGACGTCTATTAGAATAGTATAATTGACGTCAGTGGTTTGGGATAAGGTACAATGATGTACAATTTTATTTTAATTTATTTTATACGTACAATAATGTACAATGACCCGCAATGGTGTAGTATTTCACAATAACAGAACGAGCTTTAGACAAAACTTTCGTTTAGTAACTTGATATAGTCAATCGCAGTTCGCCAACACAGGCAAAACAAATGCATCGGATTACAATGCTTAGCTTCCAACGTGTCTACTATATTCCGTGACTATATATTACTTGACATCTGACAGCTGACAAGATTTTAGAAGCTATTAACAGACGCGCCTGTATTTTGTATTATTGAAGTGAAAAAGCTAATTTTAAGAAATATGCTCCAATATTTATTACATTGAAGAAATTTGTACTAATATATCAAAATAAAGCGATCTCATTTCAACGGTTCGCGACTGCTTAAATGATCCAATTAATTTACGAGCATTTCTTTTACGAGCGACTGAAGCGGTCGTCGTTATTACAAAAAAAATATTTATTTAGGTTGAAAATAAAACTCATTACGGACTTAACAACTTTTCATTGCTGTTACGAAACGAAGTCATTACTCACTAATGACTGTATAACAAGATATTCCTTTTAATAAAGGAAGCCTTTCATTAATATGTAAAGCTTAAAATCTACAACCAATTATGAATAAATTCAGCCCAAAGTCTATATTATATAAGCCTTACTTTATTACAAAAACTCAACCATCACACGCTAAAAGCAAATAAAGTATTATAAAACAAAAAATACAAAAAAACACAGAGCAAAATAACCACTTATAATAAACTATATTTTTCTCGCACTCATCCCATCAAGAACCCTATAATTTTTTCGCAGTAAATGCTCGTGAGGCGAAGAGAAAATGTAGCGAGGTCGTAATACACAGATAAAACCCTCGAGTGTTTATGATGTTAGCAGGTCATGGTTGATCTAAAATCTATATTATTAACACACATTACGCCTTTTCCCCTGAGGCAACTAGTACACCCATTTTTTGCCGTACGTATTCCGTCCCATGATGTGATAGGAGGCGAGACTATCACTATATCGGGCACAAATTCCAGACTCCGGGCTGACAGTGATTACAAAAACCCATCATTTTGGCCAACTTGGGAATCGAACCCGAGATCTCACCATTGCAGTCGTACCGTAATACAACTAGGCCACGGAGGCAGTATATAATAAGCACACGCGCAGACACTGAATATTGTAATGGCCACAATGCGGAGACTGTAGATATCACAAATCTTTTTTGCCAGGTTCAAGAATGGAGCGGCTTTATGGCTCGGTTGTCAGTGATGGAGATATAGAAGAGGAATAACTCCAGGTTAATGTAAATGTAATAATATATGTATGTATGTTATTTAAAGTAAATTAAAGACACTATGTATTTACGTACTTTTACACGATGGACTATAAGGGCTATACATAAAATGTATGTTTTCGGATGGAATTATTATTTATTTTTTCTATACACTATGTTGATATATTCAATTTATCAAACTAACTGGAGCTATAATGGTAGTCTAGATAGTGGATTTTGAAAATTTCTAGAAATATACACTATCGTAAGTAATAGCGATAACATTTTATCTTGAAAATGGATATTTATCACAGGAACGGTCCTTAACGCAGACAAAACCGCTAGCAGAAGCTACAGATGGACCTATTTTCACTTTAATGTCCTAATCGGGTAACATATCGACCTCAATATAAAAGATACAGAGCAATATTATAAATAAAACATAACCAAGGCGAATGTCAGGGTTTAGATATCTCGAACCACAAACAATATGCAAATTGGATTGGGATTACATTTTTCCCAATCTCAAGCCTAAGCTTCGGTATTGGATCACAAACTCATTGTGGCGGAATCATTGGTATACAAAATAAGTGGAGTTATTGGATGGGGTGGGCCTTCTCGATTGGTTTTTTCGTGTGGTGCGTACGGGAAAAGGTCAGGACGACCTTTTTGCTATCATTTGTTGTCCCTGCTTCAATCGTTCGATGGGTCGATAAATATTTGTCTAGGTGACCCAATTTTAATACAGCTCTTGTATAGGCAACATACGCTGTGAACATTGATTACATCTGCAATAAGGGTATTTCACTTTCGTGCAAGTCGCATTTTATGATTACCCATCTAGATCGCCCGTTTAATTCTACCGCCCGTTGAAATGTCCCTTGGTGGTAACTACATTACACATTGAACTGCATTGTTTTTAACATAAAATTTTATGGAATCAGTGGTTTCAAAAGGATCTAAGCTTCAGTTCCCAATCATATATCATTTACTTATTATTAGATCCTTCTGGATCCACGACTCTACGTGTAGTTAATGCATTTCCTCGAAAACAAAAGTATTCATCTACCTTTCAAAACAAATATATTTATTGTAATATCGCAATCGAAATGGGACTAACCATAAATTCAAAATATATCTCAAAGACAACATAACAAAGTATTTTACCAACTGATCAATAATTTTAAAGATAGGATAAGGATTATCCTCAAGGACCCTCATGGATGGGATTAAAACAAGCAACGTAAACAGAATAAGCTCAGGGGCCTATTAGAAACGATTCAGACTTAATTCTCTACGACAATTCGTTTGGAAAACTAAAGCTTCAAAACAAGGGATTGATAACTGATCTAAAAATTGGCTTTCTATTTCCTTTCAATAAGGGCAAGATCTATTTCTCAATTGGTTAAAACATATTATGTCGATTTATTATACATATTTATATTACGCGTGAAATGATGTATTACATGACATATTACGTTATAATTTGTACGAATTTAGCACCTTGTTAAGTATAAACGTGGATGCTAAGCCTCAGCTAACTGTTAAATGTAATACTATTACCAATTCTTTGTCTTGAAACCACCGGGAATCGAGCATGTCACAAAATTGAAGCCCAGAAACAATTCTTGGAAATCAATTAACCATGACGACTAGCTAGCTAGTGAGAACTCGACGATGTTTTAATTGGAACGGAAGATGAGAGACAAGACCGAGTCTCTACCAACTTTACCAATTAACCGCATTAACGAATATGTATTCTACGATGGTGGTATCTATATTTGAAGCTGGTGTTAAGTTTATAAATTTAGGGTAAGAGAACATAGAGCTATTATCTTATTTATTTTTTCAATTCCGAGTATTATAGACATGCTTTTGAAACTGACAAATTATTTGTTTCTGACCATAACATTATACCATAACAATTAATTACTTCTTTAAGTCAACATTGTACACGTTAAATTAAAATGCTTTATATTACAAGGCAAAGGAAGATTACAACGAACAAGTAACTTTAATAATTATTTCAAACAAAGAAACGTAAGCCGCCCAAATCACGAAGCAATTAAAAGTTGCTTTATTCTGTCGTCGCCTGAAGCTCTTGATAAGTGTAGTCGGTGCTCGATACTTTCCTAGAGCCGCGGGGGCTTACCTCCCCGACTTGTTCGGACTATACAAAATGTAATGTTTGGACTGAGATTAGCTTCACCTTTTGCCTTTACAGGCCTCGAAAAAAAAAATCCTCGAACTTCAAAATCGTTTTACAGGTCGTTATTTGTTATCATTATTTTTCCTGGACCCACTTTAACACATTTAATGCTGCATGAAAGAGTGGAAATTACAAAAACAGACTTAATGAAAACACATTGATGCCTTTTTCACTATAGCATGTCATGTAGCGGCGATTACCTAGTTGTGAGTGGAACGGACTGACCTGAGACGAATGTCCGCAGTTTTAAAAGCCAAGGGCACGCACCTCTGAGTTTTCTAAAAAGTTATGTGTGAATTCTTTGTAAATGATCGCTCGCAGTAACGATGAAGAAAAATCACCGTGAAAAAACCGGCATACCTAAGAAGTTATCTATAATAATTTCGAAGATATGTGAAGTCTGCCAACGCGCACTCGGCCAGCGTGGTAAACTAAGGCCTAAACCCTCTCAATTGTAGAGGTGGCCCGTTGCTCGGCAGTGGGCAGTATAATATATACCCGGGCTGGTATGGTGGTGCTATTCTACACTTCATGACCGAAGTGCCAAAACTGTGTAGGAATGCAGGAATTGATCGGATTTCCGTTTAGAATTTGCCAGGTCGTTACAGTTAAAAATAAATCCGATCACGATCACACAAGAATTTATTCATCCACAGCACAAAAGAAGGAGAAGAGAGCGATAATTCAGATAGTGACAAATTAGAAAAGAAGCTAATACAAAAAATAAGACTACGACTATCAAGCAGCGTTAAGCAATCGAATAGCGTCAAGCGTCTCGCCTTAGGGCCGTATGTAGTGGAACTACAACTGCATCTAAACCACACAGCAATCGATCAATCGATTCATTTTTAATCTCCGTAAATACGACCACGTATCATCTTATCGATCTTTGCTTAAATGGCTTCCCATACGTCAGCGTCGGAGCCTACGTACTCTTACTACACTTTTTTCAATCCTTAAGTCCCCTACACCACCTGCTTATTTATTGCCACACTTCCAATATCTTCACTCCACCCATGAGAAAAATCTTCGCTCCAGTAATAATCTTCAGCTTCTGTGTCCTTCTCATAACTCTGGCCTTGTCCATTCGTCTTTTCCTGTTCAATCTGTTCTTCTTTGGAATGCGCTCCCTCTAGGAATCAGGATGTCTACGAGTCGTTACGCGTTTAAAGTTAAAGTTAAAGAACTACTTTCGGGTGAATTAGCGGAATCATCATGAATTTGTAACTACGTATGTATTTATTGTTGACACTTTTATTTAACTGTATCGTATATATATGTTATATGTGTATGTATATATATATATATATATATATATATTTATTAATTTTATAGATATTATGTAAGATGTGTATAGCATTGTATTTATTTTCGTATTCTTTACATTTCTTAACTGTTACATTTTGATAAACTTCAGTTTCGTGCACCTACTATGTTTTATCTCTGCACCGCCTCAGGTTGACTGGTAGAGAATGCCTTCGGCATTAAGTCCGCCTTTACATAACTATGTATAAAGTGCAATAAATAAAAAAAAAAATAAACAATCAACAATTTACTTCGTGTCCAATTCCTAATTCTCAGAAGAGAATCAGTAAGATTGAGATTTGTAATGCTAAATCTCGCCTGCCGCATGCCGAAGGAGCCAATCGCCTATTAGCTATCTAAGTATAGATTTAGCACTAATCTGCAGCATCGCATGATTGCATGCTATTTATGACTTGAATTATGAATAATTTTGCATTTAAGACGTCTTTACAACGCACTGTGAGCCTTCGACTGCGTTAACTTAGTCTTATGAAGCTAACAGACTTCAGGCGAGTCATAAAAATGATTCCGAATTAACTGGTGTATGTAAATACGTGATTATTTTTGAAAATTACCAAGATTTTCGTTATATGTAATATTTATTTTGGTAGCAAATAAGACAAATTATTACTAAAAATATGTATAAAACTATTATCATTTCCCGACCTGTACAATGTAGTACTTTTCTGGTATTCATTGAAAAATTTCAACATAGTCAAATAAAATAGGAAAATTTATTTTTCGTATTCTTTACATTTCTTAACTGTTACATTTTGATAAACTTCAGTTCGTCGTTTAATATTATTTGGTTTAATAATTCAATTAATCGACATGTCATCGACATGGTAATGGGTGTCGTCCGTACCGTCTTATCCGGAAATATTCCGACCGGCCCTACCGTTGAAAATTTTATCACCTGACATATCTCAACAATTTTATCTGTATAAATCGCCCCTTTCGGAAAGAATATCAAACATAATCCCCATATTAGTCGTCATTAAGCCTCAAAAATCGACTAAAACCGTCAACTCGAAATTCAAAGCAAACTTTATTACATTAAACCCTACACAATTACGGTCAACACTTTAACATCTGACGTGCGTGTAATTACGCTTTTATTTTTATCACAAAGACCAGATCGAAAAAAATACAAAAAGCCATCTTGAATTTATGCCTGCAATCAATTCCACGTCTAAATTGGTTCTGACAGCCGACGCTGAGTTACACAGGGCGGTTACCAACGAAGTGTGCATAATATTACGTAACTAATTGATATCAAGTGATGATACCATAAATAATCGACTAAAATATTTCTCGTGTCCCCAAATCAACTGACGTGCGTTCCAGATTCAAAATTGCTGGCTCATTCTGATAAACTATGCATATTTTTGGTATCGTTCCTTGTATTTTAATTTTCTTATGTAGAATTTATAGTTCCGATAATTTAATGAAATGATTATACTTGAGATAATGACCTATTAATAATGAAGCATCTTTATGATGTAGATTTCCAAATATCTAACTTTCTAATTACCTATCTATATTTTATATCTTAGCTGCAATAAAATTTTGGTCAAAATTAAAACTTTTTTGATAGTATACATATATCAGTGTATGTGTTGAACAAACTAACATTATGAAAACAAAAATTTAAATCTATTAAAAACATATCCGAACCCTACATGAGTGTCCGCTCCAGATACGAAATAATTGACAGGTACGTTGATCATGATAAAGTGCGCACATTTTTTATTTGCTAACTTCCGTGTTATTTTATACTTTTCGTGACATGAAAGTTCTATTTTGTTATTTATTATGACAGGCCACAGGACACTTTTTCAGTAGAATTTCAATCTATAAGGATTATGCTTTATTGGTTACGCCTAAAAGCAAAATATGCTTATTCATTGTGCTACTATTTTCGAAGTAGAGAATGTGTATTCACGTACCATCGTAATGAATGTTGCGTTTCAATATTCCTCGGGGAACCCTAATAAATTCGATGTTGACAAATTAGATAATATAAAAAAAAACTAGATTCAGTTATTGTTTGATCTGGCATCGTATCAACTGCGCAGAGATAATTTTGCTCATATTTTTGTTTTTTCGGGCCACGCGTTAGGATCGACGAACTGTGAGCCACGTTTGTCAAAACATCAAACGAATAACCTATTTTGTTGTAAAACGTTTTTGCCTGATTCGTAGCATTTCGCTCCAACTCAGCTGAAATTGGTCCGTTAAGTAGATTACACTCTATTTCCTAGCCATTAGCCTTGTGACCCGTAAAATTCAAAATGGCCTGCAGCGGAGTAATCTCGCATCAATTTTCGCCGCATTTACGTCCACCAAAAATGCAAATTAAATTTTTTAAATAGAATCTATGTGTAGATTTATGAACGAACTAAAATTAATAAAATTATGTCATTGCTTTATAAGCAATAGGATTTTAGGATAGAATTATAATATTCTAATAACAAAAAGTTTGTAACAAAAGTTGTTTTATCAAGTCTTTAATTCCCATTGACAAAACAAATAATCGTTCTGCCAAACGGCATCGAAAGATATAATTTTCGCGATTGCTCTGATTCCCGAGGGAAAACAAGGAAAAGGCAGCCCGCTCGGTGTGATCGAACGTTCCCGGGACCCAGCCCGGGAGATATTTCTTTGTTCTCAGCTTGTAGAAACGCTAAACGAATTCCTTACTTATTGGTATTGAAAACAACCACAACATTGAAGTTTGAACAATGAAGTTATATACTTTCTGCAATATTTTTAATTTTGCCGTCTTTCGTTCTACTTTTGTTTTGAAATGCTTTTGTGGTTAAATAACTTTTTACCAAAAATCAGATACGCCAAGAGCGAAACTCGGTTTTTATTTTACTTGTTCTATGACTTCAAAGCCTAACATATCTGTTTGCAAACGCTTAAATAATCAGATATTTATAAGCAAATGCCAAGAGTAAGCGAGAAAACTTAAGTGATAGGATCTTAAATTCGAGTAAAGCGAAGACAGACAGAAATAAACAAGGCAATTGTTTATTCGATAACTGATCCGCTGCTTTGGTAGCAAGCTTGATTTAACTGGAAAATCCTACTCATAATTATGAAACGTTAATATGTACCTCTTTTCAACCATTCATTTAAAACTATTGAATAGATAAGATGTTTAGCACAGAGATTTACCTAGGATGCTTTTAATTCCGAAAATACTCTCCGTGAGGGTTTAATAATTCTGAAGAGAACTTACACGTGGGCCTCACAGCGTCACTAAAAGCTAGTAAAAATAAAATGTTAGTTGTTCCCTGTAATTGATGTAATGGGACGTTAAAAGGGACCGTTTCACTGTAAATATGCTTAAGCGGGATAATAGTTGTATAATGTACTATCGAGTATATTCATAAATCTAATTTATGAATATACCTTCGAGTATTCAAAAATACCTTCAAGTTTTTATGTATATAAGCCAATACAATACACTAGTGCACGGCAGCCTAGTTGGGCATGGAACGGTCTGCCGAGACAATGTCCGAAGGCTGAAAACCCAAGGTACCTCTGACATTTCGAAGTTACGTGGGTATTGTTTATCAATTATCGTTCACTTAAACGGCAAAAGAAAACATCGTGAGGAAACCTACATACCTGACAATTCTCTGTAAGAATGTCAAGGATATGTGAAATCTGTTAACCCGCACTAGGCCAGCCTCCCCCTACCCACTCAGTAGTAAAGGAGGCCCATGCTCACTGCTCAGCAGCGGGCAGTATATAATACAGGGCTGATTGCATTGCTTTGCAAGCTAATACATATTAATATAAAGACAGTTACATAATTCGTAGGGCAAAAAAAGAACGTTCTTCTTAAATTTTTACCTCGGTATCTTCAATTTTACACATCACACCCTTATCCGCGAAGGGCTTGACAGAGATGCAACCTGGGACTATTTGAGTGCATCGCAATATCGGGCACAAATTCCACTCGATATTTTAGCATCCATGTATGATTAGTAAACTCAATCCATACAAGGAATATGTTCTACTAGCTTTTGCCCGCGGCTCCGCTCGCTTTAAAAAGTTTTTCCGAGATAAAAGTCCTGCTTTATATTTTCCCGGGATAAAAAGTAACCTATGTGTTAATCCAAGATATGATCTACCCGTGTGCCAAATTTCATCGAAATCCGTTCTGTAGTTTTTGCGTGAAAGAGTAACAAACATCCATAGATCCATACATCCAGACATCCATACATCCATACATTCTTACAAACTTTCGCCTTTATAATATTAGTAGGATTAGGTGACTCGTGTATTCTCAGTATACTAAAGCCAATATTAAAAGGCATAATTTACAGAAAACAAGTTGAACATGATTCTGCGATGTTGTCTTGTAATCTATGCGAAAGCACCGGCGTTCATAGCCCAGAATTCAAAGACATAACGAATGTATCATGTTATCGTAGTGCTGAGAGTGCTTGTTCACCTGACCACGAACTGGTTATTCGAAGTCTGATTTAGATAGAGTTTGGTAGGATAAAGGAGAGAATATATAAATACATAATATAAAATAAAATGAAAAATAAAATGATAGAAACTCGTGCGAGGCATTTTTTAAAATAATGAGCCTCTATATTTCCCGGAAAATGTCCCACTATGAATTTTCCGAAATATTACATCCAAAACCGTTCATCGAATTATGAGTTTACTTATAACAAACTTTTCAATGTTTGAAGATATTTTTAACAATTTTTGTGAATATGTTTATACAGTTTGCCATGGGCGTATACACGGGAGGGGGGCCAGGACCTCCCCTTTGTTTACAATAAAAATAGTCTGGGCTACAAAACATGTACCTACACACTATAATGCCTATGTCATTGATGTATTAAAAAACCCTACATCAATGGCCTATGTACACTTCTAAGAAACATACATGATCCAGATTTTCCCAAATTCTCGCATTTATGAAATTTCTTTTGATGACGGGGAGCCCCCTTTGTGAGAGCTATAGCTACGCTCGTGCCGTTTGCTATGTGTTAACATTTCACATCGTTCAAAAATAAAGCTACAGATATTGTTTGTTTGGTCCCGCCAATCTCTATAACAACAGCACCAATTCTAAAAACTCCAGGACTAATAGAAAGCTACATTAACCCTGGGCGTTATAGGTTGTTTTTTATCTAGGAAACGAACTTATTACCGGGCTGAGCCGCGAGAAAAAATGTAGGTATATATCAGTAGAAATTAATCTAAATATTTTTTTACCTCTCACGGCCCACTGGCTGGAATTATATACGTTCAATTGACCTAAATATATTCCAGTGTTTAGACTAATAAGTGTGGTGTAGCATTCAACCCGCAGATGGCGACCTTTGTAACAACCCACGCGTGCACTCGCAGTTCTGACGCATACAAACTAAATCAATCCAACCGGAATAGGTCGGAGTGAAATTGCTATTGAGAATTGACGTTTCAATAGCGTGAAACGTTCCGTTTGGTACTGATAGTAACTTTGAAGCCTTAGACGCTGAAATTGTACCGAATATTCTGGAGTACGGAAATGTAAATATAATGTTATTTATTGTTTATGCCAAATTAACATTTACAATAACTAACATTATATTTTGTTTAGTTCATTTTGCCTTTGTTATCTCGTTCACATTTATATTGATTCCGGAACACAAGTTTTTGGGTTAAAATTATATTAAAAAACTTGAAACAATTCTATATATAGGGTTAACGCAAGATTTGAACTTGCCGTCATTTGTCCGCTATAGTGCTGACAACGCTAAAAAGACAATTTGACAGTTTAAGGTTAGTAAAAATGGGGCGTTACACAGTAGAACAACGTGTCTTTCTTATTGAAAATTATTTCAAAAGTAATGAAAATTTGCGGCCGCAGTTCGAAAATTTCATACAATATATGGTCGGAATAGCGTTTTAACTCCATCAACTGTGAAGAGACTGGGGCACGCTATATAATGAGTGCCCGATTATAGTCTGTCTTGCGTGTAATAAATAAAATAAAATGCAGTTTACACTACGGCATTGATGAATTTCCTCATTCGGTTTATAATTTTAATAATCATAAAACATATAATCATGTTTTCTCTTTTCAGGGATAAGTTGAGGCGTATTTGTTTCAAATTGTTATTGTGGAATTCTTGTTGTAAATATCATGTAATAAAAAAATTCTGGGGCTTAAAAACCTTCTCCCATCTTCTCTTAAAGTTGCACGCACCCATGTTTTCTTGACATTGAGAATACCATAGACGACTGTAATTAACTCTTATCACGTGACTAGCTGACCTCTCCCCATAGAGAAGCCAATAATAAACAAACCGGTTTGTTACAAAATCTAAGTTCAGATAGCGGAAATAAACCAAAAAATAAACAAAGCGTTGGCAACATTGTGTGTAATATTAACCATTTCATAGCCTTGCAGTTATGTCTTGGTTTAAAGTTAAACATTGCGCAACGCACGGATATTTTATGAAGATTTTCGCGAATATTAGGTATATGAAATACGTATACTGTAATACATAGTAATATGACGATTCTGGTTTAGAACAAGATTTGAATTCAAATCACTTATCATTATCCTATTATGATACTAATATATCTATCATTTTAATAAGATATCAGTGAAAAGTAAACTCGTAAACCGCTAAGTATATGGATTTTGGAAAATTTTGGCAAGCAGATCTAAACGTTAACATAATTATTTTTATTGCTTATCATGTACACTGACTGTGTTAAAATACAAAATGATTATTTGCTTTACAATAAATCACCTCACTTTTAGGGATATAAGTATACGATAAAATACATTAACACAGGCGCAAATAAGAACTAGTAAACAAAATTAAAAGACGTAACTGTCTCATTCTTGTGACAAAAATATATTGAAAGCGTATTTAATTTTTCTCGTATAAAAATAAATAACAATAAATATTGGTCAGTGGTATAATAAATACGCTGTCACGCTTCACTGAAAGTTCGCTTTACGACGTTGAGCTTTCCGCATTTCTAAAGCGGATTTTCTCTTTAACGCGTTAATTTTCTCATAAAAATGCAAGGTACTTAATTTTAATATTTGTGACAGGTGCTGACGGATAAATCGTTTATTTTATTTGCTGTAATTTAGGAGTTATTCAAGAAATTTTCCGTGTCTTTTTATGAATAAAATGCATGAAATATTTTGTTGGTAATTTGAGGTACATACATAAACTTAGGCCTGTATTCTCGAAAGAGCGTATGGGTAGTCAGAGACGGAACTAGCGTATCTGGAAATATCCTATTTATCGTCGTCCTATAATATCATGGAAGGTAAACCCAACCAAAATTTAGCGCTAATTCCAATCAAGATTATCCCGCGTAGGTTATTTGAAATCGACAATTTTATACTGTCTCAGTGGCGTATTTGTGTTGTGTGCGCGAATGACACTACTCGAAGCTCGAATCCCGAGTCAGGCAAAGTGTTATTTAAATTTTCTGCTCAATGTTACCCTGGACACTGGAATTCGTACCCGTTATGGCGACGGGTTTGCCCCGTATCACATCTTGGGACGGAACAAATTAAAGGTGGGTGAGCTGATTGCACTTCAGTCTACTTCTACAGAGGTAAAGAATAATAAACTATTTTTGTTTTAATAAAAAATACATCCCGTTTCATAAGCTTCAAGTATGTTGCTGTACGAAAAAAATAATAATACTCATATCCTGATTATTAGTAATATTTGCATAATAACACCTTGTGTATTTCTAATGGCATGATTAATCCAAGTGTTTCTCATCAGTCGTTATACCCGTGGCCTAAAAAATAGATGAAGTATGAACTGTGGCTGGTCCAGTCGAGTTACTTTGACTATTATTCTTGCTATAGCATTTAGCAGAATTGATACCTAATATTTTCACACAGTGTACTAATTTAGACCATTTAAAACTTTGTAACGTTTTAATAACTGAAAGCCGTAAAAGTTTGTTCATTAATACAGTTTCTCAAGAGGGTTAAGTACCTATATCGTAGGAGTTAAGAAATTAATAAAATTTCTTCCAAAAATTATTTTAGATGAATGTCATTTATTGTTTACCATCAAAATGTCCAAATACTTTTTTTTAACAACGTATCGTGTTATTAATCTTCTTTAAAAAAAAGCTTATTTTTCTTGCTGGACTACATGAAAAATTCTACCGATCAATCAGTTATATGCGATTTTCCTTTTAAAGAACATGCTGTGCTCATTATGGGCCTCTATAGATGATCAACCATAAATAAAGGTAACCGTTAAACCACAATTATACAACAAGTTCAAAGCCATGTTGCGATAAATTCACGACAAATGTATCCAGGCATTACAAGAAAACGTTCCAATTTCAAAAAATTTAATTGGGATAGCAAGAACACAGCCAAGTGTTCCTATGAAACGATTGAATTCGAAATAAGAATACCAGAGACAACAAATTAAAATGTATATGACCAGCACTGGTGACAAGTGAATGACAGCACATTAGACCTAGCGGAAACGTCAATGCATCAAACTTCCATCCAATTACACAGCAATTAACGCTCGTTTGTCATAATAAGTCTAATGTAGATGACTCAATAAAATACATACAAGTTTATAAATTAGAGAGCACGCGCCGACGCGACGGTACAGCTCGGCACAGATCCAACAGAATTCATAAAAGTAGAATGAAAAATAAATGAAATGCATTCATTCACATTTACTTTTAATTCTCGTTTTCGAGAATCATGTCTATATTTATCACTGTACGGTATGAGTCAAACAACCGTTTCTATCAGTGTATTTGCTAGCGTAACCTCTGACTTTTAATTTGGATTTCCCTGTTTTTGTTACATATATTATTAATTATACTTTTAGTGTTTGTTTAAATACATATAATTAAATAACATCTGTTCAACTGTATGTGTAAGTGATAGTGGGTTTTTCTACTCAATTTCAGTCCAGAGTCTGGAATTTGGGCCCGATATGGCGATTAGCTCGTTACATTATGGGACGGAAAACGCATGGCGAAAAGTAGGTGCACTAGTTGAGCTTCTGTCTACCCCTTCGGGGATAAAGGGCGTGATTGTGTGTCAAAAACTCTTGATCTAAATATTGTTGGTTCTTAATCAACTTACACATGGTAAAATCTCACCACTGACTGGTCTTTTTGGATCAAATTTCCTGAACAAACCGTGTGTTTTGAACTTTGAAATCTGTCAAATATTACAACTAACTAAAATAATATCTCCTCATTACCATAATAATTTGTTCCAAGAAGAGCTCTATATTAACTGGATCACTTACATAACAATGTGAACTATTTCAAAGATTCGACAATGTCTTTCATTAAATACGTAGTCAAGGCACGTCTGAAGATCATCCTCTAGAGATGGCAGACGATATTTGATATCGAGGAATCGATTTCGTACATTCAGTAAGATTCAGTCCATCGGAGTTAAATTACGTAGATCAATACTCCAATTTAATGCTTCTCGAGTAAAGGCTTTTGACAAATGCCTATCTGCAAAATGAAGATTCGAAAGAAGTGTTTATGCTCAACGTAGAATCTGATAGGGAATATTATAGTCTAAATTGTTTTTATATAACTTTTTATTCTTATAAGTTCCACAACAATTCTACATTTGTTCCAAGTTAAAAGCGTCAACTCCCTGATCGTCGAAAATTATTATTTGCATTTGCAAGACCATATTAACTATCGCATTTAAGAAAGGATATAAGAAAATGAGTCATCGGCCCCATCTCTATTAGTTCTACAGTTATGCGGGCTTCGTGTGGGCTGTGCACTCCATTAAGCCATAATACACCGGCTTTATTCTCTCACCCAGGATCACACATTATTTGAATTCCTCCAAAGATATGCAAATAGCTTTAGGCCAAATATTTACTAAACACTATATCTACACTGTATATTGCGATATACCTAATCATACTATCTTATCTTACTAATATTATAAATGCGGAGTTTTGTGAAAACGTTTGGATTTTTGTTACAAGTAAACGCAGGGACTACTAAACGGGTTTGGATAAAATTTGGCACATGTCCTGAATTAACACATAAGCTTTTTTATCCTGGTACTTTGCTAGACATGGGAAATAATGGATATTTAACATCTGATTCATTGACAAAATGACTGCCTCGGTGGCGTAGTTGTATTACGGTACGACTGCAATGCTGAGTTTTTCTATACAGTATCAGCTTGGAGTCTGGAATTTGTGCGCGATAGGGCGATAGGCTCACCCCCTATCACATCATGGGACGGAATAACGGCGAAAAGTGGGTGCATTAGTTGCGCCTCTGCCTACCCCTTCTGTGATAAAAGGCGTGAGTGTGTGTGTGTGATTCTTTATGACGCGACGCTGGCGTCGTATTGTGTTTTTGAGGGATTTCGTCGCTGAAAGGCTGATCCCGCGGGCGAAGCCGCGAGCAGCACCTAGTGATGAAGATAATTAATTCGATATAGATGGTCATTTTATATAGGTTTGGGTTGTATAACAGACTTCCAGAAAACTGTCTTATTAAATTATTGTTTTGTACTGGAATGATGAAATAATTAGAGTAGCAGTGGATGACAATAACCGGTCAAAACATCCCTTTCCTTTTCTGAAAGTTCTACAAGGTCCTTTAAGTAATTTCGCTAATATTACGCGGTTTCATAACAAAGGATGTTATCATTATTCAATTTATCTTTTACCAATTTCGCTATAAATATGTTAGTTGCGTATAATATTTCTACGTAGAGCAGAAAACTGATTGTATTATCTTTTTCTAAAAGCCACAAAAAAGGAAGCTGGGCTTCTCTGTATAAAAAACGGCACAGAAATGTATGCCTTAACACTTTGTAAATACGTCACAGGATAAATGAGACTGAATCAATTACTCTATTGTTACATTATCATGCCAATAATACCAATTAATTCGTCATAAATGAATCAAAACATGTTTTCTTAACTCCAACGAAACATGAATAACAAGTGATTCAGTGGGTTTATTCATTCATAACCTAGCAACGTATTAATTAAGTAACATGTAGAACAATGACATAGGAAAATGATTCCTTTATGTAGAATATAATAATGATTTCGGTTATTTATTGCTTGCTGGAAGTAGGTCTATGAACAATATCAACTACAAAGGTCAAAAACAAATAGATCCTTGTTAATAACACTTGTTTATAAGTAAATTCCTATTCCTTTATAACGATCTGAGTGACTCAGTCTTGCTGAAATTAATAATATTGGTGTTACTCGTCAAGATGTCGTTATGAGGTTCAATCCTACTAATATTATAAAGGCGAAAGTTTGTAAGAATGTATGGATGTTTGGATGTATAGATGTAAGGATGTAAGGATGTTTGTTCCTCTTTCACGCAAAAACTACTGAACGGATTTCGATGAAATTTGGCACACGGGTAGAACATGTCCTGGATTAACACATAGGCTACTTTTATTCCCGGGAAAATATAAACTGGGACTTTTATCCCGGAAAAACTTTTTAATGCGGGCGGAGCCGCGGGCAAAAGCTAGTTGTAATATAATATTTATGGTTTTATTCTGGTAGACGCGCACTGTAGTTATACAAACACTGTCAATATTCAACCATGGGAAATGTGGACGCTTCCACGATATTTAATGAAGGGTAAGAATCTAGAACACACGATATTTATATTTATTCCAACTCAACAAAAGTCCATTGGCCTCTTAAATTTTTTTGCTGCTTTATATTCATGAAGTTATATTACATAAACTGTACTGAGACTTTTAACAGAAACATTCGAGTTTACTTTTTGTTTCTGTTTGTTTTGCGACAGACCGTCTGGAGGTACAAAAACGTTAGACCTATGCTTAGCAGTGAGACATTTACAGAACATTAAAAAATACAACGCATGACTAAAACTCAAATGGCAAAATGTCGGGTAAAATTGCCAATCTTACAGTCTCTAGTGTTACAAACGAAAAGATTACACACACACACACTCACGCCTTTTATCCTCGAAGGGGTAGGAAGAGGCGCAACTAGTGCACCCACTGTTCGCCGTGCGTATTCCGTCCCAGGATGTGATAGGGGGCGAGCCTATCGCCGTATCGGGCACAAATTCTCGACTCCGGGCTGATACTGAATAGAAAATCCAATACCACTTTGCCCGGCCCGGAGATCGAACCCGAGACCTCAAAATTGCAGTCTTACTACAACTACGCCACCGACGCAGTCAAAAGATTACAACTTGCGAGAATGGTGGATGGAAGTAAGATCATTATCTACTTAACTAGACTTCAGTCACGCGAACATTTTAATTTGCAACAGGCCAGCACGTCAGAACCCGTATTTAGGTCGCCATGACATCGGGTTTTCTCTAATAATTGTTCTGAAGTATAATCTCCTACTTATTAATTCTTAAAACTTAATAGGCTTGACTGGTGAAATATTGCAAACGTATTCGAATGAGGATGTTTCAGAGAGCACAAGTAAGGATCTTAGTAGTCATCGGCTAAAGGAATTGATTACGGTAATGAGAATTCCCATGAGTCAGTTTAGTATTACGGGAATTGATAACTGTATTTTAGTAATACGCATTTGCGTTACCGCTCTTTTCTATAAATCCTCTCATTAGTAGAGGAGGCGCGTGCCCAGCAGGAGGACATTATATAATGCATTATTGAAAAAAAAAGGTTTATTTTTACATTTCTCTGTTATGATATTTAATGATAACAATTCTATATATAAGCCCTGTGATACATATGGTCCCAAAAAAATATAAGTATTTTTACTGTATGTTGTCTTTACTTTAATTGTTTCAAATTATTTATGATGCGGATATTGTGTCATTGATTTTATAATAAAAATTTTCGATTACGTGCGTCTCCTCTTAAAGGACCTGTAATTTTAATTTGCAACCAACACTATTAAAAAGACAATTTAATAAGGAATATTTTGGTAGTTTAATATTTTCAAAAGGACCTTATATGTTCATTATATAATATACTGCGATATAAGTTGTTTTACAAATCGCCAATTTTCACAGCATATTGTGGTAATAGGTAATTTAATTTGTCACACATGTGTGTCAACTATGTGTAACAAATTTTTCTACCTAGTAACTACTAGGTAGAAGAATTTCCTTGTAAAGTTGTAAATAGATTCGTCAGAGGGCAAGTTGCAAGTTATCAGCAGTAGGTATATAAAATACATTGTAGGCACAAAGCTATGGATACTTTTAAATTATTTGGTTACTGGAAAAGTTTGTTGACATTTTATGCCTTTGTAACAACCGGCAAAGAGAGTTAATAAGAACACAGTAAAAAAAATACTGTGCAAAAAGTAACATTACACGGTGCATAAGTATCCGTTATCTTTATTTATAACTGACTTCAAAAAAAGGAGGAGGTTTTCAATTCGTCGTGTAAGTTCTTACTAATACTTACTAATAATTCGGAAATACCATACCAATAATATACTTTCATTATATCAAATGGCTCCTATTTATCCAAGAAAAGTACACGGGAGTTCATATTTTTGCGAACGGAGACGTATAAAATGCTTTCGTATATGCGAAATATTTTGTTTAATCGGAATTGTTTCTTTAATACCTTCTCAAGTCACATCAGTCATGTTGATTATAAGCCCGTCACCAACCCAGCGCCGGTGTTATATAAAACGAATCTAAAAGTGGGCACATACGATGCGATTTGGTACAGCCGAACCATTAAAATGGTATGCCATCGAACCATATCGCATCGTGTGGGGCACGGTTCGATGGACATTATTATTATTATTGTTGGTACGGCTGGTTCGATGGCTTGTCCATCAAACTTGGTTGCATACAACTGGACGTCGCATGGTACGGTTCGATCGTGTGGCGTGAAGACTGTACCGCGTGACGAATTGGTCGCATGATACCAAATCACATCATATGTGGATACTATAACGAAGCCTCATTTGTCAACATCGATCTACTAGTTTATGCTATAGGAGCTGTAGAGTAATGTACAGTAACCAGCAAGTAGCTGAACAAATTCAGAACTGCAAATCGCATCTACACTTTTATGTTCTTATCAATTTTAGTTTTCTCTTCACGAAAATAAAATAAAAGGGATTAACTCTTATTTATTTATTTTATTTATTTATTTAAACTTTATTGTACACCAGAGATATAAAGCACAAAACAAAAAAAATTAAATAAAATGTACAAATGGCGGTCTTATCGCACAAGGCAATCTCTTACAGACAACCATGGGATGGACATAAGGGATAACGGAAAAATAATAATATGGGGCAGCATAAGGTGTACGAAGTATATTATGATTAAATATTTGATAAATACATACAAATATTATAAATATAAATACATAGAAATATTGTATAAATACATACATAGAGACATATATACACATATATAACTCTTCACACAAAGAAAAAAAAATTTTTCAATTAAACTTAACGCGTAGAGGCGAATTGAAATTTTAAATTTGTTCAGCCATTTGTGTGGCTGACTGTACAGTACGCGGGAGTAAATATTACACATCGACCCCAGAAAAAGAATATGCAAATTAACGTCACATTGGTAATCACCCAATCTGGTGCTAGTACACTTTCTTAAGATAAACGCCCATTTTTATATTTTACCAGCAGGTGCGATCATAGAGGAAAGAGAAGAGGGAGACAGTATAGCATCAATTTACTAAGAAAACCAGTGTCGCCAAACTCACACATGCATATATTCGCATACTATCATCTCTTCATTATGATTGGCCAAAATCACCAATAAAGATAAAGCGTATAATACAAAATCATTTGCATTAAATTTAACCTTATTTCTATTGTATAAACTTCGTATTCTAAAAATTCACATGACTTCATACGACATTATTCCTTCAGTCTGAATTTTGATTTTAATTCGATTTCATACCGCTATTCCACGCGAGATGGCGTATAATCGCAATGGCATTCATAAGAATTCTATGGCTGTTGTTTTAAGATAAGTTATTGAATGACACCCAGTACGCTACGCATGCCGGTAATAGTGTTGCACCCATACGTTACCTTTTTGTAAACCTATCGATGGTGTTTGCTTTATATCTAATATTAATAAATGAAATGGACTTATCGCAAAATTATATAATATTAATTTGATAAGTACTGGAAAAGTTGTTGGAACTGTCTTGAATAAAATTTTAACTCAGTAAATTAAAAATTATTTTAAATTTTAAGTATATATTTTAAATTCCTACTTTATAATTTCAATACTGCAGATATACATATCTGCAGTATTAGTATAGCTGTGTAGCTAATATAATATGTGTAACATACATGTTACACATATTATATTAGCTACACAGCTTATATAGCTAGTTTGCAATAAATTATAATGAGTATATATACTTATCATAGTGATTTCACTGCTGGGGTTAGAGAGTAAGAGTAGACTTCACGGCTAAGCAAAACGTCAACCGGCAAGGCAAGAAAATATCCTTTGACGGACAGCAGAATTATGCCGGCCTGCTAATAGCTTCTGCAGGTTCCGTTTTAAGGACCCCATATCATAAGACTTGGAAACATTCGTGCCCGGCAACTGTTCCACAGCTTAATAGCAAAATTACGAACTTCTTAACCCGATTGATATGGGCTGAGATAGAAGAAATCACTAAGCAGTGGTTTCGCAAGCCAGCACGCGTGGTTCCCCTAAGGAAGTGTGAGGATGGCCTAAGGTTAAACTTTTGTCCAGAGCACTCACCAAGACACGGACGATAGAATACACTAAGTGAGGCAATGTCTCGGCGTACTGCATTGGTTCCAAACTGAATAGTGCTTTGTGCTGTTTATGAGTGGTCGTATCGCTTGTTGAGCGACATACTCGTCTCGTCAAGCAAAAGTTGTTTAATTTTGTACCTGGATCTGACTCGGTAATATTTTACGCTTTTTGGGGGCAACAATTTCTTGTGCTTCGTTTGAAGAAGATACGCCTGCATTTAAATTTATGATTTCAGGTTTACTTTGGGAACCACCACCCTAAGAAATAACATTAACGACGAGACATCAAGTGATGCTCATAATATAATATCAAGTAACATAGCTGATCAAACGTTGTTAACCTATAAAGCAGACAGGCACATTAATATATAATTAAAAACAATTATTTAAAACTATTTGTTGTCTCAATAAAAAGCTTTTCCCGTTAGAAAAGTCCCTAAAACGCAGTACGACGCATAGAAAAAATATCCATTATATCCCATGGGAGCAAATTACCGGAATAAAAGTAGTCTATATGTGTTAATCCAGGGTATAATGATCTGGCTGTGGACGACAACTTAGACACTTTGGCCCGGGGAAACCCGCAGCCGTCCCTAATGCGCCGAAGAAGGCCACCGCAGAGTTTTAGTTGGCATGCCGTGCGTTGTACATAGGTTAGGGACTCGGCCCGGCGGCTCAACGCTGGGTCGTAAGACACGGTGAACGGAACATAACCGCTCAGTCGCCTCCCTTGAAAGGCTGGGTGGTAGTAATAAGTCACTTGCTCCGTGAAAAAAAAAGGGTATTATGATCTACTCGAGTACCAAATATCTGAGTTTACTTCGAACAAACATACAAACCAAACAAACATCCCGACATACAGAGATCCAAACATTTCCACTAACATTTGCATTTATGATATTACTAAAATAAGACAAGAAGTAAGATAAGATTAAAAAGGGTATTTTTAAATAATAACCTATAGTTTTTTTAATAAATATATGTAGTAAAATAAAACAATAAAATAAATATTATGGTGTGTGGCTTTCTTATAATTACTTATTGATTAACTTTTTTTTTTTTTTTTTTTGTCCCTTACATTACTCTTTCTAGCCTGACGAGGGTCGGCTTATGAAAGAACACCGGTCTTTTGGGTGAGTGCAGAAGGCGCTCGCAACCCTTAAAATTAAGCGACCACGCTGAGGGCGACCCACTAACGGGTCACGAACCTCGGCTCAGGGCGGCCACTGAGAGGATAAGACATCAGCGTTTAGGGAAACATGGTTTTTAACCTAATCCTATTCATGTGTTCGTAGTCTTCGGCACGCGGGCCGGAACTGCTAAGAGAGGTCAGGGTGACGGGGAACGCGACGAGGTCCTCGACGGCGAGGAGAGGAATTGATTTACGAATTAGAATATTTAAATGAGCTTCTGCATTCGCTTTTAAATATTGATTTCCCCTTTTTTTTTAAATTACACATCTTATACAAAATGTTCTGAACATATTACGGAAAATTTGGAAGGAAACCAATTTAACCTTCCCGTAGCATTGATCCAACTTTCCTTAATAAATTGATCTTTTGGAAAACTGAAAATTAACAATCTAGTATTGTTTCATAAATTAATTATTATATCGACCACAGCTATGCATCACAAGGGGATCATGCATCAGATAACTTTTCGTACTTTTCTGTATAACATAACGCTTCAGCGAAAAATTAATAATTATCGATAATATTTTATCGACCACGCATGCACTAATTGAGTAGCGATGACATTATGAATTGGTGACAAATCATTCTAGAACAACTGATTTTCGTTTGCGACAATTAACCATATAGCGAAAAGAATAAGGAACATTTTAAATTGTAATTTTTGTGTCATGTTTGACATAGAAAATCAACATACAAATTACAACTAAATAGCAATAAACCAGAAAATATTACTTGCCGATGGTACGAAATACCTCCGTGGGACACATTTTTGGTACGGCAATTATTTTTGCATTCCAGAATAGCATAATAGGGCATTTTAATATTTTTAAATATTTTTTCCAATTATTAAACCTTTGACAATGCGCAATGACGACTGAGACCGTTCAAACAGTGAGTTTGTACTGCATTCCAGATTAGTGTATCAAAGGTTACGCCCACTTTATACTTCTATTGTCTATATCCCTGTTCTGTGGGTGCGATCGTACGATGTACAAAGGAAACAGCAGATAGCTCTTTTTGTCTACTTTAAATGTAAGTTACGACGCACATGCGGCTTATTTAGAACCTTAAGGTGGTCGAGCATACACTTTTCTAAGAGAAACTAAGACGACGCTCTATAAAGCAAAAACCCATAATTTCTTTATAAATGTGTGATATTCACTGCTAAGTTTTGTATCTCTTTGCTCAATGACTAAAATATTTACTGCCGAGTACTGTAACAAAGTAACTCCAAAAGAAAAGCGGTCGCTACATAATCGCGAAAATCGGGTCATCGCCATGGACACCAAAGTCTGTCAAATACTTATTACATAGAACATACAGAGCCTATACAGACCCGATTTCTCTTTGGTGTAGGACGTAGGTAGATATGTAAACAAATGTTTCGTTGTTATTCAGCTGCTTGTTTATGGGCGCTTAAGTTAATTACAGTTTATTTATTTAGTTTGAATGTAAACCAGTAGGAACAATTAAATTAATACTTTCTATAGAACGGGAATAAAAAATATATATCTTATAATATATTATACATGCTCCTAATTGACAACATTTCATTTTTTCAACTTACTCAAATTTTTATACTATATGATATTTGATCTAAAATTATGAGACCCATATTTTTTCTTTTATCATAATTCAGATATTTTCATTCATGATTTTCCTTTGAAATTTGTTTTATTCTAAAACGTCGTAAGCACCAAATGACGTCATATATACGGCGCGAGACGTAATAGCCTTCGCTTTGCAATACAAAAAAACTGACAAGTGATAGCTCAACCACAATAGCTTCTGTATCCACAGATGATTTGCTTTAACTGTGTCTGAGGCTGATGGCTGAACGACAGTGATCATTTAACATAGGCCAACAATGAACTGCCTCTGAATTCAATAGAAACATATACCGTGTATTTATTAAATTTCATTTTATAATTATACACTGTGCAATTAGATCTTAATGTTTTTCTGGTTGACGCTTTGTAACCAAACACCGTTGCATTTTCAATGTAAAGACGAATGGCTGGCTTCCATTAACCCCTTTGCCTAAAACGTGGTATCTAATGGATTTTTATATATTGTATAATTAAAATTGTAATGAATTTTATAGTAATTTTTTACTGATTTCAACCAAACACCATTATTATTCCTATAGGCATGTCGAATGACATATAAATTTATACCATAAAGTAACTACCACAACGTATAGTTTACTAAATTTGTTATCCACTAGCCGGAAACAATAGAACTCAACAAGGCAACCTAGCACTAAAACAATTACGCGGCGCGGACTAAAATTGCGATAACCCACTCATGACACCGAAATAACGAGGTGCATACGCGAGGTTGGCAGCATCCATTAAACATGCTCTGAAAACTGTATGCAATTTGTTTGAAATAGTAGTTGTTTGGGTTTCTAAGGTAGATAGGTACTTACCTATTTGGCATTATAATTAGGGTGGTACTTATTTACCGTAATAATAATGCCAAAAATCATTGTCAACTTTAGACCTTTTATAACTTTAAGGCTAGGCGTCAGCATCTTCAAACTATCTGTTTACGATAGAGTTTATCGACAATCAGACAACGCTATCCTTTTGTACGCGTCTGCGTGGTTGTTTGACGCGTCTGCCTGATCACTAATAAACGTATGATTAAAAATATCATAGAGTTGGCGAAGTCGATGCAACATAGCAAGTGGCAATTTCCTGCTAAAATAAGAGCGAAGTTTCTGGCCATAATAGCTCTGAAGTCGAAAAGCTAGTAATTAAGATAATAACCCCTTGAATAATTATAATTTACTAGTTATAGTCGTGGGATATATAAATATATATATATATTATAGCCAGGTGGGATGACGATCTGCGAAAGACTGCAGGCAGATGTTGGATGCGGCAAGCTGAAGACAGGGCGCTATGGCGCTCATTAGGGGAGGCCTACGTCCAGCAGTGGACTGATAAAGGCTGATGATGATGATGATGATGATGAGTTATAGTCGTTGGTATATTGGCAGCAATTACAGAGTTGTTTGTAAAAACAAAAAGGGCGGTATGCACTATGCAGTCTATTTTACATCTTCATTTGATGCCCCGTGTTGCGCATTGGTTCTAAACACGAAGAAAAGAAGAAGAGGTTCTAAAGTAATAATCTCATAGTGCAATGTCAGTTTTACACAGTAATTACGAACAATTACAATGTAAACAAACTTATCTGTCTTTATATAAATTGCCTGTATTCTAGATAAAATAAAAATTCTGTATAAATAAAATTGAAGGCCAATTGCGGTTCCCTCTGATCACGGATAACACAGTTCATCACATTGTACATGATTTTACGGCTCAAAGCATTGTCAGCTAGATCAAAAAACATCGCGCATGTAAACGATTAATGATATTTGCACATGCTCGAGCTCGCATCGTAGATAAGATTGTGTTGTTTGTGCCGCGTTCAATGTCACTGCTAATGTCAAATCATCTACATATTACGGGTCATGTTATAAGGGCGTGTAGCGATAGGAGCGCTAGAAGATAATCGATGGTGCACTATGAAGTACTATCTATACTTCAGTGATTGTTGTAACTTTTATAAGGCCGATTATTTAAAGAAATATATTTTATACTAAGCCGCCCATTTGAAAGAACCATTGTGCCCTTTTCCGGGATAATAATAGCCTATTTGCTGATACAGAACTTGTTTATTGTACCCACGAAATTTCATACAAATCTATTTAGCGTATGTGTCAACCAATTCCATACAAATCCTATAGCGTTTTTACTTCTAACGAGCATCCAAAGTCCAAATATCTGATCGAACTTTCGCATTTGTAATTTTAAAGGGTTATCAGGATTTCGCTGCGCTGTTTAGATGTAAAGCGTCGTAATTCAAATTTTCGCTGATGTTTCAGCCGTTTAAGATCGTCTGAAGAGGTCTGCGGTCGTGGCACTTTGATGATTTGTTCGACTCGTCATGGAGTTACTATAGCTACCACAAGTGCCTCTGGAAGCGTCAATATAAGTAGTGGTCGTATTAATGAATACATTACAATATAAGACAATAAACAAAGAGGACATTTTTTTTCTATTTTAATGTGTATGCTAACACATATAGATAAACTAAATAAACATATTTTATACAGTAATTCTTTGAATATAAATTTTAGTTACTCTTTCATACTTTCATTTATAAATCATAGCTTTTGCCCGCAGCTCCGCCCGCATTAAAAAGTTTTTCCGGGATAAAAGTCCCGGTTTATATTTTCCCGGGATAGAAAATAGCCTATGTGTTAATCCAGAATATGATCTACCCGTGTGCCAAATTTCATCGAAATCCGTTTAGTGGTTTTTGCATGAAAGAGTAACAAACATCCATACATCCAGACATCCATTCATCCATACATACTTACAAACTTTCGCCTTTATAATATTAGTAAGATGTTAATGCAACGCTATGAAATAAAAACATTGATGCCAAATATCTATTAGTGAAAGAATAGTAGCATATAAAAATCTTTCTTGATTTAATTAACGTTTTTCTATAAATAATTATTTGTTTAAGCCAAAGTCGTATGATAGGTACGAATATCATTTATGTGACAAAAATAAACATTGTAGAAACAATGGGACATATTGCCCTACGTAAAAGATATAACTTAGTGACATTCATATTAATATGTTATATCTTTATGTTTTTTGGTACATTAAACCAACTGAATTTATGTAAGTAAAACAATTTGTAAAAATAACCATAATACTAATATAATCTATACATAGAGATTTAAATACAAAATTAATATTCATCTTCTGGCCTCAGTGGCGTGGTTGTACAACCACCGCTCTGAGAACCCGGGTTCGAATTCCGAGTCGGCTAATGTTATATAGGGCTTTCTGCTCAGTATCAACGCGGATTATGGATTTTTTTACCCAAAATGGCGGTAGCCTTACCCTATCATGTCATGGGACGGAACGCACATGGTGAAAAATGGGTGCCCAGGTTGCATATCTGCCTATCCCTTCGCGGATGAATCCAAAGATGTTTGTGCGTATATTCTCCGCCATTACACGCCAAACATGTCAAAAGATTTTGAATTTAGAACATAATAATGAGAATAATCTCAAATATCGAACATGACGCCCATTTAAAGGAACAAAACACACCTTCGCACAAATCCTTTTGTTTGGCCTATTAGTTGTTAGTGGTAACTGTAACGCGACACCACCACTCTAGCCATTGTGGGGTAACAATGCCTCTTACCACTGACATAATAAAATATTTCTTTTATTAACATGTGTGTGGGTGTACTTTTCTAAAAGATGGAAAGTATGGTGGTGATTCATGTTGGCCGAAGTATAGATAAAGTAATAATTAAATAGAAACTGTCTTTCATGGAAAACTTCGTATTCCAAGTTTTGTAAACCACATCGATAATTATATTTTTGTTAAATAATATCACTCCCATAACTACTCTCATACTAAACTACCCTGCACAGTCAGCTGAATTCGACAAGTACATACAACGCTAAAAATATTTGAGTAATAAATCAAATAGAACCGCTTAAAACAGAAAATCGTCGGTGTTCATTTCCCGAATAATTACTGGCAATAAACTTCCCGTTGATGTTTATAATCAAGAAAATTGAGGGCTTAAATTTAAACGTTGTTAAAGGACGTCAAACCGCCCAACAGTAATTACGAGAAGCAATTTGTTGTCGATAAAAACGTTTACGGGAGGCTGTTAAAGATTTGACAGTGGGGCTGATTGGCAGAAAATTTAATATGAATTCAATTTAGGGTCGAAAATAAATGCAATCCGACGACCAGAAGGGTAAATTGATAAGATTTGACAGCCGAAAACAATGTCGGGGTTTCTTTTTTTTTTTTGTATGGCCATCTTCGGCTCATTCGGGGTTGGAGTTTGCTTCGTTTTATTATATTTTGCATTTTGTACATAAGTCATTAAAGTGATGATTTAAATTCGAAACCATCACCATTAACATGTTCTTCTAAACACACAACACAATTAACATAAAAAACTAATTTCTTTAGCAGCAAAATATAAATTCAAAGTCTCTCGCAACCCACTTCCAACTTACGAGGAAATATCAAAGGGATACTTAATGAAATTTTTCGCAGCGTACGTGGGTTCGCTTCCTAGACATAAATTAGTCGCAACTAGTTCAATTTCCATCTATTAGCCACAGCAACTGCGTTGCAGTCAACAATTACTGCTAATAGCGGTTCTCTTTATACTTTATTTATAGATGAGCCAAATCGCCACTGGCTTGCCTCTGTGCTTACAATTCTTGTCTATGGGAAGTGATGACTTGGATTAATGCTAAGTAAAACTTTCGTGAAGGTACACTTTCTAATCAAGATGCATCAGTGAAATACAGCACAATAATATTGTAAAGTTACTTCTGTGCCAAAGACAATATATTTAAGGATAAGCAATGCCATAAATATTATGAATGAGAAAGTCTCTGAAGATGAGATTTGTCAGAAGTAAACGCAAAAACCGCTGGATGAAATTTGTTACACAGATATCCTAGATTATCATATAGGCTACTTTTATGCGGGAACAGTACACGTTGTTGTATTTATTCCAAGGAAGATATTTCGCGTGGGCAGAGTCGCGAAGAAAAATTAGTTTTTTAATATTAAAATTGCGGTGGCAACCCTAGCGTCCAACTCCACGTTTTAATTCAGTCCTTTGAGAAAGAGCTGACGTTCCTTTTATGTGCTCTACATCTTAGCTTCTCTGCTCCAATTTATTTTTATTTTCTTTTAAATTCCTAATTATAAAATGAGTAGGCGTTGCTCGTTGCTCCGCTCGCATGGTATACTTTTGATTGAGAGTTTCACAAGTAGGTACTTTTTCGGGATAAAAAGCAAACTTTCTGTTAATCTGTCAGTTTGTTAATTATGTACTTAACATGAAAAAGGCATATATTACGATCGTCATGATTTTTCATTTAATAATTTTTAACTTCGTTCAAACTTTATAATTTCTTAACTATACTTATTGGTCCTTAAAATAAATTTAATTATTACTATCTGTGCTAAAATAGTAATTCAAACATAAAGTAAGCTGGTTGCAGACAAAGAAGCTAAGCTGAATATAATAAAATTAGTTGGTTTTGAATTTAGTGTATTTCGTTAAGTGTTTTAATTACTGCCTCAGTGGCGTAGTTGTATTACGGTACGACTGCGATACTGAGGTCTCGGGTTCGATCCCCGGGTCGTGCAAAGTGATATTGAGTTTTTCTATTCAGTATCAGGCCGGAGTCTGGAATTTGTGCCCGATATGGCGATAGGCTCGCCCCCTATCACATCATGGGACGGAATAACGGCGAAAAGTGGGTGCACTAGTTGTGCCTCTGCCTACCCCTTCGGGGATAAAAGGCGTGTGTGTGTGTGTGTGTGTTTTAATTACTTCGCTGTTTTCATCGTGTCTGCCATGAGAGCCAGTTAATAGATAGAATGTGCTCAATCACAGATAGAACAAAAAATATTAAATTACAATAACAAAATTGAATCTATGGTCTTCGAGTTGTGTCCACGGCGCCGATAGATGACACTATGTCCGTAAGAACGTGTATCTTCTTCTTCACCCAGACCAACCTGTTAGAAAAGGCTTGCATCCAGCGGGTTCCTGCGACCTTTACGATCTTTATACTGGTATGCAGATCGCGAAAAATAAATATACACTATGTGTAACTTTCTTGGCTATGCAAGCTAAGCGAAACTTACATAGCTTATTTCTTAGTATGCAACCGACATAATAATTGTCCTCATTATGTTTGTTCAGCGTTCTAACAGATCTTATGACATAAATAAAAATACACTTTATATTATACGGCGTAACTCTTACATCTCGTCACGAACTCAAATCATCGAGCTGTCATATTAAACTATTTAGAAGACAATATTAATTTGCATCACTTGACTCTACCAACCCCAGATTAATTACTACATGTATTTTAATAGGGAATGTCAATAAAGACTGCTCTAATTGTTACATTCCTCTGTGACAATGTTAATATTATGATGTAGAAAATGATTTACTATGTTTATAAACCTTGTTAGATACTATACTAATATCTATATATTTTACATATTATATATACTCGAATTGATAGCGACGGACGATGACGAGGGAATATATTGTATATTGGAAACTATTTATTCAGTCGTTTTCCGTTTCGTGTTCATATAACTTGCTGTCATAATTCGGAATAATTTGAAAGATACAGCTTCAAAGGTCAACACTGCATATGGATTTTATATTATACTTACTTTCCAATAGATGTGGTGCCATTTGACGTATCCGATCTAAAAATATACAACCCTTCAACGAGTTCTACTAACAATACTGTTTAATGTCTTTGCAACCCCTAATATAAAAGATGTACGTCAGAACGAATTACAAATCCAATGAAGCAAATAATAGTGTTCCTTCGAAACACAGAACTCCAGAATATTCACATAACACCAAGGTCTACGCAGCTTGCCAAAAGGACCGTTGTCTGCTGGTACATAGAAGTCACCAACTCCATCCTGTTCAATTTGTCAGCAAAGATTTGATACACGTAAATAAATAAAGCGCGTACTTCATCCCTTACTTTAGATGTAAAGGGAACATTACTTTTGCTCTAAAGGAAATTAAGTCAGCCGGGGACGTTGAAAACTTTTTAAACAAATAACCTTTCTATACCTTCTGTTTAGTACGAACTAGAGATTCGTTATGTTGTTAAACATGATTTTCGTTGTTATTTAAGATTAAGTGTTTATTTCTATCGAGGTTGCTCAAGGATTCGCCTACAGGATAGCGCTTTCCCGAGATCATTCCCACTGTATTTTCCGGGATAAAAAGTAACCTATATAATGTCATCCAGGGCATAGTCTTTTTGTATCAGATTTCATCAAAACCGGTTTCGTAGTTGAGCCGTTTACTTCCAAAAAATCTTAATTTCTAAACATCTTCATAAACTTTTTCATTTATGATCGATAGACATAAGATATTTTCCAATTGATAAAACTGTTATTCCATTTAAAATCACTTTACTCGTTGAATTTCTAATGTATATAGCCATAAAAATTGCTGTAAATAACATAACATTATTTATGTGGGCGAATGGCGATATTATATGAATAAAGACGCGTGGGCGTAAGCCAGTGGCCACTCTCATTGGTCTGAATCCGTCTCTGCTAACCCCATCGGGCACGTAGTCTTTGGTATCGTAATCAAAGGTCGTTTAATGACCCCTTGTTTTCTTAATGGGTAGCTTCTGCTTTGAATATTAGGACTTTATATACGTTGACGCATCTATTAGTTCAATAAGATTTTGCGTTTACCTTGTAAACGATACTGAGTGTTATTCCCTCTAACGTACTAATAATGTAAGAATAAATACTGTTATTAAGGAAAAATCAGCTGAGCTAAATGCAGGACGTGTGACACCCATACTATTTAATTAGTTTACTGGAATAAACAGAGCAATGAAACACCATTTATATTTTTAATATACTTACAAATCTTAACGTAACTAATGTACTTAATGAAATAAAAAGAAAACACAAATAGAAAATACCTCGTGTAATGTTGTTAAATTATAAAACACATAAAGAACAAAAAGCAATACAAAATATTAACAATAGAGTTTGTATCCTAAAGCCACGAGGGAATAAAGTTTACGCCAGAATCATCTCAATTTAGAAAACTGGAATTTATTTGAATGTCATTTCGATATCGATACACAAACTACTTTATCCTTTTTATATTGGCTCTCAAATTCCATCGACCGCTGACTCTTCACTTACGAAATATGACCCTGGTGTTACTGGTATAATGTTTTTGAAGTGTTGACAAAATGCTTGGACTTTGAGACGTAGGACAGAATAATTTAACTTCATTGAAACATTGTTTAGAGGGTAATGTGACATAAATTTGAGAGTACTTCGAATTACAAAATGACATTGGCTCCAATGTTGGCGCTAATATTATAAACCAATGTCTGTCAATTTGTGTAAATAAAGTTAAAAAACATTAATTGAATAACGAAAACTTAAAAACTACTGATCTGATTTGGATGGGCCAAATCAGATCAATAGTTTTTAAGAAAACCGCGGACATACAAACTAATATACATAAATACATACGGGTCGAATACAGAATCTCTTTTTTTGAAGTTGATTTACAAGGACAGCGACGATTTGCATTCAAAAACTTAAGACGAGATAAATTGGTCGCAGTATAAACATTATAAATTATTTTCGCGGTTGACAATTTAGGATTTCCTAATACGGTCAGTTTGGCATAACCGGTCGTTGGTTACCAAAGCTCTTCTTTCGATAGACTTATTTATAAGTTCTATGTATGCGAATGATGTCATCTATAAAAATAACCTGAGTTGCAAATATATTGTTTCTGCAATATAATAAGTATATTTTTTGTTCTTTTTATTTATTTATCCGGGCACGGCAAAGTGACTGCACCTCACCTGACGGTAAGCGCGATGCCGTCCAGATAGAGTATCGAATGGCAGCAGATGGTTATCTCATGCCATTCGACACAATCATGCCAGCCTATTGGGGTGCTTGTTCATGCTACGGCGGAAGGACCCAGGATTGTAGGAAGGAGGGAACATGCACGCCGGTAAACTATTCCAAAGCTTGATGGTGCGGCAAATAATTTGGCGAACCTATTGGTTCGGGTCCAGACGGTTTTAACCATCAAGCTGTGGCTTCGCATGCCAGCACGCGTGGTTCTGCTGAGGAAAGGAGAGGAGGGGATCAGATTAAACAATTCTTCAGAGCATTCGCCATGATACAGACGGTAGAACACGCTTAGAGAAGCGACATAATATATCGAAGCTAAAGTACTAGTTATAGATATTATGATTGTTCGATTCCATTCTGAAATTGTATTTGTAGCCGATACGAAAGCTCAACGACTGCCTCGGTGGCGTAGTTGTATTACAGTACGACTGCAAAGCTGAGGTCTCGGATTCGATCCCCGGGTCGGGCAAAGTGATATTGAGTTTTTCTATTCAGTATCAGCTCGGAGTCTGGAATTTGTGCCCGATATGGCGATAGGCTCGCCCCCTATCACATTATGGGACGGAATAATGGCGAAAAGTGGGTGCACTAGTTGCGCCTCTGCCTACCCCTTCGGGGATAACAGGCGTGAGTGTTTATGTATGTATATGTATGCACGAAAGCTCAAGTTATATAAGATAAGTTTGTTATCGATATGATTTTTCTGTTCCATTCTAAAATTGGATTTGTTGCTGATATGAAAACACTGTTGGCTGTTTTCATCATCCTCGTGCCTCTCATCCCACTCAGCAAATAAGCATTTTAAACCTCCGTGAACATAAAAGATTCGATTTAGTTTTCACTGCATGAGGTTAAGGATCTCGGCGAGATCGAATCTTGTAAATGTAATGTCAAAAACCTCATACAATACGTCGCCAATCTCTAAATCGAATATAGGATCATAAAGCTAGTACATATATGCATGTTGCGACTTGCATTGTGCTTGTCGCTGAAATAATGTATGTTAATAATTCTCATAATCTTAAAACAGCTCAGCTGCTTATCGGCAGAAATAGACACTGCGGTATGTACCCAGTCACATTCACTTATACAAGGAACCTACCACCTTGTGCACGAATATAATGCTTTTTGTTGCGAGAAATTATTTCGAATTCAATGATTTTTACATTTATTTGCATAATTTTGTATGAAATTTATTGTCACCAGCGTTTTCCTTTCTTAATCTTCGCGGAGTTTACTGAACCGGGCTTCTCAAATAACACATCTTTATTCATGGAGAAAGCTGAACTGTTATAAGGCAACATTATTTAGTTGTTTTTAAATCCACAAAATGTTTAAAAAAGAAAGCTGGAGCTACAATTGAGTCAACAAACAGTTAATTGTTAAAACAAAAATATACAATGTCGCGAAGGTGAGTGGTAGTGTCGGACGGGGACGTCCTAGACGTACCTTCATGGACCAAATTGACGACCTCTTGAGGAAGGGTCAAATAACGAGTTCTCTTAACCGACGAGCATGTATGAAGAGACTGATGACTGTGGAAGAAGCGAAAGAGGTATGCTTGGATCGTAGCACTTGGCGCTCCATAGTCTCTGCCTACCCCAATGGGAGAAAGGCGTGAGTTTATGTATGTATGTAAAAATATACAAATTGTATTGTCCATAATAAGGAACAACAAACTTTGAATCCTACAACTCCAAATCCCAAAATATATTTTAAATGAAATCCCCGACTGTATATCATTTTAACAATGATGTATCAATATAAAAATGTACCAAATGCTTGTTTTGATATTTGATACATATTTCGGCAAAAGCGTAAAGTGAAATCACGTTTAAAATGTATGCGTTACAACCAAAAAGTATTTACGCTGTTGCATCCTGCACTCGCTTTCAAAGCAGTTTATATTTTAGCATCGGTAAACACCAAGAAGTTTATAATATTATCTATTGGTAAACACCAATATTTTACCAATGGAATTATTTTAAACACATTGTGGTAGGGATGATAATCTTACAAATTTAGATAGACTTAAAAAATAATAAAAATTACTCTCATAAATCATAGTCCCATTTTTATAGGAAACATGACGGGATAATAAATGCCATTTATTAACTAGTAGGTGATGGACGCTACTCCGTCCGCGTCAACGACGATAAAAAGTTGCCTATAATTAACATCAGGCAAGGTCTCTGTGTGCCAAATTTCAGCCAAATTCATTCCGAAGTTCTTGCGTGTAATTCTAATAAACATCCAAATTTATGCAAAGACTTTCTTATTACATTGTTAAGACTTTTCTGTTTGCTGCGTAAAGAAATAATGCAAAAATGACTGCCGCAGTGGCGTAGTTGTAAGGTTTTATTTTAATCATTTTGCTGCCCCTCTAATAGTATTGACACCCCCCCCCCCCTCCCAACTACGATAGGCCACTGCATGAGTCAGGAGTTTGTACTCGATATGGTGATAGGCTTGCCCCCTATCTCATGATGGGACACATGTTGCAAACTTTGGTACTCTGGTTGCACCTCCACCGACCCCTTCGAAGATAAATGCGTGATGTGTATTATACACAGATAGTTTTTTTTTATTATACTTTGACAGACCCATTGTCGCTACCTGGGATTTTCTTTATTCGCCAACGCCAGCATGTCGCAAATCTACAATATTTTTCTGATGGTAGCCCTGTCCATATTTACTTTTGTTCTTACGTGAATCGCATGATTTCGAACAGAACAATAAACATGAGAAATGGAATTAATTTTAACCCCCCGGTGTTTTATTTTGCCGTTCCATTTGAAGAACTCTTAAAAATAAAACATTTGTTGTATATCAAAAGAATCCTTTATTGTTAACGTAAATATTATGACTTATTCGGTTTATAACAGATTGAACTGTTTTTATTAATATTCAATTGATGTCAATGAACCACGTTTCCAGAGTTGTTTTGACACACTTTTAGAAATATGAATTGTAGATTGCTAGTGGTGGTAGGTCTCTCGTATGCGAGGAGCCGTCTGAGTAAGTAACACCACAATATGTATTTCTACCGCCAAGCAACAGTATGTATTCACTGTTGTGTTCCGGTTTGAAGGACATTGTAGCCAGCGTAATTACTGGGTATTATGAGACTTAACATCTTATGTCTCAGGGTAAGGAGCGCATTGGAGTCCCACACATTGCTTTGTAATTAAAAGTTCTGTGCAGCGTTGGTACTGTTTATGCGGTCGTATCGCTTTCCATCAGGCGAGCAGCATACTCGTCTCGTCAATTAGTAACAATAAAAAAGAGCTCTTATCCTTTTTTAAAGAAGCGATAGACGAAGGACTTTTAACGAATGCAGTATAATATCTCCTGCATACCTGGCTGATCTTGAATTTGTCCGCCGTGGCCGAAATCGGCTACGAAGGGATTATTTAATACCTGAGATATTTAGTAATACTTATGCCACTTTCAATTCTTTTACATACAAGCCTCAGCCTATTCATATATTCTTCTTCTTTGTCGGTATCACTCTTGACAGAGTGGTCGTGGTCGTCACTTCAGGTGTTGGTGGCAAGATTCACAACACGCCGCCACTCTTCTCTGATGGTCGCCATCCTCGTGCATGCATATAGTGATGATGAGCCATTCACTGCCGCTTTTATCTGGTCAGTCCACCTCATAGGCGCTCTGCCTCGTCGCCTGGTACCCTCAACCTTTCCCTGGACCACAAGTCGCTCAATAGCCACCTTCCCTCGGCGGCATACGTGACCAAAAAAGGTGAGGATACGGGACTGTACTAAAGATGATAAACGCTGCTTGATGCCGAGTTCTCGAAGTATAGACTCATTGGTACGGAATTCAATCCACGATACTCCAAGCATTCTCCTCCAACACCACATCTCTAGAGCGTCTATCTTCTTCTTCTCCACTTCTCACAGGGTCCACGTTTCTACAGCGTACAAGAATATGGGAAATATAAGTGTATGAACTAGCCGGATTTTTGTGGCTCTATATATGTTGCGATTCCTCCATATTTTCCTCAACTTGTCCATTGCAGACCTAGAAATTGCCATACGCCTCTTTATTTCCTCGATACATCCACCGTTGTTCGTGATCAAGGCTCCCAGATAAATATATCATTGCACCACATCACAGCAGATTAGCAGATTCTATAAGGTCATTTGATTAAAAATTCATATATATTTTTAATCAAATGACCTTATAGAATCTGCTTTCGAAAAGCCGCTGGCAAGTCTTTCAAGCTAAATCCAATCACATACAGGTCCACACGTCAATAATACAATTTGGTCAGCAGACGTTTTTATCCATACTAATATATAAAAGTGAGTAACTCTGCCTGTTTGTTTCAAAATCTTTCACTACTTATACGGGGTGGTGAATGGCTATGTACCCATTCTGCCGCGCCAAATGGAGACGGCCGCGTTCAGTTTTAACCGATCCAGAGGACGATATCACTCTGGCCATTCGTTGTAAGAACGAGTTCTTAAAACTCAAACACTCTACAAGACCGCAGTTCCATCCTCGCCGAGGACCTCGCCGCGACCCCAGTCGCCCCGACGACGCCCTAACAGTTCCAGCCCTCGTGTCGACGAGAACAATGGGTAGGATTAGGTTAATCTTCCCCACAAATTGCTGATGTCTCATCGTCTCCCAGTAACCTTCCTGAGCCGAGGTTCGTAACCAGTTAGTGAGTTGCCCTCAGTGCATGGTCACTTAATTCAAGGGTTGCGAGCGCCTAAAGCGTTCACCCCAAAATTCCGATGTGACCAGAAAAGCCGACTCACGTCAGGCTACTGCCCGTAAGGCCAGTGCGGTAATAAAGTGTCGTTATGTGGTCGTTATTAATAAATCAATCTCAAGTTTGACTTACATCTCAAGTATTTAAGTATTATAGTTCAATACATTATGTCTACTGAGATTGATTTATTAATATCGCCCTTATTCTTTAAAGATTCAATATTACATTCAATATTTAAGTAAGTTGTAGAGTATTTTTGAAAAAATAATTAAGTACAATAAACTTTCTTTCTTTCTTTTTCTTTTCTTTTCTTACATACACGCATGCTCAGATAGAAGTCGCCAAAGGACACCAATTCTTATAGTTCTTAAAAAGTTGAGAGCTAATCAAACTTTCTAAAACACGTAATAATATAGAGAAATATCTCTATATTGTTCGTTTTAACAATAGTAATCCCATACATAATAATTGTCATGATTTATTTATTAGATAAATTATTTGAAATACTCATAAAATGAAAAAGGTTAGTCGCTTAAAAAAAAAAATCATAAATGTAAATAATGTTGTAGTCAGTACAAAAAAAAAAAACACTTATATGACAATACTGTCACAAAAAATTATATACAAATAAAAAACCCAGCTTCTTTAAAATTCGATTTTATTCGCATATTTACAATAATGCCAATTATACGATTTAAAAAAGATGTTTCAAGTATTGGATGTCTCTGAACAAATGCGTTAATAAATCAACAAGTAACCTTTGTGTTTAATTCGCCGCAAAACGAATGTTTAATTCCGTCTATTCTCAGTATAGGCAATAAATCTTACTTTCTACTGTCGCTTCTCAAACGATTACTATTTTGTTGCGCTATTGTTAAGGAATACGACGCTGATATAGAAAAAATAATAAATTACAGTGATAAGAATGTCATCATTGACTCGTCAAGCCCCGCGACGGACACCGGTGTCTATATATATAGGGTTTTCCCATACATCTATTTATATAAGCGGGGCTTGAAGGGTTAAAATATGTTACGAACTTGTAATTAGTTCTAATTTTTCTACGCTCGGTAATTGGTAGTAACTTCCCTGAACAAAACTTCGTCATAAATGTGAATTATATGAAAATTGTTTTATTAATTTATGTAAATGTTTTCCTGCGTGTGTATCATTACATTTTAGCCCACTAGAAATACCAAATTAATTCCAGTATAAAAACAATCACCACAACCGTACTTGTCGTAATTTTTATCAAATTACCAAAGTAAGTATGTAGTATCAGCCGGGTTGGTCAGTAGTTCATAGTAGTCTGTCACACTGGCATCACTCCAACAAAGTGTTTGTAAACTTTCAAACGATCTACCTATATTTACACGAATTTTATATGCCAAGGGCCAATAACATATGCCTCGCGAAAGACTATTAAAAACAAACAAAACGGACCGCCGTCTGATTTCTAAAACACATTCGCCATCAGCTGACCGAATATATTTCCACCGATGTAAGTTAGTCGCCGCCATTCATTGTGATTTGCGCGGTTTGTTGAAGTATATCCTAATTCTGTATTAATATAGCACATTTCACCATTCATAATTTACTGTACCAAGCCTTAGCCACAGAAAGGTGTATAATAGTACCTAAGCTTTGTATCAAAGCGTTCGTTACAGCGAGATTTCCATGCTGCGATAGAGCGCAGGAAGTCGCCAAAATAAGTTACAAACGCATAATAGATCGCCACTGTTATAAATATCGCGTAGTGTCAAGTGTGACCTTTCACATACACACATAATTACATATTCCTAATGAATGGCACGCCATCTTTCTTTTCAATCACGTCACACAAACACATTAAAATTCATATCTCCGAATACAAAAGAATTCCCGCTGTTGTTGTTTTTTATATTTATCGATGATACGGGTTTTATAATGCGTATCGGTTTTGGTATTTCATTACAGATAGTGACCATATTCCACAGCAGGGAAAAGGCCTTCGTATTCTTTATTTAGAAGAAGAAGAAATTAAGTTTACTTGCAACAAACACACGTAGAAAATAAAAAAATAAAACACACTTAAAACTATATTTTTTGCAAACAGGCTCAACTCAGCAATATGTTGGCAGTACAGCAAACGCTGGTCTTCCATTGTTTTACTCGGCTATCTTCTCATAACGTAAATCCTTAAATACCTATTCAACTGAAAATTCAATGTACGGGACACAAAGAAACACGTTGTTAATTTTCAAGCCTTGAAAAGCCTTCCCCGCTACAAAAATGTCTAAAATATAGTACGATGCCAACGCCATCTACATAATGATTCAGATAAAAATATCCTTTTTTTCCCATGGAAGCAAATTAAAGGGATAAAAGTACCCTATATATTAATCCAAGACATGACCTACCCGTGTGCCAAATTTCAACCAAATTCGTTTAGTTGTTTCTGCGTTTATTTTTAACAAACTTCCAATATTTTCTCAAACGTTCGCTTTTATATTAGTAAGATAACGTGATCTGCATAATTATCAATGTTCATATATTTCTCAACTCGCATTAGAACCTTATAATATATACTTAGTGCGAGAATTCCTACACTCTAGAAGTTTCTATCTTGAATTAAAGTCTGTTTACCCCAGTTTGGGAAGTGCTTCTCTTTAAGAGGCCGCTTCTAATATTTCGACTATTTCAGTCAACTTGTCATCGTGATTTTTTAAAAATCTGATTAATTTATAATACGTCATCGGAAATACTATTTCAGCACTAACAGGATAAACGAAAAAATCACGATGACAAGTTGACTGAATAGTCGAAATTTTAGATGTGGCCTCTTAAATACGTGTTCTGGTGTTACTATTTGCCGTACATTTATTTGTTGTTCTTTTGTGTGTGAACTGTTTCCAAAATACTATTTCTATTCCTTTGCTGTTATACTTCACCTGGCCGCTGTTTGTAAAGATTTGTTGTGCTATGTAACAGTAGGGTACAGCTGAAAATCAGTGCTGTTTAACAGCGTATACTGAGCTGGTAACCCTTCTACCACACAAATTCCAACAAATACTTAATATTGTTAACTGTGTGTGTGTTTTTTTTTTCATTAAGTATTTTTTTGTTGTTTTTATGTGTGTGTAGAAAAATAAATGGTTTAATGGTTCCACTTGAAGTAATTTCATTTAATTTTCATAACATCAGAATTATTTTCGCAGAATTACTTTCTATAAACTATTATTATTATATTGCCGTATTCTTTCCGATCGGCTTGATCCTTTGGCTTTGCGTAGAGATGTAGCATCGCTCTGCATTCTCTATCGCATTTACCACGGGGAGTGCTCTGAAGAATTGTTCGGACTTATCCCTGCTGCTGAGTTCCATCACCGTACAACGCGGCAGAACTCCAAATTCCATCCACATCACCTCGGAGGTTGGCAATCCACCACTGTACGTTTCAGCCGACATTTTTTACCACGTACTACTAAACTATGGAACCGTTTCCAGCATTTCCTGACAGATACGACCTGGCGACCTTAAAAAAAAGAGCGTACTTCCACCTAAAAGGCCGGCAACGCATCTCTGTACCCCCTGGTATTGCAGATGTTCATGGGCGGCGGTGATTACTTACCATCAGGTGAACCGTATGCTCGTTTGCCCTCTATATCATAAAAAAAAATAACTCGAAGCTATAGAAAATAATTCTGCGAAAAGTTTACTGTTGATTAAACTTACCAACACTAAAGTGTTTAAGCCTCACCGTTTATTTCTATGGAAGTTCGTATTGTGCTACCCGATATAGATATAAATAATAAGATTCTAGCCAAATTCGAGCCTCAACAGTCGCGAAATGTGCTGATTATTCAAAAGCTTTCGTGTTCTACAAACGAACATAGAAAAAAAACCTCAAGAAGTCTGTTTTTAAATACGTTCATCAAAAAACACTTTTAAAATCTCGTCTAATTACGATGTCATTTCTAGTTCTACGAAACCCTATACTGTACAATATAATTATGCATAAAAATAAATAGTACTAATAACATTTTAATAGGCCATTTAATACGTTGTCAAAAGCGGAATGACATATGACGTCGTCATCAAGCTTGTTTAATTTCTCACGGCCTGTTGAGAGGTTTACGTTTATTTCTTAGACTAACGTTTATTTTTATGGACAAAGTTATTTATGTTTTTGTTTATAATTAAGTAATCCATCACCGAGCTACTGAACTTTGTTTTTTTCTTCTACTAGGATCAAAAACGCTATTCGTAGAGACGGATTAAGACGTCTTCGACGCATGAACTGCATAAACCGGACACGTTTGAGTGAGTGGCAAATATTTATTTTGTTTTGTGACTGCGACATGATCCAAAAGTATCTCGTTTCTGAGAGCCATCATCTCCGACTTAAACTATGAATGTGTTTAAGGCAACATTTTATTTGTTTCTGCGTATAAACAGATTTCCTGAGAATAATCGTAAAACCCACCTGACCTGAACAAGGTCGATTTAAATTGCTCTATCTTTGCGCACGTTTCGGAATCTATCTTATTTTATTATACTATCCGCCCTGGCTATATTTTGATTCATTAGACTCCATAGTAATAAAGTCCATATTCCAATATCATATATTTTACATAAAACATAAATTTTAATGAATTCTACAAAATCTTTGAAAGACGGATTTACCTTCTGGAAATTACCAACTGGAGTGATTAATAAATGCGGAGGTTAATTAATATTACCTAAATTAAACGTATCAAGCTTACAGATATGTAATATGACCTAAAGAATCATCTCTAAGGTCTTAAAGTCAACCACTAAATACTAGGTATAAATATATCATACTGAATATTGTATCTATTATTATATACAGTTGCAATCATACAAATAAAAAAATAATTGACATATTTGGAAAAATAAATACCGGGTCTTATCACTTATCATAAAATGTCCAACTATTAAAATTATTACATACATACATACATATACACTCACGCCTGTTATCCCCGAAGGGGTAGGCAGAGGCGCAACTAGTGCACCCACTTTTCGCCATTATTCCGTCCCATGATGTGATAGGGGGCGAGCCTATCGCCATATTGGGCACAAATTCCAGACTCCGAGCTGATACTGAATAGAAAAACTCAATATCACTTTGCCCGACCCGGGGATCGAACCCGCGACCTCAGCTTTGCAGTCGTACTGTAATACAACTACGCCTACGCTACACTTAAAATTATTAATTGTAATTTATGCATCTTTTCTTCATAATAATATACTTAACCTACAAACTAAATGTCAAGTGATTATCCAGTCTCAAAATCCCCAACATCCTCTTACATAACTCCATTACAAGGTAAATATTGTATATGTACATTCTTATGTATTCTTATACTTATACAACACGGTATTTGGTGGAAGTTAAAAATTAACGACGCCACGGGTCATTAATGTAGTATGAACGGGGGAGCGCGGGGAGAGGAGTGCCGGCCCGCGCGTTTTTGTTTACATCTCGAACCGGTTTATGCCTAGAAACCTGTTTTGTCACACAGACCCATGGTTCCCTCCGAAATTCGCCTAATATTGCGGGGTTTACGAGTATAATTATGTTTAGTAGTTCAGTTGTGTTTATATTGTTCAATCATTTGTATATAGTACATAGACAAAGAATAAAAGTTATCAGGAAATAAACCAAAGATCATTTTACATATTGAACATGCTATATACTTGTCTTAAAGGGCACTGTGCAATAATAATGGAACAGAAGTCGTTTATTCGAGTAAGCACTTAGCTTCTTCGAAATCAATTCAAACGGTGTTAGTTTTATTCCATGGAAACATTTGAGTTTATTTATATATTATGAACAAGGAACGTCGAAGTCCTGTTGTCTATTAAAGTTGCCACGCCAAACAATCACTCGATCGGACGCTCAATTGGCAATAATAATAGCCACTGTTCATGCGGAAACCTTGTCCGAGGAATCTACTGTTGTGCCTTAGCTAGTCTGCTTGGATTCTTATCTCCACCATCAGAATACACGTTTAATGACATCAGCCATTCACCGCACGTCCGCACGTCAACCGCAGCTAAAATGTTTAGTCTCAATGGGAATTCATAAATTATTCGAAACGCATGTATCATTAGTTTGTTTATTTATTCAGACGTATCTGGAATTCGAAACTGCTTCATTCTGACGCTGTTAACCCAGTTTTTATGAATTATACGGTGCGTGAACTTTTGATAAACGAGTATAGTCCAGAGCGAGATACATTAAGGTGTATTTGTATATATCCGAATCTCAAATGTTACAGCGAATTATTTTCGTTTCATTACACGCGTCGTTTCTCCCCACCTGTGTAACGTGTTGACAAATTAATGCTAACACTCACCGTGTCCTCCAGCGGCTTGAAGTCATTGAAGTGTTTGTTGTTGTTGATCTTCTGGTTGAGCGATTTGACACTAGCGGAGACGGCGAGCATGCTGGCGCTGAGCTCATCCACTTCGGCCTGCAGCCGCGATACCTGCACGTCGCGCACCACGGCCAGCACCAGCAGCCCGACCACGACGGCGACCAGCACCGCCGCGCCGGTCACCAAAAATGCTTTTCTCCTACGATCGCATTTATCCACTATAGCACCGGTGTATTGTCTTTCGAAGTCACCACTCATTAAATTTTTCGACATGTCCTTGGTTTCGTTCAACGCGTCCGTCTGCGTGTACATGGCGATAGGTTCCGGGATCAGCGCGTGTTTCTCAGCCATGCCGGCGCTGACACTGCACTCGCGACGTCTCACTGTCACTCGAGCCCGAGTGGTTAACTGCGCGGCTAATTAGCCATTATCGGCTCATTATCAGGGTTCTTAGAAGACCGGGTCGAGGGGCTGCAGTAGATCGGTAGTTCGGGTAATTCCGTACACGTGCAAAGCTGAGAGGGGCGATGAGGCGCGTGCACTGCGAGACGGGTCGGGACAGAGTGCGGCGCGACGCCTGGCGGCTGGCGGCGACTAGATAGGTGCGCGGGCGCAGCTCACCGCGCCGGTGGACAACTGGACCCCGCGCATGCGCACAGGCTGCTTCCGATCATCCTGCGTTATTTATCGTATAATAACAAACTCGCGAACCTCGCCGATGACCTTTCAGGAGATAGTTTTTAAAAAGCGACACGGAAACGAGGTGACCCTTTTACAGTTTACGCACCCGGCACCCAAAGTGTAAACAATATTTTGCCCAATTACAGAATGTAACACAATGTCGCCGAGTGAAAATGTTCGCGCGTGTGTAATGTTAAAATAATACAAGATACCTACATAGAATAACTAATGTTTACTTAACAATTAGCTAAGTATCTACTGCCTACGTCAGCAGTCTCGGCAGTGCTAGCGCGATAGTGTCAAACATCTGTACACAACATTAATGAATTTGTTCAACAACTTTGAATGAACGGTAAGATAAATTTATCAAAACACTAGAACAAGAATTCGCACGTGAATGCATAGTTACTATTAATAAGTACTTATATAAAGGCGTGAGTGTGTGTGTATGTAATTTTCTGCCGCAATTTTGTACGCACACAAGGTCACATTATCTTTTCTTATCGTTCTCGGAATCTTAGCCGTACAACCCTTAAATATTGCATAATTTAAGGGTTCTGCGGCTTTGTTATTGTATGTAATGTTACACCACACCAGACTCAGGACAAACATTTACGGAATAGGCAAACATTTGTCTTACCACAAATTGAACCCTCGCGACGGCCTCTCTTTTCATAGGCTGACATAAGATCAAATAAAACCAACATACAACCACGTATTTGCCAAACAATTCTGCAGTAGGTAATCGAGGTTGAACCGTCCACCGCATGTGTTCAAATTCTGAATATGAAACAAGGACACGTTTTAGCGCGAGTTAAAATTACACAACCAGCGCTAAGATGACGTAAACATTTTGAAAGGTCGCTCCATTTGATTTCTAGCACGGATGCGATTCCACTCGTGCTTGCTTCATAGGGATGGCATCAGCATCCAGCTTCACAGACACTTCGTCTTGCCATTTCACAACTTTATCATTGATGAGTGTATTTGCCGCTTTTCAACCAACAAAAAATAATTATACTATATTTCATTTGGAACAAATTTTATGAATTTTTTTTATTCTTAATAAACACACTATTTTTTGAACGTGGACAATGAGCTTACTTATTTTTTTACAACGTACTTATCTTGTTATGCAAGTTATAATTTTTAAATAAAGCGTTTAATTTGTTCGAAACCGTTGGTTCTAAATAATTGTTAAGTTATTCCCTGAATGTGGTAACCCTATACCATGCGTCTCCATCCAGTGTGCTCAGGCATAAAACATAGTAACTTACAGCAGTTACAGCACATCTGGTATTTGATATAGAGTTATAGAATAAAATGAAAAAACCATAAAACTAAAGATCGAGTTCATAAACAGAATTAATGTTGTGTCTTAGATATTCGTTTACTTATAAGTGTTGTGTCTTGGTTATTTATTTGCTTGAAGTATTCGAATCGATTTCAAAAATGAAAGTTCGGGTATTCAAGGCGAAATTCCTTTTATGAGTGTTTTTTTTTTAAATAATCAAGGTAATAATAGTTTTCATCATTCGATCAGTCCTCTAATTGACCCTCTACGTTTAAAAGGGTGACGCCTTTCGTTCAACACGTTGTGCTGGCCTGATGCGGGCTGGTAGACATCGCATTTCGAAATTATTCACTGTAAATCTGCTGATTTATTATAAAATTCCAACAATACCAAATTTAAGTAATAAAAAATGATCAAATATGAAATACGAACCTTTAAAGGGAAACGGTTCTATTATAAACCTTTGGAGAAAATCCTCAATTTTACTTTAGATATTATGAATCTTTGATGGGTAGACAGAGGTGTTACTAGTACAGCCATGGCTCGGTCAGCTTATGACGGGTTATGGTGATAGACCATACTATTAAGTTGGGAATTCAAGAACAAGTCCATTCTAGAGCAAATTACATGTTTCTTCAATGAAACTACCTACAATAAATATTTTTCTAGTATTCGAACCCAGAACGGCATTAATTTTATTTTAGCGTAGCTCCTCAGTCACTTCTATCTAATAACTAGACCAGCAATCCAATGTGAATATTAGAATCTGTAACATAAATAATTTCGGAAAATCCGATATTATAAGTATAAACTGATTTTCATTACTAATGAATTAAAACTGATGATACTGATGTACCCCACATTGTTCGTACTTGGTATGGTCGGGTACAACGAGCTGAGGGTGCGGCGCGAGTTCACCCTCGCGTCGTACCTGGTGAAGCTATTGCGTGGTGTCGAGCATAATCCGGGGGTTCTGCGCCGCCTGTGTCTGAGCGTGCCGGACCGGTACGTGTGGAGACGGCGCTGCCCGCCGCTACTGGCGGTGCCGACGGCTAGGACCAACCTCTTAGCCAAGACGCCTCTCACCCGAGCCATTAAAACTTTAAATGAGGTGCATGTCAAAACAGATGTTTTGTCATGTAACTGGAGTGAGCTCGCAAAAATGTTGTTATATGTTATTTGTTATACTTAGTTTAATTTATGTTAAGTGTATATTTGTTTTATCGTTTGTATAGATAGTTATAGTTGTATATTGATCTTATTTTGTAAAAGTCCCGCCAGTTCGAATTGGGTATATCCTGTAATGACTGTGTGTGTAGAATAAAGAATAAATAAATAAATAAATAAAACATAGCCGATGAAAAATCTTCTGAAAAACTGTACTAGTTGAGCGACACGTGAAAAGTAATATTTATTTATTTATAAACTCTTTATTGTACATCTAAGTCAAAGTGGAAATAACACAACATAACATATTTATTTACACACGAGATAGAAATAATAAAATACCTCTATATAAAGTGTAAACGTATTTGACGCGTGTAACATTATACTTAGAATAAAAATCTACTTTTGGAATCAAACTTCTGGATATCACGTATAGATAGTTGGCATACAAATTGCTCAATCTGAGTAAGGAACATAGGATCTTCGTTCTTACTTATGTTAGCTACGAGAGAACGCTTTAATGGCAATGTGATTTATGAGTGCTAACTAACGAACATTTAATATGCTCAGAAGTTCTAGTAATAAGCAAAGTTTATCCGAGCGTGGTTCTAAATTTAACCATAATAATATAAATTATAGACTTTTGATTGCGACTCGACCTTCGTAAATGAGTTTTTCCGGATAAAATCCTGCTTTAATTTTTTTTTAAGTAAAACTTCTTTAGGCCCGCTCGACTAGGGAGTAACTCGGATGTTTTTTCTGAGGGAAGTAACGCTTTCTATATTCAAAAATAATAATTTGGATTTAGTCGTTCCTACCTACGCATAAGGTTCTACTAAAAAAAAATAAAAAAAACAAATGTCAGCTATCGAATTCGCGATTAATGACCGGTTAACAAATGAAAATATTTATAAAATGTGAAAGTGATATTAATGCATTTTAAATAGAATATAAAATGAAATAGTGAATATTTAATGAAATAGCGGAGTCCCAGTAACATTTTACTCTTTCATCAATAAATAATAATTAAAGAAAAAATCAAGTTAACATTTAATCATTTCAGTGATATATGCCGTCAACGCCAAAGTTTTCCGTTTTAATTTTTGTTATTGTAGCTTTATATTGGTGAAAGAATTTTGAAAATCGGTCCAATAGTTTTTGAGTTTATTCGTTACAAACATACAAAAATACCAATCTTTCCTCCTTATAGTACTATAGATTCAGATATTGAGGACTGTAATTAAACATTTTCAATTACTACTTTAAAGCATCCCTCTGATGATCGAAATTCTGCACACAAGGCAAAGGAATCTTAGATCGTACAGCCACGAACGTGCCCAAGTATACGTGTGCCCGCATCTATTAAGTAATTGATGCAATCCCGGTGCGGAGTCCAATGCCTGGGTCACGCAGCTGTGCGTTGAGACTCGATGATTTATAACCACTTTCACTTTCGAAACTTTATTAAACAAGTATTGTTTGAATAGAGAAGTTTTTCTAGCGACGTCGCCCTTTTGACTGACTTCTGTGAGTTAAATTCCCAAGGGAATCATGTACTTTTCCAAGATAAAGAGTTGTCATTATTTATGGACACATGTGGCGTTTACTAACAGACGAAAGAACTTATGGTCTTCAGGAGTAACTAACTTTCTTCGTAAAGTTGCTTCAGCATATGCAGTAAGCACACGATGTCTTTTAAACCTAGGTTTTTATTCCCGGGCATTTAAAAGTATACAGAACTACCCCTAACAGGAATTTACGCTTATCGTAAAGTATTGGTAAATTGTATCGAGTAATTAAGTATTTGTTTCACAATACTATCGATTCGAACTATCGGTTCCTATGCATAAGTTTACGGTTACCACGGTTATTACAATTCAAAGTTGACACGCGCGCAATACTCATGTTACCGTATTTAGTTCCAAATACGCTCACTGGAGCGCTGTTATAATTTCCATATTCAAAATTAGTTAAATGAAACCATTACGTTTATTTATACGATAACACTTAAATTCGTGCTTAGGGTACTGTTCCAAACTCCATCGCGTTATACGCGTCATATCACGGCGTCGCGTCGCGTCCTGCGCAAAAGCTGTATTTTTTAGCATTGTCAACAGCAATATTACCCACGTCAATAAATTATCTGAAAACGTTGGTCATATTAACTACGCGGTCTTGTTTTCCTGGACAATGTGACGTCAATCGCTATATTGCGGCGATGTGATGGACGATATCAAGAAAGCCTAAGCTTTAGCGAAAACATTGAGCGTCGAAGTTTGCGGTTGATGTTTTTGTTTACATATGTGTCCAACGAATACGCTTGCATTATTTTGTATCAAATTTATACACTTGACTTAAAGGCAACTTGGATATTTAACAAACGCATTGATATCTTTAATAAACTTTGAATGTGCAGTGCCACATTATTTATAATCTAAATCAGGTAGCAACTGTAGCAGTTGCAGTTTCAACAAAAAAAAAACATAATAACAACAGAATTTTCTGAAATTTTAAGTATGTAATACAAACTACTGTATGGCACTAGAATATGCTCATTATCCTTATACATAATATTTAGTCTCATTGGTAAGCTACCTCTCATTGTATAGCAAAAGTAATCGTATTTGATAAAGTATTACCCGCCCAAAACTCACTGCGATATAAAACATATTCGAAAGCATGTGATCGCGTGTCAGATGCCAATATTTTGGCGTGAAAGCTGTTACGAATCTGCACGGTGTGAAAATGATGTCAGAGAAGCTAAAAATACACACAACAGGCAATAAGATCACGTGGCCGGAATTTGGAACTGCACACCACCAAAACAAAATATGAAATGCTGATTGGAATAGTTACTTATGGTGTGTGTCTGCGATAAAGAGTGTTATTATAGGTATGGAGAACTTGGGTTTTTGGAACGAAGTTCCTTATCGCGCGTTGTGAAAGGGGGCTAGACGGAAAAAAATCTTACGAAAAGTTGTCACGACACTTTTATAAAAATTGTCACGACACTTTTATACTTGCCCTGTGAAACCAGCCAGTAACAATAAAGAACTGGTTCGAAATTTAAATAAAAAAAGTCAATTTAAATCTTAGAGTATGTACCTATACGTAGTTATACTTACTCTAAGATTTAAATTGTCTTTTTTTTATTAAATGCTTTTTAGAGTAGTTTTTTTTCGTTAGTTGTATGTTAATTTTAATGTCAATGCTTGCTTAGGTCATGATCGTGATTCGATGACATATCTATTGTGTAGGTAGAAGTAAATGTTTTCATTAATGTGGTAACGTTTCAATGAAATATACAATTATTATTATAACTTAAAAGAAATAAAATTTTATTACAATATCTTCACTAATTAATCGAAATCAACTTCGTTCCATCCGGGTGTCCCTTGACACCTCTCAAGTTTTTTTATGTCCTTTCTAGGGTCTCAAACTATTGCCATAGCAAATTTCATCGAAATAGGTTCAGTCATAGAATAATAACGCCAAGAATGATAGTTTGATATAACAAAACTGTCGAGTGTGAAGCATAAAACTCATTTATGTAGGCGTAAGTCACTCGTAGTGACGTTCTGCCACACGCACACAAGTGTGCAAATAATATTGCTAGTGGTATGAGATTTTCCCCAAACTTGGGGTAAGTGGAATTGCTTCTACCTTGAGTCATTATTTAAGTATTATATATTAAAGTATTATATACATATAGAATTATTATTATTGTCCAGAATAAGAAATTACTTGTTTTTATTCTTATTAAGAAACGAATGGTTTGAAGTGGGGAAACCCTAAAAAGAATCTAAGCGATACCAAATAACAAAATACCTTTTCTTTACTATCTTATCTTGAGTTCAAATACAGATGTTTTAAATTTCATTATTACGTCGTCAGGGAGAAAAATAATAAAACCAGAAAACACGTGCTGACGTCATTTAACGGCTGAGTGAGATACACGCCTTTGCCTCGATTGTGATTTTATGGAGGTGATTTTTTTTATGTGAATGAATGCCTTTATTTTAGTCAACAATGTCAAAATACGTCACCGCTTCTATTTTATTAGAAGTTTTGCCGGATTATTGTAAAACAAAAACACCACTATTCAACCGTTTAATTGACGTCATTTTACGCTTAGTGCTTACCTCTGTTGAGGATAAGAGGAAATTAAAAGCTAAAATTATTAATGAAAACGAAATATTTTTGAAAAAGAAAAGATACGGGCGTATAGGTCTTTACTTTAGATCTATTTTCATCTAAAATAATAATATAACCATGTATAAATGGTCTCGTGTTCGATTCCCAGGTCGGGAAAAGTGATATTGAGTTTTTCTATTCAGTATCAGCTCGGACTCTGGAATTTGTGCCCGATATGGCGATACGCTCGCCCCCTATCTCATCATGGGACGGAATAACGGCGAAAAGTGGGTGCACTAGTTGCGCCTCTGCCTACCCCTTCAGAGATAAAAGGCGTGTGTGTGTATGTGTGTGTGTATAAGCATGTAAAAAAATTGAAATATTGTCAATTCAAGTCAGATCAATAGAAAATAATATATTCCTAATACTGGCAACACTATATCAAAGCATGCAGAAGTACCAATTAAATAAGTTAATTTTAGGCAAATTAATTTTAGAACATGGACGTCAAACTTTGGGGTAACAATTTTCCTTTTGTTTGCAACATTTTGATATAATGTCGTCTGTAAAAATTATGAATGATTGTTTTTGCTCTGTCGATTATTTTACGTCAAAATATTAGATTAAACGTAATATTTACATGTGAAATGTTATGTTACAATGTTTTTTATGATTATCCGAGGTACTGTGACATCCGTTTATTGGACAAACCGTCATATTAAAATAAAATATCGAGAGGTGCTGGCGCTACGATTCGACTTTGCGCACTGCTAACTAGGCCAAATGGCTTAGTTTTACTTGCCTCACTAAGCGTGCATGTTCGCGGTTTCTATGTGTTATTATTCTAAGGGTTCAGTAGTTCAGCCGTGAAACCGTAACAAACAGCTAGAGATTTTGCATTTACAATATAAGTGAGTGCATTATAATGCGTATGCACTGCGAAATAATAACGCTGTAATTAATAAATACAGAATAGAAGATAATTCCATTATTCTAGACATGATCCCGGGGACCTTGCTCATTTTTATGCCATTGAATGACGAGACGAGCACGCCGTTCGCCTGATGATAAGCAATACGACCACCCATAAACAGTAGCAACACCATTCAGCACCTTGAGTTACAAAATACGGTGTGGCATTCCACTGCGCTCGCCATCCTGAGACATAAGATGTTAAGTCTCATTATTTCCAGTAGTTGCACTGGCTACAATGTCCTTCAAACCGAAACACAACAGTGCATGCACACTGCTGCTTGGTGGCAGAAATAGACATTGCGGTGTAACCCACCCAGACGGAGTCTTACATATGAGAGACCTACCACCAGTGAAACTTCCTAACACAGTGCTCACGATACTGGCATCCATTGACATCTATGGTAATTTACCATTGGTGTGTCGCAGTTTGCTCAGTACACATCTCTAGGTAAAAAATGTGTCTCACCAAAAATCGAACCTCTACCATATTCTTCATAATGCCAAAACATTCGCGTCCCTAATAATTATAGAAATGAAATTCCTGTGACGTCATATCCTCATAACAGCATAGCGAGCGCCAAGGAATGCTTAGCTTGCCATATGACGTTATTAATCCAGGGCCGTACTCAGATATTAGGAAATAGTCCCTAACGCCCACGTCTGCACTTTAAAAAGTGGCGATAGCCTAGTTGGAAGTGGAACGGACTGCCGAGACGAATATCCGCATGTTCAAAATCCAAAGGCACACACTTCTGGCATTTCAAAAAGAATATGTGGGTATTCTCTGTGAACTATCACTCGCTTTAACGGTGAAGGAAAACATCGTGAGAAAACCTGTATTCCTGAGAAGTTCTCTAAATTTCAAAGGTATGTGAAGTCTACCAACCCGCACTAGGCCAGCATGGTGGACTTAAGGCCTAAACCCTCTAAGTTGTAGAGGCCCGTGCTCAGCAGTGGGCAGTATATAATACAGGGCTGGGAAACGGGCTATAAAATTAATTGTGGGTTCGATTTTAAATAGCTTCCAATCGGTAACTAATATTTGAATTACAAAATTAATTAATTATTAAAATGTATGACTTGACGAAAAAAATCCGTAACAAAGTAATATAAAGTAACGATTTTCATACAAGGTTTTCATTTAGAATTTTCGATTTCCTGCTGGTCTTCTAGACTTTCCTGATTTTTTTTGCTATTGTCTTGCCGTTTTTGAGTTTAAGCGAGTTTAACGAACAGCAAATCTCTTTTTATATATAGAGAGATATTGTCCTGTTAAGTTTCCTCGTTCGTAATATATATTGTGAGGTGTTCCTACTGGGGAAACCACGTTAAAAAAGCGCCGAGTGCACTACCTCAGAGGTGGCGCGGAAATACGTGAATAAAATAGAAAAAAATTAAAATACGACTTCCCCAAGGGCTGAAATCGCAATAACTCGAAAACGGTGCTTTGTAAGAAAAAAGTATTAATACTTTTTGTAATAATTTAATGTATCTTGACTTATCATACTTGTGCAATTATCTTCGCTTATGTGATGAATAATGTATTTTATTTTATCCACAATCCAATATCCATGGAATAAACTATAATCTAGATGAATAAAATTTAATTATCTACATATTCACACAACTGTAATCTTTAATTTATTTATAGTGTTATATAGTCCACATAAAACCTTTATTCACACTCACGTCTTTGCCCCCAGAGGTAGGCAGAGGCGCTACCAGTGCACCCACTTTTCGCTGTGCGTACTACGTCCCATGATATGACAGGTGGGAGCCTATAGCCGTGCCCATATAAAAATAATAATTTAAATAACATTGCACACTATAAAATAACACACCTGAATGAGTATCTGCTTATGCCAGCTGGCTCGAATATCTCTACAAAGTTGCAGTTACGGGTTGAAGAAGGTTTCGAATAGAGACAGTTTTGATAGATCCGCATCATTGCAATTTTGGAGTAATTTCTAGGAGCCTAATATCACGTAGTAGTTTATAGGTTTCGGATGCAAAAGTTTGTGTTGGTAGGTTCAAATTCTTTACCCAATTCTGTTATCAAAAATTTTGTTCCAATTTAAAGGGTATTGTATCCAAATTCCAAAGTTATCTAGATTTTATAAGAGCACTTTCAGATATTTCCAGATGGCGAATGCAGTTGCCTACCACGAAGAACTTTGTCATTGATTCTTTTGGATAATGTTACTGCCTTATTAATCGTTGCCTTTTGATGGCCATTATATAGTAAGAAAATTTACTACGTCAGGTCCCTGTGATCCTTATCCTTGGGCTGCTTTTTCGTCTTGTTATTCGCTTGTTTAAAAAATATACCTAGAGCCAATATTACCCGCTGTAATAAAAGAAATAAAACCGTAAGAAGGTACTTCGAGCTACTAAGGATTTATAAATAATAACGTTTGTTATATTAATGTGGATATCAAAAACAGATTTCTAAAAAAACTCTAAGCCTTATCCATTATTACGAATCAAAAGGTCAAAGGTTTACCGCCAACAGTCTCCTTTTGTATATTTTTAGGATAATCCATATAACAAGAAAAGCTGATTTAATGAACAAAAGTGGGATGTTTTCTGTGGGATGAGTACTTACAAAATACTTTTAATACAAAATACAAAATACTTTATTCATTATACAATTTACCTTACAGTTTGCTTGTAGTACCCAAACTAGACCTTAGAACTTACCTACGTTTTATTTCTAGACCAGACGGAGAACATAAGTAGGTAGAGTTATTAAAAGCAAAGTTTAGCGAATGCAGATTATAATTAACATAAAATAAAACATAGTGTAATTAGCTACGTGTTTTAACACGCTTTTATTAGTTTATACGTATGTATGTATGTCTGTACGTACGTAACTTACACTTTGAACATGATTTTGACCCACTTCAAAACGTAGAATTAAATCGAAATTTGGCATACTTATCAAGGACCGATGGCAATACAATGTTTTAAAAATTTTAAAGGTAAGGTTATAATAATATAATATCCCTTCCTAACCGATTTTGGCCACGGAGGCCAATCTCAACGGAGATCAGCCAGATACGCAGGAGATATTATAGTGCACAAGTGTGTGCGCAATACACAGGTGCACTCGCAATTCCTTCACTCTCATAGTCCGGTGAGAAGGCAATCCGTCATGATCGGAGGGAGATCAGGCACAGGACCAACAGCTTTACGTACTTTCCGAGGCACGGGGGTATCACACCGCCAACTTCCTGACTTCGAGCTGCAACTGAGTAATTTTTAAGATGGAAAAATCCAGTCACAATATAATATCATACCTGTATTATATACTGACCCATTGCCGGGCGCGAGCCTCCTCTACTACTGAGAGGGTTGAGGCCTTCTCAGATGTGCAGGTTTCCTCACGGTGTTTTACTTCGCCGTTAAAGCTAACAATAACTCAAAGAATACGCACATATTTTAGAAATGTCAGAAGTGCATGCCCTTGGGTTTAGAATCTGGGCATTCGTCTCGGTCGTCCGTTCCACTTTTAAGTTCTAACTAGGCTGTGGCAGATAATCAGGCAAGGCTGGCTTGTTAAAAAATAATTATAGTTATGTTTTCAGTATTTTCTTGTATCATAATGAATGGTACGTCACACCTAAACCAGTTAATTACTTAAGATCCAAATGATGGCATCACAAAAGTCAATGAAACTGCAATGACCTTGAAAATAATTTAAAAAATAATTCAGGTGCTGACTACTGAGTCCTGAGAGACAAGTTTGTCGGTAATACCGAAAAAAATGTCAAGTGGCTAAATAAACGAAGCTTACAAAATGTCCCAAAATCCAACATAGCAGCAATGGCCTGTACAACGTAAAAGAATAAAAAAAATATATCGCTTTTATAATAGTTTTGATAAACTAGTCGTATTTTTAAAATGATCTGCAATAAAAAGAGACAATATAACGATACCTCTCCTCTCAATAGACCTCTTTAAAGATTGTCTATAAACGCCTAATAGAAAAATTATAGCAAAATGAAGTTACGGCGATACTGCATTTACTAAACCAAACGCCTACTAATATTAATAATGCAAATACTGCAGTTCAGTAACATTGCTAAAGATATCAAGCAGTGTAATAAATTCTGTGGACATAAATTATAGTGCAGGTCGCAGGACAGACAAGTACTCAGGTTGAAATTAGTTTCACATTTGTTTTAATAGAAATTGGAGAGTTTCTAATGGACTAACAGTTAAAAATGTTAGCTTGATAAATTTCGTGATTTTTTACAAATAGATACGTTACATTAACATTGAATAAGTCAGTTTCCAAATTCTTACTCGTTAGGTACAATTATTAGTACGCAGAAACTATCTCATAAAGACACTTACTAACACCCAAACACCTATACGTATATGCGGATCACATGCAAATCATATCTTGGTTAATGGATCGAAATTCGAAACCCTAATGTAACACTAACAACTTATTAGAATTAGGTACATAATAGGCTTCGTATTTTTTTGCAGTTACATGAGACGAGCATGCCATTAACTGGCAAAAAAGGTCCCGAGTGGAGACCACGTACTGACAAGCGCAGCGTCGGCCGTCCACCTGCAAGGTGGACAGACGACTTGATAAAAGCCGCAGGAACGCCATGGATCCAGGCCGCTTTTGACAAGTCCATCTGGAAATCTTTGGGGGAGGCCTATGTTCAGCAGTGGACGTCATGTGGCTGATGATGATGAAATGATACAAAGCAACGCTGCACAGAACTTTGAATTACAAAATACTGCATGGCACTCTACTGCGCTCGTCACCCTGAGACATAAGGTGTTACGTCTCATACATCATACACACACACACACACTCACGCCTGTTATCCCCGAAGGGGTTGGCAGAGGCACAACTAGTGCACCCACTTTTTGCCGTTATTCCGTCCCATTATGTGATAGGGGGCGAGCCTATCGCCATATCGGGCTCAAATTCCAGACTACGGGCTGATACTGAATAGAAAACTCAATATCACTTTGCTCAACCCGGGGATCGAACCCGAGACCTCAGCTTTGCAGTCATAAATCATAATACCCAGTAATTACGCTGACTACAGTGTCCTTCAAACCGGAACACTACAGTGCATGCACACTACTGCTTGACGGTAAAAATAGACATTGCGGTGATACCTACGCAAATGGTCCCTCGCATACGAGAGATACATAATAAAAACCGAAAGTAGGTACATATCTGTCGGTTCTATATTTTTGGTGTTTCAACAATGCATTCCTTTAAGCCTTTTTAAGCACTTATCTAGACTACCCTGAATGCTTTATCACAATGTTACATGAACTGTATTAGCGTGAAATATTCAAAGTTCTTCGATTTAGAAAGTAAGTACAGGCAAATGTTTGTGAACTCTGTTGATTTATTCATAAAGATGTTCTGCATGGAGTGGTATTGTTGGCATTTTTGATTTATTTTATTGAACAAGCTAAGTTTTATGGAAATTAATAACTATTATGCTGCAGAAAGTTTGAACTCACTTCCTTATTCCCTACTCACACACAAATTCCCCTTTATCCACGAAGGGAAAAGTGAGTCGAACACACTTTTCGCCTTGTGTATTCCGTGATTCGTCCCAGGATTTGATTGGGGCGTGGCTTTTCCCATATCGGGCACTAAATCCAGACTTCGGGCTGATACTGTGCGGAAACACACAATATGCCTAAATCTGTATGCTAGAAGTATGTTGTCTGCCAGTTATAATAAATGTTTCTTAATATAGAGACAACAAATTTAAGTGAACGACCAAGCAATATTTGGTAGAGTATACATATTTTATAAAGGCCCTGGTATACCCAATTTTCAAAATGACCGGAACGAATATAACTTTTGAGTCAAACAAGCTATGATTCCTCAAAATCGCCCAACAAACAAATTTACTATTTATTGACTGAAGTATAATAAATTAATGAAAAAAAATGAAAATGTAATAATTCCTATTTGAACGTTTTTAACTTCATCACGCTAATTTAAGCTACATGATTAATATGAATCGATGCTAAAGTATCCTAAAATAATAGTGACCCATATAAATAGACCATGTTTGTCTCCTTGAGCTAATTGCGACGGCCTCGTGCTGTCCTAAAACGGAACGGCAACTAATGATATCAGCTTCGTAATATCGGGTAACACATGAGAATATAAACGTATACAAATTCCAATGTTGCGTATTTTTTATGTTATTCAGTGCAACTTTTACTCTTAACTTAGCCGGATAAGTCATTCCGGGGTTTAGTAGGTTAGTAGCCTACAGCGTTCATATTAATGAAATTTTCAGAATTATGTCAGTACTTTCAGAGAATACCAACTTTATGAACTTACTAACAAACTCTACGATTTTGTAGAACTAGGAGATGGACCACTAGATAGTATGTTCTTACTATTATGATTTGTGGTGTAAAAAAATCAAATTCGAATATACCATAGTGGTCCAGGTAAGGGTGTTGTGGGATTAGCCTGTGTCCTATATCTAGTTTCAAACAGGACGAGACAATCCGAACAGGCTAAATTATAGAATTACTAGCTTTTGCCCGCGGCTCCGCCCGCATTAAAAAGTTTTTCCGGGATAAAAGTCCCGGTTTATATTTTCCCGGGATAAAAAGTAGCCTATGTGTTAATCCAGGACATGATCTACCCGTGTGCCAAATTCCATCGAAATCCGTTCAGTAGTTTTTGCGTGAAAGAGGAACAAACATCCTTACATCCATACATCCAAACATCCAAACATCCAAACATCCATACATTCTTACAAACTTTCGCCTTTATAATATTAGTAGGATTTGAGTACCTACCTAAGAGTACCTAATATCATTTTTATCAAAGCGTATGAGACGCTTGCCTAGTTTTCGTCTCTACGATAATGTAACTAACCTATCTTATTTGTTAATGTGACATGAATTTGTAACTTATACAGCATATAAACCTATGTGGTAATTTATGCATATAATATCCAATTATTGCAATACAAAATCATAAAATTGTGTCGACAAGCGTCGAATAAACCTCTCATCGCCCAAACTTTATCTGGACCCCAGTCCACTTATCATCAGGTGCGGTGGAATGAATTTTCCATATGAATCTCATGTAAACTAACCAGCCTCACACAGCCTCGTTGCAGCATACTTGCCATGATGCCGTAAGATTCTGGATCCAATTCTTAGTTCAGAAATTTTGACTTCGTAAAAGCTTTTAGAAAAAATCACATTACCCAGTCCTGTAAAACGAAGTGCTAGTTTGAATTTGAATAACCTCTGCGCACTTAAAAGCATCTTGTTTATGAACGTTTTAATTGCGTACTTAAGCCTATTAGTCACGAAATTCTTTCATATTTATGCAGTCAGGTGGTTTTCGCACCAAAACATTCTAAATCAACAATCAAGCGTACGTGATGATCATCGCAGACACGTTACACAATAACGGCGTTGTGTTACACTATGCGAGTATCGTTGGACTTAATAACGTACTTCGGAGAATTCTCCGTAATTTCGAAGGTGTGTCAGCTTGAATGAGGCCAGCATGGAACTAAAGTAGGAGGCAGGCTTTCGCATACGCTTCCTCTCAGTAGGACATGTATAATTGTCTTCTATTTGTCCTTACCCGACATAATGAGGGTTCGCAACAAGGACTTGGTTTTCACGAATATGGAAGTAATTTTAGCTTTACACGACCGAGCCGACCGACCAAGCAAGCGCAGCGTTGGACGCCTTCCTACTAGGTGGATAGACAACCTCGTAAAGGTCGCAGGAACCCGCAGGATGCAGGGCGCTTCTAACAGATTGGTCTGGAAATCTTTGAGGGAGACCTATATTCAGCAATGGAATTCTAAATGCTGAAGAAGAAAAAAAGAAGAAGACCTATTACCCGATGACTGACGTAGACTAGGAGATCCATTCCTATGTTATAACAAAAAGGGTTTCCTAAATCTGGGATACCGGGTTATCGAATCCAGGAGCCCTTGACAAGCGGAAAAATGCCTTTCTACAATTGTTAAAGCTAACGTTATGTATGAAAATGACATTCTAGCGATAGACTTGAGTTACAAAGTACTGTGTGGCATTGCACTGCGCTCGTCATCCTGAGACATAAGATCTTAAGTCTCATTATGTCCAGTTTTTACACTGGCTAGAATGTCCTTCAAACCGAAACACAATAGTGCATGCACACTGCTGCTTGGCGGTAGAAATAGGCATTGCGGTGAGACCCACCCAGACGGATCCTTACATTCGAGAGACCTACCACAAGTAAACTTATCGAGAGGATATAATTCTAATACATTTTCTTTTTGTTTTCTATTGCTTTTGTGGCTACAGCCCCTGAGCCTTCCGCTTCACAGCTGTAGATCAAGGAGGAATTAGTATAATACAGACCTTATGTTTTATAAGTAATAGAATATTAAATTTAAACAATTTGTAATAAAATTTTAAAATTCCTTGCCAGCTGCAGCACAGTATATAGGTACTATATACGCTTATGTTTCCAGAGATTTTCAATTTGAAAAATACTGCCGTTTAACCCCGAGCTGGAATTGTAGACTGACACTGCTCTATTATTTCTCTAGCTACTCTTTTAGGGTTATTTTAGACGTGACCTTATAATGCCTCAGTGTTTCTAGTGTGTACAAAGACTATTCTAAAAAAACTAAGGCAATGGTCTCCAAGTACTAACTATATAATTTAAAATCTATACTTGAATATTATAAAGCTGAAGAGTTTGTTTGGTTGAACGCGTTAATCTCAGGAACTACTGAACTGATTTTGAAAATTCATTCAATAATAGGAAGCTACATAACTCCCGAGTGCTATAGGTTAGATTATGTAGTCTAGTCTGTATGTAGTCTAGTAATAGGCTACTTTTTATTTCGGAAAAATATTTTTATCCCGGAAAACATTCACACGGTCGGAGCCGCAAGTAATAAAGATATAAGTGCAATACATCATTATTGTTTGACCGTAGGCATAAAAACAACTGCATCAAGCCAAACATCTCCAACTAAATGCACTTCCACTAATCGCCTGTTTCATATCAACTTGTTGTTCAAATGTTCTATGAAAAACGATTGTATGAACTTTATTGTTTCTCAAAACAAAACAAAGCCTACCATGTAATTCTGAAAACATTGGAGCAGACAGCACGGCACCGTATTCCGCGCTCATTACAGGAATAATCTTACCGATTCTGGAATTGTTCAATAGTTGCATGTAATCTATTGTTTACAAAATAATTGACCCAGTTCCACAGAACAATACATTTCATCAACAAATTTGCTTTTTCGGCTTTTACATCGCTATTACGTATACAGAGAGTGCAATATCCTCTGAAATTGCAATTTGAAAACTTGTCTGTAGTACAATCAGGTGAATGGAGTTTACGTTACCACAATGCGTGAATCATTCATAGTACATTTAGGTTCCAATTACGTTCTTAGATGCCCATAATGTCCAACACGTGGTAGTAAACATCAGATTACGGTTTCTTAAAACGCAAATGACTGTGTGATGTAGGCCATACACTTAATCGAACCTATTTAACGGTTTCAAGACGCACATGAAAAAAAAGTGACAACACATAAAATAAGATTTTTAGATATAAACTAGCTGACCCGGCAAACGTTGTTTTGCCATATAAATAATTTCCTAGCAATTTCTAGAAACTAAAATGGCTATTAAAAAATAAGGGTTGATCGTAGAGGGGTGAAAATTTAGGGTTGTAGGTATTTTTGTATGCTGTATCATAAAAAAATTAAAACAAAAAATTTTGTCTGAAAAATAAAAAAAAAATTTAGGGGTGGTCCACCCTTAACATTTGGGGGGATGAAAAATAGATGTTGGCCGATTCTCATAGATACCGGATAAGCACAAAAAATTTCATCAAAATCGGTCAAGCCGTTTCGGAGGAGTATGGCAACGAAAACTGTGACACGAGAATTTTATATATATAGAGATACATTAGGAAATACACAAGACAAAAATAAGTAAGACAGTATAAAAATAAGTTTTCTGAAAACTTTGCAGCCTTCATGGTCACGGGGCGGACTGAGATGTTAGTTGTCCAAAATGAAGAGTTAGAATATCTACCTACATTTACCAATTAATTAAAAGAAAACAAAACACCCGACTGCGTCAAACTCTGCCATATTTATATGTTTTATTGAAGAACTGAAAAGACAGAAACAAGATTTTTATTTGAATATTTTATTTTGGTTTTGAATAATCTTAGTTGACAGTGTTCTCAAACGCAGTCGGAGGCATCTGCTCATTCCGAGATTTTGTTACTCTACCTGTATCACGAACCAAATTATGAGAAGTGAGAGTGTTATGCCTCCGACAGCGTTCGTGAACACTGTCAACTTTTTTTTTTTATATAGTTTAGTGACTGCACTGCGCCTGATGGTAAGCACGGTGCACTCCAAATAGAGAATCGAATAGCTGCGGCGTTAGTCCGCAGATAGGTAGAAAAAGAAAGAACTCAGGGTTTAGGTTCGTGGTACGAGCTTTATTTTTGCATCTCCGCGTTACACCCGATACGTTTGCTGATGGTGTGCAAACGAGTCATTGGCCTGCGGGGTCTCCGACTCAGGCGAACGGCACGACGCTGATGCACGTGGCTGGCTCCGGCGACAGCTCGCCGGGCAGGTGGTATGGCCACGTGGTCGGCGCAGCGGTGGTGAGGCGGTCGGGGCTAGCGCACCCGACTGCGATGGTGGTGAGCACGTGGCGGGGCAGCTCCCGTGACGATGCCGGTGCGTACGTGGTCGGGGTCAGCACCCGCGATGATGGTGCGCGCGTGGCGGAGCAGCTTCCGCGACGCCGGTGAACAGCACGGAGTCAGCACCCCGTGCAAGAAAGGTGCGTCAACGCCGTACCGTAGAGGTGAACCCCAGCGGGAACAACGGTATGCGTGGCAGCACGTAGTTAGATAAGTCGTGGTGCCACGGCGAAGACGATTGCGAAAGAAGGGCCGCATGAGAGTGCACGCTTATTTATACGGTCGCCATTCCGACGTACGTCAAATGAATGACAACTCATTACACGACCAATCAGCACCCATAAGGGCTTCGATTGGTAGTTGAAACCATAGACAGTTTAACGTTCCATGCAACGCTACATGGCATCGGACGATTATCCCAAGCCATTCGACACAATCATGCCGGCCTGACCAGCTGCTTCTTCACGCTACGGCGGAAGGACCCAGGATTGTAGGAAGAAGGGAACACGTGCGCCGGCAAACTATTCCACAGCCTGATGGTGCGACAGAAGAAGGAACTATAGAACCTATTGGTTCGGGTCGTAATAGTTTTCACCTTCAAGCTGTGGCTTCGCGTGACCGCACGCGTGGTTCTGCTAAGGAAAGGAGAGGGCGGGATCAAATTAAACAACTCCTCAGAGCATTCACCATGATACAGAAGGTAGAACACGCTTAGAGAAGCGACATCTCTCCGCAACTGTAGCGACTCCAAGTTGCCCGTCACGTCTGCATCATTACAATGCGGATGGCCCGCCGCTGTAATCCATCCAAGGCATCAAGCAAGTATTAGGCGGAATCGTCCCATAGGTGCGAGCAATATTTCATTCCCGGCCGAACCTGCGCTTTATACAAACGGTAAAACTGCCCGGGTGTGAAAAAGCGACGCACCTTGTTCAGGATTCCAACCCTGCGAGAAGTGGCAGATATAACGCCTTCGATATGATTCCTTGGATTCAGATCACAGCGTATATCCATACCAAGGATACACAGGTCATTCCGCAATGAGTAGGGAACGCCCTGAAGAATGGGGAGGGGAGTAAATGGGGCTTTTTGCACGAAAAGACACAAGCCTGCGTTTTCTTGGCACTGAACTCAACCAGGTTGCTGGAACCCCATAAAGAAATGAAGTCCAGAGTCCGGCTAAGTTCAGAGACAAGGTTCTCGCGCCCCCTCTCGGTGTCCGCCCGCGAACTTGGGGGCCCGTAGAAGTATCGCCCATGAACCGTGCTATCGTCCGCATAGCAATGAATGTTACCGAGTGACAGCATATCATTGATATGCAGAAGAAACAGGGTGGGCGACAAGACTGAGCCCTGTGGTACTCCGGCGTTTACTGCCATGAGCTCCGAAGCGTGGCCATCTACGACGACACGGATTCTTCGCCCATGCAGAAAGCCAGAGATCCACGTACACAAGTTGTTAGGCAGACCATATGCCGGGAGCTTAGAAAGGAGACCACGGTGCCAGACCCTGTCAAATGCATTGGCTATGTCGAGGTTCATGGCTAGAGCCTCGCCATGCCTGTCAACCGCCTCCCCCCAGCGATGCAGGACATACGCTAGAAGGTCACCCGTTGATCGATTCCGACGAAACCCGTATTGTCTGTCACTGATCAACGAGTGATCCTCCAGGTAGCGGGTCAGTTGAGCGTTAATGATCCGCTCCATGACCTTGCATATCACCGAGGTTATGGCGATTGGACGGTAGTTGGCAGAGTCCGACCGATCACCTTTTTTGGGGATCGGTTGCACATTGGCCTCCCTCCAAGACTCAGGCACAATACCCGAGAGGTAGGACGCTTGGTAGAGGCGGGTCAGTGCAGGAGAGAACTCGGCTGCACATCGTTTCAAAACCACCTCTGGTATACCATCCGGCCCGCTGGCTTTCCGAAAATCGAGAAACCGCAGCTCCCGCCGTACGTGGCACTGCCTGATGCAGATATCTGACATTATGAATCCATAGTCAGGCAGCGCCGACGGCGGCTGGAAGCCACTGTCCTCGAGCCGGGAATTGCACGCAAAGAGATTTGCCAGCAGGGAGGCTTTCTCTTGCGGCTTGTGAGCCAGCGATTCGTCGGGTCACCTCAGCGGTGGCAGCGATGGACGGCAGAAGTTAGACTGGACGGCTTTGGCCAGGCTCCAATATGCACGGCTGCTCGAGGGATGGTTGGCCAAAGCACGCCCAATCCCACATATTCGCTGGGCATCCGCTCTTACATAGGCCTACTTGCAGGCCTTGGTGGCACTGTTGTAGGCTGCCCTGAGGAAGTCGATATTAGGATCCTTCGTTACGCGACCCCTAATCCAAGCGCGATACGCCGCCTGTTTGTCACCAACAGCGTCGACGCATGCGCGGTTGAACCAGGAGCGTCCTCGACCATTGCCAGCGATCTCAGAGAAAGGAATGTAGTATTCCATTCCTAACCTGATCTCGCACGTAATAGCTTCGGCACTCGCTGAAGGATCTTTTCCCCCAAAACAGCGCTGCCGCCAAGGGATGGAAGCGAAGTATTCCCGCATACCATCCCAATCTGCCGACGAGTAGTGCCAGACCCTCCGCTTGACTCGCACGGGACGTGGGGTTGAAACGGACGGTTCTGACGACTGGACCAGGCAGTGATCGGAAGTGCCCAGAGTGGCACTAACGGTCACTTGATACCCAGCTGGGTGACTCGTCAACAGAAGGTCCAGGATAGAAGTCGCATGACTCGCCACATCCGGGATCCTAGTTGGTTGGCTTACCAGCTGTGTCAGATCATGCGCCAGAGTGAATGCATGGGCAGTTCTGCCAGCATGGTTGGTCTTAGAGGAGCCCAACCACAACTCATGGTGCGCATTGAAATCCCCCAAAACCACCATCTCCGGAAACTGCACCTGCGCGTCTTCCGCCGCCAGGCTAAGGTACCTGAACAGCCGAGTCGTCTCATCGTTCCCGTTGTGTGGCCTGTATAGGCACACGTAGACACGGCTCAGGGAGCCAAGGCCAACGTGCACCCACAAAGCGGAGAAGGAGGGGTCCTCCATGCAGCGCAGACGGCGACAATAGACGTCCGACCGAACATACAAGCATACCCCGGCATTAGGCCTGAAGTTATCCTCGAGCGAATAGCCGGGGTACAACAAGTATGAAGTGTCGGCTGGACGACGAATTTGTGTCTCCGTCAAGAAGAGCAGGGCAGGCCTGGCCGTTTCTAGAGGGTGGTGGACGGCATTAAGGTTAGTATGGAGTCCGCGGATGTTGGCGAACTCCATAGTGAAAGCGGTGGTGGGGTTGAGCACCGCTGTAGAACCTGCTTTCTTTGTAGGCACTGTCATGAAGGGTTGCGTGAAGAAGCTTCGGGAAGCCTGAATCAGGGCACTCAATGAACCGATTGGGCCCCAGAACACGAGAGCCGGGAATAGGTGAATTGATCCGCCGGACGGAAGGGCCCTCATACCTTTCCGGGATAGGCCGCCGGGACCCCATATCCGGTCACCAGCCGGCACGACGGACCCACCCAAGATTATGCGCGGCATGGTGAGGCAGCCTCTCGAGGTGGTTAGGCACGATTGGGCCCCTGTACTATACCGCGGGCGGCCAGCGGGTCAACCGTTTCTACGGGTCTCCCTGGCCGGCGGATCAATACGCCACTCCCGATCTGTGATCTAGAATTACCCATCACGGAACAACCTCATACCCAAACACAGGCTCCCCGAGAAACCCGGAGAGTACCGGCTGATCCCGGAGATTATACAAAACCAAAATAATATAATCAAATTAAAATCTTGTTTCTGTCTTTTCAGTTCTACAATGAATTTAATAAAGATGGCAGATATTGACGCAGTAGGGTTTTTTGATTGTTTTTAATGTTTTTTTTAGTCCTTAATCTGAGTCTGCATTCACAGATTTTGAAAAATGTGTACTGTCAACAATAAAATAGGCAATTTATGCAAAACCTTTTTTGTTGTTTCTAAGGATTAAAAAACTCTATGAGACCATTAGAGGTTTCAGTACGTTTAAGGTCAGAAGTTACAAAAACATTCTGCATACTTTTCACAGAAAATGAGACTACAATTCGCTTTCAAACATAACAAATTTTGTGTTTAGGTTCGATGAATCTACTCGACTTCGACTCATCTATAATTTGCGAAAACAACAAAACATAAAATGAAAATTATGTCGATTCTTAACTGCGTTACTGTGACCGAAGAAAAATGAATGAACTCACTTTCCCATTTATTTAATTAGTAATAATACCTAACTGCAATGGACGACGTGGAGAAAACATCCTCGTATCGCTAAAATGAATACAAATTCTGGAAATTACATTTATGTAAAGGACCTAAAAGGAAAACTATGTTATGTCAGGGTTTTCGACAACCTCGTCACTAGACATGACACATAATACATACAATTTAAATATTTTTATAGGTATGTATAATTTATGTGCTTAGGCACATATATTTATGCAAAATAATATTGTTTACAATGTATGTCAATAGGTATGTCAAAATATTATTATGGGAATTACAACGTGATATGGGACTTGTTATTTCCTTAGGTTACTAAATATAGTTACTACACATTATTTTGCGATATCAGTTGTAGGTTGTAGGTACTATATATTTCAGATTATAGTATCCTGTATTGTAACACGCTGTACGCTATAACATACTTTATAACTCAATGAAATATCCTCTGTACAGTACTGTACTTTGTAACTCAAGGTGCTGGATGGTGTTGCTACTGTTTATGGGTGGTCGTATCGTTTACCATCATGCGAACAGCATGCTCGTCTCATCATTCAATACAATAAATAAAAATAAGATCTAAAGTAAATTCCATATTATTAAAATTTTATACGAAATGCATGCATAACTGGCTCTCGTTGAAAAGCAGTGTCATGTGAACCTCCTGATCGACGCTGAGTCTATGGTCTTTTTGGCTATACTTCGGGCACAGGTGGTTAACGTCTATTGGTATTAGCATTTTAATTTAAAAATCGAACAAATCGGTATTTATTAAGAAACTTCCACGTGTATAGTTTTTATACTTCCAACTTTTTTTATACAGGCACGCCAATGTGACGCCAATGCACTTGATGCTATGCGGAGAGGGGTTCAGATATACTGTGGACTGCGATGCTTATTCCTAGTCAGTCGACACTGGATATGTACAGCCTGATCCCTGAACACGGCACGTGGGCCGCGATAGACTAACCTGGGACTCTTTGTTAGGGTGTATCATCTCGACTCAGACCATACAGGCTGAACCGTAAATGCGATGTCGGGACAAGCTAATGCAACCTATTATTTGTATTCTGACATACGCAGATGGGGTAGCGTGCAAAACTTAGTTTAATTCTGAAATTAGCAGGTCACAAATATCTGAGCCGATTCCGGCAGCCATTAACTAGTGACATTAAGCAGGTACGACTAACTGTCAGTAATTTTAGAACGAGTCGTCCAGAAGAAATAGTTGTACCTATGTTGGATACATAATGTAGAGACGAACGAAAAATGAGACTCCATTAGATCGAAATCCCAAATCCCGAATACAAAAGCAATCTAAGATTCAATCAAATGAGATACAACAAAAATGTTAACGTAGTTATCAAAAATGTATCTTACAATTTAATTGATTGTAATTTGTTTTTTGTCCAATAAAATAAATAAATAATAAGAGGAAAAACGGGAACCTATTTTTGACCAAGAAAATATCTCTCATTCTTAAGTCGTGCATCTTTTTTTTCACAGACTTTGGAACTACCTAAAATTTATAGCTTATTATGACCGTTTTTTTTTTGGTTTCGCGGAGAAAGTGCGTTACCACTACCGCCCGGCCTTCGTGGGGGGCGACCGAGCGGTTATGTTGGAGTCACCGTGCCTTACGACCCGGCGTTGAGCCGCCCGGAGAGATGGAAAACATCGGGCGACCGCCGGGCCGAGTCCCTAACCTATGTACACCGCACGGCATACCAACTAAAACTCCGCGGTGGCCTTCTTCGGCGCATTAGGGACGGCTGCGGGCTTCCTCGGACAAAGAGTGTCTAAGTTGTCGTCCGCAACCGCCCCTGCGCGGTGCCGCTTGGTGCGGCCCGTCTCCTGTTATGGGGGGGCTCAGAAGCCTCCGCACACCGAAGGACGCTCTCAGCGTCTACGGCAGCGTGAGGCCAACCAGCCACGGTGCCATCCATCACGGGAGTCACAATAATGTGTAATGACGGACACCCCCCTGCCGCCCGCCCGTGACCCCCGGTGGCCCCTATTAGTCGCCTTTTACGACAGGCATGGGATACCGTGTTGGAATTCTCCAAACGCCCCCAATCCACAGGGCGGGAGACGCCGGTCAGTCGTCCACCCGGCGCCTCCTTCGTCTCCTCTGGTGGCGGGAGGGATCTTCCCGCTCCCGATCCCTCTCGGCACTCTCCTTCTGCGAGAGGACCACCTCGCAGAAGTGGGCCACCACACGCCAGGCCTCCCGACTGCCGACCATGGAAGCGACCACGGCCGGCAGCGAGAGGTCTAGCTCATTATGACCTGCCTCAACGTCCTCAAAAACGTCATAGTACTGATTACCTACGCATTTCTAACACGTAGTACAAACATTAAACAACAATAGATTTCGTTAATCATCAAAAACACAAAACAACGCAATATCTACTTGTCAACAAAGATTGCAAGTTGCAATCTCGCAAACACCTTGCCGGCCTCGATATCTCGTAAAAATGTGAACTCGTATTACAGTAGAAGGTGGCCCAAATGCAATATAAACAACATCAATAGTCTCTTATTACATAGATCAATCATAATTATAGATAAACAGAGTAAAGCTGCGTCGGCCGTTACATAATGCAAAACATAGGAAATGCTCCCATTATGCACATAACATAATATTACGACATATTTGTTTGTGGATGTCAGCATCCGTGGCGAAAATAACATTAATGTGAAGGAATCGATGACTTAACAGCTTCAAATGCGCGTAGGACACTTATTTAATGTTCCCATGCTATCAAAAGTAGGTAGGTACTAAGAGTGAAATGACGCACTAAACGGATATTTTACATGACGATTGACGTCTTATTTATTCACAAAACACTTGCAACTGATCACACAGTGTGAATTGCAGCAAAGCAAACAAGGAACTAAACTGTTACAAGACCCTTAAGGGTTTGTAAATGAATGACATGAACTGAAATTAGATCTTGCAGATCACAGATCACAAATGTGTATGATTTTGAACAGCCACAAGACAGCACCGCACCACACAGCACAGTACTGCAAGAGAATTACAGAACTCATAAACTAAAGAGGAGAATTGCAAACTTGTAAACCGATGATTAAAAATAAAAATTGCAATGTACTCACTACTCAGGATTTGTACGGCCTCTGACAACTTCAATAGCCAAGTGGTTGCGGCTTATGGAAGAAAAATAGCTTGCGTTACTTGCGGTCGAAACTCAAAGCTATAAAGTTACATAGGTTTTCTGTAAAGCAACAAAACCAACTTGTGAAATACCTACGTTTAATACTTATCCAAAACAAATTTTTAATAACTTTATTATTAACTTATGCTAAATGTAAGAAGCCTTCGTGTATCACAAAATTCTATGTTAAATTACAGAATTAAACAAACTTATTCTCTCATGTCCTCGAGTTAAAACATATTTTAAAATTGCTTAATTTATTGCAAATGTTATGGTTTATTAAATTCCATCGCACAATAATAATACTGACACATCTCTTAGCTATCAGGAATATAAAGTAAACGTGATTATATTTGCATAGCTTTGGGGTAGCGGTTTGGGATAAACAGGGAGGTCTCATAAAGGCAGAGGCTTATGCAGTGACGGCAGGGGGAAATAATACACATGTCTTGATCAAAACGAAGTCTTGATAAAGACGGATCATAAACAAAATGCCTACTAGTAAATTTATTAAAGAATAACTTCTGCCCGCGGCTCCGCCCACGTTTAAAAGTTTTTCCGGGATAAAACTCCCGCTTTATATTTTCTCGGGATAAAAAGTAGCCTATTTGTTAATCCAGGACATGATCTCCACCCGTGTGCCAAATTTCATCGAAATCCATTCAGTAGTTTTTGCGTGAAAGAGTAACAAACGTATGTTTGTTACTAAAAATACATCCATACATTGTTACAAACTTTCGCGTTTATAATATTTTTTAAAGATTTGCATTCCCAAAACCGCCACATTTCCAGTTCTACTTAAAAAAAAAGTCCCCCATCATAATCCTGAATCAGTGCTTGCCTGGCTTGGTGCTAAAGAATTTACATGTTTATAATGAACAAACTTGGAAATTGACGCGCAGATATTCTTTAAATAGAAGTGCCTTTATTTTTCAATGAAGGACATTGTGTGTCGTTGTGACTGTAATTTTTATGTTATTTCGTAGTTATAATATTGTTTATTCCACCTGTGCTAGATAGAATTACACTCGTATGCAAGATACCGTCTGGACATCATCCTTAAAGAATAATGATTTAATCCATATGCTTTTTACTTTAACTGCACATGATTTTTGCGTAACCGGATTGAATTTAGTCCCAGGGTCATAGCTTTTTCTAATATAAAGATTGATATTAGGCAAAGGGCACAAGACTGACTTGAGACCAGCACGTGAAAATACATGTATGTGGTTCTTGACCTGGGAGATGGGGACGATGTATAAAAAAAATTTGCCGTCGACCAAGAATGGAAGTCATTGCACTCTTTTACAAGAGCAGCATTGTGAATCTTGAACAATGTGTACATAAAGGTTAGTGAATTCTTGTCTGCATTTTGCAACGGTACCGCATACTTCGGCGCTGATATTTGCATTTTTTTTTAAGAGATATCTTTTGTTTTCAAGTAGTTTTTTGTTTTTGTTGGAGTAATTCTTATGCAGAAGATTGCGATGGCTTATTTTGTTCACAACCTCTACAGCATGTAGTCAGAACGGCAAAAATGAGGGTGCTTCGGGTGGCTGCACGGTGTCCTTAATTTTATCCATAGGAGAGAAAAATCAAAGCAAAAATTACCATGCTTAGCATCCTGACAAAATGTTTTCTTTGGAATCAACCAAAAGGTATTCTTTAGAAACAAAATCATGACGTAATCGGTGTTAATGTAAAAAGCAGCGATTTTTTTTAGCGACCCAGCAAATAGCTAGATCGGGTACTGGGTGGTCATTATATTGTTTTTTTTAATACAACAAGACCATTATGATCTTTGAGTATATAACCAATGTTAAATGATCTAAGATTATGATTTATAGCATAATAGTCTTTGGTCGTCACTTCACGGTAGCAGCGCTCCGAATATTCTCGAAATTGCTGACATCTAGAGGAATGAAACATCCCCTCATTTACAGAACAATCATGAAATTAGAAATAAAAAAAAAGAAAACAAGTAGCAGGTTACATCAACAGAAGAATATAAATACCTTTCCATATCACGTTTGATAGCAGCGTAAAAAAAAGAAAGGATAGTTTCTGTCCAATTCAATTTATTCCACAAGGTCCAGCGTATGCCGAACGCCCATGTCACAAAAAATAAAAGCTAAAAAAATGTTCGTAGCAGTGTTTGGCACAGATCAATCGTCCACGTGCACTATGAATAGTGGAAAAAATTATGAAGAATATACCTAACTGAATACTATTCACATTTGACTACCTCAGTGGCGTAGTTGTATTGCGTACGAGTTACGAGTACGATTTGCGCGCTGAGGTCCTGGGTTCGAATCCCGGGTCGGGGCAAAAAAAATTGTGACTGGGTTTTTCCTTCTTAAAAAAATGACTCAGTCACAGCTCGGAGTCAGGAAGTTGGCGGTGTGATACCCCCGTACCTCGGAAAGCACGTAAAGCCGTTAGTCCTGCGCCTGACCTCTCTCCGGTCATGTCGGATTACCGTCTCATCGGACTATGAGAGTGAAGGAATAGCGAGTGCATTGTGTGTGTATTGCGCACACACTATAATATCTCCTGCGTACCTGGCTGATCTCCGTTGAGATTGGCCGCCGTGGCCGAAATTGGCTAGGAGGATTTTATTTCATTTTCATTCGCATTTACATTTTATTTCCTGACTTTCATTTACATTGTTTCTTTGCGTACTCGCATAATCCAAAAATTTTTGCTTCAATACAATTTTGGATGAAATACCAAATATTTAAAAAGCTAATAAGGGCATTCCTTGTATTTCTAAGAGGATCCCCATGTGAAAACGTACATCTGGGACTCTGGGCCATCAAGGAGCACTATCTACTGGGTGAAAATACCATAACCAACGTACGTCCATCTCGCCCATTTCTTGCCCAGACCGCCTGTATCGAATTGGAAGAATTCATGCGATAAGTAGTTATAAAAACTTTTGCACCATATCTGGAATCACAATCGATACTGGTCGGAAAAACTGGATTTAAAAAAAAAACAATGCTGCGAAGCACGAACCCAACACGTGGCTTATGAGCAGTGTAAAATGTAAATGCGCGCCAAGAATTACGAATGCGCTTTATTGTGCGATTTAAAAATGTTTAACGTGTATGTTTGTGAATTCAACGGAATGTAAAGATGTTTTTAAATTCACTTAATCCGAGTTTGATGGTCTTGTGAGTAATTGCAAGTATTCGTGTACTTTAATATTATTTATGAAAAGTACAAAATAGAAAATCCGGTGTCTATTTTTAGTTAGCATGCCCTCAACTTAATTAGGGGAACAGTACATTCATTTATAATTATCACTTTCACATAGCTAAATCTTGACAGTAGGTCGGTAACGGTTCCTTTCGGCCGACATCGGGCGGGACAACTGTTAAGAAAAGATCAATGACCCCCAAAACCATGGTTCCGTTACGCACTCAAATCATCTCATAACCTTTTACTGCATCTTTATAATTCGTTTTTAAATTTAAAAAACAAGTCGTAAATGTTCTCTTACAAATATTGTGTAACACTGGCCAATGTATTTTTATTTTTTCTTGACTTTTTTTATTTAGGGGCCAGTGTCTTGAAATGTTGAAGCGTCGCATACAATTTATTTGTCTTAAAAAATGCTTGGGGTATCAGTTAGAGCCGAGTACAACCCCAACGTCGCGTCGTAGTAGTCCTAAACAACGACTACTTACATTACTATCGCTGAGGTCACCTAACACGTGTGCCAATTGACTTCTCGTATGTCAATAGTACCGTCATACAAACAGCAAACATTTTACGCAATATCTCACCGAGAGTTTTATAGTACACATCACGGGCATACCTATAGCTTTCACATAAATACCAAAATGTACCACCTGGGCATCCATAGATCACGTATACACGCGGATTTTGCAGTCGCGCCTCAACGATACAGCCGTAATACAGCGTCCCCTGTTCAATCGCTGCATCTAAATTCCAAAATATGATTAATGCGTCATAGCGTTTTGGCAATTCTTAACAGTTTAGAGCATACTACCACTGAGCCTACTTTGAGTGCTGTTAAGAAACTGTGCTATAATAAATCATAATAACCAACTTTATAAATATTTTTCAAATTACATAATGTCGATTACAACAACCTTTTTTTTTTTTTTTTTTTTTTTTTTTTTTTCGCGGAGAAAGTGTGCTACCACTACCGCCCGGCCTTCGTGGGGGGCGACCAAGGGCGGATCCAGCTTTGGCGCCAGGGGGGGGGTCACATAGTCTTGGTCAAGTCACAAGAAGTTATAATTTAATTTTGAAAAGTAAAAAGTAGGTATCGTATTAATAAATGTAATTACTGTAGGTACTTAAAAATACCTACCTATATTTAAATTTTTTTTTTTTTTTTTAAGTCTTCTCCCGAAACGCGTTAATGTTTCCGTATTATTATAATGCTCTTTGTTTTAATGCGTTCGTTCTTTTAAACGTTCCATTAGAGGTTAGTTCTAGTTAGACATTACGCGTTAGTCGAAAAAAAGCGCGCACAAGTGTCACACGAAATTTGACATACGTAATATGAATGGTAGCGGCCGTGGCGGTGGCGCGACAAAATTCTTTTCGATGCGTTCGTTCCCGAATAATACGTTTGCCATCAAAGTATTATATTAAACTAGCTTTTGGTCGCAGCACCGCCCGCGTGAAAAAGATTTTCCGGTATAAAAGTCCCGCTTTATATTTTCAGGGAATAAAAAATAGCCTATGTATTAATCCAGGACATGATCTACGCACGTGCCAAATTTTATTGAAATGCGTTCAGTAATTTAGGAGATGTGCAGTAAGAAAAAAACATAAAAACACACAGACAGACAGAAAAGAATTACAATAATCACTGATTTGTGTTCCATTACTCTTCTGTAGTCGCTGCCTTTCTTTTTTATCACATTTCTTTAAATGTACGGACATACTGATTCTACTGCTTTATTAAATACACTTAGTATAGTACTATACAATCTTAGCTGGCTGGTATGACAATTCAAATTTTTCGCGACGCGAAAGCTTTGTGAGAACGTCTAACCAAAAATTCTAAAGTCGGCTACATAATTACAAATATTTATCATGTTTTCTATACATTATAAGAAATAGTGTCATACTTATTTAACATATTTGATTTAAAATTGTATAAATATACTGAAATAAAGAATAACATCTTGACTCCTATATCAACGCTTTTACAGTGTTGTTTTTTTCAGTTTATGAGCCTAATGTTTCGAAAGTTTTAAATCGCTTGGTAACGAAACGTACCTAAACGATTACTTTAAAAAATCTAAACTTTGGATGCAAATAAAACACAGCTGTACCTATATTTAAAAATTATGTTGTAAGTATGTTTTACAAACATATTTGAACAATGAGTTAGATATTTAAATTTAGATATAGAAGACTGAAAATGAAGATCTCCAAAGTAAATAATTTACCGTACCACTAAATTTGTGATTTAAATTTCAGTACACACATTATTTCTTTGTAATGTCCAATAACCAATTTAAATGTTATGAAAGGATAATCTTGAAATTCTATGGATAAAACAAAATGAACGACTAACAAAAACTATTATAATAAGAAAACCTCTTGATTGTAATGTATAAGATTTGATAATAATCTAACTCTATTTACATACGATAACAAAATCCTTGAATATAAAATCAATTGCATTCAAAAATCGATTATTTGTTGCAACCGATTTTTTGTTCTCTTCCCTACACACTATCCGACCTATAAGGAGTATTGATATCTTACTGATACTTCGAGGCAAATCAATGCCAAAATAACTTTCCATGCCTTTTTTAGTCTAATCAACAAGTTCAAAAACGTGAAAAATAGAGATAAAGGGCCTAAAAATATGAGGGATGGCTCATTCGATTCGTAATCACCTCTAGAAAAATGTTTTTGAAGGATTTTGGTGCAGGTTAAAAATTGCAATTGTTATTAACAAAATACGATGAAAAAAAAAGATAGTTGGTTTTTTGTTAATAACTCGAAAAATATTAACATTTAAGCAATTTTGAAAAAAGCTCGTTAAAGAGGAGGAAATTTCCAATAAAAAGTCCTAACTGCTGGAATTCTATCTCCATTATTTATAATTTTAAATAGACGTTGAAAATAGGGCTCCGCGCGGCAGTTACGGCATGCGCGCGCTGCCGCTAAAGAGAGTTCAGCAATAAAAATAATTTATTTATAACATAAAATGTGATTTTAAAAATTTGAAAAATTTCTTGTATCTTCTTAACACTTGAAAAAATCGAGCCCTGAAGAAAAAAAAGTTTAATCACCATTTTTCAAAAAGTTATTCAATTGTTAACTAACCAATTTTTTCCCAATCTCCATTGGCATAAACAATGTGATGAAAGGTCTAAATAATTGGCCTATAAATATTAAACTTTGTGGAGCCCTTTTGATACATGTACTTTATAAGATCCTGCGGTAAATTTTCATTAAAGTTTATTTATTTATTAATTATGATTTTTTATAACTATTGAAAAATTACAAAATTTATAAATTTTCAACGTCTAATTAAAATTATAAATAATGGAGATAGAATTCCGGGAATTAGGACTTTTTTATTGGGAAATTTCCTCCTCTTTAACGAGCTTTTTTCAAAATTGCTTAAATGTTAATATTTTTGGAGTTATTACAAACTATTTACAAAAACGAAATATCATTTCTTTTTCATCTTATTTTGTTAATAACAATTACAATTTTTAACCTGCACCAAAATCCTTCAAAAACATTTTTCTAGAGGTGATTACGAATCGAATGAGCCATCCCTCATATTTTTAGGCCCTTTATCTCTATTTTTCACGTTTTTGAATTTATTGATTAGACTATTTAACCCCATTAGGGAAGGAATTTCAATAAAATACGAAATATGTCTTCCATCAATTGTGTTAAAAAAGTTTACGCTAAATTTGAATTAGATTGGACTAGACATGGGCGCCGCCTAGGAAAAAGCCGGCGGCGGCGTGCTGGTAATTTTTGGTCGGCGGCGGCGTAACGCCGGCGGCGTGGATTTTTCCAATAAAAATTGAATATATAGGCCAATTAACCTATAGGTATAAAAATCCCTTGAGGACTCATGCTCCATCTGCCCTGTGGATTGGGGACGTTTGGAGAATTCCACTACGGTATCCCCTGTCTGTCGTAAAAGGCGACTAATAGGGGACACCGTGGGTCCCAGGCGGACGGCAGGGGGCTGTCCGTCTTTAATTTTGTGTTTTTTAGCACATTGTTGCAATCCCTGTGATGGACGGCCGCGTGGCAGGTAGGCCTCACGCTGCTGTTGACGCATGATCCCATCCATCCATGATTCCATCGCTCCGGGCGGCTCAACGTCGGGTCGTAAGGCACGCTGAATCCAGCATAACCGCTCAGTCGCCCCCCTTGAAGGTTGGGCGGTAGTAAGAAGTCACTTTCTTTGCGAAAAATAATAATAAAAAACACCCATGCTCCATGGCACTCGCGACTCTTTATCTTGTTTCGCGGAGTAGATGAAATGACCATTAAGGCCCTTTGGTGCCACCATCCCGTTATCAAAAATGACTGCGCGGTTATATCATTATCACCGCTTTTACGACCTAGCGTTACGCCGCTTATAGAGTTGGTAACCATCGGGCGACACACCAAGCTGGACCAAGTCTTTTAGTCTATCAGGGCAGTCAGGGCTTCGGCGGCAAATGTTTGCGCGTAGCCTTTTTCTTTGTGCCCTTTGTCAACCGCGGGCTCAGCCGCCGCTAGGCCCCGGCGAGAGAAAAGTGGAAAATAAAAGGGACCTCACAAAGCTGATATCGCCGACGTCCACGTTTGGTCAAGCGCCGCCATTGTAAACTACCACGGTATACGAAATGTATAACAAAGCACTTTGTTGCATTAGGGACCGCTTCATGATCCCATGGTCATATGCGCCTAATCATATGATCCGCAAATCTCCATCGAAAGGACGGGTAATATTCAGTTCTCCACCTCATGCCACGAATTTCTCTACTGCTGGCGGGAGGAGTCCGACCTTTCGTGTTCCTGCACCATCTCTTTTAATAAAAGGACTACCTGCGTACTCTTAGGCTATCAAAGATTAAAAACTCTTGCTGTGGTCTTGGTTAGCAACACAGCGACAGCGAGAGGCCTCGTCCTTTAAATGGCATAAAATCGCTATGCTCTCAATTAAGGCTAGCTAAAACTCCAATAAGTGTTAGGTTATATATTGGACCGTATATTGTAACCTCAAAGGCCGAGTGGACAGTTATGATGGGTTTGGGAGACCCCACGATCGCCTGTAGCCCCTATTAGTCGGCTTTTACGACAGATCGGGGATGCTGTAGTGGACTTCCCAGTAGTAAGGGATTCGACGGTTCTGGAGCACGTTCGGGGGTCGGTTGGCGCCACTCTGGCGTAGTTCGTCAATAATTTCGATTGCTCCAATTTCGCCGCGTACAATCCGCGAATTAACCCGCGGATTAAATTAATACCTACCGCGAATGATTCCGCGGATTTAATTAATACCTACCGCGAAAAATTCCGCGGATTTAATTAATACCTACCGCGAAAAATTCCGCGGATTTAATTAATACCTACCGCGAAAAATTCCGCGGATTTAATTAATACCTACCGCGAAAAATTCCGCGGATTTAATTCATACCAACCGCGAAAAATTCCGCGGATTTAATTAATACCTACCGCGAAAAATTCCGCGGATTTAATTAATACCTACCGCGAAAAATTCCGCGGATTTAATTCATACCAACCGCGAAAAATTCCGCGGATTCCATTTCATATCGCCCGCGAGATAGGTATAAACCGCGAATTGGAGTTGTATGGTTTACGGTCCCCTCAAGCTTGTACCTTTTCCCTTTGTTTCGTTGTGCTTTTGTATTTCTACTTTCTAACAGCGACCCTTTTTATTTGAAGAATACAAATGTCTTTGTTCCATATTCCTATGGGCTCGTGTTTCTACTTAAGAGCCGTTTACAATTACCCATTACTCACCCTTTATGCATTACGGGCATTGTTTATGATCCATAAAGCAATCGTTACAATACACCATACATTACTCAAATTCTAAGTAAAACCCTTCGGGTCTTCTCATTGTCAATGATTAACTACATGTCCATTATTTTAAACAACAGTTACGGATCCTATTATTCCCATTTCCTGATGCTATGTATTCAATGGAACGTTCAAAGTGAAAGTTGAACATGTTGGATCCTGTCTGCAAGGAAACAATACTCGCTCTCCATATAAAAGCCAAACTCAAAATCACATGGTATCGTATTCCACTCTGTGCTCTCTTCGAAGTGTGATCTCCAGTTGTTTGTAATAGTGAAGTGATAGTAAAACAGTGTAATAGTAAATACTGAAGCTGATATAAAATGAATGTAAGTACCTTCTTATACTTTGATCTAAAATTGTTATAACCAGATGTTTTATTAATTGTATATGTTATGTGTTGTTCACTGGGTTAATGCATTTTAGTTGTATTTGATCTCTTATTTAATTTATCAAAGTTACTGTAGTGCATTTTATTTCACATACCTATAAGTGTTTATCATACAATACTTCCTTAACCGATTTGTTTTATTTACAGTTTTATTTTCGTTACATTTGATCTCTTATTAAATTATCAATGTTACTTTAGTGTACATTTATACTTCGCATACCTATAAGTATTTATCATATAATACTTCCTTAACCGATTTGTTTTATTAACAGTTTTATTTCATTTTATTACAGTTTTCGGAAAATACTTTCAAAAATTACTATTATGCTGAAGATATAGATGAACCTAGTGATGAAGAAGGTACACTCGCCTTTAAAGTCAAAAAAGCGATAATAGCAAACAAAAGATCCATGGAATGCAATAACATTGACGAATTTTTCGAAAAACCTAAGAAAAAGAAGACAACGACAAAAAAATCATCTAGTGTTGGTAGAGCGACGAGTGGTGGTGTTTCATACATCAAAACAAACAGCGATGACAGCAGTTCTGCATCACACCTCATAAAAATTGAGGTGTATGATGTTAATAAAATAAAAAACATCGCACCGACGGAACAATGGAAACATGCTGATGTGCGAGTTAAATATTACGCAGACACCGAGAGTGATAAAAACTTGCAATGTATCAAGGACGCGGTATACAACATAACTAAACAGTTGGCGAGTAAGGACGATTGTGTGAAATATTTTATAGACAACGACAAATGAACAAAGTGCCAGTGCGTATCAGTGTTTTAAAATCATAACTTTAGTCATATACTTTATTCTAAGAAACTATTATTGTAATAACTATACCTATTTTAATTTAATTTACATTGTATTGTATTTTAACTTTGTACTCTTTTAAGTTACATGCTTAACAGATTACTTCGTTTTTTATTCTAGAACTCTTTGTGTTGTTGCTAAGTATTAATGTAAATAGTAATAAGTCTTTTTAGTGTTTTTCATGTTCATGCTTACGATTGTAAAGTTATTACGAACATTCATTAATTGTTTGGAAGAAGTATAAGTTTGTATGGGGTTATTAATTCTCAATAAAGAAAAATCATTCATTCATTTTCATATTTCATTTATTCTCCTCAAAACATGATTTAAATAAACTAGTTAAAAACACATCATTGCATATTGTATTATCACTAAATAATACTTGAAAATCTTTGAGACTCTTACCATAATATTTATAGTACAGATACATTAAACAGTACTCTCCACAAACTATAGTAAAGTCATTTTGAATTCGGCTTGTATTGTAATTCCACATTCTAGAATTCCTCGCTAAAAACATTCGGTGGTATCCTTGAGGTGGTCGACCGTATGAATCAAAGTACTGTCCAAAACCATTCTGATCTATGTGTATGGCAACCCAGTGAGAACCTGGTTTGTTATCAGAGTCTAAGTTGCTAACTACATATGTAGGAGTTACTACATGTATTGGTAGGCGATTGGCTGCATATACATTATATTCAATACATGGATCAATTTTCTTTAAGTAATTCTGTATTTCTATTGTATTCATTTTTATTTATCGAATCGCTGCAGAATCTTATCAAGTCGAATGATAAAGTGGTAATGTCGTATATAAGGTTAAGAAGACACTATTATGGTACTTATGTGGTAAGTTTTCTATTTTTGTGGGGTTGCAAGGATTATGGTAAAACAAAAATCTTAATATTTTTTAATTCATTTTATTCGTAACTTACATCTAACAGCAAATCTGAATCAAATTATTCATACTTAATCTAATCTTAAACAGTTAATTTTGTTTTCTTAACTACTATAATCTACTGAAATGTTGCGGTTTTTATCTATTTCAATAACATTATCAAACTCCGCATAAACAATACAATTAATAGTTTGTGATAAAGCTGTTTCAAAACGCACTTCTAATCTCACACTACCATGCTTTACAAGATTCCAATGACTTGAAGAGTTTGCTGATAAATCAGGTGTCAAATCAAATGCCAACATACAATACCCTTGAGCGTATTGTTCTCGGGATATCCCATTACCTTCATTTAGAAAGTGTATACCTGTTCCCGAAAACAATGTATGATATACTGAAGTAAAGTTATTGTTCTCAAATGAGGGTTGTAAAGCCTTTGATGGTATTTGTTGACCGTCTATGTATAAACTAAAAGTATTAATGTCATAATTTTGAAAGTTAAATGGGTTCTTAGTGAGGTTTCCATTGAAAGCAGCGTTATTTACAAATCCTACTATACACCTTTTAGGTAATTGCCCTAAGAAAATGTTATCTAGAGTTTTTCCTTGAACACCTGATGGTATTGTTAAAACTTTAACTTCAGCTCGAGTAATGGGGTATTTGGCTGTGGTAGAAGCTAAGACCTTTTGATGAGCAAGTAACACGCTGGGATTGATTCGTGCTCTACGAATTATCAAAGATGCATCCGTAATAGATACCTTTAATTTAAGGTCACCTGTAGAGGCCATGAGATTGAAATTTTCTCTAGAACGAACTAACTTAACACAAATATCAACACCATTGATTAAAAATTTTTCTTGATTGAATAAATCGCCATGCAAGTGACCAATCATTTCCAATTCTTTGCTTTCACTGGCTAGTTCTTGTCTCTTAGTAAATCCTTTATTAGTATCATCGGTGGAATCCATTTTTCCAGCCGTATCTTCATACCATAAGCCACAGGTGAGGTGAGAAGTTTTTGCCGCAGGAGCATAGTTCAATAAGTTTTCTATATACGCACGATAAGCATATGTGTTATTGGGTGGTGATACAAGTTTTTGATTTAAGTACACATCAAGTTGACTGAAGAGTGAGTGCAACCAATTGTTCACGGGAGCAACGACCGTAGATGCGGTGAGTTTGGTGTTATCTTGATTTACTATTTTCGCTTTCAAGTGAATTAACGTATGAGATAAATCTATGTAGTCATCTCCTGCCCCAGGAATTTGAAATTCTATAGGACCATCATCGGCAAGAGATGAAATTGGTTTATAATGGATCCAATTTCCACTTTCAATGCTAGTTTGAGTCGATGGCAATGCAAACAAATCCAATTCGGACTTAATACATTCACAAGAATGACTATGTAAAAAAGACATTTTAATTAATTGTTAGAAAATATGTCTTTAATTTGTTTTGGAGTAATTTTTGATTTTTTTAGAGCTTTCACTTTCGCGGTCAACGACGGAATGACTCCAGGTAGACGTTTTCGTTTTGTTATATATCCTGATCCAGACATATTGATTTTATTTATTTTTTCATCGGCCTTGCGTTTCAAGTTGGTACCAACTTCTTTAAGACGTGCTTTTATTGAATCTTCCATAGGTCGCGCACTAACCATATCTGTCAATAGCCCAACACCAGCACTTAATGCCTCTTTACCAACAGCTCGAACACCGCTAGACAGTAATGGTAAAACTGACCTAAACAATCCCCCAAGAAAACTACCGATTCCATGTCCTTTTTGATAAGGTGCCCCTTTATATACCACCCCTATGCCTGAACCAGCCTGATGAGAATAATACCGTTGATAAGGGCACGACATGTCGGAGCGTTCAAAATGCATTATAATTTTTTAAAATGTAGTTTAACACACACCGTTCCAAACTGAAATGGTATCTTTTGTCCGGTGCTCGACCTTATATCTATTTCGATGGTATCGAATTCTCTTCGCATTACTGATAAGTAATGTGGAGGTGAAAATACATGCATTTTATTCGCACCATAGATGTATTTTGAGGGATCTAATGGTATAACTCTTAGAAGAGGTGTCATTACATCACCTACAATTTGAGGTTCAACTATATCGCAGTAAACGAATAGTTGAGATGGTAACCCTAAATGTAAATTAGCTGGACATTTTGCTAAATTCTTTTCAACGAGATTTCTGTTTGGTTCAAATCCCAACTGTAAGCCTAGTTTAGGAGATAATGTCACAGATTTAATTGTTTCGTCTAATACAGAAACAGACACAAATTTGGATATATTATCGTAGCGGAATTTGATTTTTTCCCTTATATTATTTAATGCTGATAAAATATGGTTAATATTATCATAGTTTGTGGCAGGTATGTGAGTCTTATAATATACTGTGGATAGTTTGTCTTCATGGGGCATTTTCATGATTTTTGTTATGTAAATAACATTCTCATGATCTTGAACAGTAAACATGGTGCATGGATATTGGAATTCAACGATTCCTACACACCATTCTCCTTCCAATATTATGGGTTTGGGTAATTTTGTTGAAAAAATTGATGTTTTATTCTCAGGAAAGTATTCCATTGAACTATTGCTAAGTAAAGTTAAATAAAAATCCTTCATATTTTTTTCAAACTGGAAGCTAAAATCCAACTATTAAATTTGTTCGGATAACCTTTCCACTTAACTAACACTTGTTGTCTGTTGCCAGAGTAACGAGAGCTAATTATTTTATCGATCTTGTGTTCAATGGTGGGGTCATAAATGACCTTTTGTAATTCTCGTTCATAAAACGTTCCTACTATCTCTTCACCATCTAAATCTTTAATAGTATAAACAGGCCACGGAGTACGTTCTATTATAGAAGAAATCACAAATATTTCATCGCTCCAATTAGATTCATAACCTTTTTGGAATACATGTTTATATTTGGTTATTCTAACATGATCACCGAGATGAAACATAGGTAGTATATTTTTTGATGATTTTCCAGATTTTTCATATAAATTACTCCAAACTGTCACTATATTATTAGAATTAACATCTGAAGGACACATTTTAATACTAGAATGAAAACTGTGATTGTAAGAGTGTATCAAATTCTGCAAAATATCAATATATTTATGTGTATTCTTGTGTGTAAAATAGCGCCACATCTTCATTTTTAGCGTTCTTTGAAATCTTTCTACAATACTTGCTTTGATGTCTGGATTATTTGTAGTATAGTAATTAATGTTTTTTGTTTTAAAATATCTTTGAACATCTTTTGATACGAATTCAGTGCCTTTATCAGATTGAATGTGTGTAGGTGTGGTACTAGCTTCATTAAATATACTATCGAAACACTTTTTTACGGTTTCAGAATTTTTCTTTTGCAAGGGTCTGGCATATGCATATTTGCTAAAAACATCAATAACACAAAGAATGTAATTGAAACCTTTATTATCTTTAGAATAAGTTCGCATGTCACTTAAATCGGCTTGCCAAAGTTCATTGAGATTAGAGAGAACGTATTTGTTTCGAGCGAATCTTCTATGTACTGGTTTATGGAGTGTATACGTAGATTGAGATTGCAACCAGTTTTTAACTTCTTCCTTTTTCATTTTACCTTTTATAGCTTTTGATAATTTGTCGATATTACTATATCCAGCGGGGTGTGATACATCATAATAAATTTGATTTATTTCTAATAAGGGGTCCATTTTTCCCAATCAATCTTTTTCTTAATTTTATTTGCGTGTTTAATTTCACTAGTTGGTGTCAAATATACCTCTGTGTTTTGTGGCGGTTGTTCTTCGATGTCTTTTTGAAGTTGAGCTATGTACTCACGTCTTTTTGGGTTGCCAATATATGTTAAAGGTATTTTCAAATCTTTTAACGCTTTAGCAAATTTTTCCCAACCGGGTGGGTCGTTGTTTTTCAATGGTCGCAGTGTATCGCTTATTAAATCGATAATGTTACTGTTAGGAATTACTTCATTATCCACAATCACTGTGCCAGCATCATTCCAATAAATTTTGTTTTTATTTAGCGACACCGAATTCAATAATAACTCACCTTTTTTTACATATGTTTTTGGTATTAAATTTAAAATTTGTTCTGTTGAATAAAAAGGTTTTTTTTCGAGTGTAAAATGTTCTTGTTGCTTCTGTTCATCACTCAGTGTCTGACTGACAACTACATCTTTATTCTTGACATCATTATTTATATTAATTTTTTTCCAGCTTTCAGATGTGGGTTTATTGTTATCGTCATTTGAAGTTATTATAGGGAGTTCAATGGGACGACGATCTTCTTCCATAAAGTGGAGATATCTTTGTAAAATTTGTAAGTATAATTTACACTTTTTTCGATCATCCATATTACTGCTGAGTATTTTTTCCATTTCGCTATCTAAACGAGAGGTAGGATTTTCATTTCTTTTTTGATTTAACTTATCTATTAAACTTGGGTCAACTAACAGCATTTTTTTGGCGTGTTCCATTTTAAACCAGTCCACTTATCAATCCACTCAAAATAGAACCCAATATGATCGGAAGAAATGCACCACCTCTTTGAACTATTATATTCTTTCTTATTTTATTTGTACTTTTACGTACTAATTTTCGTAGTAGATTTTTGTATTTTTTTAGTTTATTCTTCGATTTTTCTTCAAGATTTATATTTCCTTGTAAAACATTATGAATACATTCACAAATAAAATTAATTTCGTTTTCGTTACACACTTTTAAAAGAGCTTGTTGATGTTTTGGTTTAAGCTTATAAAGAGCATTTAATAAGTGTTCATGCGTCTTTAAGCGTCGATCCATCATTTGCAAATGACGGGTATTTGTTGGTTTTTGACATATTTAAACTCTTTTGTGGGAATGTACACTGTAGGATGACCATCAGAAGGAAAGATCTTTGATTTAATTCGACACATATCAAAAGTATTTTGTTTTAGATCTATCATCAAATAGCCATGTGCTTCTTTTGTAGCATCTCTGTAAGAATCTTCTATGAATTTGCTATCTTCTGGTGATACTTGTCGCGCTAAGTAACGTATTTGAGTTTTATCACGTGGGTTTTTGAAATAAATGATGTAGTTTGAATTCAAAGAAATGTCTCTTTGTCCTTTACCTTGATGAAATAAATTTTGAGTAATGTAAAATACACTCAAGTTCCTATGATGACTACCTTTAGTAAATATGTCGACAATGCGACCATCAGATTCCCTCATAAGATCATCGATAATGATAAGGTTAGCTTCCTTTCCATCAAACATATTCATATCTGGTATACCCTGATAATAGTTTACATTTGGTACATCATATAAGGGTTGCATCTCATCAAAACACCAAGTAATTTGATGAAAAGTGGTGTTACACATATCATTAATGTATTTAATAAAGTTTGTTACAAAATTAGACTTTCCACACCCACTTGGACCTGCAACTATGGCAGTAAAAGGATGATAAAAGTGAAACATTTTTAAATGCACGTGTGAACTCGAAAAGCGCTTCGGATTGAATAAAACAAGAAGATACGATTGAATGTATTATATTTGATTTTTTTTTGTTTTACATACAAAGATTACATAATATTCACATAGTTTGAAAAATGATCACATACAATTCAAAGATGTTTTCAAAAATATTACAGTAATAAAATTAATATACATTATAGTTAAATCAGATATAAGAATTAACTTCCTACAGACATTCAAATTTGCATCTTATTTTTCATGATACACAAAATAGTTGTCATAGTATCACAATAAAAAAAAAGTACATAATAAAGACAGAACATTAAAATATTTAAATCCGAAAATAAAACATACACACACACATTAACATACATATTTTCGTTGTACAGAATTCATTGATAAAATCAAATGTCCTTTATTTTATAATGACCCCATGCAAGAGTATCTGTTGAATTCTCTATTAAATAACGTTTTGTGTCATTGTGTGATAAAGATATCTTATTGATTTTTTGTGTAAATATAGCATGTTTAATTGATTTGAATCTTATCATTTCACTGTATTGCGTTTTCTTTTCATATAAACATGATTTATAATCGCTGAGACAAAATTTTTTTGTGACACTTTTATTAATCCCTTTTGCTTTACATATACATTTATTTTGCACATCCATTGCATACATTTTAGAGCGAAGACCTACAAACTCTTTAAGAATTTTTCCGTTATTTTCGTCTTTAAAAAATCCTAACCGTTTTTTATTCAATAATGGTAAACCATATTCATTATTTGGTGGATAGTCTGACGTATCAAAGTAGTTGGCTAAATCAAGTTTTATATCAGCATAATAATTTTGCGTAAATATTTGATATATTAAACTATCGGTATCAGTATATAGTAATTTAATATTATCTTGATATTTCGATTTCATATAATCGTAATGGAAATCGTATAGTAATGTTTTCGATATATCTAAAATACAAAAACCGAGGTAAATTGGTTTATTATATAAAACGTTAGTTTTGTTTAATTGTATTGCAACTAAGCTCTCTGAGAATATAGATAAACTATGGAATTCTGGTCTTGCTATCAAAGATTGAGCACCTTGAGTTTTGCCACGATTTAACCAATGATTTATTAATTTGACATGAACTCGCTTTCTTACATTTTCCATTGTTTTACCAAAAACAGAATTATTCATAAGTTTAAAAAAATCTTTCTCAAAATCTGAAGTAGCTAATGATCGCATATGAGTGTTTAAGTCTATGTAACTTTTCAACCATGCAGATTGTTCAAATTTTAAAATTCTATGAATTTTAACTAATCTGAGACCATTTTTTAAACATTGTTTGAGGTTTCTATAATGAATGACGTATTTTTTTTTATCTTTTAAATTTGGAATCAGTTTCTTGTCTTTGCTGCTTCCTAAACATACGTTTTCTGGACAAAATGGAAAATCTGAATGAAAATCATGTAAAGTTTTTGAATATTCTAAGTCTACTTCCAATATAAACCCATGTTTGGCATCATCGGCTGTATTAAAATCTGTATTTATGTCGACCCATTCAAATTTTCCTGTCGGGAGACATTGGGACATAGCCCAACCATAAAGGTTATTTGCGTCTAAGTACATCAAAAATGAAGATGGTTTACTTGAATTGTATTCCGACATAAATATGTTATTTGCCACTGCATGTCTATTGCTGCATTGTGATATACCACCCCGAATATTATTTGCTATAAACGTAACCTTGTCGATATCTGTTAAGAGTTCCAAATTTATCTTGGTAAAATTTAACATAGCATCCCAACTTAAACCAGGTGCTGTATAATAGTGGGCAGGATCTAAACCGTATGTTTTAAGACAGACATCCCTAAAATTTTCAAATATATCTGCTAACAACAATACATCTGTTTTTAAATACAGGTCTGAATATTCACCCATATTTTTACAATTAAAATGTTTCCACACGTCTTGGGCATGATGGTATTCACTTTCTGTAATGTGACTATCATTTAAAGAACTATAAAACTGATCGCGAGTGGGAAGAGAAGTTATTTTTAAAGAATCAAATGTTGTCATGTATTCGTATGGATATACACCTTTTCTTATTAAACGTTTAAAATCTTCTTCACATGGATATTTTAACTTCAGTTCACGAAATTGTTCGGGTAGTAAGTTCTGAGCTAATTTGTTAAGGCTACTTGACATAAATTTAAAAGAATCAAGAAATCGTAATTTTACAACTCTGTTGTTGATTTGTAAAACTTTAGAAAAAGAAATGTATTTTTCTTTGTTCTCAGGAATAAGTTCAATGTCACCTTTCTCGAAATCAAGACCATGCACTATGAAATGAGCGTCATAATTACTTAAATTATGTAAAAACACTGGTACAAAATTAGGAGCTTTGTATTTCTGAGAGCATACTCTATGAGCTACACCTTCATATACTCCAGTATGCCAATTGTAAGATACTGTGCTATCCTTGTTTAATTTAGTAGCACAAATGTAACACGAATCACTTTGACTGATATTTATTTTATTTTCTTCAGTTAACGGTAAAGGTGATCTTACAAAAGAATTTTTTTTACAGATATTTTCTAAATCTGTGTTAATGAATTGCATAAATTTTAGCGCGCAATCTTGTCCTGTATAAGATCTATATACTGAAAGATTATCATCATACGAACATTTAACATAATACCCAAAACTATACGTTTCATGTTTTTGAATATTAACAGTTGAAGATTGATTTGGATTGTTAGAACAACTCTCTATTGGGTTTAAAAATGCTTCAAAGTCAGCATACACAACGAATGGAACTCTTAATTTACGTTCATAGTTGTTAAATGAAATTTGGTTTGATGGTATTAATTCATTAAACCAGTTTCTTTTGCTATCGCTTTCCGATGGTAAATTTGTGCACACATTGAAACAGTCATTTTCTTGGTGTCGTTTTAAATTATGTAATGATGGAAAAATTAATAAACACCCATCACAAATATGAACTGCATGTTCAGAAGTCGATATTTGTTTAGATAATAATCTCGAGAGGTTTTTAATAAAACAGTAATGACCTTTAGAACCTTGAGATATATACAACAAGTTTAAGTGAGTAGTTTTTCGACGTTTCGTAAAGTGTAATGGACCTACAACTTTATTTGATTTGCTTATTGAATCATATTGTAATCCAAAAACATTAATACTCATACTGTTCAATTTTTCAAACTTATGGATGTCGTTAATTTTTAAAGGAAACGATAGGTTATCAAAATTTAACTTATTTTTATGTATTATATAAGATGATACCCTATTGGAACTATGAGTGACTGGGAATAATCCTGACAAAACTGCCCAACGAAAGCATTCGTGATCGTTATTTTGAACATTGATTACAGCTTTCTTGTGTTTTATATCTAACGGTAGGTCTATGTATGAAGATCCACGCAATGGGTTAAATTTGTTGACATTCATATCCAAGTGATTTATTTTAACTAAACTCCATCCGCTACCTTTTTTTTGAAAATTTGTCATTTTGTTTGTAATTTCGGTGGTTATAGATGAGAAAATAATATCTTTATCATCACCTTGACAAACAAGATAGTTTGAAATTTGGAAATCAAAAATATTTAGTAGATTTTTTGTTTCTTGTGTGAAATCCGCATTGAGAATAAAATTAACTTTTACAACAGAATATTCTAAAATAGATCGTTCTAGTAATGTATAAATTACATTTTTAATATTTTGTAAAAATAATTCAGGTGATTCAAACTGCGTATCAGAAACTAAATTAGATTTCACTCGATATGTAATAATTCTATTACCAAAAGCACTATCAATCAATTGAACATTAGGTAGATTATTATCTCTTCTAATTAAATTATTTTTATGTTTATTGCTCTTATAGTGACTGGTCATATATTTTTTTGACACATGTACGTGACACTCAGGACATTCAATTTTATCATTATGCTGTTCTGTACTTACATTTACAATGGTACCCAGCGATGATGTAGATGTTGAAGGAGCTTCAAGACGAATATTTTTTTTTCTCTTTAACGGATCCTCCTCAAACAACTCAGTTGGTGCTAATCTTTTCCTTTTTCTGCTACCTTCTCCATTCTGCATAGATCTGATGGATAAGAAAACTGTTAAAAATTGTGATCACACGTAATAAGCTTCTTACTATATTTCTATTCTTTAAATAGATACTAACATTTTTTGTTATTTACACTGAAAACAATATGCTTTCATTGATAATACACCATCAATATCATCCTCATCGGTATGAGTTTGCTGTGAGGTTCTATGACCACTACATGGCGTATAATAAGGAGAAATATCAGGATCTCCCAACATTGACACTGGCAAAACATTTTGTATATACCAAAACCGTATGAAACGATGATATTTATTTAGAATAATATTTTTATCGAAACTAGCAATCTCACTCTGAGATAAACTAGAAATATCAAGCGAGTGGTACATTTCGGTTGCACACTAATGTAAAAAATATAAACGGAAGAAACAAGTGGAATGATTGTGCAAAGATGTCCCAACCATTATAAATACTTGAATTGTATCCCCTCTTCGTGGATGCCCAGAACATGTTGCAACAAGTCTTAACATAATAAAAAATGTTATACTCACGTTTCAACTTGTGTTTGTTCCATTTTATCACAGAGCTCGTAAAGTTCTTTGTCGTATTGTGATGACATCAGATCCATAGATTCAATGTTCTCGAGAAGTGCGACGAGTTCCATGTTGTGTAAATCACAGCTTGATATTGCATCCATCGTGAGCAATGTCTTCGTAGTACCTTCTTACTTTAATAATAAACACTACCCTAAACAATGCAATTTAACTTTAAACTATCCAAACAATTAATGAATGTTCGTAATAACTTTACAATCGTAAGCATGAACATGAAAAACACTAAAAAGACTTATTACTATTTACATTAATACTTAGCAACAACACAAAGAGTTCTAGAATAAAAAACGAAGTAATCTGTTAAGCATGTAACTTAAAAGAGTACAAAGTTAAAATACAATACAATGTAAATTAAATTAAAATAGGTATAGTTATTACAATAATAGTTTCTTAGAATAAAGTATATGACTAAAGTTATGATTTTAAAACACTGATACGCACTGGCACTTTGTTCATTTGTCGTTGTCTATAAAATATTTCACACAATCGTCCTTACTCGCCAACTGTTTAGTTATGTTGTATACCGCGTCCTTGATACATTGCAAGTTTTTATCACTCTCGGTGTCTGCGTAATATTTAACTCGCACATCAGCATGTTTCCATTGTTCCGTCGGTGCGATGTTTTTTATTTTATTAACATCATACACCTCAATTTTTATGAGGTGTGATGCAGAACTGCTGTCATCGCTGTTTGTTTTGATGTATGAAACACCACCACTCGTCGCTCTACCAACACTAGATGATTTTTTTGTCGTTGTCTTCTTTTTCTTAGGTTTTTCGAAAAATTCGTCAATGTTATTGCATTCCATGGATCTTTTGTTTGCTATTATCGCTTTTTTGACTTTAAAGGCGAGTGTACCTTCTTCATCACTAGGTTCATCTATATCTTCAGCATAATAGTAATTTTTGAAAGTATTTTCCGAAAACTGTAATAAAATGAAATAAAACTGTTAATAAAACAAATCGGTTAAGGAAGTATTATATGATAAATACTTATAGGTATGCGAAGTATAAATGTACACTAAAGTAACATTGATAATTTAATAAGAGATCAAATGTAACGAAAATAAAACTGTAAATAAAACAAATCGGTTAAGGAAGTATTGTATGATAAACACTTATAGGTATGTGAAATAAAATGCACTACAGTAACTTTGATAAATTAAATAAGAGATCAAATACAACTAAAATGCATTAACCCAGTGAACAACACATAACATATACAATTAATAAAACATCTGGTTATAACAATTTTAGATCAAAGTATAAGAAGGTACTTACATTCATTTTATATCAGCTTCAGTATTTACTATTACACTGTTTTACTATCACTTCACTATTACAAACAACTGGAGATCACACTTCGAAGAGAGCACAGAGTGGAATACGATACCATGTGATTTTGAGTTTGGCTTTTATATGGAGAGCGAGTATTGTTTCCTTGCAGACAGGATCCAACATGTTCAACTTTCACTTTGAACGTTCCATTGAATACATAGCATCAGGAAATGGGAATAATAGGATCCGTAACTGTTGTTTAAAATAATGGACATGTAGTTAATCATTGACAATGAGAAGACCCGAAGGGTTTTACTTAGAATTTGAGTAATGTATGGTGTATTGTAACGATTGCTTTATGGATCATAAACAATGCCCGTAATGCATAAAGGGTGAGTAATGGGTAATTGTAAACGGCTCTTAAGTAGAAACACGAGCCCATAGGAATATGGAACAAAGACATTTGTATTCTTCAAATAAAAAGGGTCGCTGTTAGAAAGTAGAAATACAAAAGCACAACGAAACAAAGGGAAAAGGTACAAGCTTGAGGGGACCGTAAACCATACAACTCCAATTCGCGGTTTATACCTATCTCGCGGGCGATATGAAATGGAATCCGCGGAATTTTTCGCGGTTGGTATGAATTAAATCCGCGGAATTTTTCGCGGTAGGTATTAATTAAATCCGCGGAATTTTTCGCGGTAGGTATTAATTAAATCCGCGGAATTTTTCGCGGTTGGTATGAATTAAATCCGCGGAATTTTTCGCGGTAGGTATTAATTAAATCCGCGGAATTTTTCGCGGTAGGTATTAATTAAATCCGCGGAATTTTTCGCGGTAGGTATTAATTAAATCCGCGGAATTTTTCGCGGTAGGTATTAATTAAATCCGCGGAATCATTCGCGGTAGGTATTAATTTAATCCGCGGGTTAATTCGCGGATTGTACGCGGCGAAATTGGAGCAATCGAAATTATTGACGAACTACGCCAGAGTGGCGCCAACCGACCCCCGAACGTGCTCCAGAACCGTCGAATCCCTTACTACTCTTCCCTAAACGCCACTAATTCACAGGTCAGGACGAGGAGTCCCTAAGTCTCTGATGGCAGAGGGATTGGCCCGGGATCGATCTCTCGTACCACTCTTTTTCTGATGGAGGACTACTCCGAAAAAGATAGCCATTGCAATCTAGAACCTCCGCCTGTCGACCATGGACCAGTAAAACACGATCACATGCACCTGCCCGTAAGACACCGCCGTTGGGCAGTTATCACAATGAAAAGACATGACCTACGATCTGCCACAGATACTCTCCGAAATAATGTTCTCCGATGAGTTCATTTGTCAGTTGATAGTTGGACTATCGTTGCTTCGCACCTTGGTGCAATCAGGGTGCACTACTAAAACATCTGAGCACCGAGGACGGGGTCTTCAGCCTGAGACCACATCCTTCATGGCAACTCTGCCGAAAGGAAGCTTCCTCGAGCCAGTAGAAGGTGGCCGTAGGGTTTTGGGGTCCAGATCCTAGGCCGGTATCTAACCAACAAGTAAGTCACGTACAAGATCGTGTGGTACGCCCTTATTGTCTGTTGCGGATTCCGCTCGAGAGCATTGCAGAGGGATTCGGAGGACCAAGGTTCGGCCGAAAAGGGACTGCTGTAAAGGATCATGGACTACATAACTACGTGGCATAAAGTCTAGTTAGCGATGCCAAGACCTTTTAGGTTAGACAGTAAGCTTGAAAGAGCGCAGATGAGCAGCCGCGTATGGGCACATGAGCACAGAGGCCGTAGCCAAGATGCCTTTTACAGTCGTTAACGCTCATAGTCGTTTTTCTATTATTAACTTTAAAAAACCCAAGTCGGCCAATAGCTACGAATAAAAGTTTAGAAGAAAAAATTTTTTTTTTTATTTCAAATCCACGCCGGCGTGGTTCCCATGTCTACATCGAACTATATATGACATTTGAGACCCAATCATTAATCAAATTTGTCAAAAAAAATTAAAAGTATTCACAAAATCCACGCCGTTCAAGTTAGGCGGCGGCGGCGGCGGCGTGCGGGTCCTGTCCGGCGGCGTAACGCCGGCGCGGCGCCCATGTCCAGATTGGACCAAGGAATCGCGTTGCCCCATACAAACTTTGCCCCCCTTTTTCATCTCCTTAGGGGTAGAATTTCGGAAAATCCTTTCTTATCGGAAGCCCACGTCATACAAGGAACACACCCTCCAAGTTTCAGGTCTCTACGATCAGCGGTTTAGGCTGTGCGTTGATCCGTTAGTCAGTCAGGACTAAGCCATTTATATGAATAGATTAATTAAATATTTAAAGTACTTAAATAAAATCTATATTGTGACAAACAGTATATAAAAACATAATGTTTAATAATTTTAATTAGTGGTTCACCTAGGTTCTGGACTCCGTCCAGGGGGGGGTCATGACCCCCATGACCCCCCCCCTGGATCCGCCCTTGGGGGCGACCGAGCGGTTATGTTGGGGTCACCGTGCCTTACGACCCGGCGTTGAGCCGCCCGGAGAGATGGAAGACATCGGGCGACCGCCGGGCCGAGTCCCTAACCTATGTACACCGCACGGCATACCAACTAAAACTCCGCGGTGGCCTTCTTCGGCGCATTAGGGACGGCTGCGGGTTTCCCAGGACGAAAAGTGTCTAAGTTATCGTCCGCAACCGCCCCTGCGCAGTGCCGCCTGGTGCGGCCCGTCTCCTGTTATGGGGGGCTCAGACGCCCCCGCGCACCGAAGGACGCTCTCAGCGTCTACGGCAGCGTGAGGCCAACCAGTCACGCTGCCGTCCATCACGGGGGTCGATTACAACAACCTATCCCAACCGCTGACAACCCGTTAATAGTAAGGATAAACCAATCAAAATGCTCATTTATAAGCATGACAAACTTTAGTTGTGGTCCATTTTCACTAGAGACCTAACGATAGCGGTTGAGATTGTTTTTGGAAATTGGCTATAGAACGATGTATCGCTGTAGAGTTTCCGCAAAGCGACATTGTTGACGATTGCCTGACATCAATCAAATCAAAACTTGCTACCTATCTTAAATGTATTTGTGACGATTGCCTGACATCAATCAAATCAAAACTTGCTACCTATCTTAAATGTATTTGTAGCATATTATAATGCTCTTTGATTTGTAGTCTACCTGACGAACATAATGTACACGTATCATAATCACTACATAGTAGAGGTGATCATTAAACATTATAACCATTAATTTCGTTCATTAAAAAAAAATAACAGTGAATATTATAAACTACTATTGCAATATCCATTAAGCGTTTTAACTAATGAATTGAGTACGAACTACGGAGGCAGTTAACGCCATCTACTGATTTGTCATTCAACTAAAATTGATAACCATTTATCTATCATAGAAAAATGGTAATAACGCCATCTATGAGTTTCTCATTAAATTAAAATTTTATCTTTAGCTACGAGTTAAATAATGACTTGTGATTAATGATTGGTTGTTTGAGTTGATAGGACTTTGATCCTTAAATGTCTGTATCTTGTATTAAAACGCAGCTAATATTGCTTGGGCAAACGTGTTCATAGCAATTAATGTACCGACAGTTTATACGAATATGGTCCTTAAAATGTCTGTTTACTGTATCACAACGTAGCTAATATTGCTTGACCAAGTTATTTATAGCAATTAACGTATGTAATAACAAAACCGTAAATAAACAGTTAACTGATCGATTGCCGCGTATTTTGTATCCACGAATTATGGTGTTATTTTTCTTTCTAGTGATAAAATTGTTGCTAACGAATAATTATGTTGAGACGTAGCTTTGCAGTGATTTGGAACTATTGTCAAAAAAATTATATGATCAATACTTTAACTCTTCTAAAAAGAATTTGTCGTATAAATTTACAACAACAAACTGTGGATTCATTTAAAGTTAAACCATGTAGCGGTGTATTGTGTACAGTGAATTTATTGGTTCTTTGTCGTCGATGAATCAAAATCAGCGTGTATCCATGCATGATAATTGATAACAGTGATCGTGGTTCAGGTACTATAGTAATACTTTCTTGTTTAATATTTTTCGGCTATTCTTTCCGCAGTCGGGTTTTAGTTACTTATTTTTTATTCCACACTTTTTAGTATTTCGTGAACAACAAAACATTTGTTAAGTAAAGCGTTGTTCTATCTGTTGGTATTATATTTACTAAATTGAGGATCTTTGATTAATTATATACCTAGATAGACACTGGACGTTTCAAACGCGTAAAAAAAAATAGAGGCGAACTGTTCCCCACTAAATGAGTAAAAGTGAATTATTTTTGTCGTTTTTCTACTCCTAAGCAGTTATAATTTTAACTATTAATTTAACACGTTATTTTATTTTAGCAATTAATTAATAACCATTAATAATTTTTAACCGATAATCACATCACTACTACATAGTATAAAACAAAGTCGCTTCCCGCTGTCTGTCCCTATGTATGCTTAGATCTTTAAAACTACGCAACAGATTTTGATGCGTTTTTTTTGAATAGATAGAGTGATTCAAGAGGACGGTTTATACGTATAATTTATCCCGGGGAAATATAAAGCGGGACTTTTATCCCGGAAAAACTCATTCACGCGGGCGAAGCCGCGCGCAGAAGTCTAATATAAACCGTTCATTCACTGTTGTGAACCATATCAGGTTAAATTAAGTACAACCGTTTTTCCAAGACAGTAAACGAAAGTAAACGAAATTTGTAAATTTTGCTATCTCTGTATTATATCCATAAAAATAGGTATCGATGTAAAGATAGATAGAAAAATTTCTTCTTTCTTTTCTTCTTTCTCTTTAAAAAACGCAATTTCTTTTACACCTTGCAAGACTCCGCATTATTTTTAATGGTTGAAGTTAACGTAATCGAAACAAACATAGAAATGATTTGATACACTTTGATTACAATTATTGTAATCAATAATCGAGATACAACATGTGCGATGGCGATAGGCTCGCCCCCTATCACATCATGGGACGGAATGACGGCGAAAAGTGGGTGCACTAGTTGCGCCTCTGCCTACCCCTTCGGGGATAACAGGCGTCAGTGTATATGTATGTACAACATGTGCATTTATTTTAGTGATGTGATTATCGGTTAAAAATTATTAATGGTTATTAATTAATTGCTAAAATAAAATAACGTGTTAAATTAATAGTTAAAATTATAACTGCTTAGGAGTAGAAAAACGACAAAAATAATTCACTTTTACTCATTTAGTGGGGAACAGTTCGCCTCTATTTTTTTTTACGCGTTTGAAACGTCCAGTGTCTATCTAGGTATATAATTAATCAAAGATCCTCAATTTAGTAAATATAATACCAACAGATAGAACAACGCTTTACTTAACAAATGTTTTGTTGTTCACGAAATACTAAAAAGTGTGGAATAAAAAATAAGTAACTAAAACCCGACTGCGGAAAGAATAGCCGAAAAATATTAAACAAGAAAGTATTACTATAGTACCTGAACCACGATCACTGTTATCAATTATCATGCATGGATACACGCTGATTTTGATTCATCGACGACAAAGAACCAATAAATTCACTGTACACAATACACCGCTACATGGTTTAACTTTAAATGAATCCACAGTTTGTTGTTGTAAATTTATACGACAAATTCTTTTTAGAAGAGTTAAAGTATTGATCATATAATTTTTTTGACAATAGTTCCAAATCACTGCAAAGCTACGTCTCAACATAATTATTCGTTAGCAACAATTTTATCACTAGAAAGAAAAATAACACCATAATTCGTGGATACAAAATACGCGGCAATCGATCAGTTAACTGTTTATTTACGGTTTTGTTATTACATACGTTAATTGCTATAAATAACTTGGTCAAGCAATATTAGCTACGTTGTGATACAGTAAACAGACATTTTAAGGACCATATTCGTATAAACTGTCGGTACATTAATTGCTATGAACACGTTTGCCCAAGCAATATTAGCTGCGTTTTAATACAAGATACAGACATTTAAGGATCAAAGTCCTATCAACTCAAACAACCAATCATTAATCACAAGTCATTATTTAACTCGTAGCTAAAGATAAAATTTTAATTTAATGAGAAACTCATAGATGGCGTTATTACCATTTTTCTATGATAGATAAATGGTTATCAATTTTAGTTGAATGACAAATCAGTAGATGGCGTTAACTGCCTCCGTAGTTCGTACTCAATTCATTAGTTAAAACGCTTAATGGATATTGCAATAGTAGTTTATAATATTCACTGTTATTTTTTTTTAATGAACGAAATTAATGGTTATAATGTTTAATGATCACCTCTAATTTATTTACGTGACGGAAGTACCAGCTTACTTAGCAATTGTGTTGCTACTTTAGGCACCCAAATAGCAATAAATGTGTAATGTGGCAAGTAAAAGGGTAAATCAGAGCCTTACTCTGTGCCAGTAAATGATGGGAAATAGCACTGATGAAAATATTAAGAAAATTAACGTCATCATAAAGGTAGCGTGTAAAACATGATGTGATATCATAAATGCGCAAATTTTTGCCAATTACTGAATGTCTGTTAAACGCAGAAATTCATGAACGATTTTCTATGTTTGGCTTATATTATCTATAAGCCAAACATAGAAAATCGTCCATGGTATCAGTTGAAATGTAAAAATAATTTGTGTAAAGTCAGCCACACGTGCAGTTGAACAAATTCGAAATTTCACATCGCATATACGCGTCAAGTTTAATTGAAACATTTTTCTTTCCTTGTGTGAATATTCCCGTTTATTTTATTTATATGAATGAAATAATTTGGTAAAAACACAAAAGAGTGTAGGCGATTAGTAGTTTTGATTTTTTTCAGTGCCTCGGTGGCGTGGTTGTATTATAGTACGACTGCAATGCTGAGAGGCTACTGCGAAAAACGAAATCCGTAGTTTCGGGTGACGGATCGCACGTTTTCTTACTACGAAGTGTTACGGATCCTTCTTTATGAAGAGTTGTTGCGTGACGAAAGTGTTGAGCGAAGTCGGAAGCGTTGCAAACTGCGTGAAACCTTCGTTCAACGGTGAGGCATCCGAAGTAATTTGGTAGTAAGGTTAAATCCGAAGTTCGTCGTTTCTTCGTTTCGGACCGACGTTTCGGATTTCGTTTTTCGCAGGTGCCTCTCTTGGGTCTCGGGTTCGATCCCCGGGTCGGGCAAAGGGTTATTGAGTTTTTCTATTCAGTATCAGCCCGGAGTCTGGTATTTGTCCCGATATGGCGATAGGATCGCCCTCTATCACATCATGGGACGGAATAACGGCGAAAAGTGGGTGCACTAGTTACGCCTCTGCCTACCCCTTCGAGGATAACAGGCGTGTGTGTGTGTGTGTGTGTGTGTATGTGTGAATTTTTTCAATTTTGTATATGGCTGACTGTACATTACCTACGTTCTGATTACACGTTTGAAAGTAAGTCAATAGTGTACTCTCAAGTCTCAATGAGGTCTTGTAAACATCACCTTAACGGTAATGTGGGCCAAATTGCCTCTCTTTGAACGACACAAACACCGCCACACTCTTTCGTATGAGTAAGCATTTCTAATGTTTATTTTAATAGTTTTCTGATATCAAATCATTGTCATCTCTTATTATGTTTACCTGACTAGATTCATGTCTAGGTATTTTCATGTCTCCATATAAGGAAAATTAAATATAGACACCTACTTATTTATTCATTTATTTATAACTACTACTGAATACTGGTGAATATAATGGTTTATAGTTACCATATAGTTTTATTTAAATATATTGTTTTGCAATGCAAATGCAATCCAATGCAATCAGCCCTGTATTATATACTGCCTACTGCTGAGCACGGGCCTCCTCTACTACTGAGAGGGATTAAGCCTTAGTCCACCATGCTGGCCTAGTGCGGGTTGGTAAACTTCACATACCTTCGAGATTCTTATAAAGAATTCTCAGGTATGTAGGTTTCCTCGTGATGTTTTCTTTCACCGTTAAAGTGAACGACAATTGATAACAATACTCACGTTACTTCGAAAAGCCAGAGGTGTGTGCCTTGGCTTTTGAACCTCCGGACATTGTCTCGGCAGACCGTTCCGTTCCCAACTAGTCTATCGTCGCTGTTGTTATTGTTATTGTTTGGATATTATGAATAATAATAATAAATTAATTAGAATTATCGTATAGAAGACTTTTTCTGCGAATAAAAATGAAATACTAGACGCAAATAGGGTTGCCAAGTCATCAAACTCATAGCCGGACAGACCAGCCAGTTTAGCCGGACATTTGGGTAAAAAGGCCGCACATCCTAAATTATTAACGATTTTGTGTCTTAGTATGAATACGATTTTTCAGGCCCCGTTATCCGGGCGACCTTTTTTAAGCTCTTGGTGTATATCCATGTCACGTTTAATTTTACGCATATTGCCGACCACCTAAAAGTCACTGGTCAAATGTAAAAAGCCGGACACCGTATAATTTTGCCGGACGCGCATTCAAAAAGCCAACTATGTCCGGCTTTATCCGGACGCCTGGCAACCCTAGACGCAAAGATGATTTTTACGCCAGTGTTATGCAAAAAAATGTTTGTTGGGTAAATTCGTGTACCTACGTGTGAATCAGGCAGTACGTTTAGTGATTCATTGACAGATCCAATTTCTTTCACAATTAACAGACTTTCATTAGTCATTTTGTTTAAAAATAATTGCAGACAATGGCAATTTCTTGTTACTATCATTTGACAGTGAGTGGACTCAAGTATACTTAATATTATTTCATACTAGCTTTTGCCCGCGGCTCCGCACGCGTTAAAGTGTTTTTCCGGGATAAAAGATCCGGTTTATATTTTCCTGGGATAAAAAGTAGTCTATGTGTTAATCCAGGACATGATCTACCTGTGTGCCAAATTTCATCGAAATCCGATCAGTGGTTTTTCCAAGAAAGATGAACAAACATCCATACATTCAGACATCCATACATTCTTACAAACCATTCGCCTTTATAATATTAGTGGGATAATAGGATATTTATAATAGGACAGTAGGATTGTGCCTAAGCTGCCTTCCTATGGGAAATGACAACTAATCTTCAGCGTAATTAATGGCGCGCTAAGGGGTGCGGGGGCTATCTGTTCCTTTCCCGGGGATTTTAAAATTCAATTCTATTAAACTGTCTACTTATTACTGTAATTTATAATTCTCAACGATGCACTAAGTTCCATTTTATTTGATTGCCAAAATAAAATACTCTTTTTTCTTTACTAATATACCTAATACTTAATTGTATAGTCCGAAGATATTCCAGGTACCGGAAAAATAAGACTTAATGTCTGTATTACTCTTCTTTTAGCAGCAATACCAACACAACCCTGTGGAGGTTCTTTTAGAACAAAAAAGTGTATGCCAATTTTTGAAAAGAAAAAATAATTTCACATTCTACGCCTTCTTTTTAAATAATCCCTTATCATCTAATCATAGCATCAACTGGATAATGTTTATCTGTGTGCTGCATTTTATCAAAATTCGTTCAGCATTTTCTAAGTTTTTTATACAGGCACGGCAAGATGACCCCTCTATACCTGATAAGCAGAGTGGGGTCCAGATAAATTGACTAACTAGAGATAATTGTCCCTCACCAGTTAATATAATTATGCCAGCCTCTTTAAAACCGAATATACACGGGCTCAGCCCGGAACGCAACACTTACGTGTGCCATTTTTGCGGGTTTACTTCTGACAAAAATTCAAACATCGCTACATACTTATCATAATATGGATCTATATTTATGAATGTGTATTTATGTGTCTATATTATTTCGAAGTACCTACCTTTGATGCATCTGCCTTGCTAATCTCTGCACCACACTAAGGTTGTCTGGGAGAGATTGCCTACAACATTAAGTTTGCCTATATACCTACATTTGTATATGAAGCACTTAAATAAATACTTTCGCATGTGCAATATTAATTACTAAGCTATATTTCCACACAGATACGTTTTCGTCTATCGTCCGTAACCACGGTTATTTCATGAATTAAGTTGTGCAAGAAATGAACAAAACTGGGTATTTCCAAAAATGATATTTTCTATAGAGCGGTGTTTATTATTGAACCTCAATGCTCAATGAGTGAATGATAGATGTTGACTATTAACTGTTCAAAAGATACATAATATTTATTATTTGTGAATGGATGAGTCTGGTAAGCACAGGGTGTGCGACATACCTGGCCTATCTAACGTATTTACTGATGTCTCTTACGAGACGTTCGAGATAAGATGAAAGTATGTTTACATACATTAACCAACCGAAATCTAGGTCGCTGATATAATATTTTATCAGTAGATAGATTAACCACTTGTTGCAATTGCAAGAAAGGTACTTACTTAGTACAGTCTAAGTTGATCTTCAAAGGAATTGTGATTTATGATTTGAAGTGTAAACGTACAATGAAAGGGATTTCTTTGGGCACATAAATACGGCATTTTGCTTGACTTTGATGTAGCAAACGGATAAGTATGTAAACGACTTAGCTACGCATAAAAATAACATTATGAAGGTACAAGATACCTATCAAATTTACCTATCCCGTAAAAAGTTTACACTGATACTTTGATCCTAAAAATGTCTTTAAAGCAAGCGCGGTCGCATGCTAAAGCTAATGCGGTACAAACTACATTTTTTAATTGTTCTATGACGAGAAGAGCATGCCGCTCTGATGATAAGCATTACGACCGCCCATAAACAGTAGCAACGCCGCACAGACCTCTGAATTACAAAGCCTACTGTGTGTCACTCCAGTGCGTTCGTCACCCTGAGACATAAGATGTCTCATAATGCCCAGTAATTACGCTGGCTACAGTGTCTTTCAAACCGGAACACAACAGTGCTTGCACACTGCTGCTTGGCGGTAGAAATAGACATTGTAGTGATACCTACCTACCCAGACAGCCTCTCGCATACGAGTAACCTACCACCAATAATTTCTATATAACGACAGTAGAATGCTTGTGGCGAGTGCGGGGGTCACCTTGATAGGTGTTCCCATGCTTAAACTAAGTATAACAACATCCGATGTAGATTCTCAGAATACTGTGATTGCTTCACATTAAAAAAATGTGAATTAGTAAGTACGTGTTATACAATATAATACTATCGTTATTATACAAAGTTCATACATGGTAGTTAATATACTAAATAATCCTCCTAAATGTAGGTACTTAATGTGTCCGAGGTTACACATAATAATATATTCCTATTTCCTTGGGATAACATAAGTAGGGTTGCCACCCGTACTTTATAATAAAGTATTGTTTTATTATTGTTATTTCGGGTAATTGTACTCACTTATACTTTATGAGAACAAAAAAGTACGTGAAACAAGTAACGATAAATAATGGCAGCAAGTACTTTTTAAGAATGATGATAATTTTTGAAAATAAGTAATAATGTATACATTATGAAACTGTTGTGGATTATGTGGTGTTTGTTTGTTTTAATTTATGTGTGTTATGTGTTTTCTGTAGTTTTCCAAGTAAAATGAAATAAAATTAGTTTTATTTTTATGGTCGATTCCTAGCACCTCAAAATTCACACAGTTTGTTTTTTGTGATGAATAGCAAATGGCGAACGTAATGAAAAATACGTTTGTGAGCAAAATAATGAAGTAATAACTAATAAAATCGTACTTCATTTTGATACCAGGTACTTTTTTCTACCTGTAAATAACCAATGTGCTTTATTTGAATAAAAAAAAAGCTATCAACCCTAAATATAGGTGTGTAGGTAACAGCCATTATTTATTTCCAAATATTTAACTTCCTGCCAATTTCGTTGCTGCCTACGTAACATTTTAATTTAATCTAAGATAAGAACATACTTTTCTGGCGAAAATTTATTTCATAAATAATATTTGATTAGAAAAAATGTCTCCATCTTATAACTTCAAGCATGCATATGTGCAATGCAATGCATAATAATATGTGCCTAGAGAATTTGAAAGCACATGTCGTTGGGGCTTGATTTCAGAAATAGCTCTCCGTTTGCAGAACCGGCTGCAGGAGTGTACTGTTCAAAGGTTGAAAACATTACTATTTGAGTTATTCAGTATCAGCCCGGAGTCTGGAATTTGTGCCCGATATGGCGATAGGCCCGCCCCCTATCACATCATGGGACGGAATAACGGCGAAAAGTGGGTGCACTAGATCAAGGGCGGATCCAGCTTTGGCGCCAGGGGGGGGTCACATAGTCGTGGTCAAGTCACAAGAAGTTATAATTTAATTTTGAAAAGTAAACAGTAGGTATTCTATTAATAAATTTAATTACTGTAGGTACTTAAAATACCTACCTATATTTAAATAACATTTTTTTTAAGTCTTTCACGAAACGCGTTAATGTTTCCGTATTATTATAATGCTCTTTGTTTTAATGTGTTCGTTCTTTTAAACGTTCCATTAGAGGTTAGTTCTAGTTAGACATTAGGCGTTAGTCGAAAAAAAGGGCGCACAAGTGTCACACGAAATTTGACATACGTAATATGAATGGTAGCGGCCGTGGCGGTGGCGCGACAAAATTCTTTTCGATGCGTTCGTTCCCGAATAATATGTTTGCCCTCAAAGTATTATATTAAACTAGCTTTTGGTCGCAGCACCGCCCGCGTGAAAAAGATTTTCCGGTATAAAAGTCCCGCTTTATATTTTCAGGGAATAAAAAATAGACTGCCTCGGTGGCGTAGTTGTATTACAGTACGACTGCAAAGCTGAGGTCTCGGGTTCGATCCCCGGGTCGGGCAAAGTAATATTGAGTTTTTCTAGTCATTATCAGCCCGGAGTCTGGAATTTGTGCCCGATATGGCGATAGGCTCGCCCCCTATCACATCATGGGACGGAATAACGGCGAAAAGTGGGTGCATTAGTTGCGCCTCTGCCTACCCCTTCGGGGATAACAGGCGTGAGTGTATATGTATATATGTATGTAAAAAATAGCTTATGTATTATATCCAGGACATGATCTACCCACGTGCCAAATTTCATTGAAATGCGTTCAGTAATTTAGGAGATGTGCAGTAAGTAAAAAACAGAAAAACACACAGACAGACAGAAAAGAATTACAATAATCACTGCTTTGTGTTCCATTAAGTACTCTTTTGTAGTCACTACCTTTCTTTTTTATCACATTTCTTTAAATGTACGGACATACTGATTCTACTGCTTTATTAAATACACTTAGTATAGTACTATACAATCTTAGCTGGCTGGTATGACAATTCAAATTTTTCGCGACGCGAAAGCTTTGTGAGAACGTCTAACCAAAAATTCTAAAGTCGGCTACATAATTACAAATATTTATCATGTTTTCTATACATTATAAGAGATAGTATCATACTTATTGAACATATTTGATTTAAAATTGTATAAATATACTGAAATAAAGAATAACATCTTGACTCTTATATCAACGCTTTTACAGTGTTGTATTTTTCAGTTTATGACCGTAATAATTCGAAAGTTTTAAATCGCTTGGTAACGAAACGTAAACGATTACTTTAAAAAATCTAAACTTTGAATGCAAATAAAACACAGCTATATATTTAAAAATTATGTTGTAAGTATGTTTTACAAACATATTTGAACAATGAGTTAGATATTTAAATTTAGATATAGAAGACTGAAAATGAAGATCTCCAAAGTAAATAATTTACCATACCTCTAAATTTGTGATTTAATTTTCAGTACACACATTATTTATTTGTAATGTCCAATAACCAATTTAAATGTTATGAAAGGATAATCCTGAAATTCTATCGATAAATCAAAATGAACGACTAACAAAAACTATTATAATAAAAAAACCTCTTGATTGTAATGTGTAAGATTTGATAGTAATCTAACTCTATTTACATACGATAACAAAATCCTTGAATATAAAATCAATTGCATTCAAAAATCGATTATTTGTTGCAACCGATTTTTTGTTCTCTTCCCTACACACTATCCGACCTATAAGGAGTATTGATATCTTACTGATACTTCGAAGCAAATCAATGCCAAAATAACTTTCTACGCCTTTTTTAGTCTAATCAACAAGTTCAAAAACGAGAAAAATAGAGATAAAGGGCCTAAAAATATGAGCGATGGCTCATTCGATTCGTAATCACCTCTAGAAAAATGATTTTGAAGGATTTTGGTGCAGGTAAAAAATTGCAATTGTTATTAACAAAATACGATGAAAAAAAAGATATTTCGTTTTTTGTTAATAACTCGAAAAATATTAACATTTAAGCAATTTTGAAAAAAGCTCGTTAAAGAGGAGGAAATTTCCAATAAAAAAGTCCTGACTCCCGGAATTCTATCTCTATTATTTATAATTTTAAATCTCAGAGTAAGTATAACTACTAGTATAGAGCGCGTGTATGCAAGTGGGAACAATAGGCACGGGTGGGAACATCGTCCTGCGCCGGCCGCAAGCGCTTGTAGTCACTCGAGTAGGAACGGTGTGAGCACACGCGAGTGAGATCTATGCGAATATTTGATTATTAATACTGCAAAATGGTTAAATGGTATGTGGAATGTTGTAAAAACGACACTCGGAAACACACTAAACAGAATTCTAATATCACGTTTCACAGGCAAGCCATATTTCAATATATTTTTAGGTAAAATTGAAATCACGCGTCGCGGTATGAAAGACGCACGGGAGGCGAACGCTTGTACCCCCCGTATCCCGCTTTTTCGATAGTGATGTTACGCGTCGATACCAGAATCGATGTAATATTTTCATATGCGTACGTATTTATTACTATCGAAGGCGATGCTTAATATAATGTAGCTTAGGTAACTGTTTTTGTCTGTGTGTGATTTTTAAGCCAATTAATAATTGCGTTTTTGTTTATGAAATGAAAGAAATAATTACTGTTCCTAAAAATTGACCGATTACGATGATATTTTTAAGCTATTGCATAGCTTCTATCGCGGGCCTTGACAGTATAAGTTAGCAATCATATATTATAGATATATTTTCTTGACATTTTTTTAACATTGGTAATAAATATTTCAAAAACTAGACGTGACTATTTTAGGCTTGGGGAGACTAGCTAAGAAATCCATGGTGCGATGCTCGGTTTATATCCATTGGTTCAATTATAATGGATATCCATCAATATTATTGGTTCTTATTGCTTGTAAAAACTGATCTTGAGGTACCGTGTTTATAAAATCATTCCACATGGCACTACACCAATTCGCAGCATAGCTTTTATCTATATTAACGCAATACGCTTAAAATTACTTACAAGGCCATATTTTGTAGAACCACAATTTTTTAACAACAATATGTACCGCGCCGCCGGACCTGTACTTATCGATAACTGTTACGTTGTTGCTGCTCGCGTGCCCATCCCTACCAGTCGCCAACATTTCTATATAAGTAGCTATAGTTCACCTGCCTACGCTGGGTAGTGGGCGCACGGTGCGATATTAGCGCTCTATAGGTTACTTACTCTGAGTTTTAAATAGACGTTGAAAATAGGGCTCCACGCGGCAGTTACGGCATGCGCGCGCTGCCGCTAAAGAGAGTTCAGCAATAAAAATAATTTATTTACAACATAATATGTAACTTTAAAAATTTGAAAAAATTCTTGTATCTTCTTAACACTTGAAAGAATCGACCTCTGAAGAAAAAAAAGTTTAATCACCATTTTTCAAAAAGTTATTCAATTGTTAACTAACCAATTTTTTCCCAATCTCCATTGGCATAAACAATGTGATGAAAGGTATAAATAATTGGCCTATAAATTTTAAACTTCGTGGAGCCCTTTTGATATATGTACTGTATAAGATCCTGCGGTAAATTTTCATTAAAGTTTATTAATTTGTTAGTTATGATTTTTTATAACTACTTAATTTTATAAATTTTGTAATTTTTCAATAGTTATAAAAAATCATAATTAATAAATTAATAAACTTTAATGAAAATTTACCACAGGATCTTATAAAGTACATATATCAAAAGGGCTCCACGAAGTTTAAAATTTATAGGCCAATTATTAGTTAGTTAGTTAACAATTGAATAACTTTTTGAAAAATGCTGATTAAACTTTTTTTCTTCAGGGCTCGATTCTTTCAAGTGTTAAGAAGATACAAGAATTTTTTCAAATTGTTAAAATCACATATTATGTTGTAAATAAATTATTTTTATTGCTGAACTCTCTTTAGCGGCAGCGCGCGCATGCCGTAACTGCCGCGTGGAGCCCTATTTTCAACGTCTATTTAAAATTATAAATAATAGAGATACAATTCCGGGAGTCAGGACTTTTTTATTGGAAATTTCCTCCTCTTTAACGAGCTTTTTTCAAAATTGCTTAAATGTTAATATTTTTCGAGTTATTAACAAAAAACGAAATATCTTTTTTTCATCGTATTTTGTTAATAACAATTGCAATTTTTAACCTGCACCAAAATCCTTTAAAAACATTTTTCTAGAGGTGATTACGAATCGAATGAGCCATCCCTCATATTTTTAGGCCCTTTATCTCTATTTTTCACGTTTTTGAATTTATTGATTAGACTATTTAACCCCATTAGGGAAGAAATTTCAATAAAATACGAAACATGTCTTCCATCAATGGTGTTAAAAAAGTTTACGCTAAATTTGAATTAGATTGGACCAAGGAATCGCGTTGCCCCATACAAACTTTGCCCCCCTTTTTCATCTCTTTAGGGGTAGAATTTCGGAAAATCCTCTCTTATCGGAAGCCTACGTCATACAAGGAACACACCCTCCAAGTTTCAGGTCTCTACGATCAGCGGTTAAGGCTGTGCGTTGATCCGTCAGTCAGTCAGGACTAAGCCTTTTATATGAATAGATTAATTAAATATTTAAAATACTTAAATAAAATCTATATTGTGACAAAAAATATATAAAAACATAATGTTTAATAATTTTAATTAGTGGTCCACCTAGGTTCTGGACTCCGTCCAGGGGGGGGTCATGACCCCCATGACCCCCCCCCCTGGATCCGCCCTTGCACTAGATGCGCCTCTGCCTACCCCTTCGGGGATAACAGGCGTGAGCGGTAATAAATAAGAATATTACACTTGCATATTATAATTTCAAAACTTAAAAGATGACTGCAGCTGCTGCAGCTGTTTATCCAAATTGTTTTAAACTCACATGAGACAAAATCACAGTCCTGTGCCAAAACCCATATCATGCCGCATAGCTCTAGCTAACTTGAAGGCTCCTCGACTCCGTATTCCAGAGAAAATATTACATTATACCAAATCGGAAGAGGGAATACAAAACTGGGACATTGGAATATTCCGTGATTAAAGCAGCATGCGAAACAGGGATTCAACATTGTTATTTTTTACTGGGAGGAGCATCTCACCACCTGCCAGGTAAAAGGCACCTGCTACTGGCAATATATAAAAAAATCTGGATCCGATTTGTGTCAATGATTTATCCCATACAATAAGTTAAACCTTTGTACTTGTATAAACAAAGTAGTTCTTCTTACTAATTCTAAGACACAATAAAGTATGTCGTGTTGTTTATTGTACAGTTAACCCATCGATGATTCAGATTTTCAATTTGACCTGCTTTCAATTGTTACAAAATGAGGCATTGCCATCATTATTCACCTTATTAGTCATTTAACTGACATTTTAGGAATTTAATTCAGTTAATGTATTAAATTTTTGTGTGTGTAATTGGCGTTTTTCTTTAGTCCTAAATCCTGAGAATATTTTTTCGTATAGACTTCGCGCGCTGAGTGTATAATTTTGGTGAAATCGTCCAAAAAAGTAACAAGATGACTGATAAAAACGCATAACTCACAAGATTCTTCCATTTACATAAATAATTCGCATTTTCAGCCGTCGTACGCCGTCCCTGTAAATTGTGATATAGGTACTCGTCGCGAAAATATTCAGGGTAACCACGAGGCGCAATGTAAGCAGCTGGTGCAGTGGTGCACATTCCAGTTCGTCCAACGCTTCCCAAACTAATTGCACGAATACGTAACATGGCTAGTTGTAATTGTTTTTAGCTTAAGATCCTAGCGTTGTGTTCTTAAACCTAGTTCCGTTCGTCTATCTATCATTTTAAATCAGCAATGAATCAGAACAACATAATATCTTTGATTAATAATACATATAAGACAAATCATAATATACTTAATCGAAAAAGAAGTTTGAATATTCAACCTTTAGAATGCTGAGGAACTTATATACATTTCGCCTGTCTAAATAATTAATACCTACCAGTTCAAGTTTTTACGACGAATTTTTGATTACGATATTCTTTTAAAAAATAATCTAACGAACTAAATTATTTTTTTTGTTCTTTGTACATAACTTAGACTAATAGTATATAAACTGTTTTAAGATTTGTAGCCTACATTCCCAATTCCTGTTTGTAATTTTCGGAATATATATTTGCTTTTGTAAATACACGGTTCCTGTGAGGTCGTCGAGCTCGGGTCATGAAGGCGTTTACCTGAGAGATTAGGGTTTTGTATAACATTTACAAAATGCAATCGGTGGACGTGAGTTTTACAACGATTGTTACTTTCTTTTGATGAATTGGTACTGTATTATACTTAAATACTTACTGCCGCAGACTATATCTCAGTCTTAGAAAATAACTACCACTTCAAATGCATGAAATGAATCGGGTAAATCCCTTTTCGAAGCGACTTGTCCGCCATGCCTGTTTCAAAGTATGTTTCCGAATAAAGTGCCTATATAACAGTGTGTATCTCCGGGATAAATAGTTTATAGTAACATATAAGTCATACTCAGGCATAAACTAACTAGCTAGAACCAGGGATAATTGACCAAATTTTAGCTTGGACGCCTATTTTTTATTTATTTTAGTATATACTTAAATTAAAAAGTTAAACCTATAGGCTCGATAGGTGCACTAATAAGCTTTCGAAAGGAATACCAAAAAACCTCGCGATTTATAACATAGTGTACAAAATCCGTATTGTGGAACGAGAAAATCAAGTCAATCTACCCCATGCCTGGGTTGGTGGACTATTCACTAATAATAAAATAAAAGAAAACACCACAAGCACTTATTTACCTATGTCAACAAAATAATAAGATGACGTCTTAAGTTCCCTTTGATTAATAAATATTTACTATTGAATGTCCTTGATAAATGTTATTAATCAAAGATAGATCTATAGTTTTGCCCAAAATGGGCAAAACAATAAACTCACTTTTTCAGTTATTATTTTGCTGACGTTATCGTAGAACAAAAATCCAGACAGCACGTAATAAAAATGGCAATTGATAAACAAATTGAAACACTAGAAATAAGGTATAATATACTTAAGTAATAAGTTCAAAAATTATACCGAGTTTATACCGAGATATCGCCAATTTTTTATTTACTTTTGAATTAGCACGATGTACTTTATTAGAAAACGAAAACAAATTATAACATTAACAAGATAATTATTACGAATTCTGTAGGGAATATGAATTATCTCCATGTACACATTTAGTTAGCTCCTGCTAAAAAATACAGAGTTGAATATAAATAGCCGGCAAATAAATTGAACACACGAATAAATAATTTAAAACCAAAAATAAAGTACGTAAATATACAGTATACGTAGTAAGACGTTCAGTCTTCAAGTATTCGCTGAGCAAGCAAATATCCTTTGATTTGGGTACACATAAAACGGATAAGGCCATTGCTGTGCCATTTGAAAGTCGTCTAGCGTCTAGTGCTGAACAATCCTGCGCTAATCTTGGCATCGCGAATTCGCGTCATTCCGCATTCAGGCCTTCCCAGTACCGGCGCATACGGCCGCTTAGACCCGCTCAGTGTGCTCACTGCTCAGTTCGAATTTGGCGGGCTGACAGTAGCGGTCAAGCAACGCACGCGCCCTTGACGAAGTTGCCCGAACATAGCGAACGGCCGAAAAGTTCGCTTGTTTTGTTTACTTTCTAATTTATTTTTATTGAACTCCCACATCCAGTGATAATGTGTATAAGTTTGTATTAAGTTTAAGTAAAAACATACGCAAAAGCAATTGGAGTAAGCTGGAGCACGTATTGGTATGTAAATATGTCATTTTTTTTTGTCGTACCGCGGTTATCAATATGCGGTCGGCGTATGTGTCGGCGCAAACTTATTAAAGCTTTACATGCTTTGTTTAGAATTGACGACGCCCTGACTTACGGCGGTACGAGGCACATACCGTAGTATAGATTTACTACCGAGCGTAAACAATAATGGACGGAGAAAGAAAAATAAACTTATGCGAGGGTGTCCCATTGAACTCAGGTGCGGCGAACATATTTTTAAATACAAGTAAAACAAGAGACTCTAAATTAAATTCACACGATGGGACCGTCATACACTTGAAAACAGGTGACTATTGAAACAATATACGAAAATATTTAAAGATGAGCGTGTTAATAACGTGTTATTTTTCTTTGTAGAAAAACCGTCCGACTTGGGTTTGCATATAAATACGACATTCTCAGTGGCGTCTTCCAAGAAAATAAAGCTTTTGTTCGTGTTAAATTTTTTACTGAGCGTTATTTGCATGGCGATCAGTTGTTCCATCGCATTCTACTATTGGAATGAAATGATCTCTATGAGAAGACAGCTAGACGGCTTAAAGGACCATATGATCCAAAACCTGAGCCATGATAAAGTATCGCAGAGCGAGTTTATGGCACCGCCAAGGCCGGTGGCTGAGGCGCGTAGGGCGCGTATGAAGACATACAGTGACGACCTAGCACAAGGGACACGAAAATACTATGTGGAAGATTTCGGAGAAGACATGTTACTGGTAGATTCTAAGAAGAAAAACTCAAACAAAGACACCAAACCAGCACTTGATTTACCTTTCCACAGTAAAGGTTGGTTAACATTTATCTATATTCTATACCATCAAAGTCCATACTTATAATAATTCTTATTAGTAGGTATAAATATTGAATAATATTTTTGTTTAAAATTCCAGAGTTGCTGATAGCCCAGTTCAATGGTGCCAAACATGAGCTTAATCTGGGGAAAGAATGTGAGTAGACACTGATAACACAATGTTTTACATTATACATTATTTAGTATAACATACATGCCTGTGCTAGACTGCCGAAAAACGTTACTTTGTGTCATGACCTTTAGATTTGAATTAAGAACGATGTAGACTATTTTCCTTATGTTTATATTATTATTCTGGCTCAATACCAGTTCCAGCTCCTCCAGCCAAATAAAAAATCTATAATTATTGATAAATATATTTATGTTATAGCTTTGTTGATGGTACTAGACAAATAAATTTTAGTCTGGCTGAATAAGTTGATATCTATGCTCTATATAATATAAAAATTTAATAATACAAAACTTCTCTCTAAATTTAGTAAAATATTATGTTAGGCTTGAAAAGTTTTCAAATAATTGTAGAAGCTAAGGGTTTGCATTCATTTATCATAGAAAAAAGATTTCATACAAGAAAAAATGTATACACTTTCACACTTTTTATTTTACTATTCATTTAATTAACTTTCTTGTTTATTTGTGTCTATCCACTAAGTTTAGTGAGGCCTTATAAATGAACTATGCCAACAAATCACATGTAGAAAATTAATAACAATAAATAAAGAAAAAAAAATTATACTCAAATGATAGATATCATTATTAGGTAACTTTATTTAAAGCTAAAATATTTCTAGTATTTATTAAAATATGATATCACACAAAAATCTTAGTGTTTAGATAAAAAAAGGAAAATTTTTCTTCAAATAGCTAAGCAATGGTGATTTAATATTTGTTATGAGTTAAGGATTTGCTTTTAGTATGAACATTAATTATAAAATAAGTGCATGTACTTACTTCATTTAATAAAAAAATAGTATATTGTGTAGGTATTAGGTACCCAAAAGAACATATCTTTTTTTATTTTTCATATGATAGGTACTTTTAAAATGAGAATTATGATCATATTTTAAAACAATTTAGTCCCTACTCTAAGTATCAAATGAGACACTAAAAGAATAGCATTTTAAATAAAATAGACTTTCTTTTTAAAGCACAAAGTTACTGAAACAGTATTAACAAACAAGATTTAGATATTCATATTTCATTTTTAATATGGCAGTTCAATCTATGAAACAGTAATTAGGGTCTTAAAAAATCGCAGTCGCGTTACCCACGGTAGAACTTTTTACATTTTAGTGTCGCAAAAGTTGTCTAAATTTTACTGTTAATGTGCTATATTTCCTTTTTCAATCTTTAACCTTTAAACAAACTATTTTGAACATCTCATTAGGATTTTCCTCTTTGTTACATGTCCTTTATTATTGACTAAACACTATTGGCATTTGTCTGACTAATCAGTGGCCTACTCCTCGATATTACATAATGAACATAACTATCTAATTATACATCATAATATGTAAACAATTATATTACCACAAATGTAGAATAGCTCTTATCCCAAGGTCATAAAGACGCATTTTACGCAACGTAAGCCGGATCGCAACCATATAAAATATGTGATTGAAATGATAATTTGTATGTGTCACAGGATGTGTTTTAGTATTTGCATTGTCTGTTACAAGACGAGTAATTTTGAGCCCTATCTGGTGTGCGTAAAATACAGGTTTAATGTAAAAGACTCGTGTAAGACAGTGCTGTAGATTCCAAGATGGACAAGATTCCGCTAGTAAGATGTTAACCTATACAATTAAGGAGCCAGACAACGTTAGATATTTCCTTTTGTATCGTATCATCGTATACATTCATTAACGCAGCCTCTGTTAAGCTTTATTGTCATTTAGACAATGTTTACGCACAAATCTGCCATTATATTGAGTAGGTACGCAGTATAATTCTCCATATCTTGTGATTATTAAGATTGTTTAAAGAAATATTATAAGTAGGGATCAAAATCACTCTTGAGTCTTGATCTAATAGCCAACAATTCTTTTTTTAATCAGACTTTATGAATAGGTTGCGCCAGCTTCATACAGATGGCGCTATAGGTCGTAATTTAAAAGATTTTCTTTCTACCCTTTTTACTTGGCCTAGCATATTAAATACCAACTTTTATCCCGAAAAAGAACACAGGAGTAAAAAATACAGATAGAGGCCATGTCCGCTACTTTTGTTTGTAAAAGTACAGTATGGACTTATTCGAGGAAGTCTTTCACGCGAGTGAAACCGAGCGCAATACTTAGTATTCTATAATAAAAAATTAAATGATCCAGTACAGTGACCAGGATTGTTACAATCTTCATTATTCCCAGGGCATCCCTAACCGGAAACAACAAACCATATCACAGTTTCAAGTATTGTTTACACAGGCTCAAATTCAAACTACATTATAACGTATAAACATTGTATTATTTGTTTATACATAACTACACTCCTCATTAAGTAGTCAGAGAAATTGCTTCCGATTTCCTATAGTACAAACTAAAGACCCGTTTTAAACATACCTAAGCTCTTAATTCAATAATCAGAGACATATTGCTTCCTTTTTCTATTGTAAAAGCCCAGAAATATTTATCAAACGTTAAGAAAATAAACAAAGCATTTTGTATATTCTCTGCCAAATATACTGGAAGCTATATCTCACACTCCACAGAGTCTTGGTACCCTTCATCTTTAAATTCAGTAGCACAAAGTGATAGTGAACTTTATCTTTTGTTACTTTTGTAAACCCGGCTGAAACTCAAGTGATCATAATGGGAAGCTCTCGTATGGTGAGTAGAATTGACTGGTCAGTTCTTTCTCCAGTGGTTTTTGATGGGGTCATAATTCCTTTTAGCGAGACTGTCAAAAACTTGGGGGTTATATTTGATCGTAGTTTATCATGGGGCCCACAGCTTGCAGCAGTGAGTCGTAAGCTTTTTGCGTCAGCTGCATCTCTGAAGAGGCTTCGTAATTTTCTTCCAATTGCCACTAAAACTGCGCTGGCACAATCTTTGCTGCTTCCTGTGCTTGACTACGCGGACGTCTGCTACTTAGACCTTTTTTTTTTTTTTTTTTTGGTTTCGCGGAGAAAGTGCATTACCACTACCGCCCGGCCTTCAAGGGGGGCGACCGAGCGGTTATGTTGGGGTCACCGTGCCTTACGACCCGGCGTTGAGCCGCCCGGAGAGATGGAAAACATCGGGCGACCGCCGGGCCGAGTCCCTAACCTATGTACACCGCACGGCATACCAACTAAAACTCCGCGGTGGCCATCTTCGGCGCATTAGGGACGGCTGCGGGCTTCCTCTGACGAATGTCTAAGTTGTCGTCCGCAACCGCCCCTGCGCGGTGCCGCCTGGTGCGGCCCGTCTCCTGTTATGGGGGGGGCTCAGACGCCCCCGCGCACCGAAGGACGCTCTCAGCGTCTACGGCAGCGTGAGGCCAACCAGCCACGCTGCCGTCCATCACGGGGGTCACAACAATGTGCAAAGGATACACAAAACTAAAGACGGACAGCCCCCTGCTGCCCGCCCGTGACCCCCGGTGGCCCCTATTAGTCGCCTTTTACGACAGGCAGGGGATACCGTGGTGGAATTCTCCAAACGCCCCCAATCCACAGGGCGGGAGACGCCGGTCAGTCGTCCACCCGGCGCCTCCTTCGTCTCCTCTGGCGGCGGGAGGGATCTTCCCGCTCCCGATCCCTCTCGGCACTCTCCTTCTGCGAGAGGACCACCTCGCAGAAGTGGGCCACCGCACGCCAGGCCTCCCGACTGCCGACCATGGAAGCGACCACGGCCGGCAACGAGAGGTCTCCTCCGACGACTGCTCTGAGAGCGCTGCGCTCCTCGTCCCAGGCTGGGCAAAACTCCAGTGTGTGCTGGGCCGTATCCAGCGGGCAGTTGTCACAATGGTGACACACGGCCGACACCTCCGTGCCAACAATACGACACAGATACTCACCGAAGCATCCATGCCCGGTGAGCATCTGTGTCAATCGAAATGTAGCCGGGCCGTGGCCTGCTACTTAGACCTATCACAAGTTCAACTCGATAAACTTGAGCGTCTCCAAAATTTTTGTATTCGATTCATATTTGGCTTGCGCAAATATGATCACATATCTGAATTTCGCTCTAAGCTCAAGTGGCTCCCTATTCGTCTTCGTCGGAATACTCACATTCTTTCACTTCTATATAATCTCTTGTTTAATCCTTTGTCTCCCGGTTACCTTAAAGAATGCTTTCACTTCCTGCATAACACTCATGCCCATTCTTTACGGTCTTCAGAAAACCTGAAACTTAAAACTCCTCTTCACGGCAGCGTATTCTTTGACAATTCTTTTACTGTTCGGGCTGTTCGCCTGTGGAACACGCTGCCCTTATCTATAAGGCAAGCTCCATCACTAAACGTCTTCAAGCAAAAAGTAAAAAATCATTATCTTTCTTCAATTTCTACGTAATACCAAACAGTAGTTTAATCTATGTTTATTTATATGTAAATAATTATATGTATAATTTATATATATGTATATATTTATATATGTATGTAGTATATATGTTTATTTATTTGTTATATTTGCACTATACACCCCCTTCCTCAGTCCACTATATTTAGTTTCCCAATATGAAAGGGTTGTCTGGAAGAGATCGCTTTTTAGCGATAAGACCGCCTACTGTGCACGTATTTTTTCTTATGTTACTCTAAATAATAATTGTATTTGTTTTGTATGTGTACAATAAAGTGTTTTCATTCATTTCATTCATCACATTGTAATAAGATTTCTGTGCCAATGTTACTGATTCGAATAATCTTAAGAAGTGATGGTAAAACTCCAATAGTGTGCCGTCAGATTAGGCAATTTTGATTACGACTAAAACTGTATACTCAAAAGGTTACCCTCACCGGGAATTAACGTTCATCGTTTTATTTTTATTACTTCTACTACCCGTTACGATGAAGCATACCTAAGTATTTTAATACCATATCTAGACTGGTATTAACTTGCCTTATTAAGTACATATAACGACAAAACCATACACATTTACCAAGAACTGCTTGTAACACAAAGAAAGTGTTGATAACTTGTAAATATAATTACATCACTCGACATTGCGTAGTTGTCAACTAAGCAAATACTGATAATGGGTGGGAAAAGAATTTACTAGGTGGTCGTAGTATGTCTCTCGTATTCGACAATCTGTCTGGGCAGCTATATCTGCCGGTGAGCAGCATTAACCAATGTCGTGTTTCGGTTTAAAAGTAATTGTAGCTAAATAGCCTATTCTTTATTACGTTTATCAACAACTAGCTGTTGCCTGCGGCTCCGCCCGCGTTAAAAAGTTTTTCCAGGAAAAAGTCCCGCTTTATACTTTTCGGGAATAAAACGTAGCCTAAGTTACTCCTTATTACATCAGCTACCTCCCAGTAAAAGTCCCGTCAAAATCGGTCCAGCCATTTCAGAGATTAGCCGGAACAGACAGACAAAAATTGAAAAAAAAAAAGAAATATTTTAGTGTATGTACAGTATATATATTCATTGGATAAAGATTAATATTATTACGTTGATACAACTCTTAACAAATAATGCATTAATTTCGACCAAATTTGATTACCATAAAACGGTTCTAGTGAGTTAATCTTAAAGATAGACATATACTGTCGTGGACATTTTTTAGATAATTTCAAGAGGAATAATTCTTTCATACATATATTTTTGGTATCTTGAACCGTTTTCGCAGCGCACGCAATGGAAGCCCTCAAGGATGAATAATTTTCCCGTTTTTTTCACATTTTCCATTATTTCTTCGCTCCTAATAGTTGCATCGTGATGTTATATAGCCTAAAGCCTTCCTCGATAAATGGTCTATACAACACAAAAATAATTTTTCAATTCGAACCAGTAGTTCCTGAGATTAGCGCGTTCAAACAAACAAACAAACTCTTTAGCTTTATAATATTAGTATAGATTTAGTTCATTTACAAAAATCTGGATTAAAATGCGGTAAAAATTCAACAAGATAAAATAAGCCTTTGTTTGATGGAAGGGCTAAATGTCAAAAAACAAAATAGAGACACAATGATATTTAGTTGACGTCATCAGGCATAACTGCGCGGGAAAGAAAGAGCGTGCTATCCCCACTACACACACATTTCTTAAGCAATTTAACTGCTGATTTCACAAAAGGGCTTCTTTTTCGTATAATTTGCTATAACTTGTGGAATAATATAAATAAGCACCAAGTCGACAATTTGGTTGGGGATTGAATGGCTTAATTCACTAGAAAGTAACAGTTAATATTCCGGGCTTCTCCCTATTGCGGTTGTAAACTACTTTTAGGGAATTCCATCAACGCACAACACTCGCCATATTTAAGTCCCTTTATGTACAACCAGCCATGTCATCATGTTTTGATTTCCCTATTAGGTTATCCGAAAATTCATTGACCCGAATAGGTATCGTACGTATTACAATATTTTCCCAACCACAAGTGTGGTTATTGTATATTATGACGTTAAAAATATGGATAACTGTAAGTCAATACTTTTAGGATATTGCATTTATACGCAATAAGTTCACGCCATTCATTAAACCGAATATATGTAGCATTTTACCTACATACCTCTCGAATATTATAATATTTTCCCCGATAGGGTCATAACAACCAAATTAATAGCAAATCTAGAAATAAATATAGTTGAATTAACATTTATCCAAAATTACATAAGGTATGTTTGCTAAAACTTAAATTTACCCGCCGAAAGGTCATTCCGTGACAAAGCTTTTTATTAAAATTATATTTATTGTAACTAAATATAATTGATCTTTTTTGTTGATAGTTTTTTTTCTTTTGTTACAGCCCTGATAGGCCCGTGGGTCCGAGACTTACAGGTGTCGTCCAAAAGCAGCTACGATAAAATTGTTTTGATCAACGACACCTATGTCACTGTTAAAGAAGAGGGGCTTTACTTAATTTACGCACAAGTAAGTATTTGTTATTTACATGTTTCGTGCCTACTTCGAGGCAATACGTCTGTCTTGAGCCCGTAGTTAGGAGTTAGGGTTGACACTTTCCAAGAATTATTACAAGATTATTGTAACTACTGGACATAATGAGACATAACATCATATGTCTCAGGATGACATGCGCAGTGGAATGCCACACAGTACTTTATAAGTCAAGGTGCTGGATGGTGTTGCTACTGTTTATGGGCGGTCGTATCGCTTACCATCAGGCGAACGGGATGCTCGTCTCGTCATTCAATGCAATAAAAAACACATATATTACACGTCATAATAAAATTATTTTTATTGTAGAATTTTACTAACTTATAAAAAAGTATATTCTCTAACATTTCAGTAAACTTTACTCTAATACAATTTGTAGAACTGTTTGTAGTTCGCTCGTTTGATCATTCTAAATTTACTGTTACCCTCCAAATAGTTACTGCGATGCCTCTGACTTTCATTCTAGTCATACTGATTAAATATAGCTCTATAAATAATTATAATACTGTGCATTACCTCCCATGGGCAAAAATAACATCCTACACATCACCATTAACTAACATTGCTAAGTAGGTACTAATAACAAGGATAAACTAAACCACAAATAATGTATGACTCAAAAGATGTCTTCTTCTAAATGAAATAGTTTTAAATATTACCTTGTACACCATGCATTTTGTTTTATGGAATTGAATGTCGAGACGAGCATGCCGTCCGCCTGATGGTAAGCGACCACCCACATACACACCAACGTTCAACACCATCCAGCACCTTGAGTTACAAAGTACTGTGTGGTATTCCACTGCGCTCATCATCCTGAGACATAAGATGTTAAGCCTCATTATGTCCAGTAGTTACACTGGCTACAATGTCCTTCAAACCGAAACACAACAGTGCATGCACTATGCTGCTTGGCGGTAGAACTAGTCATAGCGTTGGTATCCACCCAGACGGACTCTTACATATGACAGACCTACCATCAATTATAATGCATAATTAAACATAGTTGAAATATAACAGCTTCGTACAACCCAACATTAAAACCTCTTTCCAGGTGGTGTATTTAACGAAAGTGCCGACAGTTTTCTACATATGGGCGGTGCACCACGAGACGGAACGGTTGCTGGCCGTGTGCGCAAGCGGTGACGACTCGAGCGGCCGCACGCCCGCCAAGTCGCAGATATCATGCTCGGCGCAGGCGTTCGCGCGTCTCCAACCCGGGGACACCATCAACCTAGCCCAGAGGGACCCTAACAAGACCGTATGGCTCCGACCGGGATACTCATTCTTCGGCTTAGTTAAACTTTCCTAAAATGGCTGTGATTTGAACCAGTGGCGGTGGAAGTTGTCGAGGTCAGTCAAAAGCTTAACTTTATTAAGGTGCATAGCACTTGAAGACTATTCGTGTAAGGCTACTGATCAGCTTGGTCCTGTCCTCAAATAACTCGTCAATTTATATGTCCTTTTAGTATCCATCGCCGTAGATTTAAGGGTAGTGTGTGAGTGGTTTTTCCTAAACGCAATAAAGTATGTATTGCCAGTGGTAAGAAATGGTGCTAGCGTTGTAATTGTTGGTGGGAATGCATTGTTCGTATTGAGTGTGCCATAATGTACATAGGGACCTCTAAATATAATACAATATACATCACATTGTACTTATGTCCACTTCTCATAATATTAACATGTAAATTTTATTGTAATGCCCAAAAGTTAGTTATTAGGATACATTTGTATCCATTAACAAAACATAAAAAATTAAAACAGCCTTCAAAAACAACTAAAAACAAATTTAAATTACTAGGTAAGCTAAGTGAATACTTTACAACATACAACAATAATGTTCAACATAAATTAGGCACTGACGCTAAAGTGTTTTTCATGTGCAATGTGCATATAAATTTTTATGTAATAACACCAATAGCTAAGCAGATTACATTGCTCGTGTTTCAATAATTTAAATATTAAATTGCTTTTTGGTTTTTGATGGTTCTTGAAGGCGGTTTCATTTTTGTAAAAAAAAATTATATTTTGCTTTTTTGTTAGTAAGATATAAACCCAACAAAAAAAATTCAATATTCTATTTGTTTTTGAGGAGTTCCCTTCTCCATCTTCAAATTCCAAGGTCCAATACTAATAAAATTAAAATGGTACCATTTTGGAGTTATACGAAGTTTAACGCAAAAAGAATTTTCATAATTAGTTCACAATTGACGCAGAAACCAGTGAACATACGTAAAAATAATACATTTTTGATATCAAAGTCGAAAATAGAACCTGCTATTTTGAAGCAGGTTAAAAATTGATCTCACTATCGGTCGAAGAGTATCCCACAAGTGTAATGTTTATTTATGACGCGGGATGTGTTGAGGGTATTTAGACTAAATAATTTAGTGTAGTAATATACTCCGCGCACAATTGCTAGTCACATCCTGCTTTACGTAAGCGGCAGGAGTGGAAAGTGTCGTAAATATAGGTCTACCTATACCTACCCACATATCGGGAGGTACCTAGCAGTTGTGACTTGCGAGCAAACCTTATAGAAATAAGTCTTTGGTCAGATGCATTATTTGCATTTATTTTACATGTTTAATTATACAATTATTGTTATTATATGCAATATATTTTGCGACATAAAATTACTTAATTTTATTCAGTAATTGTTAAGATTTATTGTTGGGCTGCTCTTAAAGGCATGAATTAACAAATATCTGCTATGTATTGATGCAAGATATCCTTTGTGCCCATTTGTCAGTTAAGATGTCTATCTAGACCCGAGGCCAGACAAAGTGTGCTTCCAATAAATTTCTATTATGTTTAAAGTTAGTTTATATAATCTCGGCCCATTCTAGATAGTATTTATACCGGGTGGAAGGGAAACGCTCTCGGAAACGAATACAGGTGATAGTATTGGTGATTCCTGACGTGATGGCACTAAAAAAATCGCGATCGCAATGTTACAATTTTAGTAGGATTTTCTCAAATTTCTGTACAGCTTCACGTATGCATAGATAAATTAAACTATTATTCTGAAAAACATAGTAAAAAAGGTCAATATTTCCAAAAAATCGTAATGAAACACGTCCATCAGCTGACGGGTTAACGACCGCGGGCCGGTGCCGGAGCAGCGCTGCGGCCGCCCAGTTCTTTGTACGCTTTACATTGCGCGCGCATGAATTACGGAAATACTAAAATCGTAAGTATTATCGCTTAGCTTTGCAAATGAATATAGTATTTTGTTAATGTTATGGTTCTTCTCTCTTACCGTTCCGGTATAGAGAGCGTTTCCCTTCCACCCGGTATAATAACAAGTAACACTCAGATTATGTTGGTGCTGAAATACAAAGTGATAGGTAGTATACTAAAAGTATATGTGATGCAGTCATGTACATAAGTTAGTTTTGTTTAATAATGTTAATAAAATTGGTGATCTTAAAATTAATACTATGATATGTATGTATTGTCAACAAATATACAAATTATGTGGCAACTTTACACAAGAATGAGTTTCATGATTTAATGTCTCAGAAGTAAAAATGGTGTTAAATGATATGATGGAGGAGTAATAGCTAGTTATTTAGCAAGCACATAAGTCTGAGATTTGTGTCGCCATAAGAATATATTTTGTTTGTGGAGTATGCAATATTGCCTCTGTTCAACGTAACCGTATTGTGAAGTATCTAAGGGGTTAACTGTAATACAATGTCTTGATCTTTGCCATTACATTGTATTTTATGTGACTATAAATTTTATAGCTTAAAAATATTTGTATTAATTTTAAAACAATTTAACTGGAGTTGTATATGTTTCATAAGTAAGATTAAAGCATAAAATGATATTTTTGTATTGGTATTTAAACACAATAAAAAGTAATAAAAAATCTTTCATGATTGTGGGGGTCATGTCTTTCAGTCATGACCCCCACAATCTTTAAACTGGTTACGCAACAAACAACTTGCAATAAAGTCTTAAAGACTAGAATAGCACACTATTAAAATCTGTCTCTCGGATTGTATAAGATTTATATTTAATTTGTGCGATAGTTGCCACATGGTTTTCTAAAATTGAGTCGTGAATAATGTAATATTTCTCGTTCAAGAATTTGAAGCCATTTATAAATATAAGTTGCAATTTAGTAATAAACCTATTTCTAGTTACGTCAAAATGGTGGTATAATTATTAGTGATAATATTTTGTTTAATAATTATTATTATAATGTAGTATTTAACAATTGTACAGTGATACTTAAACCAGTGCCTATTTAATCACATAGTGTGTTTGTCATATGTCCGTCATGTCTTTGTGTGTTTACACTCAAGCAATAATAAAATGCCTTATGAATAAATGTCTTATTATTACCCAAAATCAAATGTGTACTTATCTTTTATTAACCACTTATCGAAATTTTAAAATATGTTTTGCGTTATCTCAATTAAATATGTTGGGACTGTCTTGGTGGCGTAGTTGTATTACGGTACGACTGCAATGCCGAGGGCTCGGGTTCGATCCCAGGGGTCGGGCAAAGTGATGTTGGTTTTCTTTTTCTATTCAGTACCAGCTTGGAGTCCGGAATTTGTGCCTGATATTGCGATAGGCTCGCCCCCTATCACATTCACATCATGGGATGGAATACGCACGTCGAAAAGTGGGTGCACAAGTTGCCTACCCCTTCACAAGGGCGGATCCAGCTTTGGCGCCAGGGGGGGGTCACATAGTCGTGGTTAAGTCACAAGAAGTTTTAATTTAATTTTGAAAAGTAAAAAGTAGGTATTCTATCTATACTAATACTAGCTTTTGCCCACGGCTTCGCCCGCGTTAATAAGTTTTTCCGGGCTAAAAGTACACACATAAAAACCTTCCTGTTGAATCACTCTATCCAACACATTTATTTGGATAAAGATTAATATTATGACGTTGATACAACTCTTAACAAATAATGCATTAATTTCGACCAAATTTGATTACCATAAAAACGGTTCTAGAGAGTTAATCTTAAAAGATAGACATATACTGTCTGGGACATTTTTTTAGATCATTTCAAGAGGAATAATTCTTTGATACATATATTTTTGGTATCTTGAACCGTTTTCGCAGCGCACGCAATGGAATCCCTCAAGGATGAATAATTTTCCCCGTTTTTTTCACATTTTCCATTATTTCTTCGCTCCTAATAGTTGCATCTTGATGTTATATAGCCTAAAGCCTTCCTCGATAAATGGTCTATTCAACACAAAAAGAATTTTTCAATTCGAACCAGTAGTTCCTGAGATTAGCGCGTTCAAACAAACAAACAAACTCTTCAGTTTTATAATATTAGTATATCCTACTTAATATTATAAAGGCGAAAGTTTGTAAGAATGTATGGATGTTTGGATATTTGGATGTATGGATGTAAGGATGTTTGTTCCTCTTTCACGCAAAAACTACTGAACGGATTTCGATGAAATTTGGCACACGGGTAGATGTCCTGGATTAACACATAGGCTACTTTTTATCCCGGGAAAATATAAACCGGGACTTTTATCCCGGAAAAACTTTTTAATGCGGGCGGAGCCGCGGGCAAAAGCTAGTAGATTATAAAGTTGAAGAGTTTGTTTGTTTGAACGCGCTAATCTCAGGAACTACTGGTTCGAATTGAAAAAATCTTTTTGTGTTGAATAGACCATTTATCGAGGAAGGCTTTAGGGTATATAACATCACGATGCAACTATTAGGAGCGAAGAAATAATGGAAAATGTAAGAAGAACGGGGAAAATTATTCATCCTTGAGGGCTTCCATTGCGTGCGCTGCGAAAACGGTTCAAGATACCAAAAATATATGTATGAAAGAATTATTCCTCTTAAAATGATCTAAAAAAATGTCCCAGACAGTATATGTCTATCTTTTAAGATTAACTCTCTAGAACCGTTTTTATGGTAATCAAATTTGGTCGAAATTTATGCATTATTTGTTAAGAGTTGTATCAACGTCATAATATTAATCTTTATCCAAATAAATGTGTTGGATAGAGTGATTCAACGGGAAGGTTTTTATGTACTTTTAGCCCGGAAAACTTATTAACGCGGGCGAAGCCGTGGGCAAAAGCTAGTTACAAATATTTATCATGTTTTCTATACATTATAAGAAATAGTATCATACTTATTTAACATAATTGATTTAAAATTGTAAAAATATACTGAAATAAATAATAACATCTTGACTCTTATATCAACGCGACGCTTTTATAGTGTTGTATTTTTCAGTTTATGAGCGTAATGTTTCGAAAGTTTTAAATCGCTTGGTAACGAAACGTAAACGATTACTTAAAAAAAACTAATCTTTGGATGCAAATAAAACACAGCTGTAAATTTAAAAATTATGTTTTACAAACAGATTTGAACAATGAGTTCGATATTTAAATTTAGATATAGAAGACAGAAAATGAAGATCTCCAAAGTAAATAATTTAAACTGTACCACTAAATTTGTGATTTGTGTTTCAATACACACATTATTTCTTTGTAATGTTCAATAACCAATTTAAATGTTATGAAGGGATAATCGTGAAATTCTATCGATAAATCAAAATGAACGACTAACAAAAACTATTATAATAAAAAAACCTCTTGATTGTAATGTGTTAGATTTGATAATAATCTATTTCTATTTACATACGATAACAAAATCCTTGAATATAAAATCAATTGCATTCAAAAATCGGTTATTTGATGCAACCGATTTTTTGTTCTCTTCCCTACACACTATCCGACCTATTACTCTAGTAAACAAGTTGAAAAACGTGAAAAATAGAGATAAAGGTCCTAAAAATATGAGCGATGGCTCATTCGATTCGTAATCACCTCAAGAAAAATGTTTTTGAATGATTTTGGTGCAGGTTAAAAATTGCAATTGTTATTAACAAAATAAGATGAAAAAAAAAAGATATTTCGTTTTTTGTTAATAACTCGAAAAATATTAACATTTAAGCAATTTTGAAAAAAGGTCGTTAAAGAGGAGGAAATTTCCAATAAAAAAATCCTAACTCCCGGAATTCTATCTCCATTATTTATAATTTTAATTAGACGTTGAAAATAGGGCTCCGCGCGGCAATTACGGCATGCGCGCGCTGCCGCTAAAGAGAGTTCAGCAATAAAAATAATTTATTTATAACATAAAATGTAATTTTAAAAATTTGTAATAATTCTAGTATCTTCTTGACACTTGAAAGAATCGAGCCCTGAAGAAAAAAAAGTTTAATCACTATTTTTCAAAAAGTTATTCAATTGTTAACTAACCAATTTTTTCCCAATCTCCATTGGCATAAACAATGTCATGAAAGGTATAAATAATTGGCCTATAAATTTTAAACTTCGTGGAGCCCTTTTGATACATATACTTTATAAGATCCTGCGGTAAATTTTCATTAAAGTTTATTAATTTGTTAATTATTATTTTTTATAACTACTTAATTTTATAAATTTATCAATAGTTATAAACAATCATAATTAACAAATTAATAAACTTTAATGAAAATTTACCACAGGATCTTATAAAGTACATATATCAAAAGGGCTCCACGAAGTTAAAAATTTATAGGCCAATTATTTATACCTTTCATGACATTGTTTATGCCAATGGAGATTGGGAAAAAATTGGTTAGTTAACAATTGAATAACTTTTTGAAAAATAGTGATTAAACTTTTTTTTCTTCAGGGCTCGATTCTTTCAAGTGTCAAGAAGATACTAGAATTATTACAAATTTTTAAAATTACATTTTATGTTATAAATAAATTATTTTTATTGCTGAACTCTCTTTAGCGGCAGCGCGCGCATGCCGTAATTGCCGCGCGGAGCCCTATTTTCAACGTCTAATTAAAATTATAAATAATGGAGATAGAATTCCGGGAGTTAGGATTTTTTTATTGGAAATTTCCTCCTCTTTAACGACCTTTTTTCAAAATTGCTTAAATGTTAATATTTTTCGAGTTATTAACAAAAAACGAAATATCATTTTTTTTTCATCTTATTTTGTTAATAACAATTGCAATTTTTAACCTGCACCAAAATCATTCAAAAACATTTTTCTTGAGGTGATTACGAATCGAATGAGCCATCGCTCATATTTTTAGGACCTTTATCTCTATTTTTCACGTTTTTCAACTTGTTTACTAGAGTATATAAGGAGTATTGATATCTTACTGATACTTCGAAGCAAATCAATGCCAAAATAACTTTCTACGCCTTTTTAACCCCATTAGTGATCAACCCCATCAATAGTATTAAAAAAGTTAATGCTAAATTTGAATTAGATTGGACCAAGGAATCGCGTTGCCCCATACAAACTTTGCCCCCTTTTTCATCCCCTTAGGGGTAGAATATCGGAAAATCCTTTCTTATCAGAAGCCTACGTCATACAAGGAACACACCCTCCAAGTTTCAGGTCTCTACGTTCAGCGGTTTAGGCTGTGCGTTGATCCGTCAGTCAGGACTAAGACTTTTATATGAATAGATTAATTAAATATTTAAAGTACTTAAATAAAATCTATATTATGACAAAAAATATATAAAAACATAATGTTTAATAATTTTAAATATGTGGTCCAGCTAGGTTCTGGACTCAGCCCAGGGGGGGGGGGGGGATCATGACCCCCATGACACCCCCCCCCCCCTGGATCCGCCCTTGCCCCTTCAGGGGTATAAAAGGCGTTAGTATTTGTCTGCGCCAATTCAATGTTATTGTATAATCTCTCCGATACCTGTAATGTTCACTAAAATAGTGTTTACTTTCAAGTGTTTTCCTAAAAACGTAAAAACGCCTTGCAAGTTGCAACATTACTTATGTGTAGGGCTGCCATCCGTCCGGATTTCCCCGGATTTGTCCTAGTTTGAAGGGCGTCCGGGGGCCGTCCGGCCGGGGTTTTAAAATTTTTCCGGGCAAAACCCGGACACTTTTGTTGTCAGGGGAAATCCATTTTTTATAGATGAGCGACAAATTGAAATAAATCTTAGTTAAAACTTCATGCATTTCCCCGCATTCAAGAAGGAACGGCAAAATATTTTTTCAGTGGTGTCCGGGGAAATACCCATATTTCGCCCAAATGTCCGGGATTTTTGCCGTGTTTATCCGGCGTCGGCAATTTAGATGATGGCAGCCCTACTTATGTGGATGTTGGTGTGGTCAGCTGGCGAAAGTGCGCCAAGTATATGTTATTTGTTTAGTTTTAAATCTATCCAATGCAAAATATAATATTGTAAAATATTTTACAATATTTTGCACTGACTGAATACCTAAGCACTTTATAAATCACACTATTATGTAGGATCTATAGTTATTAGACTGTGACTCTTGTAGGCTTAGAAGGCGTTATTATTCTATGCATTTGGTAATGGTCGGCTTATGCATATATTATGTGACAAATAGCGTTTGTCAGGAACCTGTAAAATCGGGCCTTATATAACAGCTATCCAGTCCTTATTCTGAGAGCTATCATAATAAAATATATAAATAAAAAATTAAAAAACCCCCGACTGAAAAAATCTCTAAAAAGAAAAATAATAAAAGTGTCTTTTTCGTTTATGTATTTTGACCAATGATGATGATGATATATGTAAGTCCGTATGTTCACTCACTTTTATATACACAGTTTTAAATTATTTGACATATTATAGTGTATGCGTGAAATGAAAAGTTATTTTATTCAGTGCTGCCAGATTAGGCGCATTTTCGCCATTTAGGCTATCTTGAAGAGTGTCGGGGCGACCAAAAATTGCAAATGGCGACTGGTCACCGTTTAGGCTACGCGAATGGTGATTAGTCGCCAATTTATGCTACTTCGGAAAGTTCGTGTTTTATGCATTGTTTTTGTCGAATTTGAGGATATTTATAGCTTTGAAGGTACAAAATATGTACTCGGATCCCCCTTACACAGAATTATTGAAAACTGGGGATCTTTTTTTTTGCTCTCCGCGTCCCAACACAAGTGGGCGTTTTTTTTTTGCTCTTTCACCTTTCCATATACGAAGAGGCGACTTTAGGCTACTTCACAATGAATTTTCGGCGACTTCAACCGTAAAACATCTGGCAACACTGATTTTATTTATAACCTCAAAAATCAGTTTTAAGATTCTAAATAATATTTATTTTTATTACTGAATAAAAATGTTAACCAGGTTTGTTTTTTCCATGGAAAGTTTTATGAAAAATAGAATAACGTTTATTTAAATTTCTATATTATTTTCCAGACTTCGTTTAAGGCGGGACTTTAGAGTAATCATTCGATATTTCTCGGACAAACCTACAGATGATGGAAAATCTCCAGAAATTAGCGCTAAACCTCAAGACCCTAATAAAAAAGATGCAGCGACGGAAAAAATACAGGAGCTCTTGAAGAGTATGATGGCAGAACCCAAAATAGACGAAAGAGAGTACAGAGAAAAGTTTGCTACCGCGCCCGAAAGACTGCGCAGACAGAAAGACGATGAAATTGAAGTTAAAACGGAGAAGATAGGTAAAATAACATAGTTATAACAGCCCACTTTAGTGAACTAGCATTTTAACTAAAACTCTTAGCATATTGAAGTGTGTGCTTGCACAATGTGATCAGATTTATTTAACCAAAATTTACTATTTTTAACCCCGATAGAAATATAAGGGTGTTATACGTTTAGGATGTGTATCTGTATGTCTGACTGTGGCATTGTAGCACTCAAATGAATTGACTGTTTTTTATGTGTTTTGTGTGATACTATAATACTTGAGAATGTTCATAACATTCAATTCTTTCTTATATTTAAAAGTCATCTTTAACATTCACATTCATAACTGCCATTATTATGTATTTATTTATTTGCACTTCATACAAAATATGTAAAGGCGGACTTAATGCTGAAGGTATTCTCTACTAGTCAACCTGGAGTGGTGCAGAGACAAAAACATGTATGTATTTGTTGTACCAAAAAATCCCTAATCTTATAGACTGTGGGCCAGTGCAAAATTTCGTCAGTCATTTTCTCCCGAACGAAAATTGGTGAGATGCATCAGAGACGTGTATCATAAAGCCTCGTGAACGTCAGCTTCGGCTCCGTGGGTGCCATGAGCGGTGGTAGCCTCCCAAACATGTTGAAAAAAAAAATATTTTCAGTCATTTTCTCCCAACTCATTTTTATTTTAAATTGTAGTTAACCCAATACCTTGATGAAAAAAAATAATCAGCTGACTGTAGCTCGGGGCATTATGCGTCAGCTGGTCGATCAAACATGAATTTTTTTTTTCTAATTTCAGTGATTTCCTCTCAGCTTAAAATTTACCTGATGATAGTTTATACGCACATATGAATAAATATATATGTCAGCTGGCTGTATGCCGGGGCAAAACCCGTCAGCCGATTACTTGAAAATTATAACGCAGGTGTTAGGCGAGTGCTTCTATTACATATTTAAATGCATTAGCTGACAATGTTACCCTCGACTTACTGATAGCAGATTATTTTTATTAATTACAGCATTATATTAACAATCAGCTTATACATTTTCATCTGACAGAAAATGATGTATCCTGTTTTTTTCGGCATAACGCTCCGATATGAATTTCCCGATGAAATTAATATTTCATATAATTTCTTCCTAACCGATTTCGTCCACGGCGGTCATCTCAACGGAGATCAGCCAGGTACGCAGGAGATATTATAGTGCACAAGTTTGTGCGCAATACACAGGTGCACTCACTATTCCTTCACTCTCATAGTCCAGTGAGACGGCAATCCGACACGACTGGAGAGAGATCAGGCGCAAGACCAATGACTTTACGTACCTTCAGAGGCATAGGGGTGTCACCGCCAACTTCCTGGCTCCGAGGTGCGACTGAGTATTTTTTAAGATAGAAAAACCCAGTCAAAATCTTTTGGCTCGACCGAGGTTCCAACCCAGGCCCTCAGCGCGCTTTAATTGTACTTGTAACAGTTACGCCACAGAGGCAGTGAAATTCCGTAACTCTGTGTAAATACTTTACAACTAATTGGTATATAATTAAATAACTGAATAAAATTTAAAATAAGTAAATTAATCAATTTATATTTTATTATTGCCTACTCTATAAATGATATTAGTTATAAAAAAAGTAATTAAAAATAACAATGTAATTTAATTATTTTCGTTCTCGCTTTGGCTTGTGTCACTCTCATCTCTTTCTGATTCATTGTCAGAGTCGCTGTCAGAGCTGTCTGCTATCATGTTTTTATCATCATCATTCATTGTACAACATAAAATAAATATATATATTATTGTGCATAATTAATACAATATAATCAAGGCGCTGAGGGCCTGGGTTGGAACCTCGGTCGAGCCAAAAGATTTTGACTGGGTTTTTCTATCTTAAAAAATACTCAGTCGCACCTCGGAGCCAGGAAGTTGGCGGTGACACCCCTATGCCTCTGAATGTACGTAAAGTCATTGGTCTTGCGCCTGATCTCTCTCCAGTCGTGTCGGATTGCCGTCTCACTGGACTATGAGAGTGAAGGAATAGTGAGTGCACCTGTGTATTGCGCACACACTTGTGCACTATAATATCTCCTGCGTACCTGGCTGATCTCCGTTGAGATGACCGCCGTGGACGAAATCGGTTAGGAAGAAATTATATGAAATATTAATTTCATCGGGAAATTCATATCGGAGCGTTATGCCGAAAAAAAACAGGATACATCATTTTCTGTCAGATGAAAATGTATAAGCTGATTGTTAATATAATGCTGTAATTAATAAAAATAATCTGCTATCAGTAAGTCGAGGGTAACATTGTCAGCTAATGCATTTAAATATGTAATAGAAGCACTCGCCTAACACCTGCGTTATAATTTTCAAGGCATCGGCTGACGGGTTTTGCCCCGCCATACAGCCAGCTGACATATATATTTATTAATATGTGCGTATAAACTATCATCAGGTAAATTTTTAGCTGAGAGGAAATCACTGAAATTAGAAAAAAAAATTTCATGTTTGATCGACCAGCTGACGCATAATGCCCCGAGCTACAGTCAGCTGATTATTTTTTTTCATCAAGGTATTGGGTTAACTACAATTTAAAATAAAAATGAGTTGGGAGAAAATGACTGAAAACATTTTTTTTTTTCAACATGTTTGGGAGGCTACCACCGCTCATGGCACCCACGGAGCCGAAGCTGACGTTCACGAGGCTTTATGATACACGTCTCTGATGCGTCTCACCAATTATCGCTTGAGAGGAACTTGGTCATCGAAATCTGTCACTGGCCCACGGACCATTACTTCTTACTACTATTATAAATGGGAAAGTTTGTGAAAAAGACTGCCTCGGTGGCGTAGTTGTATTTCAGTACAAATGCAAAGCTGAGGTCTCGGGTTCGATCCCCGGGTCGGGCAAAAGTGGTATTGAGTTTTTCTATTCAGTATCAGCCCGGAGTCTGGAATTTGTGCCCGATATGGCGATAGGCTCGCCCCCTATCACATCATGGGACGGAATAACGGCGAAAAGTGGGTGCGCTAGTTGCGCCTTTGCCTACCCCTTCGGGGATAACATGTGTGAATGTGTGTGAAAGTTTGTGAAAATGTTTGGATGTTTGTAATAAGTAAACACCGAAACAACTAAATGGATTAATGTATAGGGTACGTGGGAAATAATTGGTATTTTTAATCTCATTTATTTAGTGGATGGCGATGGCATCATACTGTGTTTTAGAGACTTTTGTAGCAGGAAAGGCTTTTCAAGGGTGAAGCCACAAGCAAGACCTAGCATTTCATAAAAAAAGATTCTAAATTTAACTTAGAGTTGTGTTTTATATACTTAAGTATCTTAACCCTTCAAGCCCCGCTTATATATAAAAATGTATGGAAAAACCCTATATATATGGACACCAGTGTACGTCGTGGGCTTGACAAGTCAATCTTGAGTGTAGGCAGGTGGGAGCAGAAGGTTGCTGTTCCTCTAGATTCAGCACATTGTCAAATGAGTTATATAATATACAATATTACATGAAATGTTCTCTTTCCCATCTCTCCTGCATTGAACACTGACAATGCACTTGAATATAACAATATACCAACATGCTTTTATTAGCTTCACGTGTATGTTATTTTATTGTTTGTATATAAAGTTGTGGGTTATAATAAAATTCAATGTTTTTCAGAAGAGAGTATAACAAAGGCAGCAGGCGATGTAGCTCAAGCAATTGGAGGTGATGTCAAACAAACCGAAGCAGAACTACTGTCCAAGATCCTTGGCAAAATTAATCAAACATCAACTTCCCTTAGGTAATTGTTTCAATACTAACTTACCCTGAAACTTCTTATTTGAGAACTATGTATGGAATAATTATATGCACATATTTGATATCTCTTGGCTCTATATTTTATAACTTATTTTAATATTTTCAATAGTTTTCTCTCTTTAATTCTGTGTTTAAGTTATAACTTATAACCCACCCATTTTTTAAAGCCACAATAACAAAGCAAAGCAAGGTAAGTAAAATATGAAAATATTTCTTTCCATGAAATTTTAGTGATCTGCTGATTGGCATGAAAGTAGATCGAAGCAAGGACAGTGACGATAAACTCCAAAGTCAGACCAGAGGGGAGAAAGTGAAGCGGCTGGTCAGCAGAGCCAAAACAGAGGTGCAGGGCACCCGGTACAACCAGAGGAAGACTGCAAGACCTCCATCCTCAGATCCAGCAGAACCAAGGAGGTAAATCTAACATTAATTTTAGATTAGCCAATTCTCACAGTAATATTGCTCAAGTGATTCCAGTTATGTATATTGGTGGTAGGTCTCTTGTATGCAAGGGGCTGACTGGGTAGCTACCATCACAATGACTCTATCGCTACGCAGCAGTGTGCACTGTTCTGTTCCGGTTTTAAGGATATTGTTATTAAATTACTGGGCATTACAAGACTTAATATCGTACCTCTCAGTGTGACAAACGCAGTGAAGTGCCACAGAGTACTTTCAAATTTCTATACGATGTTGTTACTGTTTACGAGTGGACATATTGCTTACCGTCAAGCGAGAGGCTGGCTCGTCTTATTGTTTAAACTATTGCTATGTTTAAACTAGTGGCCATATTTAAATAATTTTATGTATACCCAATATGTGACTGTTAGTCCTGCAAGCTTCAAAATTTGCAGAACTTAGTTTACCGTGATTATTTATACAGTAACGCTTGCCGCACACGTTCGGTTTCCTAATTAGGTTTCCTGATGAGGAATTCAGATTCGGAAACCTGAATGCTCCGCTTACATAGAAAATGTTCAACAACGCGCACACGTTCCTGAATCTGAATTCCTGATCAGGAAACCTAATTAGGAAACAGAACGTGTGCGCTTGGCCTAAAAGTCACTTGCGAAAATCTGCTTCTCCTAGTTTACATGGTACAGTAATACCCCGGACTTACGCGATAGGTGGGACCGAGCGCTATCCGTGTAAGTCGAATTCGCATAACTCGGGGTACATTTTTGCATATAAAGACATACAAAGTATTTTTTCTTTTTCAATTAAACTGAGGGCTTCTGTCAAGTTTTGAACTGCCATTTGATCTTCTAATTGAACTGAGTCCAAAGAATCAGGAGGATTAGGGAGACAAAAACGAACGCCGCCACTTGACCTTGACTGCGCGGCGTTCAAAACAACGAGAAAATTAAATCGTGTAACTCCGAAATCGCATAAGTCGAGGTAGCGTAAGTCGGTCGGGGTATTACTGTAATCTAAACCTCGCTATAGTGTAAAATAATAAACGCAGACATAAACTTTTTAAAACAGTCTTAAAAGAATTACACTTTTTTTTCATGTAAGCATGAAGCCTGTTTACTTTTATTTTTTGAACAAAAATATTATTATTTCAAGACTACCTTTTGGGCCCAGTTCCATAACATGGTGCCAATTCTGCACCATCTCATCTTGGAAAAATAAATGGTACAAACCAAGAACGCATGCTATAACAATCAACTTTATTTTAGTGCCCTTCCTCAACCCATGAGCATAAACATCTTCAGTGGAAAGCCATTGGGTATTTTTAAAGCAAATGAACAAAACTACGGAACCACATTAGAAATGTGGGAGAACTTGAAGCAGAGAGAATTGACGCTCGCCACAACGCAACCGCCCATCAACTATTTCGAGAAAATGATTCTGTGGACAGAAACAGGAAAAGTGTGGAAATTCCCCATTGATAATGAACAAGGTAAAACATACTTCAGAATTTGTATAGTATGATGGTTCTTGATATTTTTCTGTTCCTGAAACGTTCTATTATATAATTTTTAGTAGTTCACAAGTATTAAAAATGAACTATTTTGTAAAATCTTATTTTCAGGACTAGATGAGGAGAAAAGTGTCCACTTCTCAGAGCATATTTTCTTAGACTCCTATCTTGAAGACTGGTGCCCCAAGAAAGGTCCTATCAGGCATTTCATGGAGCTGGTCTGCACAGGTCTCTCCAAGAACCCCTTCTACACAGTCCAGGAGAAGAGAGATCACATCACATGGTACAAAGAATATTTTGAGTCTAAACAGGATTTACTCATGGAAGTTGGTGCATGGGATGTAAAGTCAAGTGAAGCTGCTGTGGAAAAGTAATTTGTTAATAAATTTGTGTGAAGCTGATATGTATTGTAATATTATGGTTTATCGTTTTCCTGAACTGTACATAACATTGTAAATTCTCAAGAAAATAGATTTCTGGGAGCACAATATTCCTGCTCATTAATTTTGTTATAATACTTTAGTTATTAAGTTAGCATCATTTATTCACTTAACGTTGAAGGAAATCATAAAACATAAGTTGGCTATATTTAAACCAGAAACCAAGATTTCATTGCATTGCAAAATTGTATAGGTAGAAAATAAATAAAACACATTTATTATTTTACTTCATTTTATTGCACCTATGGAAGTACACTTCGTTGCATTTTCGATGTTTGAAAGTCACTATGTTATCCTACTAGTTAATTCTAAATCCCATATACATCCGGATATGATAATCACGTTCCACTTACAACTATCAAATACAGGGAAGAGTAAAAATTTTCTATTCCATATACTACGATAACAAGAGAGCGATTACCGAATGTATATTATACGCTGTACCTCAGAGGTATATGGCATACAGATGACTATTTAGATTTATTTTGGAAAAGTAATGGATATAGAATATCGCAGAGGCAGAAGTTGCAAGTTACCGATATCCCAAAGTAGACAAGGTTGGGCTCTTAGGCAATTGCAGCCATTGACCCCCTTCTATATTAGGGATGAAAAATTTGAACACTGAATTATAAAAAAATCTTACGAGAAAGTTCCAATGTATACTTTATACATGGGAAGTATAGCCATTGTACATGACGTCAGATAAAGTCCGACAGATTGATTATCATGAACATACCTCTTTGGTACAGAATTAACACAGATGGTCGATGTAATCGACCGTCGCATTACATAGCCTATGCCCAATCGTTTGTAAACAAGGAACTCGTTACATCTAAGTACATAGTCTTACATTAATCATCGTATACGTTAAAAGCCTCCAAAAATGTTCCGAATTAACAAAAAATACATGTAAAAAAACAATTTACAAAATGTTCAAGAACGAATATGTACAAGAGTCGAAGACTACTTCCGTACGTTATTGTCTGGAATAAAGCGATACAGAGGCTTTTAATTGCAAACATGGGTGCGACACAAATAAAAAAGGATATAATGAACCTTATCTGATCATTGTTCAGGACTACAATACAAGGAACCGAGTACAAACCTGATGTTAAAACTTTACACCTTTGTTCCAAAAAATCAAATTATTTTCGTTGCGCATAAAACTTAGTTAAAACAATAAGTTAAATAAAACAAGTGGCTTGAGTATTTCGTGCTAAGTTTACATTATTAAAAAATACAAGTTATGCTATACACTTGAAAATTATTATTCTTATAGCGTCTTTTTTATTGTAGGAATGTGTTATATTGTAAATAGCAAATCGAAAAAGCTTATATGAATGAATTTCCTTCTACCTAAATTTACGAGGAAGTTTTGTACGCACCGTGATCAAATCGTGAATTTTTAAGATATGTAGTTCATAAAAATATAGGAAGTAAAACACAAGTCAGTAAAGAATACAGATATTGACAGAAAATGGAATGATACATAACATATTACGATAGTTAAAACCCAACTTTTAAAAAATCACACCGTATAACTGGAATGCTTAATGTGTATAATATGGTAGTTTCCTATGTTTGATTTTGTACATTGTTTTATATTTATATAAAAATAATACGAAAAACAAATCCTTTTGTGAAATCGGCATCAAAATTAGTTGAAAAATAAAGCAGTTATTCAAATTTGAAATTTTGTTATGAGCAAAAGTGAGGGCATGATGGGGATATCGCGATCTCTTTCACACGCACGCAGCCTTATGGCCACTCACAACCGATGACGTCACATTCTGATATTACTGTTATTTGACAATTACCCGTTCCACCAAATTTTAAAGCTTTATAACTTATTATTGCGCAATTTTCAAAATTATTTTTCCGTTAGATTTTGGATGGAACACATTTATAATAAATGTATTAAAAAAGTCCTCTCAGTTGTAGAGGCCCGTGCTCAGCAGTAGGCAGTATATAATACAGGGCTGATTGTATTGCATTAAGTAGTCAGCTACCCTATTTGTGCATAAACTTACACGTTACATAGAAAATAAAACAGAACAATTGTAACAAGAAACGAGAAACAGTGGAAGACAGAATAAAGTTAGAATTTAGTACTAATATTAATCACTAAAAAAAATTTACGACGAGATGGAGATTGTCGCGTATTAATTAATGTAGGGTTTATAAGCTATCGTCAACATAAAATATTATCGTATAAAAATAAATACGATTGAGTTGTATAAAAAATAGCAAATCAATTTACATTCTATAGATACTATTTAAAAAAAAGGGCCAAAAAATAATATTGCTGCCAAGAAGGGGAGGACTTATATTTCTTAAATTTATCTAGTTTTCTGACATTTTGTCGTCTACGGCGTCTATAACCTTCGTCTATGCGGCGCTAGATGTGTAAAGTACTTGAAATTCGCCCAGCATGTAGCTAATTCCTATTTTAATTATATAAAAAAATATAGATGTTCAATATAAAAGCCAATATCAAGTAGAAAATCAGAAAGACTTCTTTTTAACCAAGTCAATTCAAGTTACCAATATGATCTATAAGTTCATTCTAATACCATACATTACGCGTGTCAATCATGAGACATTGTTTCAAGGGGCAACCTGTTTACTGCGAAGGTCGGTGATAAAGGTCAACTGTCTGTCAAACTAGACGTGCATGGACGTCAGAACGTGTGCATAATCATTTACCTACCATTAGCCGATTTTTTCATCACCTTACGATATATATATTGAATATAATTACTAGGTATTACATGCGGAACTTGACAAATGAACAGGGCCGTAATCAGGTTTCAACTAGGGGGCTCATAAGATATCGAATTGTTAATCTTATTTTGATTAAATCTGATATATATTGATGAAAGACTTGGACAGAATCATTCCCGTAGTACACGCGCTCAAACATTACACAGATAAAAAAAAAGTGTACGCAACAACTTGGTTAATGATAATAAATTGAAATTTATTAACAATTATACATAATTCTAGTAATTTGTTACACGGAACCGGAAAACCCGGACGTGATGACACGACTGTACAATGTACTGCATTGTATTATAGAGCCCAACTAAAGTATTGTCTCGCTATTACTGGATACCTCGTAAATTGACTTCGCTCGACGTGGACGGCTGCGTGTGGAATGTGGCGCCATCCACCTACATCACCTGAAATAAGAACAATGTATTCATTAGCAAATCATAATTATTATAGAAAACAATTATAAACTGGCCGAAGTGATGAAAACACGTTCAAGTTAACAGAAAATGTAGCATGGATGACTTGGTAAGACTTAGGCGATTTTCGCTTTTCTCACAGTTGTCTTCTAGCCTAGGGGCCTTGTTTAAGAAAATCTCCGCAATCAACCAAAGTTTAATATCTTAAATTGCGTCAGATGAAGCGCAGCCACTTTTCGCATTAAATACTTACTTTTTGTATAAAGAAAAATATGATGTACAGAAGCCATCCCACTCGAAATTGAACTGTTCCATGTAGCTGTATGCATACCTGCAATATCTGGCTAGCCTCGAAGGCGGTGCCGGGCAGCAGCACGATGGGCGCGGCGACGCGGCCCGCCTCCACGCACACCATGTTCGGGAACTCGTCGTCGCCGAAGTCCGGGATCTCCTTCGCGTACTCCGCCCAGGGGTTCCAGATCACTGCGCACACCACGTACAATTTTTTTCATATCTATACTAATATTATAAAGCTGAAGAGTTTGTTTGTTTGAATGCGCTAATCTCAGGAACTACTGGTTCGAATTGAAAAATTCTTTTTGTGTTAAATAGACCATTTATCGAGGAAGGCTTTAGGCTATATAACATCACGATGCAACTATTAGGGTCGAAGAAATAATGGAAAATGTGAAAAAAAACGGGGAAAATTATTCATCCTTGAGGGCTCCCATTGCGTGCGCTGCGAAAACGGTCCAAGATACCAAAAACATATGTATGAAAGAATTATTCCTCTTGAAATGATCTAAAAAAATGTCCGCGACAGTATATGTCTATCTTTTAAGATTAACTCTCTAGAACCGTTTTTATGGTAATCAAATTTGGTCGAAATTAATGCATTATTTGTTAAGAGTTGTCAACGTCATAATATTAATCTTTATCCAAATAATTGTGTTGGATAGAGTGATTCAACGGGAAGGTTTTTATGTATGTACTTTTAGCCCGGAAAAACTTATTAACGCGGGCGAAGCCGTGGGCAAAAGCTAGTATATAATAAACTAGCGGCCCGCCCCGGCTTCGCACAGGTAGCAAAGCATAATATTTATACATTTAATTTTCTATCGTACAAATACTTATGAATTATACACATAAACCTTCTTCTTGAATCACTGCGTCCATTGGTGAATAACCTATGAAGCAATAGCGTAGGCGCTTCTCAAAGTCTTAAATTATCTTCCTACGAAATTTCACCGAAATCGGTTGAGAGTGATGGCTACAACGCGAGAAAAAAGTCTGGGACAAAAGTCCCGGTTTATATTTTTCCAGAATAAGCAGTACCTATGCCTATGTCCTACCATGGGTCTCAAACTATCTCCATACTTATCTCTTTGCGGTTCCATCCGCAAGAAAATAGTTTCCAGGATTAAAGTCCCGGTTTGTTTTTTCCCCGTATAAGAAGTATCCTAGATACTTCCCAGGGTCTTAAACTATGTCCCTTCCAAATTTCATCGAAATCGGTTCAATGGTTTGGGCGTAACGGCTCCACTCAAAAAACCGTGATAAATTTCCCGGTTTATGTTTTTCCGGGACAAAAGTAGTCTGTTGTTCCCTCGGTCTCAAACTATTTCCATACTTATTGGTTTGCGGTACCACCCGCAAGAATATTTTCCGGGATAAAATTCCAGCTATTTTTCCCGGGCTAAAAAGTATCCCAGATCCTTCCCAGGGTCTTAAACTATGTCCCTTACAAATTTCGTCGCAATCGGTTTATAGGTTTGGCCGTAACGACTCACGAGAATAAAAAATCCGGGATAAAAGTCCCGGTTTGTATTTTCCCGGGATATAAAGTAGCCTATGTTACTCAGCGATACAGGAGCATTCTAATGGTGAAAGAATTTTTGAAATCGGTCCAGTACTTTTTGAGTTTATCCTTGTCAAACATACAAAAATACAAATCCTTCCTCTTTATAATATAAGTATTTTTTTTGTTTACGCGGAGAAAGTGAATTATTACTACCGCCCAGTGTTCAAGGGGAACGACTGAGCGGTTATGTTGGGTTCACCGTGCCTTACGACCCGACGTTGAGCCGCCCGGAGAGATGGAAAACGTCGGGCGACCGCCGGGCCGAGTCCCTAACCTATGTACACCGCACGGCATACCAACCAAAACTCCGCGGTGGCTATCTTCGGCGCATTAGGGACGGCTGCGGGCTTCCTCCGACTCACGTCTAAGTTGTCGTCCGCAACCGCCCCTGCGCGTACCGCTATTGCGATCCGTCTCCTGTTGTTGGGGGGGGGGGGGGGGGGGGCTCAGAAGCCCCCGCACACCGAAGGTCGCCCTCGGCGTCAACGGCAGCGTGAGGCCTAACCGCCACGCTGCCGTCCATCACGATAATATTAGTATAGACTATAGATAATACCAGCCCTGTATCAGATACTGTCGCACTGCTGGGCACGGGCCTCCTCTACTACGGAGAGGGTTTAGGCCTTAGTCCACCACGCTAGCCTAGCGCTGGTTGGTAGACTTCACATACCTTCAAAATTCTTATAAACAACTTATTTATGCAGGTTTCCTCACGATGTTTTCCTTCACCGTTATCATATATACTTATGTTTATTATAAAAACAGTATTTAAAATTTTATGGACATTGTGTGTACCCAATTTACTTAGGTAAATAGTCAAAAACTTAGTAATTTCTAAATAACAAAAATTATCGTTCCCATGTTTTCTGTCTCAAGTTCGTCCCTGTAAGTTGTGATGTATTTATCTATATAATTAGTAGGAGTGTATAATTTTGCAGCACCTCAATTGCAAACATTGTTTTAATTTTTGTTATTCTACATGTTCGACATTATATTTTTAGTAGTGATGAACAAACAATAAGCTCAATGTTGTTCAAACCCCGACGTGCCCCCCACTGACCTGTGTCTGGGAAGTTGTACTTCTGTATCCTCATCTTGCGTCCGCTGACCACGTTGGTGATGATGTGCTCCTGCATGGTGTTCTGGTAGATGCGGTCCGTCCACTCGTTGATGGTGACCACCTCGCGCGTCTCCTGGTACACGGCGCCTTCCCGGGTCTGGAAAATATTAACATGTAACTACGATTCTCTTGTCATTGGTCGGAAACGAATTTTTGCAATACTGTTTTATCTCGGCTAACTGAACGAATTAAGCCTATTTTAATGTTTGAAAAATATACGATGATATATTTTATATTTTGCTGACATTGGAATCTTGTTTGTTAGCGACAATACCATATAGCAGTCGTATTCTTTTTTTATATGGGGCTGAAGACGTCTTAGCTATAGTGCCTCAGACCACAGCGTAAATGAATTGACCTACTTAAGTGCAAACTAAAATTTTACTTTGATTTATTTTATCAAAAATATTCACATTAATGATTATGAACTATAATAGGGTTAGCATATAGCTCATGTTATCTCGGGAACAGTTTCTTTAGCTATAGTGAAACTTTTGAACTCAGTTCGGCGACTTGTACCTTGGCGGGCCACAGGTTAAGTATAGCTGTCTTTTTTATATAACGGCAACAAATTCTTCTGAATTGGGGAACATTACTACAAGTCTCAACTAGACATTCGTTTAAAAGTTGAAACAACCATTTCGCATGATCATACCTTATCAATGAACATGCACCCGTGCATGCCTGTGATCTGACAGCGGCGGACGTCAGGCACCTTGAAGTACGTGTGCAGCAGCAGCTGACAGCTGAACGTGAGCTCCTTGCTGGGGTTGTACACGCCGATGTTGAAGTGCAGCTCCTTCTCACGCAGAATCAGTCGGTATGTCAGTCTGAACCTGACACACAACGTCAGTTAAGCTAATTGTACACTAGAAACTTCTCGCAGCAATATATCGCGCAAGAACTTCCAGATGAGTTTACACTAGCGGGAGCATTTCAATAATTGTATACACATGCGAGTCGCCAAGTCCTGCAAGATTCATTTGTAGAAGTCAGCTTTCCGTGATTGTTGCACGGTAAATATAAGATGCCAGATTAACGTGGTTTGAAATTTAGAAGTGTTTTCGGTAACAAATTCACTCACGGTATAATTTTCAGACTGAAGCAATGTATTTATTAGAATACTCTTTTTACTTGCGAATATTAATTTTTGTTAGGTGCTTCTTAAATAGATTTGCATATAATAAAAATCCCATAGAGTAATGACAATTGTTAGTTTAAAGGTCATTTCATTACATTGGCAATATGATTAATAACATTTATCGCGCTATCGCACACAAATTAGTTAAAAAAAAGTAAACAAACAACTAATATCAATCAGCAGACATTGACACAAAAAGTTCGCATCAAGTTCACGGTTAGTTCATTTGGATGTAGTGCAAATGAAAACGATGTAAACGACTATTATCAGTGATATGAGTAATTATACCATTAATCTTGCATAAAACACCGAAGTGTTGTAAATATCATCTTATTCGCCCCATGCTCTTTATTTTATACAACTGTCTATGAGAGGAGCAGGTTTCTCGGTTGATGGTAGACGTCAACACCACCTAGCAACACCTGTTACAACAAAATATTTTTTGACGTTGTATCATGTTTGATTTTGTGCTCATACTGACAAGTTAGATCTCACAAAACCCACTATAACATTGTGTAAAATATCGTTCAAAGGTGAAAGCAAAAAACTGTTCCAACATACTTCTGATAACGGTAGAAATTACGAACGCAAAAGAATCTATCCAGACGGACCCTCACGTCCGAGTTTTTTTTTATTGCACTGAATGTCGAGACGAGCATGCCTTTCGCCTGATGGTAAGCGATACGACCACCCATAAATAGTAAAAACACCATCCAGCACCTGGAGTTACAAAGTACTGTGTGGCATTCCACTGCGCTCGTCATCCTGAGACATAAGACGTTAAGTCTCATTATGTCCAGTAGTTACACTTGCTACAATTTCCTTCAAACCGAAACACAACTGTGCATGCTCACTACTGCTTGGCGGTAGAACCCACCCAGGCGGACTCTTACATATGAGACACCTACCACCAGTAAACCACACAGACAATTACAAGTACAATACTCACTGGAAGTGCCACATGGACCTGGTGAAGTCGTCGTCCATGAGGCTGAAGACGGCCTCCACGTCGCCGCTCGGCAGCCGCTCCGGCATCTTCTCCACGTGCCAGCGCGCCACCCGCGCGAACCCGTGCTGCGGACCGAACGCCCATTGCCCGAACTGAGCTGCAATGTAGTACGGAACGATGTGAGACGTGATAAATACCGAGTTTTCGCCTGATGGTAAGCAATACGACCACCCATAAACAGTAGAAACACCATCCAGCACCTTGAGTACATTGCGGTGGTACCCACCCTTACATATGCGAGTCTTACCACCAGTTGGTATATTATGGAGAAATTGTAAATTATTTAATGTTGTAATACAATTTATGCGAATCCTACAACCTACAATTATTTACAATCCGTGTTCAACTTGCGAGATATTCAACTAAAACCAAACTTAATTCCATTATAATTAGAATGGTTTGATAATTAATAAAATTCTCATAAGTAAGATACGTATTTATATAATAACTAACATTTGCCCGCGGCTCCGCCCGCGTTAAAAACTTTTTTCTGTATAAAAGTCCCGGTTTATATTTTCCCGGGATAAAAAGTAGCCTATGTGTTAATCCAGGACATGATCTACCTATGTGCCAAATTTCATCGAAATCCGATAAGTGGTTTTTGCGTGAAAGAGGAACAAACATCCATACATCCAAACATTCTTACAAACTTTCGCGTTTATAATATTAGTAGGATTGGAGTTTAAAAAATCACATCAAAATACGCGCAAGCACTACACGTGTGACCTAAGCAGATAGCCTTTTTTGGAAGTGTCCTGTAATATACAGAATAATAGTTCATGGATTTTCACTCCACGAGTACCTTATCATGCTGATAACGCAGCCCTGAGGATTTTTGCGGCACGTGCATAATGTATTTTGTGCGGAACCATGGCCTTTAAGTTTGTGTCGTGTTATTGGCATGCGTAACCTCAAATTTGAAAATATATAACAATATTATATCTCTGATAAGTGATACCGACTGTAGATGCTTACAAACAATAGTTGTTTGGATACATTAATAAAGGTGATAAAACCAACTGTGATAATAACAATTCCCGAATTTGTTTCCATTCTTGATTTAAAATTCTAGGTTAAAGCTTTAGATTTAGAGCTTTATCAAGAACATTTTTATATTGCGTGTATTATACGGATGACGTAAAATATTGATGTTATTAATTTATTATCATACGGTATATTCAACATAACTATAAATACGAATGCATTGACTACATTCATGTAATTCAATATAAATTTAAATTAAGCTACAGTTATTATCTGCGTTATAAACAGGAATAATTGCAAATACTTACGAAAGACGAACGGTATCCCGCCTCGGATCGCCCTCTTGCCGTCGAACACGGCTTGTTTACTGCAAAAACAATACAAAAATACAATGACAGTGGTAAGCACAACTGTACATGGCGCCGGCCCGCGCGGCGACAATCTCTATCTGCGCATAATTGTATAGGCCATAGCGCTACGACTACTCTATTATTCTATAAAAGTGTTAACCATAACGAAGTATACACACTATTTCGCCTTAAACTTCAATAGTGCTACAAAAATGTGCAATATAAAATTTGCACTAACATTTAAAAGTTTAAAGTTTGCAGTTTAGTTAATTGTTTTTGTGAGCTTTCGCTGGAAACCCATCTGAGTTGGCCGAGAATAGAATTTGTGGCCGACATAACATACTAATATTCCACAGAGGAAAGATTTGTATTTTTGTATGTTTGTAAAGAATAAACTGAAAATACTGGTAAGATTATAAAAATTCTTTCACTAATAGATATAAAGCTGCATTATCAGCTAGAAACATAGGTTACTTTTTATTCCGGGAAAATATAAAACGCGATTTTTATCCCAGAAAAAGTAATGGGTGGGCGGAGCCGCAGGCAAAAGCCTAGTAACTTATAAAGACTGCTAAAATTGGGGGGTGCATTAGTTGTACATAAAATAAAAAAAACCTCGGGGATAATAGCTGTGAAGCAATTATAACAACTTGTTAACTTAGTTACAAAAATTCGATCCTACAGACATAATTAATGTTTTTTTTTTATCTACCCTAGACTTATTAAGCCAACGATACATTACACCAATAACGCATTGCACCTTCCGTCACAAATACACCAATTTGATCCAACATTTAATCTGCAATAAGTATACTGAACACTAACTTTTGAATTAAGTATTGCCTAATGGCCTACATTATGAACATAAATTACCGATTGCACAATTCATAAATTTTATCGTCACAAATCGCCTTGTAATTTTTCTCTTTCAATCTCAACGTTCTTGGAATAGCGCTGCAACAACATTGCACACTTCTGATCCCATATTTCATTGTCGTAGATAATAGTACTCTACACAAGTAATATAGATAGATGGTGGTAAATTGCAAATTTAAGTAATTTTGCTAAAATACTCCATCGAATTCATGGTGCGTGGTGCAGCGTAACTTCGTGATTAGACGCAATTTATATTGAACTACTAGGTGTCGCTTCAGACTCCGCCCACAACCTTTAACGATAAAAATAAATACTATTTTTCCGTTACAAAGACTGCAAATCAAAGTTTTGTCCAAATCTATTCGACGGTTTGTGTATTTGCTTTTAAGTTTTAACAATCATTCCAGTCTTCACATTTTTTCAGGTTCGTACAAGTAATAAGATTTCGGTCTATCTGATAAAATAATTAAAGTTCATACTGTTACAGTTGTAGCAAAATAAAAAGTACAATAAATTATCAGATAAAGCAATGCAATGTTCCCACAAAGCTACTCTGTTTAAGATTAATTAAATAGTGTACAGTCAGTAGCATAAGTAACTGAACAAAATCTAACTTTCAAATCGCCTATATACGCGCTATGTTAAACAGAAACATTTTATTTTCGTTTGAAGTAAAATAAATCTCTTTTATTTTGTTTTTTTGAAGAGACAAATAAATATTAGTAATAACACAAAGTATGTAGGCAATTTGAAAATATGAATTTGTTCAGCTAATTATGCCGCTGACTGTACACATTACAACAAGAGACAAATAAACTACAACGACAATTTGCAAAACAAAAACTTATAACATTATGAAATTACTCAGTACCTAATTAACTGCAAAAGAACACGAACAGTCTTAATCTATAACTCAATTCAAAATAGTGATTCCGAAAACTCATTATCGCTTTTCGTAACCTGTATCATCATCTATCTCAGTAACATCTCAGAGATCTACTAAATCAAGCGCATCCATACTCACAATGATGTTTAATTCTACCTATCCCAGAAGACTTAAATCAACCCACAAGTCAACATGTAATAGCACGATGAACGTTTAACGAAACCCGTATAGCAAACAGGGGAGCCGAGCATAACCGAACACGGAGCGTCCATCAGACATGACTATACCATAGGGCATTACAATACAATACGCGGCGATATTAGCCGGCACCGCAACACTTCACCCGACCACACCACCATTACTCGACCAGCTCACGTTCCAAACATGATCAATTTTAGCGGTTGCATTCCACAGCGGCCCGGGGGACGATGCAAAAAGCACCCTTATATTATAAATGCATCAGTGGACAGGTCGGACGCGACAAAAACTTAGCTCGAGCAAGCCTCGTATAAATTATTTATGCCATTTTTAGCATTTCGGAGTTTGTATGTGCCAGTCGATGACAAACGCGACGTGTCCACCGCGCTCCACAAACCGACTCGGATGCCCTTTTGGTGCTCTCGCGAATATCTCGAATGCTTTATATTACTATTGAATTATTCGGTGGCCAAACTAGTGTCAAAGTTCTTGCGATTGAATATCTAATTCATTTAATACCATCATATTATAATTAAAATATCAAAACTGCAAATTATTCGCTATAGTTATGACATCATAAATGCTATGGTGTAAAGCGCTAAATCTCAGAATCTGATTGCTTGTAATTATAAAATACTTCGTCAATTTGAAAACATATTGTAATAAAGTAATTTCAATAATAATTTCCGTATCAAACAAACGTAATACTAATAATCTCTGACAGAATTTAATACAAAATAATAACCAAGTGTATTACTAAGCGGCAATGACCCACAAAAGGCGGAAATTAAATGATTCGAACCAATGATCCAAGCAAGCCGAGCCCCGGAGCAATCCGGTGCAAACAACGCTGTGCACATGGTAAAATTTAGAAGACGCTGAACTGTACAACACAGACTTGTCATATAGGTACTCCTTTTTAAATAATACTGGCAATTAATATAAACAAATAGAAGATTTTTTTTGCAGATGGAAGGCTGTATCCCTGTATTTAAGCTACGTTCAATTTTGCGATTAAGTACTTTAATCTGATCAAAAATTATCTGAATGGAGATCAAGTATCAGCTAGTTTTACACTGTGCCTCACTTTTACTACCAAAACGCCTAACGATTAACGTGGATTTTTGGATTTTGACCAAAGACGTGAATATACAGCCATATGTGTTCACTATATCTTTCCCTTTACTACCGTAACTATAAAATAACTGCATTTATCGCAGCATGCATGTGTATCATAGAAGATATGCCTTGCTCTGTGTTCCGTCAACGCGCCAATACCCGCTCACGCCTCCCACACTCACTTCACGCGTATAACACTTGAACAAACAACGAATCGAACGAGTTCCTACATTACATTAATATTGATGCGCAGACGCCAGGGAAACGATTCATTAGCTGTTTCGGAAAATGGCAGCCGAAGAGTGGAACGGGCGAGCCTTTAGCATTCAGATTAGCCGAGTTCGCAAGGAGGTCCCCGTCTGTGAGGCTTGATGAGCTTAGAATGGATTCAGATTGGATATGTAAGGCTTTCACGGCTTGTGTTAAGAGGTTCTTAAAAAGTTTCCTGTTAATAAGGCTAGCCGCTTTGGATCCGTACAAAAAAGGACGTAGGTAATATTAGCGCCTCTCAAAGACCCGAAAACTAGGAAATAAAGAACGCTATTCGCAGATATGACGAACAATCAATTACAAATCACTAGCAAAATCCACGTCTCACGTAGACTTTTATGACACAAAACTCCCAGCACACTAACATTCGCACGAATTAACCATACGTACGAAAATTTTAATTAACTGATAAATTAATAAATGTCGTCTGCGTGAAGACATCCCGCGTGTGTTGTTTCGTGTTTTTTTTTAATACGCAAAGTATCGCGGGCGCGCTGAAGTGCCCTGCAGTTAAACGATATTTTACTGCTCAGTATGTATTTAAGATCATGGGACATAATAAGTTAATTGCTTTTTACAAGTGCAATAAGAAAGATGCGAATGCAATTCAACGAGGCAATGTACATGAAACAACGTTTAAAATTGCGTTGCCGTGTATGCGTTGCGTCTAAGTTTTTCTGTTAGACTTTTGACATCTGTCCCGGACCTCTGCGATGGTGTTACTAACAAGTTACAGTTTTTATCTATATATATAAAAGAAAGTGGTGTTAGTTACACCACTTATAACTCAAGAACGGCTGAACGGAATTAGCTGAAAATTGGTGGAGAGGTAGCTTAGAACCAGGAGACGGACATAGGATACTTTTTATCCCGGAAAAATATAAACTGGGACTTTAATCCTGGATAATCGTTTTCTGCCATGGAACCACAAGAAAATAAGTATAGAGATATTTCGAGATCCAGTTGACGACATAATTACTCTTATCCCGGAAAAAGGTAAACCGGGAATTATATCGCGGATTTTATTATCTCGCGAGTGGAGATGGCATGACTAAACGACTGAACCGATGGCGATGCAATTTGGCAGGGAGATAGTTTAAAACCCTGGGAAGAATCTAGGCTACTTCATATCCCTGGAAAATATAAACCGGGACTTTAATCCCGGAAAATCGTTTTCTGCCAGTGGAACCGTATGAAAAAAGTATGGAGATAGTTTGTGATCTAAAGGAGGACATAGGCTACTATTATCCCGGAAAACAGACACTGGGAATTTTATTCCGGATTTATTTTCTCGCGGTTTTTTTTATTTTTAGGGATATGACCCTACATCCCTATTTATTATAAAACAAAGTCCCCTATCGCATCTGTCTATCTCTTGAACGCGATAAACTCAAACACTGCTTAACGGATTTTCATATGTTTTTCATCAATGGACGTTGTCATTCAAGAGGAATAATTCATAAATATTTTGTACGACAGAAAAATAAATGTAGGTATACAGTATTATGCTTTGCTACCTGTGCTAAGCCAGGGCGGGCCGCTAGTTAGAGATATTTTTAAACTGAATTGTCGGGCATTTATGATCGACATAAACGTATTTAATTGGCGTTCCTCACCAGAAACATTCAATGATTTTAGTAACATACATACACACTCACGCCCTTATCCCATAGGGGTAGGCAGAGACTATTGAGCGCTACATGCTACGATCTTGACAAACCTCTTTCACCTCTCCCACGTTCATAGTTCTTTTCATACATTTTCGTCTGTTAAGGGTACTCCTGACCTGCCCTTTTCTGAGAAGATCATTTATTTGGTCAGAGAATGTTCTCCTCAGGCGTCCCCTTCCAGCCGTACCATTCACATTCGCTCGATAAATACCTTATGTGATTTTAGTAACTTTGTCATATTTGATCTTAGTGCGAATGCCGCCTCTTTAAATCTAATTGTAATATTATTATATAAACAATCATAAAATTATTACGCCTGTCACCGAGAAAAAAAATTAACAACAAAATGACGATCTTTAATGATTATGATCATTAAGTTGAATTTAATTATCAACATTATTTTTATGTTTACGTAATTAGGTCATAACAGTTATGTCATTAACATATTAATGAGACATAATGAAACGATAAAGTTTATACGTTTTAGTAGAGCGGTTTGCATAAACGTCTGGAGTTGGGTCGCTTACCTATTTAAAATTACCCTGCACTTTGGTAGTTCTCATTATTTATTTCATTTACAATATTTCAATAACTATCGAAAAAAATCCTAAAACATGTGACTATAAGACAAAAATTGCATTACCGTATTTACGGTATAAACCAGAAAATCAAGCGAGGTTATTACTAGTAATTGGCTCCATATAAATTTCATGGCGGGTAGCTAGTATTAACTAAATAGCCGTACACCAAACATGTATACGGAACATTATTAATCTGTCCGAGACGCTCCTGGCCCGTATTAGGAGTTTTTGCGCGAACACAAACTACTAAATATGTTGAAATGAAACAAGTGTTCATAACTAGATGTATTATTTGCATCTTTCACCTTAAAATAGGTATCGCAGAGACAATGGTTAGAAGGAATAAGAAGATACTTGTCAAGTAAGCGCTAGTCCAATGCTGATAGTGGGTAGCAAAATTCAAATTCAGATAGGCTTGGTTCTGAAGTTGGTGATACACTTCGGTCTTTTAATTATTCCTAAATGTACAATTAATGAAGACCAGCAACAGCCTGATGTTGCGTATCGTGTGCCGAGTGAGATTTCCAGGGCCCCAAACACCGCCTTCCAACTCCAATGCCTTTGCGTCAAAGCTGATAGCGCACCAACGATTCTTCTGGTATTGTGGCTGGCTTTATAGATGGCAGAGATCAGTTGCAACAGGCGCCGGCCTATGCCATAAAAAGTACCACATACTATAACTAATAGGGCAATCATCATAACCCTAACATTACCATGCAGTGCATAAAAATTATTATAGCTTCATGTTAATTCACTGACAGTATCATGAAACTGTTTCATTATTTTACACTGATGTAACTATCTGGTTACTGTATTTCGAATAACAGATCCAATTTAATCCTTTAGAGCAATATTTAATAAGATTATGTTCCATCCAACCTGTCTCACTGCATGACAGCAGGTACGAAAATAATTAGCGCCGTTCATGTGTTAATAATTGTATGATCCAGTGCGGCACTTAGCAGGCCGACATAATGATTGCGACTTGCGACTGAGCGACAAATGCCTCCAACATCTTTAGTCGCAAATTGTCCTAGCCTGTTTATCTATACTAATATTATAAAGCTGAAGAGTTTGTTTGTTTGTTTGTTTGTTTGTTTGAACGCGCTAATCTCAGGAACTACTGGTTCGAATCGAAAAATTCTTTTCGTGTTGAATAGACCATTTATCGAGGAAGGCTTTAGGGTATATAACATCACGATGCAACTATTAGGAGCGAAGAAATAATGGAAAATGTAAAAAGAACGGGGAAAATTATTCATCCTTGAGGGCTTCCATTGCGTGCGCTGCGAAAACGGTTCAAGATACCAAAAATATATGTATGAAAGAATTATTCCTCTTGAAGTGATCTAAAAAAATGTCCGAGACAGTATATGTCTATTTTTTAAGATTAACTCACTAGAACCGTTTGTATGGTAATCAAATTTGGTCGAAATTAAGAGCCTATGTAAGGAACTTTAAGGACTTTCAAATTCAAATTTCTCGTAAACTACTAAGATCAGAAGTTAGATTTTTGGATATGTGTAAATTGAACGTATAACTCAATAATATGTCAAAGCCAAAACACAATTGCTATAAATTTTCTCGATCGAAAAAAAATTCAAAGTTACCTCTGATATTTTCTTTAAACACGCTTTATCTCTAAATGGTGGAATATGTACATTCGTAACTTTATTTAAATACAATACAACAATTTTTTCAAAGTTTTATCAATACACAATTAAAACGAATTAAATAGTATAATCACAATTAAAAGAAAATTGTTTTGGCGCTTACGCCATTTCATTTCGGCATACGCGTGCGCCTCCCGTCACTTTCTCTCATCCGCGACGTCCAAATACGCCATCGCTGTTATGGGAGTGGCCCGTGCCGGCTTCAGTCGTCCGGAATCTTTACTGACGACGGACGTGTGCTCGAAATTTTCGGACGCCTTCAAAGTTCGAATTGGCCGTCTAGTGTAGGGATTGGTCCGCGCTACCGCGCGGCAAATTTGAAGGTGCCCTGGAAATTCTGTTTTATAGTGTATCCAGCTCACGTCCGTGTATCAATATAAAATTATAGGCTCTATTAGGTCTATAAGATAGGCAGCAAGCGTAATTATTGCATCCTTTCACCTTTGTAAATTGTTTCTAGTCGGAGACCTGCTTTAGTTATATTTAGTGATCGGTACGCTGAGGTGCCGGGTTCGAATCCCTGATTGAAAAACAATAGTCACTGCTTTTTTTTTGTTATTTATTCTGCCTCAGTGGTGTAGTTGTATTACGTTATGACTGCAATGCTGAGGTCTCGGGTTCGATCCCCGAGTCGGGCAGAGTGATATTGGATTTTTGGCTTTTTCTTTTCAGCCCGAAGTCTGGATTTTGAGCCCGAAATGGTGATAGGCTCGCCCCCTATCACATCATAGGACGAAATACGCACGACGGAAAGTGAGTGCACTAGTTGCGCCTCTGCCTACCCCTTCGGGGATAAAAGACGTGAGAGTATATGTATGTATTATTTATATTGGGTAATTCATAGCTAGGGACGCCCTGGAATGCCGGCCCAATTTTGTATAAATGACGCTTGCGTGCCGCTCATACATTTAAAAAATTCGTATTTTGCAAGTAAAGGCTGTTCAAATTTTTACACCATTAAATTATTTTAGTATGATTTTTTGTAGTACTCATTTATTTATACATTATGAATCAATAATAACTAAAATGTTAAGAGCCAATGTTAGAATTGGTATACACGGCGGCCATTTTGAATTTCTTTGTTTTAAGGCCAATCGACCTCAAAATCGATATCTGGGCAGGCCTTTAGGTATAAAAGACGGATCCAATGTTAGACTTGAAAAAAGTGGCCGCCATTTTGAATTTCCTTGTTGTAAGGCTAATCGACCTCAAAATCGATATCTGTGCAGGCCTTTAAGTACAAAAGACGGATCCAATTTTAGAATTGAAAAAAGTGGCCGCCATTTTGAATTTCTTTGTTTTAAGGCCAATCGAACTCGAAATCGATATCTTGGCAAGCCTGTAGGTAAAAAAGACGGATCCAATGTTAGAATTAAAAAAAGTGACCGCCATTTTGAATTCCTTTGTTTTAAGGTCATTCGACCTCAAAATCGATATCTGGGCAGGCCTTTAGGTATAAAAGACGGATCCAATGTTAGACTTGAAAAAAGTGGCCGCCATTTTGAATTTCTTTGTTTTAAGGCTAATCGACCTCAAAATCTATATCTGGGCAAGCCTGTAGGTACAAAAGACGGATCCAATGTTAGAATTGAAAAAAGTGACCGCCATTTTGAATTTCTTTGTTTTAAGACCAATCGACCTCAAAATCGATATCTGGGCAGGCCTTTAGGTATAAAAGACGGATCTAATGTTAGACTTGAAAAAAGTGGCCGCCATTTTGAATTTCCTTGTTTTACGGCTTATCGACCTCAAAATCTATATCTGGGCAAGCCTGTAGGTACAAAAGACGGATCCAATGTTAGAATTGAAAAAAATGACAGCCATTTTGAATTCCTTTGTTTTAAGGCCATTCGATCTCAAAATCGACATCTGGGCAGGCCTGTAGGTACAAAAGACGGATCCAATGTCAGATCTGAAAAAATTGGCCGCCATTTTGAATTTCTTTATTTTAAGCCAATTGACCTCAAAATCGGTATCTGAGTACCACTTTAGTTACTAAAGGCAGATCCACCGTCAGAACTGAAAAAAGTGGCCGCCATTTTGAATTTATTTGTTTTAAGGTTAATCGACCGCAAAATCGATATCTGGGTGTAATATTATTAACAAAAGAGTGATCCAATGTCAGCATTGAAAAAAGTAGCCACCATTTTGAAGTTTTTTGTATTAAGGCCAATCGAACTCAAAATCGATATCTGGGCATTGTTTTGTGCACAAAAGGCAGATGTAATGTTAGAATTTTAAATAAAGGCCGCCATTTAGATTTATTTTTCTAGGCTATTTGGCTTTAAAATCAAAATCCGCTGGACATGACTGGCCACAAACTCTAATAGGTATAAAGGAGACGGCCTAAATTGGGCTTAACCTTACACTTTTGAAGCATGTATCAATATTCTTCTATTTTTATGTCTTCCATTTCAAAATATCCCACCAAAAACATAAATGTAAAAAAGGATAGCCAAGTTCAATACCAAAATTATGCTTAGCTGTGGGCTTCGCCGCAAAAAGAATGGAGATCTAAATGTGTGCCAAGTTTTATGCAAAATCTAAATATGTATTTATAGGAACAAAATAACATTATGAACAAGTATTAAATCCTATTTGTTTGCTTTATTGAATACCTATAATAGTTGCTGGTATTTACAAATGTGATATCTTTTACATTTATGTTTTTGGCGGGATATCATTACTTTTTGTAAAGAAAACTAGGTAGGTATTGAGTTGTGTGGTGCCGCGCGCCGCCGACGACACACCGTTGGCCGGCTGTTTAGCGCGTATTACAAGTGTTTTTTTATGGGGACACCACAAATGTATTGGCTTAACTTTATCTTTATATTTCTGTTATAAAGCAAATATAATAAAACATATATTGGGATTCCAACGCTACCATTAAAAATATATTTTTTTTATGTGGACCCCTGTATTTTTAACTTTTTTTATTTTTAGATTTTTTCTTACGCTTACACATAATTACCGAGCTGGATTCCAAATTTCATCCTTTTAGGTCATCTGGAAGTAGGTTAGGTTTAGATACTATAAGTCTGTCAGTCAGTACAAAAAATTACAATTTTGACTTTCATATCTTTATAACCGTTTGAGCTAGCTTCATGAAATTTGGGCTTCTAGATGTCCTTATAGATATAATTAAACTCACACAGTTTTATGTGTTTACTTTAAATAGGTTTTGAGTTATAGAAAGGTGAAAAGTGGCACCAAGTGGTTCGTGTAATATTACACACGGCGCTGGCACCAACTTAGAGCGTTGGTTACATACTCAAAGAATACCAAGCATGTATAACAAGAATAATATTGACATAATAGTATTAATAATTCTTTGGGGGAGACCTATGTGCAATAGTAGCCTTTTAAAGGCTGAAAAAGAATAAGAATTAAAAACTATAGGTATTTTAGAAAATAAACTAAAAAGACATTTTAAATTTTTGGGATATTTAATATTGGTCGATATTATTTAATTTTACTGGCAACTTTGTTCAGCGCTCCCGACGTAATGTCAAATTGAAATACATTATTGACTCACTAACACTCTAGCTTCACACCTCGCGTCGTGGCTCGTATTGTGTTCGGCGTACCACTCGCGCGAGAGTGTAAATGAGCCATTATATATTTATATCAGTCCTCGTCGATTCCATGTGATATGTTCAATTCTGGTTATTGTCTAAGCTAGCTCTGTTCACTATTCAATAGGGCAATCCAATGGTTAGGTACTGTGAACATCTTATGTCATCAGGTAAAAAAAAGTTATTCACCGAAAAATGATTTAGAAGCTCTACTCTACAGCGGTTCTTTCTTTACTCCCATTGGACAGACAGATTTTTCTTTCTCATTTGGAAATAGTTCTAATATAACTATAAAATAATGCATAAATTATCTCTGTAACACTAAGCCCAAAGTTCTATGAAGTTTTCCCGTCTCTTTTTAAAATATGGCTATCATTATTTTTCATTCAGTTCAATAAGGATATCGGAGCTTTATTATATTGCAAAACAAAAAAAATGCCTTGGAATTGAAGAAGTAGCTGTGGCAGTAAACAGCAGTCTATTCTTCTGTACAAAATATCAAAATTATTTTAAAAAATTGTAAGTACTTAACATTTCAAATTTTTCTATAAGTATAAATAAGTACCCGCGTAGTAAGAATGACCTTGCTATATTTTTCTTACCCCACATTACATACAGTTCAAATTAAAAATTATAAAAATGATCTAGATAGATAGCGGCTGCCTTCAACATTTCTAACATTTATATCCTGTATAGTGACTATTGAACCATAATAATGTTATCAATCTTCATATCAAACTATGTAATTTTACTGTGCATAAATTTCGAACATACTTTACATACAAAATTCGATTTTTAAATTGTATGGTGGCACTAGAGTGAAGCATCATTTACGTAAAATAGACCTGACATTCCAGGGAAGAAGTTTCATCGTGAATGACTTGTCGAAACTACCTTGATGTCGCAACTCGTAGTTGTATTACGTGCCCGGTACGGCCTCCACGCTCAGGTCTCGGGTTCGAATCCCGCGTCGGGCAAATACTATTTTTTTCTGTCCAGTATCAGCTCGGTCTGTTGAATTGGGCCCGGTATGTGGCAATAAGCTCGTCTCCTATTTTGATAAGACCTAAAATAGCTAACGAAATGTGAGGAGAAAAGGTGTGATGCTATGTTTGACTGCCTCCAAGGCGTAGTTGCACACACGATACGCCTATTGTGCTGAGGTCCCGGGTTCGAATCCCGAGTCGGGCCGAAAAATAGTGACGCCATTTATTGTATTATTATTTATTTTAAGTCCACCAAAGTTAGGGAAGTCCACAAGAATAAATCAAAACAAAGCAAAATATAATTTAAAACATATTATAGAAGTTTCATACTGCTTTGCTTTTTACCTATATTCAGACCTACGTAGGGGTAAGACTCGAACCTACCACCACACCAAATTTTATCTTGTCAACAAAAGTCAACTATAAGTGAATAATACTTTCGATGAGTTTAGATAACTTACAATGTCATTTTACATAATGTTCAAGTAATTAGGTAGATAATAGTGACATAATAATGGTTCTATAAACGAATTAAAATAAATTCTATGTTTTATAAGTTATAAATTTATTAGAAATTATAATAACTATAATATTTACAACACAGACATGCATTTGCAATGACGATCTTTTCGCGGGCTTGAGTGCAACGACCTGTCGCAACGACGCGATGCGACGAGGGCCGAGGCGCGCGATCTATCTCAGCGGGGCCGTGCGGCGCCTCGCATTTGAAATACGCTAAGTCACGCCCATCACGATTCCATATGTTTTTCACATAGGCTCTTAATGCATTATTTGTTAAGAGTTGTATCAACGTCATAATATTAATCTTTATCCAAATAAATGTGTTGGATAGAGTGATTCAACGGGAAGGTTTTTATGTACTTTTAGCCCGGAAAAACTTATTAACGCGGGCGAAGCCGTGGGCAAAAGCTAGTCTACGATAAAATTGCTTGAGCATGTGCCTGATGGTAAGCGACGTGCCTGCTGATAAACTGAACACCTGAGAAAATTGAATTGCTGAGTACTGAACGACGCTGCAGTTCATTCACGGACATTTGTCTTATGACGTCAACGATGCCACTGACTACAATGTCGTCCGTCGACGCATCAATACAAGCTACATCTTCATGCGGTTTCCGGACAATTTTCTTATAGTATTTACCACGTAAACAATTTGATTATCAAACGTTAACTCCACTATGCAAAGGAACAAGAGATTTCCTCTTTTATTAAAGTACAAAACAAATTTAAACATTGTAATGTAATTGTTATCTGAATAGTTGTCGCTTGTCGCGTTTAAGATTGAATAGATAACAAATGGAGGTGACACCAGTAAAAAATTAATTAGAAAGTCGAGATGCATTAATTCCGCATCAATTGAGATTTGAAAAAGTGTATTAAAATAAAATATAATTGTGAATATGAATTACATCAAAGAAGAGGGGTTGATAGTAGCCAGAATTAATATTTGCATAAGGAACGTAAGCCGTCAAGTATCCATCGAAGTATCATAGCGTCGGGGATAGTGCAATACCGCGTAACTAGCATTGGTAAATACCGCGTAAGTGAAAGAAAAAAAAATATCATTATCAATCATACATTTAGTGTCATAAGAATCAATTTAAATTAAACTTTTTTCGTCACTTACGCGGTACTTACCAGTGGTAGTTACGCGGTGTTGCACTATCCCCGACGATAGTATTCTTAATCGAAGCTAAGAATCGTAGAAAAAGAGTATAAGATATTTAAAACCGAACACCTATTTTTACAGAAATTTGCTATTTTTAAAAGTCGCAATGCTTCGGTAGGTGAAAGTCAGGACTCATTAGGTCTTCATTTACTGGTGGTAGGACTCTCTTATGTAAGAGTCCGTCTGTGTGGGTAACACCGCAATGTCTATTTTACCGCCAAGCAGCAGTGTGCATGCACTGTTGTGTTTCAGTTTGAAGGACATTGTAACCAGTGTAACTACTGGACATAATGATACTTAATATCTTATGTCTCAGGATGACGAGCGCAGTGGAATGCCACAAGTACTTTGCAACTCAAGGTGCTGAATGGTATTGCTACTGTTTATGAGTGATCGTATCGCCTATCATCAGGCGAACGACATGTTCGACTCGTCATTCAATGCAATTAAAAAATAATGTGATTTGATCCAATTAGGTATAGTTTAGATTCTAGACAAGCCTTTTAAATCAAGAAGCTGGCACATAAGACACATAAACTGAAAACTTTGAGAAGTATTTACTGTATCTGACTGCACGTCACCTGTCAATATAGTGACCCATGTCACGTTGGTAATCTTGTACGAATGACTGTTATCAATCAATCGAGTTTTGGAGTATGCAAACACAAAGTTACTTCGTTGGGTGATATGGAAATTGCCACAAGATTTGGTATGAAATATAGACAAATCTGAATAAGTTTATGCATTGTCCGTCTAAACTCAAACAAAGCAACTCAATCTGGTAACAGAGTTTAACGACTCTACTTCTAAAAAACATGAGTAAAGGCAAAATATGTAACGCAAGAAGGCATCACAATAATCAGCTTTAGGGTGTCCAGTACTCCAAAAATACGTCCTTTCAAAATAAACCAGTTCAAAGCAGTCTGCATCGCTACATTCTACATCGGATATAAGTAATTAAACTGAACCAAGCCACGTTTCAATATACTACTTGCACACTAAGGGCAAATCCTTCACGACTGAGTAAATGCTACTCGTCACATAAATGTCTAAGCTGACCAAATACAAATGTCATGCTCTAATCTGTTCTCCCAAATAAATGGTCTTGAATGAGCACTATCTACTATTAGCTGTATAATATAACTGTGGAATAAAATTCACTTGAACATTCTGAAACAAACCTTAATACTCCAAAATCCGTTGAAACATTGCCCGGCATTACAGATAAAGTCGACGCTCACAAATGCGCGATTCACGAGTTAAACGTTTTCCATGAAACGGGACATCAGATAGATAAACTTTTAATTGAAGATTCCGCATCAAATTCCTGATGGGCTACCGGGACCCGATTCGTCCGCTCCGGAGCCCAGTTTTTACGTCGGCAAACAAGTTCCCCAGTGCCTTGTTCAGACAGCGACAGTAAATATAACAACGGACCATCGCTTTCTCTACAATCGTTCGGTTTATCGCATATTTGCAATATTTCCACCAATTAGCGACAATAAGGGAGTTTTGGACGTCATAAATCCCCTGACTGTTCGGTTTAATTGTTGCAGCTGTTTTTATTGAGATGCTTCGTTTTTTTGTTGGATTTGTGGACGCAGTATTGACATTTCGTTTGCGTGGATGCGTGGAACGCTAAAATATGCACGGGAGTCGGGAGCAAATAATTCATTGTAGGAGCGCAAAAACTATGTATAATTAGGGATGACTACGGTGCAAAATTATGATTATGAAATAGGGACTAGTTCGATGTGATAATTATCAAGGGATATTGATAATTATGAATCTCAAGTGATTAATATATTTTGTTTGGTTATATTAGTAAAATAATATCTGGAAAATAACATTTAATGATTGATCAGAAATTTTCATGTAAAAATTATAAAATCCTCAATGACGATTAGTTGAACACTTCTATTCCGTCCTAAGCTTCGTTTTTTGTTTTACTTAGCAACAAGCACTGCCGTTTCATCCGAACATAAATTTCCTTCCAAAAAATATTTCACCAGTCATCAGTCAAAATTTATCGAAGGTGGCGAAATAATATCGTCAATTTAGCGACGATACACATGCACACGTTAACCGCGCGATAATCCATTACAGGAGCGGTTCAGTGGCAGCAGCCAGGCACCCGCGCCGCGCACGTCTCGACGCGGCGCCATAAAAACCATATGACTGGCGACATTTCTCGCCGCTGCTCCCATACTCATTGTTCTCGACTTTCCTACAACTATTGATTAAATAATTTCAATCACCACGTTTCTCAACATTGTTGTTGAGTTCTCGTGAGATGCACGCCTGCGCCGGCGCATCACAGCCGTTTCGCAAAACTCACAGATACCGTTCAACCACTCAACGATAACTGTATAATTAGCTTTAAGTACATTTTTATTAGCCCCCGGGGACCAATTATGCTTATGAATGGAATCCATTAAATATTGACTTGCCGCGCCTATGCATATCGAAGAGCCCGTATGCCGGGAAATTATAGATTTTATTGAACAATGCGCGCTTCAATAACAATGTTAAATGCGACCGGTTCCATACACCTACTGCGAATGTATAATGCTCGATGTGAATATTATCGCATGATGAAAAACCGAGCGCCGCGCTGATAAGAATATTATCTTCAACGTCTTGTTTCAATAACCACCCTTCAACGCGACTAATGAATCCTCTAATTATTTTAATCGGGTGAACCTGCGAAAAAACGTCACAAAAAGTATAGTGAAACCTATTCGAAGCGCTGCCGAGTTAATGACTCGCAGCGTGTTACATTGACATATTAAGAGAAGACAGTAAACTGGTTTGCAGAAAAAAGCAGCCAACGATGGCGCAGGTTCCTGAGAATGAAAGGTCGGATCAGCACAACAGTGTACGAGGTTCCAGGGTGCAATTAGATCGTTTTAGGAGCCAGCTCCGGACCAGCTGTTCGTATTATTACCCTGCGCGGCCGTGGAGCACCGGTAGCGACGTGCGGCTTCAATATTGTAAATTACTCTATATTTACAGCTCGCATGTGTGTTTATGACAATTAAGTAACGTTACAAGTGTGTACCGTCGTGAACAAGTGATCTTATTCACTTCGGTTCGTGCAAACTGTGAGAACTGAGCCAAACACTTCACGACGTATCGAGATAAAATGTAAATCCTTAGCGCATTATGCGCAGGATGTAAACCACTATGCTAACTTATTGAGAATTTATCTAATCGATGTTTTCGTATTTGCATTTATGTTGCACACAAAGAATTTATACATAAACAAAAAACCAATTGAATTAATATGAATCCTCCGCCATTTTTAATCGAAACCAAACTCCATAGTATAACAATATTGACTCTTTGAACAGTTATTTTTTGAACGTAGGAACCCGTGGGGGCAGTGGCCCAGTGAGGACGTGCTTCTCGTTCTTGGTTACAAAGTAGACAATTCCTGTTCAAAACCGGTAGCCGTTTGATAAACTAGCTCAATTATTACTGAAATTACCATCGATATGAAGTAATGCTCGTCGGGCTCAATGGCTTTTATTGGTTAACGTATAATCCAGAGTTACTTTAACATTTTCTGAAAGTGGATAGAGCGTCTCTACATAGAATATAATCAAATTTTTCATTATAATCACATGCTACATATAATGGGGTTCCATATTTCGATAGATAATAATGATTTTGCCTCTGATTGCATTAATAATTACAAATAACTAGAAGACGGCATTGGAGTGGAAACTAAATAGTGAAGTCATCTATTACACCAGTTGTTTCTTAATACTTAACTTATGTTTGTTGTACTAAATAACTTATCTTTGTATTGAATTAACTGTTAAAAACTCTTTAAATAATATAAGCTACATATACACACAACTTTTATCCAAGAAGGGGTAATGTAGAAGCGCAACTAGTGCACCCACTTTTCGCCGTGCATATCCCGTCCCATGATGTGATAGGGGGCGAGCCTAGCGCCATATCGGGCACAAACTCCAGACTCACAGCTCATACTGAATAGAAAAAAAAACAATATCACTTTCTCCGAAAAGCTGTATATATTCCGGGTCCTCAGAAAAGCTGTATGTTAAAGAATTGTGCAATAAAATTAAGTTCGAAAGCTCTTTAAAATACCGGTTACGTACAGAATAGCTAGTACAAATTTAGTATACATTAAGTTATGGTTACGTTTTAAGTAATTTCTTTTATAGAAATTTGAACAGCGCCACGTGTGCGTATGTTGAACTAAAGTACGGCAGCAGCATAAATCATTACGGAGTTTTACTTTTTATTGATGGCTCGACAATGTGGCTTCACTGCGCCTGATGGTAAACTAAGTGAAGCCTAAAATAATGTCGACCGGCAAGAGATAAAAATCCTAGGTTGGTTGGCACAGTTATGCCGGCCTGCATAATTGCTTCTTCACGCTCCGCTTGAAGGACCATAAGTTGTAGGAAGGAGGTTTATCGTTATTGTTAAAGATCGTAAAAATGCGTCTTGTACAGTACAATAATAGAGTACAACTTGTAGTCTTGTCAGACCTGATAATGAAAATAAAACAATTTATAATAGCGTATCGAGCGAATTAATTCGCTGCAAAACTATTGACAGCATAACACTTGATTAATGGTGATGTTATCAGCATTGGTGTATAATACGAAAACCCACAAACATAAGTTACATGACACGCATCGGTTCACGTCGCCAACGCAACGAACAGGCCAGATCGCCTCCAAACTACAATTACTATATAATTTAGTGCTTGGTGGCATATTGCAAATTGGGCAAAATACCCGTTCTCGTTCAAAGGGAATAATTCAACATCGAATATCTATATATATAAAAATCAATTGCTGTTCGTTAGTCTCGCTAAAACTCGAGAACGGCTGAACGGATTTATCTTATCTTGGTCTTGAATTATTCGTGAAGGTCTAGGGAAGGTTTAAAAGGTGGGAAAAATTCAAATAATTGCCGGGAAAATCCTCAAAACAGCATTTTTCTATTTCCCATACAAACGTTTTCTAAATAAAATGGTGTAATTTATTACCGCTGCATAAAGTTCAAATTCGCGTGCGCGTTAGAAGATCTAATATCGCGTTCTGAAACTCAACAAAAGTGAAATTGAATCGCGAACAATTATAAATGTTAAGTTAAATTTCTATATTATACACATTTGCGATAGTTTTTTTATATTGAAATTCAAGCAGGAATCCTACTAATATTATAAAGGCGAAAGTTTGTAAGAATGTATGGATGTTTGGATGTTTGGATGTATGGATGTTTGTTCCTCTTTCACGCAAAAACTACTGAACGGATTTCGATGAAATTTGGCACACGGGTACATCATGTCCTGGATTAACACATAAGCTACTTTTTATCCCGGGAAAACATAAAGCGGGACTTTTATCCCGGAAAAACTTTTTAACGCGGGCGGAGCCGCGGGCAAAAGCTAGTCTATAAATAATTTGAACATGGCCAAACAATCCATGTTTTAATTTTGTTTGTTTTCGGGATTGATAAAGGTGCAAAGCCCTGGATGCAGGCCGCTTTTGAGGTCCAGTTAGAAATATAGGGGAGGCCCTATGTTCAGCAGTTGACTCCATAAGGCTACTGATGATGTTCAGGATTGGGGAAAATATTTATTTTTAATGACATATTTCGACTTTGCCCTTTATAATATAATTCAATCAAATAAGACTGCCTCGGTGGCGTAGTGGTATTGCGTACGCATTACGAGTACGATTTGCGCGCTGAGGTCCTGGGTTCGAATCCCGGGTCGAGCCAAAAAAATTGTGACTGGGTTTTTCCATCTTAAAATTTACTCAGTCGCAGCTCGGAGTCAGGAAGTTGGCGGTGTGATACCCCCGTGCCTCGGAAAGCACGTAAAGCCGTTGGTCCTGCGCCTGATCTCTCTCTGGTCATGTCGGATTGCCGTCTCACCAGACTATGAGAGTGAAGGAATAGCGAGTGCACCTGTGTATTGCGCACACACTTGTGCACTATAATATCTCCTGCGTACCTGGCTGATCTCCGTTGAGATTGGCCGCCGTGGCCGAAACTGGCTAGGAGGATTTCATTCAATCAAATAAGAAACTGACGACTTTTAATCACCCGGAAGATCATGTTCTAACAAGCTACAATTTTAAACATAGCACCAACCAACTAGTCCCAGGACTCTCATATGTAAGAGTCTGGGTGGGTATCAACGCAATGTCTATTCCTACCGCCAAGCAGCAGTGTGCATGCACTTTTATGTTTCGGTTTGAAGGACATTCTAGACAGTATAACTACAGGAAATAATGAGACTTAACATCCTATGTCTCAGAATGACGAGCGCAGTGGAATGCCACACAGTACTTTGTAACTCAAGGTGCTGGATGGTGTTTCTACTGTTTATGGGTAGTGGTATCGCTTACCAACAGGCGAACGGCATGATCGTCTCGTCATTAGATGCAATAAAAAAAATAACTTTTGAAATTTCTAATTATTTTAACTCTACCAACATCGTCTACATACAATAGACATCAACGAAATAATCACAAGCAGGTAGAGTTAGGTGAGACTACACAGTGGTTACCCTAAGTAAATCAGTGGGTGCTATTCTGTACTGATAGATACTGTAAGAGAGCTTAGAAACTGTAACCTTGGCGGGCGGGAAAGTGTTATTGTACACGCGTAGGCCGAACCCATGGGCCGAGGCGAGCGGCAGCACGTGCGACGCCGACTCTTTGTGCAACACCCAATGACAAGCATATTTCCGGCTTTATGTATAAAAAACTTACTTAATACAAGTGCGTAAGTTTATGAAAATGTTTGGGTGTTAAAAGTAAACGCAGAAACGACTGAACGAATTTGGATCAAATTTGGCACACATATAAACAACTAGCTTTTGCCCGCGGCTCCGCCCGCATTAAAAAGTTTTCCGGGATAAAAGTCCCGGTTTATATTTCCCCGGGATAAAAAGTAGCCTATGTGTTAATCCAGGACATGATCTACCCGTGTGCCAAATTTCATCGAAATCCGTTCAGTAGTTTTTGCGTGAAAGAGGAACAAACATCCAGACATCCATACATTCTTACAAACTTTCGCCTTTATAATATTAGTAGGATGTCCTGGATTACATAAAATGTAGGCTTCTTTATATCCCCTAACTTATCCCCGTAGGAAATAATTGAAATTTAAACATGGCGCTGTAAATCTGTAGTCATTTAGAGACTTTCCGAGCGGGAAAGGTTCTTAACGCGGACGAAGCCGCGAACAACATCTAGTATTAAAATAAAGTTCAGCAGTACACTACGTACTATACTATCATATTGATAGTTCTTCGGATACTCTGTGATGGCACCATTTTTATATTGATTGATTGAGTGGTGATATACTAATTACAATTCGGTACGACTGCAATGCTCTCGGGTTCGATCCCCAGGTCGGACAAAGTGATATTGGATTTTTTTCAAATTATATTTATATTTAATATCATCTAAATCCGTTCGGTGGCTTTTCCTAAGGGACTTGCTATTTGTAGACTACACTCAATATTCTTGCAAATCAATAACAGATATCTGAACCATTTTAATATAAATATGACAACACGCTAGATGCAAATAGATGAATGGATGTCGATGCACTATCCTAAAAAAAAATATGATTGGGAAGTGATTAACTAAATAATATAGTATTACACAGGAGCAGAGTCGCTGGCACACCTAGTCCATAATACACTATGTCTTACGTTAAATTTTATACAACGTACTTTTTAGCATATTTCAATTAGTTGCAAATCTAGACTCGACGGGATTTGTCTCGCTGAATTTATCCGAATTGTACAAAAAACTGTGTCTATTCACTCGATTGATACAACACTATCGAGCTCTTGCAATTGATTTATCAGCTAGGATTAAATTCATGCCACCTTGGTATTTTTTCAATCGCCGCGATATCAAAGAATTTTGCTAAATCACTATGAATTAAAAAAAAATGATTCCGTTGAGGACACCCACCAAAGATTAATGAATAATTTTGCTCGGTAATCAGCGCGATTAGGTTTTCGTGTAGATCGAAATTCGAACTAAACCAATCATCACGGCGATTTCATTTCAACGTGACCATTTTTTACCGTAATTGTGAATTTTTCAGACTAGACGAATAATCGAATAAGAAACAAAATTTTGCAATTTATTATTACAGTGAAAATTTTATCAGAATTATTAATCTTACGCGCTAAATAATCTTTAATTTTCCTGCTCTGTGTAATTATGTAGATTTCTTTGAACCTTTCCCGACTCTTCGTCTTAACCATCTAGATATTCAGGTCGTTACTAGCTTCCATCGAACAGTGTAATTGCAACATACATTATAATTTAGCTAAGGATTGAAGTTTGAACACAATAACGCTTTGACACTCGAAAATGCAACGAAATCGTCCTATAAAGATACCGTAAGTATGCATAACCCTATCCGACATTACAAAAATAACCTCTTTTGTAATATATAATAGTCAAAATGGAGTAAGTTCGTTTCTTATGTAACATAGTCAAATTAACATCTCTGAACCCAGTGATAGATGCATTTGCACAAACCATATTAATTGCTCATTCGCTATTTTGACAGGCACTTAATGAGCATCATGATTGTTTTTGGCCGTCAATTAATTTATAAGTTTTAATTAAATTTATAATGTTGATGCGCGCTGAAATACGTACAGCGGTAATGAATCACGTCTTTATGTTGTACAACATACAAAAATCTAATTATACAACACATTTAGCATTGTACATGTGTAACGTGTAATTTTTTATTTAAAAGATTACTATCAATAATTGTGACCTTAGAATGTTATTAAAAATTCAACGAGAGTGGCTGCCGGCGCTCCGCTAATGCGTTAGTATGGAAAACGGAACTCATAATATTTCGACACTTAATATTATGTACTTATGTATGGCCTACATGGAATAAATCATTCCTTTCTACAATAACGTGGTAACTCCGGTATATTAAGCAGGCTATTATATTTTGTCTAACTATGAATTACCTATTAGCGTTCATGATTGATTACGACATACTTTTATCTATACTAATATTATAAAGCTGAAGAGATTGTTTGTTTGAACGCGCTAATCTCAGGAACTACTGGTTCGAATTGAAAAAATATTTTTGTGTTGAATGGACCATTTATCAAGGAAGGCTTTAGGCTATATAACATCACGATGCAACTATTAGGAGCGAAGAAATAATGGAAAATGTGGAAGAAACGGGGAAAATTTTTCATCCTTGAGGGCTTCCATTGCGTGCACTGCGAAAACGGTTCAAGATACCAAAAATATATGTATGAAACAATTATTCCTCTTGAAATGATCTAAAAAAATGTCCGCGACAATATATGTCTATCTTTTAAGATTAATTCACTAGAACCGTTTTTATGGTAATCAAATTTGGTCGAAATTAATGCATTATTTGTTAAGAGTTGTATCAAGGTCATAATATTCATCTTTATCCAAATAAATGTGTTGGATAGTGATTCAACGGGAAGTTTCTTATGTACTTTTAGCCCGGAAAAACTTAGTAACGCGGGCGAAGCCGTGGGCAAAAGCTAGTTATACATATAAGCTTACTTTTGACAGGTTCGTCTGGAAATCTTTAGGGGAGGCCTATGATCAGCAGTGGACGGCATGTGACTGATGACGAGGCTAACTTTTTAAACAAGGAATTCACTGGGCTTATTTTTGCTTACGATTTAATAAGGAGATGAGCCTTTTTCCATATCGGGCACTAATTTCAGCTCCATGCAACTGAGAGTATTATTTAACAAAAAAATGAATATTTTTTGAATTCTCAATCTAGGTATCAAGCTTCACTTTCAATAGAAAAATTATCATAAAACGTTTTTTTTTTCACTCCTCCTCGCCTCAGATCATATCATTCACTCCCACTTGATGTTAGGTCGACCACGAATCGTGTTGCATTCAAAGCAAAGGTTCGACTGGTGTTGCTTAACAAGCTGATGGAATCATCTCAATAATCGTCTGCTATTATATTAGGTATTTGTATTTATATATTATGTATGCTATATATTATAAGGGTTTATATATTTATATTGTATTCGTTATCATGTTTATTGAGTGTACTCGTGTTATGTATTTTTAATATTTATGCTTTTTTCATTTTAGTTTTTTTTTTTCGTCATTTTCTTTTTATGCTACATCATTATTTATTACATTTACCTATAATGTTTATCTCTGCACCACCCGAAGGTTGACTAATAGAGAATGCCATCGGCATTAAGTCCGCCTTTATACATTGTATAAAAATAATAAACAAACCATATCACGATAATTGTGAATGGAGCCTTCTGTTCTAGCACTGATTCATGATGGCTTCCAAAACGATGGAATGGGCTAGTACCGTATACCGGACATTGCGTGTCGAGTTTCCGAATAGGGTATCTTGAGACGGATTGATGTTAAATACAAAAATTCAAGGTTAAGAGTAACTTTATATGAAGTATTAGAAACCGTGCCAATAAAATGTGGAGGAGGGCATGTCACAAGTAAAATCATACAATTATATCTAGTATCACGAATATGAACTGTAGACCGAATCTCAAAATATGAACTCGTATAACGCGACCATGGTGGTAACTGCACAGTAACTTCACCTGTCAGCTAACACTGGCCAGTATTAGCAGCACAAACAATGAAATAAACAAGTAAATTTACGCCAATACACCGTTCTAATGACTATTCATAAGCATCAGGTGACACGAGATGTAGTTAAAAGCCCATCTCGACGGGCGCACATTTATCCTCGCGTTTGCAGTTTTTACAAGCGAAACCAAACTGTATACGAGCGCAGTGGCGTCCGGTCCGGGGGTCCGGTTGTCCGGTTAATTAATGTCGTTTGTAAACAGGGGTGGACGCCGCCCGACACCGGACAGAGACAAACGCGCGGCACAAGAACAAGTGGTCGCACAACAAAACTCCTTTCACCTCAACGACAAGGGTCAGGCGGAGTGTAAATAGCGCCAGCAGATGCTCCCGACAGCCGATTAATAAGACGGCGACTCCGCCCCCGGCCGCCGAATCCGCTGCGGCGACTTAACAGCGCCAATTTAGCATCACCACCCCAGATAAGCCGATTACACGAAATCTCCGAGACAAACCTCTTGTACACCAGATAAATGTCGCTATGCTAATTTCGACCGGCTATTATATTGCCAGTGAACGTTGAACATTACCCGAGGGAACTTTGTAAAATCACTTAAGTTCTTGGATACAAATGGTTACGTATCAATGAAGGCAACACTTTCAAAATGAGATGTTTATATAGATTAAGACATATTTATTGTAAGTACAAAATAAAATTGTAACTTTAACAATGGAAGTCACTTCGACACATGTCGATAAAAAACAACGAAATAATCCACGGAACAATAGCAATACAACTACAACAAAACAACACAACTGACAAATAATTAGCAATCGAATTATCTTAAATCTTAATTCATGATAATAAATACAAGGTGCAATGCTGAAATGGGCGATGACACAAAAAGCTATGCGGCAAAAAACTAACGACGAACCAACACGCTGAATCAATGTGACCGTATACGGAGCGCGGCCGAACGAAATATCTAGTCACGATAGCTATCAGCTGTTACAAGTGTGTATTAACCGATAGATCATACGCGATGCGACCAAGTAAGGCCGCACGAGACACATGCTGGTGATGTCATGCGTCGAGACCCGACACTCGAGATGAGATGAACTAATGGCGAACTGTTGCCGACCGCCGCGCCGCTAGCCGCACCACCCAGACAACTAGACACGTTCCGTTTACAAAAACAACAATGTAAAAACACAACACAGTGGTCCCAATTCAAAATTGAAACATTTCAATGCTGGAAAATTTTTAACAATCGATTCATTCCACTCAGTGACTAAATTGGAACGTTCAGAAAACACTACATATTTAGTGCTCAATTGATACTTTTGCGGTTGGAACCGGAATAGGGATTAAAATCATAGCCTGGTTAAGTTTTCACTGGTGGTAGGACTCTGTAAGAGTCCGTCTGGGTGGGTACCAGCGCAATGCCTATTACTACCGCTAAGCAGCAGTGTACATGCACTGTTGTGTTTCGGTTTGAAGGACATTGTAACCAGTGTAACTACTGGACATAATGAGACTTAACATCTTATGTCTCAGGATGACGAACGCAGTGGAATGCCACATAGTACTTTATAACTCAAGGTGCTGGATGGTGTTGCTACTGTTTATGGGCGGTCGTATCGTTTACTATCAGGCGCACAGCATGCTCATCGCGTCATTCAATATCATAAAAAATGAACTTTTTTTTCTTTTTTTTTTGTCCCTGACTAAACTCTTTCTAGCCTGACGAGGGTCGGCTTATGAAAGAACACCGGTCTTTTGGGTGAGTGCAGAAGGCGCTCGCAACCCTTGGGAAAATGAACAAAGTGTACATAATTATACATAATATTTTTATTTTGTTAATTCAACACTACATTTTCAGCAACCAAGGAACCATACAACAAAATATGCTTACGACACTTTTAAATTGAGTGATTACTAGATCATAGCATTACAATGAAAGGGCTAATGATGATAACATTAATTATTTTTTTACATTGTCGAAATAAACAATTGTTCAAAAGACAGTCGAGTGAACCACGAGGTTATAATCATATACCCAAACCGAATAAGCTTACAGCATCACGAACAAACGAAAACTGTGATCACAACGCAATCCACGCGTAGGTCGATAATAAAGCTGGATAATAGTCAGCAAATGTACACATTAAAGCAAAATTAAATTCATGCCAACCCGATAATCTACGTGCCATTAGATAAGGCCAATACCGTCCTTCGCTGCATTCATAGCGGCGAACAATTACTTAATTCTAAACACATAATTTTAAATCCTTATGAACCGGCGCAGGAAACATCTGTACGTTCATTATTTAAACAGAAATCAAAGGTCAAGACCGCTATATTGAAGAATTCACGTCAAAATTGTAAAGGTGGCTTAATTGTGATAAATCATCTTCGTTAAAGATAATTACGACCGTGGGTACAAACTACAGTCGTCGTAACATATAAATCATGAACGAGTTAGCAAACATCGGGGATAATTGTACTAAATCATAGTAAGCAATCACAATGAATGTTAGTTGTGGGTGTCGTTCACTAAATTTGAATATCTGCCCTGTAAATCTGTGCGGTGCACGGTCTGGAGCCGCTAGCCGACTAGCGTCGCATGTGTCGGCATGGCAGTTTTCACAGTCCACAACTTGGATGTCACCGGAGAAGGCAGAAAAAACGCAACATGTGTTCCGCCCGCAACGGACCAAGCACATGCAGCCGACAGATTCCGTGACGAGTCCACATTATAATAATTAATGATGTAAATAAGGAAAACCTTGTTCCCGAATCAAAAACATATTTAAGAACTTCAACAGTCCAGAACGTCTCGGCCATAGGCAGTCGGCGCATAGTGTCGATTGCCGGGTTTAGGTATAATTAGTAGTCGTTACACCCAAAGCGTTTAAATCGAGATTTATCAAGAGAGTGGAAGGCGGGAGATAATGTGACGGTTGCGGAGCGGGTCCGACTATTCACTGGAGTCAATGGCGTGTGACCGGCGCGGCGCGGCGGCTACGGAGAGGTCGTCCACGCTCGGCCCGCTGGGTGACGCTGACATTCTTTAACCATGTCTTGTTTCATTTTTGTTTTTTTTTTTGGTACGTAAGACTGGTTGTCGAACACGTCCGCCGCGCCGGTACAGTTACTGGATTGTATTTCCGAATAGAAACAATTTTCTGCCTCCACCGCGCGCTCTCAGATGAGCACTCGAGACAGCAGTCTTTTATATTGGCAAATGGCATCGTGAAAGTCTACAGAGTAATAATTGCGAGCATCATCAATTTCCACATAATGGCGTGGTAAACCCGTCTCAGCCGTCGTTGAGCCGTGAAGCTGAGTATAAAATAAAGCTTGCACTCATTGACGCGCGTCGGCGACGATCGATGAGGTAATCTCGCGGTCATCCCGTCCCAGCTTTGTCTGTGCATCGGGAGCGGCATAAAATTATCTGGGCATTAGCGGCTGGGGGACGAGCGGGGTGTCCGGGGACCATTTGTCATCAGCGGTGAGCGGATAGGGAGAGGCGCGCGACGGGGCGGGGGAGGTGAAGAAAGTGGCGGCGACTCGGGGCGGCTGCAGACGCGTCCACAAAAACAAGACGCGGAGAGCAGGGGCGGGCCTCGAGCCACCGCGCACCGCCGCGCCGCGCTCGCCAACAGCCACCCGCAGGGATGAGCCGCGCCACGTTCTTTCAGGGTTGCGTCGAGTGTAATGTACACCATTGTTTTGCACATTGTTGCTTTGAAAAGTGTTCAAGCTGTGAACTTTATGACACTATCACACGTGATGAATGTTCAACGCCAAAAAATTCAGGTCCATGCTTATGCGAGTGAAGCAGTCAGAGCGCCTGTATAAATTACTGCCACTGTGTTGCAAATAAAAACTAAAGTTTATTATCCGAGGCGTCCGAGGGTACATTAACACGATGGTAGTAATGTATTCGTTTTTATCTAATTACTTAGAGAGTAATTTAAAGTGTACGCGAGGTATGTATACTACATCTAAGTTTGACTGGACGTCAAAAATGTGTTAGTCATATAAGGGTCAAGCGGTCGCGCCACGACGGGCAGCGGCCGAGGCGCAAAAACCCCAAAAGTACAAACTATATTGGATATTAGAACAGAGGGCGCGTGCCGAAGAGTTTTTGCCGGCGAGCGGGGACCGGGTGGATGTCGCGGCGACCATGCCGCTCATTTAATTTGCTAAATTCCTTGCTAATAACATATTAAAAGCTTTCGCCGATGGGATTTGACGTAGCACGCTTCACACAAAAGCCGTTATATTTATACACAAACTACTGTATACTAGTGCCTAAAGGGACAACGCGTGATAGTTCTTAGTTGAAATGGCCGTTTTTTTCGTCGTGCTTTTTGGGATGGCAAATGTTAGGCCACCCCGGGCGACACGAACCTACGCTACGCTACTGGACTCCTCTACGTTTGCATTCTATAAAGGCAACAGGATCAAATAAAATCAATAAATACGAATCAGACAAATATTAAATCTAACATATTAAATGCGACAGTTGGAATTATTGGGTAATCGCCAAAAGCTAAAACCGTGGCTAGATAGATAGATTTGGAAGAAATTTGACACAAAGATACATCAAGTACTGGAAAAACTTTTTAACAAAAAATATACCGACTTCAAAACCACTACAAATAAAAAATTAATTTTTTTTTTTTCGCTTAGTATATACGTATATTTGGAGTCGATGCCTAATTTAAATTGCCAGCTAAGCTAAAGAAATATACCAACACATATACGAAAACATTGTTCAATTTAAATTAGACACCGACTCCAGATATACGTATATACTAAGCGAATACAAATTTTAGTTATTTTTTGATTTGTAGTGGTTTTGAAGTCGGTATATTTTTTGTTAAATAGTTTTTATTTATTGCTTTTTCGTTAGTTAATTATATAATGGTGTAAACAATACATCATAGATATACGATTGCAGCATTTGCGAGTAATCTGCTCTTAGTTATTGAAGAGTTCCATCGTGTATCTCCGAAGATCTTCATAAATTATATATTAAAAGCTTCCCTGAAAAATATATATTTCAATATCGAAAACCACATCTAAATCGGATCAGTAGTTTTTGAGAAACTCGCGGCCATACAAATTTACATACACACATACAACATACATACGGATCGTATACAGAACCTCCTTTTTGAAGTCGGTTAAAAATAAAACAGCGTGCAAAACTAGTGTAGCATAAATACAACAAAGTCTCTCACAAACTTTAAAAGTAAACAATGACCAAAGAACTAAAACTAAGTGATTTACAACTTTAAGACATTTCTGAAATCCTTACTGCCTTAGACACACGCATTACATCGAATATGTACGCTAAATTGTTATTCAAATCACGCACACCCGTAATTGTTAATCGCAATTGAACAGCCGCTAATACACGAATAGAATTATAAAAAAATGACGGCGCGGATATACTAGTTGCAAATACATAATATTATAAATACGTTTTTTATGCACCCAAATGATGGGACGAGCTGGTCGCTCGCCGGCTTGTAAGCCAAGTTTCGCCATTAACAATAACAATTCAACTTAGAACTTTGAGTTGCAAATTATTGCTTAGCACTGGACTGCGCATATCACCCTGAGACATGAGTCATTAAAATTCCAGGCCGGTAATTACATGAGATACAGTTACCTAATTTACTGTTACCTACTACCGGCTTCGTGGTGCTTTACATCTGGCTCCAGTTGTAAAAATCTCAACAATTAAGGTTAAAAATACCTTTTTGATTAATTATTTTGTCTCCCGCTTTGCTATGGAGGGAAGTGGAAAATGTATTTCTAACCCCTCCCTACTCTTCTATTTCATTAAGTTCGTAGCGGGTTAAGATAAATTAGTGCTCCCAGAGACTCGCCGGGATTCACCGCTCGGTGTCATAAAATGATTGCCACTGCCGATCCTGGCTTACAGGAGTTGCAGTGGCGGATGTGAAGGCAGGATAGTCTCGTTACTCCCGGCTTGTAGATTCAGACTTGTACACAATAGGGCTTGCACATGACTTGATGGACGGAAAACTAAAATAATCATGATAGCGCTGCCGGGCTCAAAAAGGGAAAAGGGATTAGAGAAAAAGATGTAGGTATAGGCCTAACCGAATCGCAGCACAATTTAGCAATCTGCCACTTCCTGTCACTATGATAAAGGTTAAAACCTCTAATTTTATAATTTTGTCTTCAGCTTTGTTTATAAAGGGAGGTGCTAAATATTTTTTCCAACTCATCTCTATCTTTGTATTTGATTAATTTCGTTGCGGGTACACTGATTAGTGCTCCCAGATATTTGCCAAGCTTCACTGTTTGGTGTCATGGGTGCCACTGCTGATCCTGGATTACACGAGTTGCAATGGAGGAAGTAAGCGTAGGATAGTTGCGAAATAATCTTGTCAGATTAGTTTTATAACTACAAACACAGCTAGGTAACCATAGGACAGACGATGGTCATAATTTGGACTGCCGGCCTATAAATGGCACTGATCGCCACACATTCTTCCATTTAGCATCTTTGGTAGAAAAAAAAAACATTTAGACACACATGGTAGTTAGTACGCATCTATTAGCCGTTGGTAGGTAGGTAGAGTACAATCATTAGCGCCGTATGCTCGTTTGTTAGAGCCGCACGCTGCGCCCCGTACATAGGAGACGAGTTTTTGTCGCAACACCAAATTGCATCCGCACAATACGTGTGCCATAAACTGATTTGGAATTAATTGCGACGATAGCGTAACTGTGTGTTTTGTTCAATTTGTAATCGTTGTAATTAGTGCTTTTTATGCGACGAATTTTCGCGTTGGACACAGTTAACGCGTGATTTATCGTTTCTATATAGTTGACGTATTTTGACTTTACATCAGGTGCTGTGAAGTAACTGACGTGTCAAGATGAAAAATGTCCTACAGTTATTGCAAGTAGTTTTATTTTTGCTTGCATCAATTACGCGGCCAATTATTTCTTAATTAACGAATGCTTACGAAGGTAAGTGTTTACGACAAACATTATGTTTTCTATTCATAACTTTCTAGCAAATCGATATACGCAGGAGAAGGTATGTAATTTCCATACCTGCGACATAGAGGGACAACATGAATCTTCAAACTTCTAAACAATGCATGATACTACACTGTAGCCTGAAACATTAGATTTAAAATAATTCCCAGACACAACTAAAACTGGCCATAAATAAAACGAAAAAAAAAAACACATGTAACAAACATCCGGGGGGCTGTCCCCCATAGACACCCACCCGACTCCATCACTAGTACAAGTATCGCTCATAATCAATGCACATAGATAAAGAACACGAGGCGGATAAACAAGCGAACGCGCCATTGTATTCAATCAACTAACGGATGTGGAAGAAGTTCAATGGTATTATTCTTATCACTAAAAGCATCGCAATGACACATTATTTCCGATAGACACATCACTTGAATTATTTTAGCGACGTGTGACTGGTTTGTGGGATAAGGGCAGACGTTGGTAGGGCGGTGGGGGGTCGTTGGGCATTTGAGCCCTCATCAAGACGTGCGGTATCACAGCCCTCCCCAGGATATTGAAAGACCCAACTTACTAAGTGCTACTAATTTTTAGAATCACTAACTTTTAACATCTGATAAGGACGGAAGTCGCATTTTCTCTTTCATTCTGGAGGAGAAGCCATTTGGAATATCTAACAAAGGCCATAAAGGGGATAAAAAAAGATATAATATGCACATATGGTTTAAATAGTTAGAATTTCTTCAAATCTTGCAGCTGGTATACCTACACCAATGACTAAAATACAAAGAAACTGGTTGTAGGCAAAAATGTAACTAGAATCGGGAAAATGTGCAATGTTTTTAGAAGTAAAAGTAAAAGTTGCTGAACGAATTTGGGTGAAATTTGACATACAGATAGACCATGTCCTGAATTAATATATAGATAAATTTGTACCCAAAAAAGGGTACCCAATGACACTTTTATGGCGAGAATGGTCTTTCATATAAAAGTGCTAGCCTAGTAAATAAAAACCTACACTAGTCTAGATGAAAACAGAGAAAGAAACCTATTATTAATACAAAATAGCTTTTGCTCGCGACTTCCTCGGCATTATAAGGTTTTTCCGGGACAAAAAGTATCTCCTCAAACTATTTCCATACTAAACTTCATCGAAATCTGTTCCGTAGTTTTTGAGTTTATCGCGTACAGACGCGGCGGGCAACTTCATTTTATACTATGTATTTAAGAAAGGATTATCAACCACTTCGAATTATAACTTACGTGATAAGATTTCTGACGTCAATGTTTGTGGAAACAAATAAAAATCAATGAACGATGTCTAGACTAATATGATCTTTTTAAACCTTAATTTAAGCATTGAGTTAAATGTACTGCGTACTAGTACATTGTAACTCAATGAATTTAATAATGTTTTTCACAGTTTCAAGACCTATAGTTTACTCCAAGGGTTATATCAACCACTCCAATTTTTAAACTCATGTTACACAATTTAAATCATATTGGTTTCAAAACGAAATATGAGAATGTCATGTTATGACTGTAATTAATAACTGATAACCTTTACAACTTTTATCAAATATAAAGGTGTTTATGAGTGGAGATAATCACTTACCCCCAGTGTTTTATGTTTTAGTTGTGTGTGCATTTGTTGCAAATAAAGTTTCTTTCTTTCAGTAGACATCAAATATGGTCAAACCCGCCTTCCACTATGAAATATAAATCTACATACACAATACATTTGTAATATCTACACTATTATTATAACTCTTTACGGACACGTTTGTATTTTTTTGACTAATGGTCTACGATGAGTGATCAAAAGTGACGTCATGCAACACTTAATTACAAATGATGTTGTTCAGAGACAAAATGAAGATTGCCGCTCATTTCCTTGATGTATTAATACATGTACTGTAATTTTAAGTATAATTATAGTGTATATTATAATGAGTGTTGTAGTTTCTTGAATAATTTTAGATCTTAATAATACGCAGTTATATAAAAATTACGTCACATTTTCTCATAAACTTAAGGACGACTTTCGAAATGTAGAATTCATTCAATAAATCTAGGATGTAGACAAGAGTTAGAATAGAAAACAAAGAAGTCTCAATTATGTCGTCTGTACCTCGTGGACACATCCCTTCGTTAAAAAAGTGAATGCACCAAAGCATTTAAATTGGTACAACCATTAGGAAATAGCACGCACTACTTGAAGTGATTTACAGGTGTTTCCCTTATCAATTCTAAAAATCTAAAAGTCCGTTTCATTAAATAATTATAGTAATTAATATGTTTTCGTGAGTTATTTTTTGGACTAATAACGACCTTTAACAAATGATCTCAATCGTTTTTTTTTTCAATCCATCGAGAAATGGACCAATTAGATTTAAGATTTTTTTGACATACTTACAAATGACTTATTATGAATGGTTTACTCTGGATTGGATCGAAGATTAGGATTGGGTTTATTAAACGGCTATAAACGAAGAGTCGATCGCCTGTAAACGCCAGTACTCACATAGTAAGCGCCACGAATGTCCTGAAACAGTAGCGACACCACCCACAACGAATTACGAAGCATTGCGTGACTGCACCACGCTCGTCATTCAGAAGTCAAATTTTAAGCCTTAAAATGTCCAATAATTACAATGGATAGTATCCTAACCAAAAGTCTACAAATGGTTTGAAAGAACCGGACCTTAACATATAATTGAAATATCTATAACCTGCGATTCTGTCCCGGGGCAGTCGGCCGTAGATAACATGCCTTTCTAAAATCGTTAACGCTAATATAAAACAAAAACATGTATGGGATAATTACCTAACGATAAAATTATCTTCTCTACGGCCCTTAGTATTTATAGTATGGACAATCTTATCTGGCTGGTATGACAATTCAATTTTTGCGCGAAATTCAGCTATATAGTTGCAAAAATTGACTATGTTCTCCATAAATTACAACAATGAGTATAATATTTATGTACCAACCTTAAATTTATGTTATAAAAGACTGTCGCACCGAACTCTACTAGTATTTATTAGATACTAATTGGCCTAAAAAGGCTGGTTGATAATATCAATGAAAAATACACTATGTCAGTGTAATTTAAACTTCAGATATTTATCCATGTCCATCGTCATTGTTTCATTAATACTCCGTGTATTAGTCACATAACCTCTCAGAAATTTTGGTTTGTGCTTATATTTTTGACTCGGCTAAGCTGTTACTTTTGAACTGATTCTGTTACTTTTGTTTGCTATGGCTTGTTTGTACGGGACTTAGAGTAAGTACTTAGTGATTTTATAGGTATCTTGTTTTTATAGTGTTTTAAAATTGGTTCAATAGTTTTTGAGTTTATTCGTTACAAACATACAAAAATACAATTCTTTGCTCTTTATAATATTAGTATAGATGTAAGTTTAAATGAAGGATAAAGGTGAAATTTTGGCCCGAGATAAAAATAAAATTACGACTTTAATCACTGACTACCGTAATAGAAAGATTCATTATTTAATAATAAAAATTACCCTGTTGACTATCGATTATAAATTCTCTGAACAAGAAATCGATATCACTTCAGAATCGGTTATTTGGAGCAACAGATTTTTTGTTCTCTTCCCCACACATAGTATTCTGTGAAGTGTCAATAAATTGTCATACCGGCCAGTTAAGGTTTTCAAAACTATAAGTCCTCTTTTGTACTATAAATCTCTCTATGCCCTTTTCCGGGGTGAAAAGATTTAAACATCCAAATTTCCGCGTCTATAATATTAAAGTTCTTATGTCTCGGGATGACGAGCGCAGTAGAATGCCATACAGTGCTATGTAAGTCAAGGTGCTGGATGGTGTTGCTACTGTTTATGGGTGGTAGCATCGCTCACCATCAGGCGAACGGCATACTCGTTTCGTCATTCAATGTAATAACATATATATAATTTTTGATGTACAAAGTCTCGAAGCAGTTTGCCTATAATTGGCATTACGTACAACAATTGACAAGATCACAAACATCTTAATGTACACAAAAGGACACATCAAATATAATGTAATGCCCCATCAGACCACAAATTTACTTTGACACGCAACTATTTTTATCAACCGGACGCAAATAGATCGCAATTGGGAATTCCGTAAGCATGCATGAGATGCGGCAATCAACGACTTAGATTTTATTTTAAGACGTTGCATTGCGATTGTAATTTAAGGAGACGTTCTATGGCATTATCGCCCGAATACTCAAACGCTACTTAAATATTTGAGATGGCCTTACGGATTTAAGCATTCGTTATAGTTAAAATTGGTTTACTGAAACGTTACTTATCTCCTAACCTTAACTTTAAGGCGACTCAGTTTAAGGTCTGCTTATTGATTCAAACGGTATTCACAAACACTGCTTAAAGTTTGACAGCTATGTAAGGCCTCCTCATATGGCTGTTAATCAAGATTAATTTGAGAGTGCATCGGACTAGTCTCAAATCTTTATGTTCAAATCTTTAATGATTTTATTGCGTAATAACTACTTATTATATTCTCTTTAGATTTAATAAATCGTCCTATTCTTCACTATTATCATTGTCTGAGGAGGAATATAGTAATAGTAAAGGTATCAATGGAAGAAATCGAGAGAAATTAAACGCTTTCGAAGAATACAATTATGATGAATTTAAAAGAAGATTCCGACTAATCAAGGAAACTGTTCTTCATTTATGTTCTTTAAATTGGGACATTATCCAGCCGGACACAAAAAGAAACGGAAACAATCCAACCGATAGCCCAAGGTCATCGAGGTTATTTTTCACGGGAAACAACCAACGGTAGTACATCGTATTGTGCGTAATATGGCGGTTGAGTCAGCATTTATAAATATGCCTACTTCTGATGATAAAACTGAAATAAGAATTACGAATATTATTGTTGTTGAGTTGTTTTATTTTTTTTTCCAAAATGGCTAATGTCAACCCTGACCATACTGCCAAGTGGCAATATGAAATGAAATGAAATCCTCCTAGCCAGTTTCGGCCACGGCGGCCAATCTCAACGGAGATCAGCCAGGTACGCAGGAGATATTATAGTGCACAAGTGTGTGCGCAATACACAGGTGCACTCGCTATTCCTTCACTCTCATAGTCCGGTGAGACGGCAATCCGACATGACCGGAGAGAGATCAGGCGCAGGACCAACGGCTTTACGTGCTTTCCGAGGCACGGGGGTATCACACCGCCAACTTCCTGACTCCGAGCTGCGACTGAGTAAATTTTAAGATGGAAAAACCCAGTCACAATTTTTTTGGCTCGACCCGGGATTCGAACCCAGGACCTCAGCGCGCAAATCGTACTCGTAATGCGTACGCAATACCACTACGCCACCGAGGCAGTCAATATTGGCAATATAATGCCAATATAAGCTCATCACATCAAAGTTAAGAATAAAATAATTAAAAAATTATTTCTAATAATGAATATGCCATTCCTACATATTAAAAACCTAGGATGGTTTTTTAAACGTACCTACTTACCATTTTTATTATGTAGCATCAGCACAGTACACGAAAATTAAATATAATAGACATAATATAACATTGGAAATAATTTTTAAACTACGCATTGTGTTATTCGATTTATTTATTTTTTAACATCTTAAAAATTATACTGCGTGAAACGACACATAAATATAAAATTTATTAAAATTGTAATCGAAAACAAACTTTTTATAATCTGTAGCAAAATTACTGCTCCTCAACTGATTTTTCCATCAAATCGTTTAAAGTAAGTTTGAGAATGCCATTTAAAATAAGAAGCCTGTTAAAATTAAGTAGGCCTCAGATGACTTGGTTGATTGAGTAGCGTTTGAGTATTCGGGGGTAAGAGATTTAATACCAAGTCTCAGTGTGTCGATCGAGGTGGAGTTTTCGCAGTACTTTGTTATTTAAATATCTGTATGGTTTTGCTACTGTTTATAGGCGGTCATGTTGCTTACCTTGTATCGTCATACAAAAGCAAAAAAAAAATCGACACATTGGTCTAGTGGTAGCACGCTTGGGTTGTCAGCAGTAAGGTTCTAAGATACATTTCCATTTCAAGCAACAAAAATGATCCTCTAAAATTCACACCTTTCTCCCTGATAGATTCTAGACTAGTTCTTTTACATCAAGCTCATACTTGTCCGATAGTTTTCCCACAACTATTTGTAAATGATGCGTTTTTCAACAAATAACTCTCAAGATTTATTCAAAATATCCCTTACTAGCTTTTGCCCGCGGCTCCGCCCGTGTGAATGATTTTTTCCCGGATAAAATTCCCGCTTTATATTTTCCCGGGATAAAAAGCCTATGTGATAATCCAGGACATGATCTACCCGTGTGCCAAATTTCATCGAAATACGTTCAATTGTTTTTGCGTGAAAGAGTAACAAACATCCATCTACACCCACAAACAATCGTGTTTATAATATTAGTAGGATAAACACGTGGTTTTCAGTCTGTGCGGATGTACATTGTAGTGCCAATGACACGTTTTATAGCACAGCTTCTAGCAGTAAGCTCATTGCGATGAGACGTGCCTTACTTAGGTGAAGTGTAAGTAATAAAAAATTTAAAACGTAATTGAATTCTATCAAGTGGTTTCGTCACACTGAAATACTTTCAATGGCAGGTATTGGAGGTGTTAAAATTTCGACGTAATCGAACTGTGGTATCGACACTTACAATTAAATAGAAATAAAGAGATGTAAAGAACATTATGACAATCACTTATTGAGACATTTATGCTTTTAGGTTTTCTTATAGCAATTATTGTATAATATTGGTACGCTGATGCGCCGATGGAACTAAAAAACTTTTTCTTAGAGAATCCGTACGGGATGGAAAAAAATATCCTAAGCTTAACACAAGAATTAGCACTATAAATGACACTTGAAATGTATGCTTAGTATACATAATATTAATTAATTAGAAACGGGATATATTAAACGAAATTTTCTGCTAAAATTACCGCTCATGGACTTCAAGCAAATTAAATGAGATTAATTCAGAGATAATTAAAGTTCAGCTCATAATTTACGAACATGAGCCAATAGACTACTGCTGCCTCGGTGGCGTAGTTGTATTACGGTACGACTGCAATGCTGAGGTCTCGGGTTCGATAACCGGATCAGGCAAAGTGATATTGGGTTTTCTACTCACTATCAGCCCGGAGTCTGGAATACGTTCCATCATGGGACGGAATATCCACGGCGAAAAATTTATGCACTAGTTGCGTCTCTGCCTAACCCTTCGGGATAAAAAGGGTAAGTGTATGTAAATGTACATTAAATGAACTGAATTTACACACATTTCCGCATAAATAACGCAGAAAGAAATTCAACGAATGAAAATTAAGCTATCGACTATGAATTATCCATAAACATGACGCTGCTACGCATAACCATTAAAAGTATGCTAATACGTCTGCCGAGTGTAATTAAAGCAAATTTAATTACACACTAGGTGTAATTACACGGTGTCAAATATGAATTAATAGCCGAATGGTAATCACAGCCGTGATTCAAATGCAAAATCTGCTATTAAGTACGTAACATCTGGCAGTGTTAGGTGTTTTTTTGTCTGATACACTACCGCTGGATTTTTTCACGTGTGTAAATTGAACATTGACTTAGATTACATTTTTTGTATAAGGATCAGAGCTTTAGTACTGATGAATTCACGTTTTTGTAAAATGAGTTGTAAGCTCATTTGGGTGACTAACGTTTTTCTAGATCACAGCTGTATTTTGAATTTATTTTACAGTTTAGTGTTGCTCGTGGCTTCGCTCGCGTGACAGCCTTTCTCAGTCCAAAATTCCCTAAAAAGAAAAAAATCCATTGTTTCTACGGAGAGGAGGGATAAAAAGTAGTCTCTACCCAAGACATGGTTTATCCGTAGGTCAAATTTCATCTTATTCCGTTCAGTTGTATCTGTGTTTACGTCTAACAACATACACAAACTTTTGCATTAATAATATCAGTAAGATTCAGTAGGGAACAGTAGAGATAAATGCAGATTTATAAAATTAAGTTATAAATAGTTGGGTCGGCAATACACTGCCACTTCTATTGCCTTTGTAAGTGATCATGGGCGGTGTTGATCTTTTACCATCAGATTTGTACTCGCTCGTTTCCCTATCATTCACTACAGAGAACGAAAATCGGACATAGATCATTCTCAATTTCTTTTGTACGCCGTAAACGAGTATTTCATATGTTTGTATGAGTATTGGATTGTGCGGACACAGCTGGCGGTAATGGCTAAGCGTGCCCTTCCACACATATTGGGGATAAGTTATGTATGAGAGATCCATACAAGTGTATTTTCGCGCCAGAAAATTATTACAAGCTCTTTATCCTGATAACAACGTAATATGGTAGATTTAATCTAAGCTACATTAACTTTTTCCGCCTGGAATATAATATAATATAATAAATAATATCAAAAAATATATAATAACAACTTACTTGACTGCCACGGTGGCGTAGTTGTATTACAGTACGATTGCAAAGCTGAGGTCTCGGGTTCGATCCCCGGGTGGGCAAAGTGATATTGAGTTTTTCTATTCAGTATCAGCTCGGAGTCTGGAATTTGTGCCCGATATGGCGATAGGCTCGCCCCCTATCACATCATGGGACGGAATAACGGCGAAAAGTGGGTGCACTAGTTGCGCCTCTGCCTACCCCTTCAGGGATAACAGGCGTGAGTGTATATGTATGTATATAATAACAAAAATGAAACCGACTTTAATTGAACATTGTTTTCGTACATTTGCTTAGCTTAGGTGCCAACTTAAATTAGGCATCGACTCCAAATCATCACTACATAGTATAAAACAAAGTCGCTTCCCGCTGTCTGTCCCTATGTATCACTACATAGTATAAAACAAAGTCGCTCCCCGCTGTCTGTCCCTATGTATCACTACATAGTATAAAACAAAGTCGCTTCCCGCTGTCTGTCCCTATGTATGCTTAGATCTTTAAAACTACGCAACGTATTTTGATGCGTTTTTTTTTAATAGATAGAGTGATTCAACGGGAAGGTTTTTGTACTTTTAGCCCGGAAAAACTTATTAACGCGGGCGAAGCCGCGGGCAGAAGTCTACTATACGTATATAAAGATAAATTATTTTTTGATATGTAATGGTTTTGAAGTCAGTTTTATTTAAAAAAAAATATTTATTTCTTTTTTGTTAGTTAATTATGGAATGGTGTAAACAATACATCATAGATATACGGTTGCACCATTCATGACTCAGCTGCTGTTAGTTATTGAAGAGTTCCATTGTCTATCTCCGAAGATCTTCATCAGGTCCTAATAAATTACATACTAAAACCTTCTCTGAAAAATGTACATTTGAAAAACGAAAACCCCATCCAAATCGGATGAGTAGTTTTTGAGAAAATCGCGGCGATATAATCTTACATACATACATACGGGTCGAATACAGAACCTCTTTTTCTGAAGTCGGTTAAAAATCGATAATTCACTTACTTATCACGATATCTCAGAAACTACAAGTGCTAGGAGTCTCCAAATTTGCCAAGGGGTTCCGTTTAGGACGTAAGTGCTCACTAAGAGAGGATTTTGCGAAATTCAACCCCTAAGGCGGTCGAAAGGGGTGCCAAAGTTTGTACGCGATAAACTTAAAAGTACCGAACGGATTTCGATGAAATTTGGTATGGAGATAATTCGAGACCCTAGAAAGGTTTTGGGCTACTTTTTATATTGGGAAAATGTATAAAGAGACTTTTACCCAGGAAACACTCTTTCGTGCGGGCGAAGCCGCGGTCAAAAGCTAGTAATAATATACAGGTAACCTAGATTATTTACTCTCACAATTCAGGTCTACTTTCTAATAAAAGCTCCATCGAAATATGTTCGGACGTCGAGACTCGAGTTTCGTAGATTAGTCTAGATATATAATATAGAAAAAATTATTGGCGGCAAGGCCCACTCAATCTCGATATCTATCAGCCTATCGCCGTCCACTGCTGAACGTGGACGCTTTAATTTGATTTATACGTTTAGATTTCTATATTTTAACACTCAGTGGGACCCGCGGCTCTACCCGCATGCGAAACTCCTGGGGATTGAGGTCCCACTGCTGCTTGAGTGAATAACTCCGTTTTCACAAAGGACAGTTATTAGAATAGGCTCTTAGTTATAGTTATTAGGATAGGCTCGCCCCCTATCACATCATGGGACGGGATTACCGCGAAAAATGGTTGCATTAGTTGCGCCTCTGCCTACCCCTTTGGGCATAAAAGGCGTGAGTATATATGTTACACAAATCTATCATCATAATATCAATACGAATATCAGACACGAATTCTAATCTTAGGGAATTTGCTTGTATTATTTGGTCTTTGGAACACATGTTTATTTATTTTATGATTTCTTCAACTAAACCTACCTATATTAATTTATTTATAATTAGCAAAAACAGCTCAATAAACAAAAGTTAACCATTACAGTTATAAAATTTTCAAAATTAGTAAATTTCAGGCTGTATCATTCAAAACAAATAAGTAGCCCGAATCAAGACTATGTTAACATTTCAATCTAATATTTTGCACAAATCAATAAATATATGTATGTCATACTTACAAATTAAATAAAATGTATAGGAATCAAAAATGTACTTTATGTGTCATCATTATTATCCATTTTGTGATTGTAATGAAATAACTTATCTGTATTTGAATTATTAGATTACTAGCTTTTGATTGTCTTCGTCTGTATGAAATTTTTCTGGGATAAAAGTCCCACTTATTATATTTTGCAGGATAATAATCCCGAACATTAATCCAGAACATGATCTACCCTTGTGCCAAATTTCATCAAACTCCATTCAGTAATTTTGGAGATGTGCAGTAACAAACAGAAAAGAATTACAAAAATTGCTGATTTCAGATTTGTGTTCCATTACTTTTCTTTAGTCATCCCTTTTCTTTTTATGACATTCCATTAAACATACAGACACACCGGTTCTACTGCTTTATTATATGTATAGATTAAAATAGCTATGAATAGATCTTACCTTACAAATAACTGTTCTTGATTATTTACCCTCCATGATACTACTGTGGCACCTGCAAACAAATATAAAGTTTAATATTATTTGTATAAACATTATGTAGTTTCTTTTATTGTTATACAAATCTAGAATTATATTAACCCGTCAAGCCCCGCTTATATATATAGATGTATGGAAAAACCCTATATATATGGACACCGGTGTCTGTCAGGGGGCTTGACAGACGACAGCATTTAATTTAATGTCTGAAGTATTCATTGCTATGTGAGAAAATTGGATGTAAAAACTCCTTTTTTATGAATATAGAGGTAGCCTAAACTACTTTTCTAAGGTGTGTTCCCATTATTACTTATAAACCATTGTGTATGTTTAAGTTTTACACATTCATTTAAATTTAGATATTTAATAATATCTTAATCATACTGATGTTTAGAATATTTTTTTAAATAAACTTTGTTTCATTATGTTATAGGGAATAAACTGAATTGGCTGCCTATGCTAAAAAATATAATATAGCCATTTAGAAGGAAGCAATAAATATCAAATTATATATTTGTGTTTTTATGCAAGTAATGATGAGAATTTCTGAGTTCAACCACTTAGACTAATTCAACCACATTGCTCAAATTACCAAAGTATTACTTATGTTTTTTTTGTGAGTACATCAAATACCAACCTACAATTTAAAAGCAAGTATCTGCAGTTTACTTCCTACAATCCAATAGCCAAGGTCGCAGCCGCCGCAGACAACTAAATTCTATTCATTGAAAAAAAAACTCGTTACCTCACAAGTACCTAGTACATGACCACTATTAATACGACGACGTCTTAACACATTTTTTGCTTCACTGATTAATATTAGAATATTTCGACAAAACTTAAATATTATATTCATTATTTTTTTAAGTTACGCGCGTCTTACATCAAAATAAATAAAGAAGTTAAGGTTAGCCACCATCACAAATTATTATACTGATATTACGGGTATATTTAAAAATATTATATTATTACAACATTGTATGTATAGTGAATTATCTTAATAATTACTTACCGAAAAGATTTACGGTACAAGTTGTATTGTTGCCTCTATCGAGAACGACAACACTCGTCGCTGCCATTTTCCGTTTGACAGCGAAGCCAACTGACAAAAAGCGACGGCTTCGGTATTGCAAGGTTTTAAACCAAAATCTACGAATTGATAAAAAGCAAAGATTACCACATTCGAGCTGCGAAAAATAATGTAGTGTATCTACACTACATTATTTTTTGTATATCTATACATTATGGATTAATTTATACCATATGAATAAGATTTAAAATAAAATATGTTCCATATAAAACAAAAAAGCGTCTTAGTTCATGTACAAAAAGTAGTACAAATGTTTTCCTTACAAGAACACTTTAAAAATAGGCTAAGTAATTAAGTATTCGTGCTTTTCTCAAGAATAAACCTGATACTACCAGTGGGGTTTCAACTACGTGATCGTATAAAAAATCGCTCCATAAATTCTTTTAGGCTTTTAAAATTTTGAGGAATAACAGTTGCCAAAATTTATACTGGTGGAAAAAAATAATGATTCTGATTCTTTAGATTAGCACTATAATGAAAGCCATTATACCTGTGCGCACTTAATGGGTAGGTATGTAAGGAATATATTTTTAGTAGGTACATTGTGTGCCTAATGAATAATTATTAATAAAGGGGATCGGTGCAAACTGCGTTATATTCCAATACTGCTGCTGGTATATATCAGAATGGTATTAGCAATTTGTTCGTAAGTTTTAAGCACCCGTTTTACAAGACATTTTAAAAATTACACTGTGTAACAAAATTGTCTCTTGTATTTTGTGGCAACTCTATGCGACAGTTGAGACTTGAGTGTTGTCCTATAAAAAATATATTATATTATTTTAATTGTTTGATTATTTGTAATGGTGATAGTTTAATTTAGCTTCTATATGTCTATTTTATTTATGAATTAAATGATTTATAAAAAGAGATAGTTTATAAATAAATAATTGTTTCAATTTTTTTTTTTTTTTTTTTATAATTTTCCCTTTAGGGAAGGCAAAGGGTTCGAGCCCATACAGCCTCGTCTTAAGTAATATCTTTTGGTTGACTTTTTTTTTTTCCTACGTACTATGTCGTAGTAAAGCAGTGGCTACCTTACCAAGACTTTATCAAGGAGTTTTGGCGGCAACGAAAAAACACTTGATTGGCACAGTTATTTCAATTCACTTCATTTGAGCACTTTAATAGAACTATATTGGATAATATACCACCATAATTATGCAATATAACACTAAGTATCACCAAAATAATGAATTAAAACAAGAGCACCTCATGACACTTCTACGTTCCCGCCAAAACTCTCCATAATTGTTTCAATGTCCATTGTACACAACTACTTACGAACGCGTCTACAACGGACCAATCAGAATCAGCCAACGCTGTGCCGGCAAGTGTCATCGGCAGCATCATACGTGTATTTTTCCGGTTCTTGTCCTTTCTACAGCTAATCGCTCTTTCCTCAGGCTCACATAGACGGCGAGGAATCACACACGGCTTTACGAAGAGCGCCTGTATAGTAAAAATGTTAGGATCACTAAAGATAGTGTTGCTGTTAGGCGTAATATATTTATGCCGGGCTGCCGAAGAAGACGTGATTGATCTCACAGATTCCGACTTTTCGTCGGTAATATCTCAACATGATACCGCTCTCGTCATGTTTTACGCTCCGTGGTAAGTCATTCACACCTCAACGTGGCTATATTGATATGAAATGTGTTTCATGGTTAATTACACCATTATAAATTGATAGGTGCGGTCATTGTAAAAGATTGAAGCCGGAATACGCGGTAGCGGCCGGCGTGCTGAAGAACGATGATCCTCCAGTGGCCCTGGTGAAGGTAGATTGTACTGAAGGCGGTAAGAGCACATGCGAACAGTTCTCAGTATCAGGATACCCCACTCTGAAGATCTTCAGGAATGGCGAGCTTTCATCCGACTACAATGGACCTAGGGAGTCCAGTAAGTGTTAAAACTGCCATGTCATTACACCCACAATAAAAAGTTCTGAGGGTAAAACTACTAAATACTGTAGACTTGCAACATTTCTGTAAGGATTTTTTTTCTAACTGGCTATTGTTGATTATAAATTGTAACAGTTTTTGTCATTCTTGATTCAGCTTATAAGACACATGTAATATTGATTATAAATAATTAATAGCCTTTCTAGATTACAATGAATCAGTTAATCCACAATCAACAATCATTGTAGCCAATTCTTAGTATAAATAATTCTACATTATTTTACCACAAATTGCCCAAATATCATCCGTTTTAGAATATATTTTATCTTTATAAAATAATGTGCAATATTTGAAAGCTTTTCATGTTTTATGACAGCTTAAAAATTTATCCTACCAATAATGAAGGGTATATGGAAGCCAATGTCAGTTTCTTTTTTGAACACACTTTTATTATCTTCATACATATGAGTGCTTTTTAAGATGTTATCAAAATGATAATCCATATTATCTGTCCATAAAATATTTTTAACTATTGACAACATACACTCCTCTTTTTTTTTTACAATAAAACAATTTTTTTTCTTATTTACACTATTCTTAATTCAAAGTTATTAAGAATTTATTTCTATTTTTAGTTGTATTTTCTATAAAGCGTGTTTACCTGTTAAAAACAAAGTACCTACATTAATAATCATAATGTAGGTACTTTGTTTTGAATAATACTTATATAATACATTTATTTCATATCAATACCTAGTTTGAATTAATTTGGTAGAAAAATAATGTTTTTCACTATTTAGTTGTTTTTAATAAATTGTTAAGCTATTAACCCATCAAACTCCACTTATATCTATGTAATATGTGGTTGCCCTACATACTTGGACACCAGCATCTGTCGTGGGGCTTGACAGTTTAATCAAATAAATGAAATCTGTATCTATTCACTCTAATAACCTCATTTTTTCTTTCATCAGATGGTATTGTTAAATTCATGCGCGCCCAAGTGGGCCCAAGCTCCAAGGAACTTAAATCCGTTGCTGACTTCGAAGCCTTCACCTCCAAGAATGATGTGGTTATCATTGGATTCTTTGAAAAGGAGTCAGATCTTAAAGGAGAATTCCTCAAAACTGCTGATAAGATGCGTGAGGAAGTCACTTTCGGACACTCGTCATCTAAGGATGTGTTGGAGAAGACAGGATACAAGTAAGCTATATTTTTAAATTGCAGGTCATGTTAGAAAAAATCTGACTGCCTCGGTGGTGTAGTTGTATTACAGTACGACTGCAAAGCTGAAGTCTCGGGTTCGATCCCCGAGTCGGGCAAAGTGGTATTGAGTTTTTCTATTCAGTATCAACTCGGAGTCTGGAATTTGTGCCCGATATGGCGATAGGCTCGCCCCCTATCACATCATGGGACGGAATAATGGCGAAAAGTGGGTGCACTAGTTGCACCTCTGCCTACCCCTTCGGGGATAACAGGCGTGAGTGTATATGTATATATATATATATATATGTGTATGTTGGAAAAAAAAACTATTCATATACTAAGAATGAAATATTGGTATCCAATAAGACTGTTAAATATATTGTTAGCTACATGAATGAAATAAAAAGGGTATAGAACAGTAAGATCAAAATTTTTTGACAAGCTAATTTTAAAATTTTATCTCACTTCTTAACAAAAAATAAAACCGACTTCATAACCACTACAAATCTAAAAATGATTTACCTTTATGTTGTATGTATATTTGGAGTCTGTACAAAACAATATTACTATAACAGTATTACTTGTGAGATACATTGTGTTTCCATGCAATGAACATTGAAGTTTTGTTTTTGATGGCTTATTTATTACTTTTTTGATTGTGAATTATGGAATGATGTAAACAATATGTCATAGATATACAATTGCAGCATTTGCAGGTCATCTGCTGTTATTGAAGAGTTCCATTGTCTATCTCTGAAGATCCTAATAAATTATTTACTAAATCCTTCCTTGAAAAATATCCATTTGAATAACGAAAACCCCATTTAAATCAGATCAGTAGGTGAGGTAATCGCGGCTATACAACCTAACATACATACAGGTTGAATACAGAACCTCCTTTTTACCATATCACCCCTGTATTACATACTATCCACTGCTGAGCACGGGCCTCTACGACTGAGAGGGTTAAGGCCTTAGTCCACCACGTTTCTCTAGTACGGGTTGGCAAACTTCACATACTTTCGAAGTTCAGAGAACTCAGATATGCAGGTTTTTAAAAAGTCAGAGGTGTGTGCCCTTGGGTTTTGAACCTGCGGACATTCGAGAGTCCGTTCCACTCCCAACTAGGCTATCTCCGCTTACCTCCTTTTTAAAGTCTGTTAAAAATGCAAATGTTATAAAAATATCTGGATATTTATTAGAAGTAAACACAGTAACTGCTGTATGGATTTGCATGAAATTTGGCACACCGATGGACATTTTCTGAACTAATTAACATAATTGCTACATTTTATCTCAGTAATTTGCATCAGTGGTTTATATTTTAATGTTTAAATAGATGGTGCTGGCTTCTTACAGCTGGAGCTACAGGTTTATGGTTTCTTGTAGCATGTAAAGTTCTTTACACGCGGTGGAAGCCATGGGCAACTTCTAATAAAATATTAGAACAATTCTTAAAACCAAATTAACAATCTATAAAAAAAATACCCGGAAGAATATACATGTGTACAATTTGTTTGTATGGATTAGTATTATCCAATTACTTTATGAACTTCATTATGATCACAAAACACATGTGTTTGTCTTATCTTTTGTATGTCTGCAAGATATCGACGGAAACTCATTAAATAAATAAAATTAATTGAATGTAATTAGCTTTTTTCATGACGACAGTATATGATATTTCAATAAGACATATTCCAATTACTGTCTTAATTCAAAATAAAAGGCCTGAAGAAATTACATGTTTCATAGTTGAACTAAAGAGTCATTCAACAACTAATGCTACATTGACGTCACTGCTATTATGGCTCGCGCGTGGAAGTGTGATAGCCAAATACTTGCACTGTGACTTGTGAGCTTAATTTTATTCATGACAACATTTAAAATATCCATTAATGTTCAATGTATCTTATAACCAACCAAAAAAAAAAACCAAAGAAATCTAAATAAGTACTTAAAATAACCATCAAATGGTTATTTTAAGTACTTATTTAGATTTCTTAGACGCAAAATCTTACTTAGTTGAAAAAAATGCTTTTTCATAGCGAAAAAATCTAAAGGCATTGGTAATATGCTTTATAATACCATTAGCCAATAAAAAGTTAGCAGTTATTCCCATATAACTATTAAAAGCGATAAGTTATCTGTTATCACCTTATCGTAAATTTTGAAGTGACAGTAATATTCCAGTGTATAAAAATGGTTTTAACTTTGCCACTAATATTTTCCCACATTTCTAAGAATTCTGTCGATGATAATAATAATATGTCCTTTCAAAAGTTTTTTTATTCCTTTTTTTATTCGTCGCTGTTAAATGGCGAGATATGAAAAGATTTTTTAAATTCTAAGAAACGCCCTTTTCGTCTTACTTGAAATCGAATGGCCCACATTTATGACGGACTGTTAATTATAAGGCTGACTTACACTATTATCTTAAAAGACATTGCAAATAGGAAGTTATTGTCAATAAAGATAATCAATAAAATTACCAGTAGCTGTAATTTAATTATGTGGCATATCCGATTTAGCAACACACATCCCATATACCTCAGAAGTACACCATCCGGGCAATCATAAATGAGTGAATACTAATCACGTCACGATGTTAATGACATAAGTAAATATTCAGATGTTTGCGAACCAGTGTTATTCACCCCGGTCGGCAAATTAAGTGGCCGACGCAACACGCCATGCCGATAGAAAATAGTTTAGTCTACAAATTATAATTATTATGGTTACGAAAATGGCCGTGAAATCCAATATGTTTCGAGTTTCTAAACGCAATTTTCCGCGATTTCATACTTCAGTAATTATATTTCCCGTTGTGATTGATTTCGTTCGGTCTTCCTGTATTTAAAGTTAGTCTAAATAAAAGAACATTAAGGGCATTATCACACTGGCTATTTACGAGCGAGCTCAAAGCGAGGCAAGTCCGCAGCGAGCGAGCTGCGAGCGCGCAACGAACTCTCAAAGAACGCGCGCCATGGAATACATCGACACGAGGCCGCAAACAGCTGAAGTGGGGCGGGACGGGATGTTGAACGTGAGTGTACAAAGGCTACGTTCCACTAAGCACTCACGACGATCACGCTCACGACCACGAGTTTTCCCGTTCCACTAAGTCCTGAGCAGGTCCTGAGTGTTGTTATCGTAAGCCCAAGTGGAATGGATTGTGGAGCGTTTTGGGCGTTGAAGAAATAATACAAATGGCGAGCTAGAAAAAATAAAGCAATAGCTTTAATAGGTTCGGCTACCATTATTAAGTTTTAATGAGTTTTAAGTGTAAATTTTAATAATTATAAGTGAAGTTGGTTTATGTCGAAAAATAAATATATAATTCATTTTTTATATGTAATTTCAATGAAGTATTCAATTATTTTACATTCAAATAGATTCAAAATGTCTTTAGCGGCAACACTAGGTTATTTGATGATGCGTGCAAGCAATAATACTGTCGAAAGTCCAGTTCAGATGAAGAATGGAATACAATTTTAGAAAATTATAATCGTGAAAATAGAAAACTTCGACCTTTTAGTTTTGGCAACTTTGCTATTTTTCTCAACGCTCACTTCGACCCACCTCCAGAGATGGGTCGTTGTGGGCTTCTCGTGAGCGTGAGTTATGACGTCATTAATGACGTTTTCGCCGCGACCACAACGATCGTAGTCGCCATGTGGAACGGCCAAAAGAGTATTTTGGGCGTTGTGAACGCTTAGTGGAACGCACCCAAAATGGCGTCATCGGCGTTAAACGCGACGAGCTCGCTGCACGCCCGCGGCGAGTGCGTTGCGCGCTTGCTGTGAACTCGCGGTAAGCTCGCTACGCACTCGCCTCGCTTTGGACTCGCTTGCAATTCGCCAGTGTGATAAGGGCCTAACAAATTACTTAATGGACTGCCTCGGTGACGTGGTTGTATTACGGTACGACTGCAATACCGAGGGCTCGGGTTCGATCCCCGGGTCGGGCAAAGTCATATTGGGTTTTTCTACTCAGTATCATTCCGGATAATGGAATTTGTGCCCGATATGACGATAGGCTCGCCCCCTATCACATCATAGGACGGAATACGCACGGCGAAAACTGGGTGCACTAGTTGCACCTATGCCTACTCCTTGGGGGATAACGGGCGTGAGTGTATATGTATGTACGATGCAAAGTTTATTGGTTATCTTCCATATATTATACCACTAGCTTTTGCCCGCGGCTCCGCCCGCGTTACAAAGTTTTTCCGGGATAAAAGTCCCGCTTTGTGCATTCCCGGGATAAAAAGTAGCCTTTGTGTTAATCCAGAACATGATCTACCCGTGTGCCAAATTTAATCGAAATCTGTTCAGTAGTTTTTGCGTGAAAGAGGAACAAACATCCATACATCCATACATTCTTACAAACTTTCGCCTTTAAAATTATTATTATTATTATACCATAAAATTAATTATACATGCATTATTTTAGATTATTGGTAATTTCTTTACAATTGTACGATTTTCCTTTACATGCAGCAAACATTTATATCTAGTGCATAATAAATGCGCTCAGCCAAGGATGAAAATGTTTCAATTTATCGAGTAAATCGTATCGGAAACAGTTACACGGTTTTTATAAATCAAGAAAATAGTTTCAAAATAAACTTTAACTACAAACTTATAAGGAATACCAATTAGATACATAGACCTCAATATTTTTTAATACACGTTTCTATACAGGTTTTCATAAAATTTCTAGTAAAAATGTGTAAAATAGGATACTAAAGGAGACACAAACATTGTGTGATATTGACATTAACAAATAACAATTTAAGACCGGGTTTCCAACTGTAGTTATCTTTTTATCGGGGTCTTTTATTAATATGTAGGCGCTTGCACAGCTTCGATTGCTCCAGGTGCTGCAATCAAGTCCAGCTTAATAAAACCCTGACAAAAGATTACTACAGTTGAAAAACGGGGCCTCAATGTTCTAACAATTTAATTATGTAAAAATGCTTTGTAATTTAAATAATCGTGTCTTATATACACATTTAAGTAATTAATTATTATTGTATGTTAAACCAGTTAACAAATAGAGCATTTGAACAACATGAACACATGTAACCAGTTATAATATCGCATTACATAAGAACCATTGTACACAGGAACAATGTGGTATTGTACCGTCCCAAAAGGCTGCAGAACAAGTTCGAAGACTCTTCAGTGGTGTACGAGGGCGAGACTGAGAAATACTCGTTGAAGGCTTTCGTCAAGGAGAACTAGTAAGTAGATATGCTTGTGTATGTTTATAAACAATATGTTTATATTATAATGAAAGGCTTTAGTATATGCATACTGTTGTTCAGACATAAAACAAGGATTTATGTATATTGTATAATGATACTCTTTAATCGAGGATTGTTCTGAAAAAGTTTCACCGAAGGCAATGTGTTAAACAAAATTAATCCTTATAGCCACGGTCTGGTCGGCGTGCGTCAGAAGGACAACATCCAGGACTTCACCAACCCGCTTGTGGTTGCCTACTACGGTGTGGACTACGTAAAGAACCCTAAGGGCACCAACTACTGGAGGAACCGTGTGCTCAAGGTAAAATGTCATGTATTCAGTTATTAGTTTAGGTTTCTGGATTTCAGTCTAAATCATTTTTCACAAATAGCCGGAAAATTGGTAATACCATTATATTTAGAACCAGGGGCAATGATTTCTTGCTATGATAATTATTACTTGACTTTATAGTACTAATATTCTTGACAGTTGATACCTACTACACTTCTTGACTTATTTGAGGCAGCAAAGTTACCACTGCAAATTGTACTTGGCTGTGTTGATCCTAAAGTTCATAATAATTTGCTCTTAGGTCGCCAAAGAGATGTCCGAAGTGACGTTCGCTGTCAGCGACAAGGATGACTTCACGCACGAGCTGAACGAATTCGGCGTGGACTTCACGAAGGGCGACAAGCCGATGGTGGCTGGACGCGACGCCGATGGCAACAAGTTCGTCATGAGCGCTGAGTTCAGGTTGGTACCATATTCATATTGTAACCATGGTATAGCTTTTTTTTTTATCGCGGGGAAAAATGAGTGATCGCTACCACCACTGGGGGGTGAGTGGAACGGTCATGTTGGTTTCACACAGTCTTACAGACCAATATCAACACTTGTGAGTATAGCTTCATCCGAGTGAGCATTGGACAGAATCCCTAACATTATATACATCCTACACTGGCATACCAACCAAAACCCGTGGTGGCCTTTTCCAGCGCCTACGGGACGGCCCTGGGGTATCTTGAACCATGGTATAGCTGCTCATATTCAGTATATACCAGTATCTTACTTTGTTTTTGGTCCGCCAGGGTGGTATTAAACTACGCTACGCCACTGTTTTTTCCTTATTCCTAATAATAACAGTTAGTGTTGTTTTTTTCTTTTTAAACTATTTAATATTTATATCTGGGGTTGGCATGTCTTTGTAAATATATATTTTTACATGCCAAATTATGAAGCTGCGCTATTGATAGATTTACACAATGAGTTATTGTATGATAAAGTAGTAAGCCATTGCTACTTTTTAAATGAAATCTGTATTATAACGAGTGATCCAAGTTGTTGCATAACTGTGATTAAAAATGAACGACCATACAGTGTTGACAACAATCTGAATGCAGTTTATTTTCGCATAATACGTTACACACGAGCGTTATAATGTAGTGTCGTGCTCCATTAATTACATTTACATGTTTATCGTTATTTTACAATGCAGATAAGCCTTTCTATGTATACATTTTAACATTTGAAATCTAAAGTTATTTTTAAAAGAATGTCAGTTATTAACAACCTATGTCAATTAATCAAAATTATCTGTTACAAGCTGTTAACTTATTCACAAGTGTTACGAAACAATTTAGTTTTTAAATGTACCAGATCTACCTGGACTGTTATATTTTAGCAATGCACTCTAAACAACTTAGCATCTCCAAGAAATAGAATGAACTATACCTAAAATCATTCGTAAATAACATTTATTTGCTCTACAGCATTGAAAGCCTCCTGACGTTCGCCAAGGACCTGGTCGACGGTAAACTGGAGCCGTTCATCAAGTCTGAACCTGTGCCTGAGAGCAACGATGGGCCGGTGAAGGTGGCTGTCGGCAAGAACTTCAAGGATCTGGTGACTGAGAGCGGTCGCGACGCGTTAGTAGAGTTCTACGCGCCGTGGTGCGGACACTGCCAGAAACTGGCACCTGTGTGGGAGGAGCTTGGAGGCAAGGTTAGTGCGGGATTGGTTGGGTACAGTGAGATGATAAAACCAACAAGGATATGTGTGTTGTAGGAATACTGTTACAGATAGTGCACAATATTACATTTTGCAATGAAGAATATTGTGAATACTATTCGATATTTTTTTTTATCAGAGTCGGTTAGGTCTGTATACCATACCAGCCCTGTATTATACCGGGTGGAAGGGAAACGCTCTCGGAAACGAATACAGGTGATAGTGTTGGTGATTCCAGACGTGATGGCACTAAAAAAGTCGCGATCGCATTGTTACAATTTTAGTAGGATTTTCTTAAATTTCTGTACAGCTTCATGTATTGATAGATAAATCAAACTATTATTCTGAAAAACATAGTAAGAAAGGTCAATATTCCAAAAAAATCGTAATCAAACACGTACATCAGCTGACGGGTTAACGACCGCGTGGCCGGCGCAGCGCGGCGGCCGCTGCCTTGTCAGCGTTTGCTTTGTAGTTTGTATCCTACCCAGTTTTTTGTACGCTTTACATTGCTCGCGCATAAATTACGGAAATACTAAAATCGTAATTATTATCACTTAGCTTTGCAAATGAATATAGTTTTTCGTTAATGTTATGGTTCTTCTCTCTTACCGTTCCGGTATAGAGAGCGTTTCCCTTCCACCCGGTATACTGCCCACTGCTGGGCACGGGCCTCCTCTACAATCGAGAGGGTTAAGGCCTTAGTCCACCATGCTGGCCTAGTGTAGGTTGGCAGACTTCACATACCTTTGAAATTCAGAGTACTTCTCAGGTATGCAGGTTTTGTTCTAATGTTTTTTTTTCACCGTTAAAGTGAGGATAATTTACAAAAATACACAATTTTTTTTTTGCGTTTGAGGTGTGTGCCTTTATTGTCTTGCCTTGCTTGTGATTAAGTCTGTATATTATGTATTTGTAACTAAATTTTGATTATAAAAAATGATTGCTAATAAATATGATTGTTCTAACAGCTGAAGGACGAAGCAGTTGACATCATCAAGATCGATGCTACCGCCAACGACTGGCCCAAGTCCCAGTATGATGTCTCTGGCTTCCCTACCATCTTCTGGAAACCCAAAGACTCTTCCAAGAAACCGGTCAGATATAACGTAAGTGCAGTGTGTAACACTTTTTATGAAGTAGTATCAAGGTATTATTTGATAGCAATATACTGATATTGGGTGATAGATCAATAGGCTCGCCCCCTATCACATCATGGGACGGAATAACGGCGAAAAGTGGGTGCACTAGTTGCGCCTCTGCCTACTCCTTCGGGGATAACAGGCGTGAGTGTGTGTGTGTGTGTGTGTGTGTGTGGGTGATAGATGTACAATCATGATATTTTTTTAAACTATTCATTGATTGCAAACACATCCTTAAGAGTTAAATTACTGTGTCAGTGCTAACACTATTGGTTCCAAAATTACCTCCTTACAATGTTCCATAATATTCAATGCCTAACATCTGATGAGAGTCTGATACTCCAGTACACCATCACAGTTTATGGCAACAATCTCTTGTATCACCAAATATAGGTTGTGCATCCAGCATTATTATTTACCATAGCTTGTACTTACAACAAAAGCCTAAAACACGAGCAGGCACACTTACACAATTGGGTACTTACACAATGTTCAATATTCCAGGGTGGTCGCGCTCTTGAAGACTTCATCAAATACGTGTCAGAACAAGCCAGCGACGAGCTGAAGGGCTTTGACAGAAAGGGCAATGCCAAGCCAAGCAAGGAGGAGCTGTAGAATAAACATTAAAGATCTGTATGCGAGTGGCCTGAGTGATTTGCGGTAAAGAGTGTTTGTGAAGCAATGTGGCATGTGGTTTTAAGAACCCTAGTTTATTGTTACAATTATAGATGGACGCTAGAGACATTGTCAATAGACTAACAGTCAATAAATACCCAATTTTTGAATGCATATCAAGCGGCTCTTTACATATTTTAAAACTAGTGAATAACTGTACAACATATTTGAATATCTAAAATAATAACTTAATATTGACTCGTCAAGCACCGCTGCGGACGCCGGCGTCCGAGTATATAGGGTTTCCCCATCTATATATTATATAAGCGGGGTTTGACGGGTTAAGGTACAGAAATATATTTATTGCGATTTCCTTACTCGTCCAGTTAATATGTCAATATCTATAACTGCATGCCGTCATAGCTGTACTGCCGCGTTCCAACTGTGTGTTACAGTAAGAATATAATTTTGTATGTAAACTCATTTATCGAGTTTAAAGTGTCAGTTTTATATATTTTAGTTTCGAAATACAGTAATATAGAATGCATTTCTTACAACGTTGGTGGAGTAATTAATAAATTAGGTTGTATTTGTACATCGTTTTTTTTTATTTTCCTTCCCATAGTTTGTAGACAGCAGAAATAGCTGAACAAAATCATAATTTAAATCACCTACATTATGCCCGTTAAGTTAAAAAAAATATATATTCCTTTGAAGTAAAGTAAATCTCTTTTATTTTTGTGAAGAGAAAAAAAGAACACAAAGTATGTAGGCAATTTGAAATTTTGAATTTGTTCCGCTACTTATGCTGGTGGCTGTACACCTGCATATATTTTAATGCTGGCAAAATTAAAAAATGCTAGATGTTTTCTCCCAGCTGTATTGCTAAGATGTTGAAACAAAGTGAAATTGCCTCCTCATCTATTTTCCAGAATTTCCTTTGCCTTGAATATTTTCAAGGATGGAGGCCAGCTCAGAGACCATATCATTCTCATAGATTCTTTTCGTGGCAGCAGGAGAGCAAATTATAACAAAACTTTAGATAGAAAATAATAAATTTATCAAACATCCTAGTTAATAAGGTTTTAGTTTCTGAAATTCAAACTGAATATTTCTTTAGGCATCCATAAAAAGCAATAATTTCAACACTTGACATTGTTGAATAATTGAATTAGTTTAATATTTATACTACAATAAAGCATTAAATCCCGGTATGTCTGTACATTGAAAGAAATGTGACAAAAAAGGGGTGACTAAAGAGTAAGGGCGCATTTTCATTGGTCGTTAGTGTCTGCATATAGGGCCACAGTCTATCCTCTATATATAGGACCCGCATGCAGGGAACCGTTTTCATTGGCCGTTAATGTCCCACATTCGGGTTGCGGGAGATTTTTGAAACACGTGCAATAGAACCCGCAAACTAGGAACCGTTTGCATTAGTCGTAATCTGGATATAGTTTGCCGGTTTGTTAAGGGTATAATATGAGAAGGGCGGGGAGTCCACGCATGCTTTGAATCGACCGAGTTATCACCGACTTATTTCATTAGTCGCCCCGAATAGGCTACTTTCTATCCCAACCATTTGCTTCCATGAGAAATAATAAGATTTTTTAATGTATGACGCTGTCGTCGTAGCAGGTGGTGCTATACATTGGAAGTGTTTAAGAACTTTTGTAATAGGAAAGGCTTTTCACGCGGGCGAAGCCGCGAGCAACGCCGAGTTCTCAATATTTTCCCACATTTTATTCTATGAAGTATCCACAAAACACAACCTCATACTTAGCATATAATGTTGTGCAATTCAATGTCTCATAAACAATTTATAGCAAGAAATTATAAAATGGCAATCTTGTGAGCGAACTACAGTTTTTGAAGTATACACAACATAGATAACTAAAATGTTTGTGGAAGCACCATTACATAAAGCTTGTTTCATTGCTATACAACTAATACTAAGGATAATAACAACACAATAAGTATATTAGTTGCTATATATTTTCTTCTTTCCATCTTTCAAGCCACTTTACAATAGCTTCAACATTAGCCTGAAGTTGGTCATCAGAATCATTCTGTAACTCAATCACTATCTCTGGCTTGTATGAATTTTGTGCCTCCTCTAACACTGTTTCAAATATCTCACATTGTATGTTGTCTTCTAATTTTTTGCCTGTGTATCCTCTGGAAAAACATAAAAGTTTTATTATAAATTGTTAATATTGTATGATATAGATGCATTTAAGTATATAAAAATTAGGTTGATGTAATAATATAACTATTTGTATACTTATTTATGAAGACTTCATAGCACTTACTGCTAGTGGGGATCTTACAGAATTATCAATGTAGTCATTACAACAATTACTTCATTGAAATGTAAATGGTTTCAAGTTTTTCTCCATTATCTATGGCACTTGGGTATTATTCATATTATAGTTATTAGGATATGCAGAACTGGTTGCAATTTTAAAAACCAGGATATCCGGTACTTTCCCCTCACAGAACCGGGAATTTCCGGTACTTTGCACTCAAAGAACCAGGAATTCCCGGTTTATTCGGTACTTTCGGGACTTTTGTCTTTTTCGTGGACAAGCCCATTTTAGTATACTTTTAATTCTGAAATACTATTTTTATTGTATAGACACGCTAACTTTCAATGCCTTTATTATGCATGGTGCAATCTTTTTACATAGCTCAATCCATTACCTTGCTGTAAGTCTGTCATAGAGAGCTGTGTTGTTAGTTCTGATCACAAACACTCCATCAAACCATCTTTCAGGGAAAAAATCACAACCATGGTACTCAACTATGTTGCCACCTTTAGCTATCATGCCTTCCATGTGATCCATTAACTGAAAAAAGGAATATGAGTGAAATAGCTAATTGAAAATAAATAATGAGTAGTAATACCAGTGTCATAACTACATGGTGGAATGACAAGCTCAATGCCACTCACCCATCAGGGGCACCGTTCGATTAATGTGCCTGTATGGTGTAATTACACCTCCAATTAAAACTATGTGAGAATGCGTTACTGGGTGTATATTGGATAATCTCAAAACCATCAAGAGGTCGCAATTCCCTGGAGAGCTAATTATTATACAGGGTCATTTTGACATTGAGTTAACAAATGAAACCACATAATTATCTTGTAGAATGTAACACTTTCCATTAAATTATTTTAACCATAGATGTAAAATAAAAAAGTGTAAGTTTCGAACAAAATAAATATCAATAAAAAGTAACTTTAAATTTACACACCCTAATGTCACTATAACTGCTCTAGGAGAATGTGTTGCAGCAACAAGTTACACTTTCAATCAGAAATACACTTATGCACACACACCACATTTGCTTTAAACTACAACTGGGATTTCTGGCAAAAATATTTGTTACCTATTCATTGATAATTTTTAGCATGATGTTTGCAGAGCTATAGACAAAAATGTGGTTTCGTTTAGTAACGCTATGTAAAATGACCCTGTATAAATCAAATTCTTCACGAAGTCTTTTGCTAGTTATCCAGTTTAATACAAGTAAAATGACACGCTCCACCCAAACTATTTAAAATGTTATGAAGTTTCACAACTTGAATTTTATGATTAAAATAAATAAACAATTCCAGATACCTTATCTTCATTTAAGAACGGGCATTGATATTCTGGGTCAAATTCATCTAAACAGTTAAATTCTTCTGCAAGCTTTGATACTTCTCTCCATAATAGCTCAGTCCTTTCCTCGAGTATTCGGCATATTGTAGACTTGCCCACTCCAGGCGTACCTGAAGTAATATTATATATACGCATAGGCATTCAAATAAAACATACCTGTGTTTTAATACCCGTGCATTATGTACACGTGGTTATAAAATTATACTTGGCGACTACTTACCTGTTATTAGTATGTTAGGTATCCTCCGCGAAGTAGGGACCATCTTTGTGTTTAAGGGAATACTTAATAATGTTAATTATTATCCAGTCTAGGCGTTAAAGTAGCATTCTAGGAAATTACGATACGACACTGATTTCACAAAATATCTCAATAAGTCAGCGTGATTTATGTCAGTGTCAGAACTAAGAACTGTCAACCAGTGTTGCCAGACGTTTGACGGTTGCAGTCGCCGAAAATTGATTGTGAAGTAGCCTAAAGTCGCCTCTTCGTATATGGAGAGGTGAAGGAGCAAAAAACCTCCCTAATTTCTTATTTATAGTGGTCCAACGCGGCGAAAATTCGAAGCAGCCTAAAGTCGCCCACTTGTGTGGGGACGCGGAGAGCAAAAAAAAAGTCCCCAATTTTCAATTATTGTGTGTAAGGGGGATCTGAGTACATATTTTGTACCCTCAAAGCTATAAATATCCTCAAAAACAATGCATAAAACACGAACTTTCCGAAGTAGCCTAAATTGCTGACTAATCACTATTCGCGTAGCCTAAACGGCGACCAGTCACCATTCGCAATTTTTGGTCGCCCCGACACTCTTCAAGATAGCCAAAATGGCGAAAAGTCGCCTAATCTGGCAGCACTGCTGTCAACGGTCAACACTCAACCAGTGCTGCCAGATGTTTGATGGTTGAAGTCGCCGAAAATTCATTGTGAAGTAGCCCAAAAGTCGCCTCTTCGTATATGGAGAGGTGAAGGAGCAAAAAAAAAACCTCGTCAATTTCAAATTTATAGTTGTCCATCGCGGCGAAAATTTGAAGTAGCCTAAAGTCGCCCACATGTGTGGGGACACGGAGAGCAAAAATAAAATAAAAAAGGTCCCCAGTTTTCAATAATTGTGTGTAAGGGGGATCTGAGTACATGTTTTGTACCCTCAAAGCTATAAATATCTTCAAATTCAACAAAAACAATGCATAAAACACGAACTTTCCGAAGTAGCCTAAATTGGCGACTTATCACCATTCGCGTAGCCTAAACGGCGACCAGTCGCCATTCGCGATTTTCGCCCCGACACTCTTCAAGATAGCTTTTTTTTGTGGCCATCTTCGGCGCATTAGGGACGGCTGCGGGCTTCCTCCGACTCACGTCTAAGTTGTCGTCCGCAACCGCCCCTGTTCAAGATAGCCTAAATGTTGAAAAGTCCCCTAATCTGGCAGCACTGGTAGCCGGCTTCAGACTCGAAGCCTAGAATCTAGATTTTCCAAGAATAGCTTTTTGAGGGAACATTATATTGGCTTCTATTGCATTTGAGCTGTCATTTTAGCATCAAAAAGATTTGGCAACACTGTTCCCCAATATAAAAAAAAAACTACTGAAAGATAGTGATGTGACTCGAGTAGGATTTTATGACTCGAGTCAATCGAGTTATTTCAGTAAGTTACTCGAGTTGTACTCGAGTTTTCGAGTCACTTGAGTCAAATATTTTGTATTTTCACGCCATGCAACTCGAGTGACATTTTTATAGCAGTTTTTAATTAAACCTTTATTATCCTGTTAATATTCCCTTGCCAATTAAGCGCAAGTCGTATTTACACGCCCGCCTATAGGATTCTAAGAACAAATTTGAATTAACAGCTATCAAACTGACATAGAACATTGAAATTAGTAATACACAAAAAACAAATGTAAATTTATTTAAATAATCGGTATTTTACAGTAATTGTTATGCTATGATATATCTGCGCTAGGCACACATTTAATAATGTGACATAAGGAAATGTCTTTACAAGATATTTAAAAAGACATTTTCTTAGAATGTGGGCTAAGAATGTGAAAAAAAAAAAACACGATGCGTCTCCGCTTCGTTTTATTGTGATTGGTTGAGAGACTGGCGTATCGGTATTTTGATGTTTGTGATTGATCGAGAGACCTAGTTTGTGTCTTTTTTTTTTTTTTTTTTTTTTTTTCGCGGAGAATTTTTTTTTTTTTTTCGCGGAGAAAGTGTGGTACCACTACCGCCCGGCCTTCAAGGGGGGCGACCGAGAGGTTATGTTGGGGTCACCGTGCCTTACGACCCGGCGTTGAGCCGCCCGGAGAGATGGAAAACATCGGGCGACCGCCGGGCCGAGTCCCTAACCTATGTACACCGCACGGCATACCAACTAAAACTCCGCGGTGGCCTTCTTCGGTGCATTAGGGACGGCTGCGGGTTTCCCAGGACGAAAAGTGTCTAAGTTATCGTCCGCAACCGCCCCTGCGCGGTGCCGCCTGGTGCGGCCCGTCTCCTGTTATGGGGGGGGGGCTCAGACGCCCCCGCGCACCGAAGGACGCTCTCAGCGTCTACGGCAGCGTGATGCCAACCAGCCACGCTGCCGTCCATCACGGGGGTCACAACAATATTGTGTGTAATGACGGACAGCCCCCTGCTGCCCGCCCGTGACCCCCGGTGGCCCCTATTAGTCGCCTTTTACGACAGGCAGGGGATACCGTGGTGGAATTCTCCAAACGCCCCCAATCCACAGGGCGGGAGACGCCGGTCAGTCATCCACCCGGCGCCTCCTTCGTCCCCTCTGGCGGCGGGAGGGATCCTCGCGTTCTCGATCCCTCTCGGCACTCTCCTTCTGCGAGAGGACCACCTCGCAGAAGTGGGCCACCGCACGCCAGGCCTCCCGACTGCCGACCATGGAAGCGACCACGGCCGGCAATGAGAGGTCTCCTCCGAACCTAGTTTGTGTCTAGTCTAACCAGTCAAATCAACACAAAAAAAAACATAAAAATCGAAGATTTTGGTGTTAATCTTTTCCATCTTATCCTACTAATATTATAAACGCGAAAGTTTTAAGAATGTATGTGTGTGACCCGCACGGAAATACTACCAAACGGATTTCGATGAAATTTGGCAAACGGGTAGATCATGTCCTGGAATAACACATAGGCTACTTTATATCCTGGGAATATATAAAGCGGGAAAAATATTTACCCAAAAAGATAGTACTGACGTTCGTGACGTTGACATTTGACAGTTGACTGAGAAGTAAGGTTAGTAGGTTACCGAGTAGACTACTCGGTGTGCCGAGTTGACTCGGCAACTCGAGTCAATATTTTTTTCACTCGAGTACGATTTTTGTAAACTCACGTCACGAGAGTAAAAACACGACTCGAGTCTCATAACTACCGAAAGATCAAAGAATTAAGAAAATAAAAATGATGTAACAACATAACCTAAAATCCGACTTAAAAATAAAACGTAGAATAATTTCATCAAAAGGCAACTTATCTCAGGAAATGCTACTATTTCTGTAAAAGCTATTTTTTCCACATCGGTATAATGCGCATTTACAAACCTCGAGGCATAACTACTGGTCAAATTGTTCTATGTACAATACTTGGAGTTGTTGGAGGGGTCTACATCTGGCAGCCGTTGTTTGTCGATTTTTTCAGAGAACGCAAAAGATTAGCTGAATTAGCTGCAGCAGAAAGTGAAGTGAAAAAAGTGTCTGAATAAATAAATAATGGGGCGGCTCGAAGTATGGTTTAAATCAGCTTCGCCTGTAACCAAACTCCTTATGGCTATATCTATAACTTCTGGCGTTGTAGTATGCCAAAGATTGTTTTACGCTCCTTACGTGCGCCGAAAGAGGTTCCGAGAAGCTGAACAATGGGCAAATATGATAATAGAACAAGAAGAAAATGCGGAGTATGGCGGGGACGGCGCTAACAATATTTCCTATTAAACTGTAATTAGCATAGCTGTAGGTAGTGTACTATTAAATACAAATTCAAGTCCTCTGTTGTATTATTTATAAAATGCACCAAATAAATTAATATAGTGTGTTGTTGTAAATATGGTTCACTGGCACTGGCACCTCTGCCTACTCCTCCAGGGATAAAAGGCGCGAGCATAGAGGAGAGTAATATATGCGTTTTTTTGGTTCACTTAGTGAGAGTAGGTACTCTTGAGCCATAAGCGCACATAACCCATTAGTTTTTTTTTTAACTATTATTTATTTTTCATTTCTTAGTTCTATTATTGTCCAACAGAAGTCTCTAAAAACAAGAAGGAATTTATTACACACAAGAATAGCCAGTTTATAATTCTAATATCGTCCAATAGATGCCACTAGATATAAATAAACTATTTGTTCATTTTTTAGTTTGATTTTCTATAAAAGAGTGTTTTTAGTTTAAAATATTAAATTGCCATCGGTCCTTGATAAGTATGCCAAATTTCGACTTAATTCGACGTTTTAAAGGGGGTCAAAATCATGTTCAAAGTGTCAGATACATACATACATACGTCTGAAGCTAATAAAAGAGTGTTAAAAATAAATAATATGTTTTGCAATCTGTACCATACAGCATACTAAATTTCCGTAGTATTATAATGCTCTTTGATACTAAACTTCAAAGTTCTAGCCTGTAGGTAGTAGTGATGTAACGAATGTCTAATTTCTAATATTCCCGGATGCGAATATGGGATTTTTATTTGGCGCCGACTTCAATAAAGGAGGTTCTTCATATTCTCACTTTATTCTATCAGGAACTTTGTTGTAGCAGGGACTTTACCTTCCACCAGGGGTCGCGGGTGGGCGGAAGGGGCCGTCCACCTAGGAAGGAAGGGGGAGTCTAGCCAACTTTTCTGACCCCCGTGATGGACGGCAGCGTGGCGGTTAGGCCTCACGCTGCCGTTGACGCCGAGGGCGTCCTTCGGTGTGCGGGGGCTTCTGAGAACAACAACAGGAGACGGGCCGTAATAGCGGCAGCGAGGGTTGCGGACGACAACTTAGACGTGAGTCGGAGCAAGCCCGCAGCCGTCCCTAATGCGCGGAAGATGGCCACCGCGGAGTTTTGGTTGGTATGCCGTGCGTTGTGTATAAATTAGGGACTCGGCCCGGCGGCCGCCGGACGTTTTCCATCTCTCCGGGCGGCTCAACGTCGGGTCGTAAGGCACGGTGAACCCAACATAACTGCTCAGTCGTTCCCCTTGAACGCTGGGTGGTAGTAATAACTAATAAGTCACTTTCTCCGCGTAAAAGGGACTTCATCTTAGAGGATAGGGTAGGGCTTCTAGTGTCGCGGGTCTACTGTACTGTGCACCTGCCACGCCCACACCCTCTTGACCCCCAAACCAATTGGAACCTCCCAATCCAAATTTGATCCCATTGACCCCAAACACATTTTGGCCCCCTTGACACCCCAACACAAATTGACCCCTTGGCCCTCCACACCCATTATCGACCCTTGACCCCCACACCCATTTTCGACCCTTGACCCCCACACCCATTTTTGCCCTTGATCTCCTAGTTTAACATAATTAATACTAAATATTATTAAATCATTTAATGATGCCAAAGAAGTATAACTTCCCAGGCGCGTACATAAGTACACGCACCATTTTTTTTTCACATTGGCTTTATATTTTTAAAAAAGTCTTAACTAATATCTACTTTGATTTGGCACACAGATTCTATTTGGATAGGTACATGCCCAAAGAACTAAAATATGAGATTAGTATAAGTAATGGAAACGCCTGACAGTACTATGCTTACGGCAATATGCTTATATTTTACGCATTTGCAATTTGCGACTCGCAGGGCGTTGCCCGGCGGCAGGTAACGCGCATGCGTAATCCACAGCAGACAACTCACCTACACTAAAACGATTTCCACTTGTTTAATGAAGGTCTTTAAATTGTATAGCAATGTATTACGGTAGGTATTAAATAAAAATATTATGTTGCATTTTTTATAACTTAGAAAACCAAATAACATTCTCCTGTCCTTATCACGTGTCAATGTAGGGTCGGCGTAACACGTGTTTTGGAAACTTGTCCACACTCCACGACACGTAGATGATTTACCTACTTACCTACAATGTTTGCGGTCTACGCAAATATTAATTGAAATCAATGCATATTTTTAACTGAATTCATATTGATACATTATATCTTTGATTAATCTATAAGTTAATATTATAAAGAGAAAAGATTAGATTATTTGTTTGTAATGGATAAACTCAAAAACCACTGGACCGATTTATAAAATTCTTTCACCATTAATAAACCATATTATCAACAAGACACGGGTACTTTAAAATCGGGAATTGTTAGTCTAAGTCGGGAATATACAAAGCGGTACTTTTATCCCGTAAAAAGTTAATAACGCGGGCGAAGCCGCGGGCAAAAGCTAGTTAGACATAAGTTAATCTAAGCATTATATTAATTATATTGATTTTAAACAGGCTTACCCTTAGAGACTACCTATATACATTTTATGACTCCTTAATTATAGTCTTCTCAAATTCTTGAAATTATCTTTGCTATCACATTTATTTATTTGTATACTTACAGATTTATAAATTTTAACATACTGAGCAATAAGTATGACAAATTATTTAGGAAAAAAACAAAGTATGTTACTCATCGTGCGTAAGATCAATAATAATTTTGCCAACTAGTTCAATGACCTTATACAAAAAGAGGCAACATTCTAGTCTCTAGATAATATTATGTAGATAGCTAGATATTTATCAACGTCATGCCACCAAATCACTCTTTAAATTTAGCTGGAAAGTAGTAAGCACTATTACCTATAATCAAAAGATTTAGTGCCTAATATTCTAAAATCACTGCGTATTATTGGAATAATGTTATGAAACCTTATAAGTATTTACCTGTCTATGAGAGGTGAGTCAAAGAATGCATTACTCATTTTAATAGAAGTAGGTAAGTAGTAAACATTTTAGCGAATTTGCAACTCAGTTGTGGGCGTGTAGCGCATCAATTCAAAGAAAATTCATTTGAATACGAATTATCGGCGTACATACTTAAGTAGGTAACGATTTTAAAAGATCCTACTAATATTATAAAGGCGAAAGTTTGTAAGAATGTATGGATGTTTGTTCCTCTTTCACGCAAAAACTACTGAACGGATTTCAATGAAATTTGGCACACGGGTAGATCATGTCCTGGATTAACACATAGGCTACTTTTTATCCCGGGAAAACATAAAGCGGGACTTTTATCCCGGAAAAACTTTTTAACGCGGGCGGAGCCGCGGGCAAAAGCTAGTAAAAAATAAAATATCCAAGTATTAGCTAGTTTGGAAATTTGCAAATGTGATATTTCGAAGGATTACTACTGGTTTCCCTATCCCTTGATGTGCCTTATGTGATTAGTCGTTATCGTTACAATTTTATTCCGACTTCAGACGCATATGGGATTGAAATTGCAAACAACCTAAATCTTTGGGAAAACATTATAATGTATGAATTGCCCAACACCTCAAATGTCGTGAATAGAGTGACCTCGTAACAATACAATTCTCCATCTACGAATATAAGTTTGAATGCATAAAACTTTTTTTACTTTCCTAATAAGTTTCATATATACTATACTTAACAAATATGTACATACATTCGGTAACCATCTTGCACATATAAATTGACTATTGACTTGGCATTAAATGTGCATGAAATGATGGTACCTACCTACCACTTGCGTATGGCCAACCCAATTGTTAATATTATTGCATTGCAATTTAAATAATTATTTATCCATTGAAAGATTGGTAGTGAACAAACACCCTGAATGGGTATCAGGCAGAGGTGTAATCAGGGCACCCACATTTAGTCATGTGTGCTCTTAGTGCGAGCCAAAGAGAATATAATCACTACGGTGCGAGCTTAGGGCCATAACCGGTAGGTCCTAAATGGAGCAAGGAATATATTTATATACATATTTTAACTTTGGTTATCCATACATACAATAAATAATAGATTCGGTGTCTGTACATTTAAAGAAATGTAATAAAAAAGAAAGGGGGCTACTAAAGAAGAATGACAGATGTACAAGTATGCGATTTTTGCATTTCTTTTCTGTGTTTTTTTCTTCAAAATTATTTTCATCCATTTCAATAAAAAAATTAACTTTCTATTAGGTCTATGGAGTCACCAATAGGGACACATGTATTGCATTAAGATTATAGGTGTTGGTGAAAAATGTTAGCAAAATGTGTTTTACTTGTGTCATCAGGGTAGGAAATAAAAAGTTTGAAGTCAAATTAATGGAGGCTACCTTTATTCTATGAATTTACACTTTAGTCTGCAGTCAACAAAATAATTCAGATATATGTATAACCTTATATAAATTATAAAATAATGTTACAGTATAAGCCTTGTAAAAAATATAGAAAAGGAATGAGTTCGTAGCCCTTCTTTCCTTCTGAACACCTTACGGTGAATGAAGTATCGCAGTTGTATGAAAAATTGTGCTGTGTGCAGCACTAGCTACTTTTTGCCCTTGGTGGCCTTTTCGGCGGCTTTGGTCACCTTACCACCACCAGCCTCCTTGAAGTTGACAGCCTTAATGACACCGACGGCGACCGTCTGCCTCATGTCACGCACAGCGAAACGACCTAGGGGTGGGAACTCCTGGAAAGACTCCACACACATGGGCTTTGATGGAACCAGGTTGACGATGGCGGCGTCACCAGACTTGATGGATTTAGGGTTGTCTTCAGTGGATTTACCAGTACGACGGTCAACCTTCTCTTTGATTTCTGCGAATTTGCAGGCAATGTGAGCTGTGTGACAATCCAACACAGGTGTGTAACCATTTGAGATTTGTCCAGGGTGGTTGAGTACGATGACCTGAGCTGTGAAGTCAGCAGCGCCTTTGGGGGGGTTGTTCTTGGAGTCTCCAGCGACATAGCCACGACGCAATTCCTTGACGGACACGTTCTTCACGTTGAAACCAACATTGTCACCAGGCACGGCCTCCTGGAGAGCTTCGTGGTGCATCTCCACAGATTTGACTTCAGTGGTGATGTTAGCGGGCGCGAACACGACGATGGTACCAGGTTTCAGGATACCAGTCTCAACTCTGCCCACAGGCACCGTTCCAATACCACCGATTTTGTATACATCTTGCAGGGGAAGACGCAGGGCTTTGTCTGTAGGACGGGCAGGGGGCAAGATTGCGTCGAGGGCCTCAATGAGGCACTTGCCTTCAGCCTTACCTTCCTTGCGCTCCACAAGCCATCCCTTGAACCAGGGCATTTTGGTGGAGGCCTCCAACATGTTGTCTCCGTGCCAGCCAGAAATGGGTACGAAAGCGACGGCGGCCGGGTTGTAACCGATCTTCTTGATGTATGAAGAGACTTCCTTCTTGATTTCTTCGAAACGAGACTCACTGTATGGGGGCTCAGTGGAGTCCATTTTGTTGACGCCGACAATCAGTTGCTTGACACCAAGTGTGAAGGCGAGTAGCGCGTGCTCACGGGTCTGTCCGTTCTTAGAGATACCAGCTTCGAATTCACCAGTACCGGCGGCGACGATCAGCACGGCGCAGTCGGCCTGCGACGTTCCGGTGATCATGTTTTTGATGAAATCTCTGTGTCCAGGAGCATCGATAATGGTGACATAGTATTTGGCGGTCTCGAACTTCCACAGGGCAATGTCGATGGTGATACCACGTTCACGCTCGGCCTTCAGTTTGTCCAATACCCAGGCGTATTTGAAGGAACCCTTACCCATTTCCTGTGCCTCCTTCTCGAACTTCTCGATGGTACGTTTGTCGATACCACCGCATTTGTAGATCAAGTGACCGGTGGTGGTGGACTTGCCGGAGTCGACGTGTCCGATGACGACAATGTTAATGTGAATCTTTTCCTTGCCCATTTTTGGTTAGTCTGAAAAAGAAGAAAAACAATCGCTGTAGCGTTATTTTCGACAAATGTGCACTGGGATTGAACGATGCGACCCGGCATTTGCAAGGTCACAGCACTCACAGCCTCATGTATCGATCGGCCGGCAATATGGCCGCCGCATGGCCGCCTCGCCCTATCTTGACATTTCACAATGGATGTCAACCATTACGATAAATGGACAAAAAACTGTGTTATAATTCGCCACAATGTTACATACTTAACGATTTGCTCTCAGAAGAAAATTCAAGAACAGCCAAGTATCTCTAAAATATGCGAAACAAATGTGCAACAACCACGTGGTGGTGTGCGCCGGCCTATGAGAAGTGTGACGCGTAAGCACTACCGGGTACTGTGCAATTTTCCAATTTTGAAATATCTAATAAAAACAAATGAATAAAGTTACTGTAAAAGAGACAACGTGGAAAAAAGCACATATTACATTTGAACATACGGTAAAATTATCGATCGGCATGATGGAACGATATAATTAGAACAAATAAAACTGATGTTAGGCCACAACGATAATTGGGTGAATTATTTATGCTTACGGTGAAATAGTTCACTTTATAGCACTTCACTTAACAATTCTTCCGACACTCACCACGGATTACAAACTGCGTGTAATATCCGAGATAGACTCCAACAGAATGGACGAGAAATGGTCTTTCTTTCAGCTGGCTAGAACTCGAAGAGTCACTTCCGGTGCTCTGTGTGGCAATACTAAAATAAAATTACCCACCAAATCGTGAGAATTAGAGGTGGTGCGTATTTACGTAACCAGGTATTTACTTGCAAGTATGCCGACCAGGTGCCGGCCCGAAACACTTGCAAGACTTGAAAGTATTTTACGCCGCGCTACGTCGGCGCTCAGGCGTCATCGTCCGCAAATGCAATTATGGTTCTTATTTCAACTATCTAGTGAACAATTTCCTATGCAAGTATTGAAGTGTTAAAAGTATTATATTTGTTAACGCGATTGTGCTCCTTATTGGTGCCGTAATATGGGTCAATATCCCATGCAGTAAAAAATACTTGAAAGTATTTCGATTTAAGACTAACCAAGTGCTATAAGTACTTTATTTACAAACACGATTGTACTCTTTATGTGTATTGAAACACGGATCAATTTCCTATACAGAAATAAAATACTTAGTATTTATAGAATCGAAGTGTTCAAAGTTTTTATTTGTGAACGCGATTGTGTTCCTTATTTGTATCGGAGCAAGGATTAATTTCCTATGCAGAAATAAAATACTTGAAAGTATTGCGAACCCTGGTTTTTGGCGCTGGATTTTTTAGGCGGACTTGTAAGCCCTGGTTCACGATTTTGCAAGTACGACCCATGCCTAGTGCGAATTGCAAAGGCATCAAAATTAACATAGTTTTAAAATATAAAGCGGGGTTTAGAATAGTGAGAAAACTTGCAAAAATTATCTACCGTAAGCTATTTTTACCTTGTAAACAATCACGGCAAGCGGACTTTTCCAATTTTGGAGTTTGCAGGGCATGCGGCAATTCGCATTAGTAATGAGTATGTAAATTGCCGCTAGCATAAACTCGTAGTGTAAATATCTTACGCAATATATTTCTGCGAGAACTTGCAAGTCTAAGCACGGTATAAGATAGGTAGATTCTAAATAAAATAAAACATATTTATGATCTTTTTAAATAACTACCTACACTAATGATGTATTCGTAGTAGTTGGTCACCTTTCAAATAACATTTATAACTTTAAAAAACTTATTTCGTCTTTAGTACCAAGTTCGGTGTTGTTAGTTTTCATTTTTCAGTGTTAGAGTAAAAGGAGGAATCATTGCTAAAATCGGGTTTCACCAGTTATTGGGTTATTATAAACCTATTTTATTATGAAACAAATGATGTTCTAGTCATATCAAACATTATGTAGATGATTAGGTGTTGCTCGCGGCTTTGCTCGCGTGAAAAGGCTTGCCTATTATAGTAATTCCCAAATTACTTTAGCGATCAACATCACCATTTGTATGACTTCACCGCCATCTATTAAGAATATTAGATAAAAAGAAAACAGCAATATACCGGGATTAAATGTAAGGTTATAATATATTAATACCGAAAATGGTCTATATATCGCACACCTAGATCTAAAGGGAGCTAACTCAAAAATCGCAATTTTTGAGTTATGCGTACCATTGAATTCCATAATTCACTGTCTACCGATCAATAAACCAGTGTTAGCATTCTAATTAATTTTACTTTAAAAAAATAATCAACAATGGTTAACAAATACTAAATTGTTAACGAAAACCATAAATTGCACTTAATAGAAATAACTTTCAAAGAGAAGGTCTCAAAATCTTACCAGAATACTAAATTCCCAAGTTGATGTTCACGCGTGCACGTCTCGCAACAGAATGCTCTGTCAGACAGCTTGCCACTCCTTTTATAGGGATTTGGTCGGTGGGGATTTGGTTACTACCCTCAATAAATAAATCGACAGCTAACAAATAAATTGATAGCTAACACCAGATTTAAAAATAGCTCCACTATTCAACGCTGGATGACACGAGAAGCCCCTTTTGTTGAACGAGCAAGCCCCAATCCTCTCCCACCAAAACACGAATATTGCTAGTTGCGGCTAGTATTGCATACGGAATGCCTATATTCCTGTCGTAAACAAATAAGAGTTATTTTAAGTTGACTCCGTGTTTTTTAGTTAAACCAGAAATTTTTGAATATTATTGCGAGTTGTCGCCGTTTTTATGATTAGTGCTGAGTAAATTAAAGGTATAATTTGAGTTGAACCAGCGTTGATAGTAAGGTGAGTAAAGTTTTTGTTTTTATCTAGAACTAGCTTTTGCCCGCGGCTCCGCCCGCTTTAAAGAGTTTTTCCAGGATAAAAGTCCCGCTTTATATTTTCCCGGGATAAAAAGTAGCCTATGTGTTAATCCAGGACATGATCTACCCGTGTGCCAAATTTCATCGAAATCCGTTCAGTAGTTTTTGCGTGAAAGAGGAACAAACATCCTTACATCCAAACATCCCAACATCCAAACATCCATACATTCTTACAAACTTTCGTCTTTATAATATTAGTAGGAAGTAGGATTGTTACCGTGTTGATGATTTTTTTTTAATTTGTAGTTAAATCTGTTTTGTTGAGTCATTTTTCAAACTCTTATAATTCTTTAAAAAACAAATGAAATCGAACTTTTTTGCTAGTGGCGATTGGAGTATTTTTATCTTAATATATTTTATTTTCACCCTGTCATTTATACAGCTTGTTGTGATTGTACTGAACAGTTTTTGAGTTAGATCTGTATAGATGGCCTCCGGTACGCTCCATCAAAATTTACTACGTCGAAGCTCATGAAAGTGAAAACGTTAAAGCTTATTTACAATAAATTGTAGTAACTCACCTGATACCGAAGATCATCGTGTACATATACAACTTGGCACTCAACGTGTATTAGAAAAAATAATGTTTGATTTAAATACTTCATTCAGTGTTTTCTTGCTAATTCATCAGCCAATATACCGCTATTATTGATCTCAGACCTCTTTGTGGGTTAATTTATTATAAACTAGCTTTTGTCCGCGTCTCCGCCCACGTTAAAAAGTTTTTCCGAGATAAAAGACCCGCTTTCTATTTTCTCGGGATAAAAAGTAGCCTATGTGTTAATCCAGGACATGATCTACCCGCGTGCCAAATTTCATCTAAGTCCGTTCAGTAGTTTTTGCGTGAAAGAGGAACAAACATTCTTGCAATCTTCGCGTTTATAATATTAGTAGGATTAATTCAAAACGCTTTTACATTAAGATTAATATTGACTCTTCTAAAAAGAGCCAACTAAAAACTAAATTCACCAACACAGGTTTAACTCAAAATAACAAAAAAATATATATAGATTTGTTAATTAATACGGAAATAACGACAAAAATCTAATTTTCAGCCCCAATATTCGATTAAAACACAATAATCCTTTAACATCTTTCTTCTATCTGCATTTAAAAAGCATTGATCAATACAGAGAACACCTACAGCGCACAGGGACATGATAGTCCGTTTTTCACCTTGTCTGAAAAATGTGGTTTTTTGAGTTAATCGCTGTTTAGATCTAGGTGTGCGATATTATGTGCTCGATTTAATCCAAATTTATTCAGCTGTTAGGTACTAAGTACATATACTTTTATCAAATATCCAAAGATTATCACAAAATCTCGCATTTATAATATTTGTAAGAAATTAAGATAAGTAATACTAGCTATTCGTCCCAGCTTCGCACGGGTAGCAAAACATAATATATTATGACTATTTTTTGTTACTGTCGTAGTGTCTCTCTTACCGCGGTAAACTTGCTAACAATGGATAACTGCGGATAGCACGAGTCGTTTTGGGACCATTTGAATTTATTTTGTCACCCAATAATTTTATTTTTGGGGCAATTCATTTTTTTTTATTGAAGGTTCGGCAAAGTGGCTTCACTGCATCTGATGATAAATGAAGTGAAGGCCAAAAAATAATGTCGACCGGCAAGAGATAAACATCCCAGGTCAGTCGGCACAGCAATGCCGGCCTGCTTAATTGATTCTTCACGCTCCGCTTGAAGGACCCTAAGTCGAAGGAAGGAGGGAACACGTACGCTGGCAAACTGTTCCACAGCTTAATGGTGCGGCAGAAATATGAATTACTGAACCTTTTGGTTCGAGCCGGGATGGAACAGACCACTAAGCTGTGGTTCCGCAAGCCAGCACGCGTGGTTCTGTTTAGGACAATTCTTCACAGCACTCACCATGACACAGATGGTAGAATACACTGAGCGAGGTGATGTTGCGGCGCAGCTGCAGTTGCTCCAAACTTTTTGTTACGTCTGCATCATTCTGATAGCCCGTCGCTGCAATCCATCCAAGGCATCGAGCAGGTATTTTGCGGAACCGTCCCAGAGATGCGAACAGTATTCCATACCTGGCCGCACTTGAGCTTTATATAAATGATAGTGCTGACCGGGCGTGAAGTACCTCCGCACCCTGGTCAGAATTCCGACCCTGTGGGATTTTGCATGAATTCCTAAGATATTTGTTTAATTTGTTTGGTGTAAAGGGCCATTATGATGTGCAAGAAATGCTTGGGTAACTAACGTATTTAATTTGATAGGGATTAAATTTGTATCCATCTCAATATCTTTTCAGTTGAGTACCCCATTTTATGTAACCATTTTTTATTATTAAAATGGATATTGTAAGCTATGTTTGAAAAATAGACATATTATTATGCCATTACGGATTTTCTGTAGACCTATAAAAGGGGAACAACAAACAATGTATGGTAGACATTTCTGCCATACATTGTTTTGTTATATTATGTCAAAGCGGTTAGGGCAGTATTTTCAATGAAAGCTCCCAGTTGGCTTTATCCTACTATCCTACTAATATTATAAAGGCGAAAGTTTGTGAGTATGTATGGATGTCTGGATATATGGATGTTTGTTACTCTTTCACGCAAAAACTACTGAACGGATTTCAATGACGAGTTTTAGATTATGTCCTGGAATAGCACATAGGCTACATTCTATCCCGGGAAAATGAAAAGCGGAACATTTATCCCGGAAAAACTCTTTAACGCGGGCGGAGCCGCGGTATAAATCTAGTTTTTTCATAAACCGTCCTCATGAATCTTTCCATCCATTAGTGCAAGCCGTATGAAACTCCGTTCGGTAGTTTTTATTTAATCGAGTTCAAAGTGACAGACGCGGCTTAGCGACTTTGTTTTACATAGGGCCGCGCCGTCCCTATGTGCGAAGTGTGCGTCGCACACAGGCGCTAAGGCAATAGGGGCGCCGGAATCAGGATGACATGCCAACGTTAATTATTGAAATTATATCTATTATACTACAACACATTCTTTATAGTTGAGTAGGTAAGAAAGTAGATACAAGTCTACCAAGACAAACTCACGTCTGTGGTTTAAATTTTAGACTAGAAAAATCAGAGGCGCTTCATAGATTTCGCACACAGGCGCTGTCTTGGGTCGGCGCGGCCCTGGTTTTGCTTGGTTATGTAAGGATATTTTAGTGTTTATTTTTCATGTAGCTAATTTGACTACAATATTCAAGTTTTACTTCCCTAAAAGTGGGGTATTATTTTTACTTGCTGAAATAAGGGAGAAAAAGAGTGAGAAAGGAAATGACGTCGCAGATTTGCACACCTATAAATCGTTCAGAAACAAGGAGGTACATAGGTAATAATTATTTTTATAGAAATATAAATAAAACATTGTTATGTAAATATCGTATATAATATGTGTTATATATTATATTGTATTATGTTTTACATATAAACCTATATGTTACCTGAATGACTATTATTTAATAAAAAAAAATATATTTCAACTCGCCAATAAAAATATTTAAATAAATTTTTATACACAATTTGTAAAACAGTTTGCAATAAAATTCTTTCTATGAGTTTTCCTAATTGATGCAAGTATCAACAAAAATATTATACGCAGATAAAACTTGCAGCTAGAAATGTCAAATGCCTCGCCATCTCTTTGAAGCTAGAAATCTCAAATACCTCCCCATCCCTTTCGCTCCGTTCATCTTTGTTAATGCGCAAAGAGTCAAGAGAATGTGAAATTGTCAACTTATGTCAACCCGTTTCGGCGTTTTCCATGATTTCCATCTATACTGAAATTCTGCTGAAATCGAAAAGCGAAACAATTAAAAAATCTTTTTTCTCGTTATTAAAATTAAAATTAGATTAATTGTGTGTCAAAGGCATGTAATGTCTGATTAGTGTTAACATTTTAGATCTGAATATTTGAAAATTGTACATATTCAGCATGTTTAAGAGCCGTGGAGATATTGTTTATAAATGTACAGTACGACTCTTGGAGGATACAGAAATCTTAGAATGTGAATTTCACGTAAGTTTAATATTAATTTGTTATGTTCTTCGTGTATTCTTGTACATTTATACATCCCTTTTTTTCAGCCTACGTACAAGGGAAAATTTTTGCTGGAATATGTGTGTCAACAACTAAACCTTACTGAGACTGATTATTTTGGGCTTCGATACGTAGATGCTGGCGGTCAAAGAGTAAGTTCGATTGAAACATATTTTATTATTGCTAAAACATTTAATGTATAGATAATACACCCCAAAAATTGACTATAAGGGTTAAGTAATAAGCATTGTATATTTTTTTTTCAGCACTGGTTGCATATGGCAAAATCAATCCTAAAACAAGTGAAAGGTGAGTTAATAATTAACAAGTCTCCATTAACTTGATGAGTCAAAATACTGAACTGCACATTCAATTCTTAATTTGGTTGTTGACAACTTTCTAACACGCTTTTATTAGCTTCATATGTATGTATGTATGTAACGGAAACTTTGAACATGATTTAGACCCCTTCAAAACATCAGATTAAATCGAAACTTGGCATACATATCTAGGACCGATGACAATATTTTAAATTAAAAAATGGAAAATACAATAAATAAAAAACAACTAAAAAACAAACTTTATAGAAAATCCAACAAAAAAAATTGAAATAATTTTGAATTAAGAATAGTGTACATAAGAAAAAAAGGTATTTTATTATATAAAAAGAGGGGTGTTTTTAAGATATTATCAAAATGATAATCTTTCTAGTCTACATGCACGCACACACACACACACACACACACACACACACTCACTCACACACACGCACACACACACACACACACACACACTCGCCGAAGGGGTAGGCAGAAGCGCAACAAGTGCACCCACATTTCGCCATGCGTATTTTGTAAAATTATTGAAATAGGGATATTTTAGTGCACGATAGCCTAGTTGGGAATGGAACGGTCTGCCGAGACAATGTCCGGAAGTTCAAACCCTATGCACACACCTCTGACTTTTCAAAGTTACGTGTGTATTGTTTATCAATTATCATTCACTTTAACGGTGAAGGAAAACATTGTGAGGAAACCTACATACCTGAGAATTCTTCATAAGAATTTCGAGGGTGTGTGAAGTCTGCCAACCCGCACTAGGGCAGCGTGGTGGACTAAGGCCTTAAACCCTCTCAGTAGTAGAGGAGGCCCATGCTCAGCAGTGAGCAGTATATAATACAGGGCTGGTATTATTATTATTTATTATAGGGGATATTTAAAAATAGAAAAACCTTGAAGATATCTTAAATTTTATTAAAACACACAAATATGTATGAACGCAGCAAAATTTCAAACATATTAAATACACAAACATATCAAATAAAATTGCAGATGCATCACCAATACTGTTTAGTTTTCGGGTGAAGTTCTATCCACCAAACCCTCTGCTGCTGAAGGAGGACGCCACCAGATTCCAAATATACCTACAATTAAAGAGGGATCTCTTACATGGGCGGTTGTATTGTACATCCAACGAAGCAGCTATGCTGGGAGCACTTATTATACAAAGTATGTATTATAATTTTTATATACAGATATAGAGTACTGCATGTCACTGCTTTTGTCACTCAAAAGATATATGCTAAAACTTATACTGTCTGATAATTTCACTGCTGACAATATTCAGTCAAGTATGAAGACAACATTTGTCACACCATGATTATTTTGAAAACATTTTTTTTTACGAAATCATCATTAATTTCAGTTGAACTTGGTGACTATGACCCAAGTATCCATGTTGGGAATTACGTTTCAGAGATGAGATTGCTTCTTAGACAAACAGATGCCATTGAAGCAAGGATACAGGTCAGTTGGAGTGCTATCAAATTAAATATTATGATATTGATATATAGTAGTGGCGTGGCGCTACGGTAGAGCGAGAGGTGCGGTTGCTCTTGGCGCCAGGTAGCAAAAATTACAAATGCGATAAACAATTTCTAGCGAAAAATGAACGAAGCGCGCTGGTTTGCCAAAAGATAATCTTGCTCTACCATGATTAATGGCCAGCGCCGCGCTGTTTTAAGTATGGTGAGAGTCAATATTTACTATGTTTTGGAATTAGTTTTTTTTTTCAATATATGGAACATTAATATAAACTTAAAAATGTCTTAGGTTTTTAATTACCTACTACAATCTAAGCTCTTTCCTTTAAAGGCATGTAGGGTTTGGCTTTGCAGGGAATAGAGAAAGGCTTTTAAAAAGTGTTGTAAATCTCTAAGGGTTGGTCATTTTATAGTTTACTTGTACCTGTTTTGATTAAGGGCGGTATTAAGAAATCAATCTCAAGTTAGAGTTACATCTCAAGTAGACATAATGTATGAATAGTTCAATACATCATGTCTACTTGAGATGTAACTCAAACTTGAGATTTGATTATTAATACCGCCCTAAGTTTATTTTGATCAAATTGTTTATTACTATGTTGTAATTCCACTTTATAGGTCTGAAGATTACTTAGGGCGGTATTAATAAATCAATCTCAAATTTGAGTAACATCTTAAGTAGACAATTCAATAAATTATGTTAACTTGAGATGTAACTCAAACTTGAGATTGATTTATGAATATCGCCGTTATAAAACACTCACAGAGATATTAGTATAGTAGTAGAGCAGTATTTGTGGACTTAGTATTTGTGATAAGTTGATTGTGTAGAGTATTATGGCAAATTAGTTTTTGTGTTTTCACTCTTGTTTTTTTTTTAAATCATCAACTATCTATATTTTAACCGACTTCAAAAAAAAAACGGAAGTATTTCAATTTGATGTGTATTTTTTTCGATGTGTAATGTTTTGTTCCTTTAGTTTCTTGATGTGTATTTTTTCGATGTTTCAATGTTTTGACCTTACTTCGTTTCTTTACTTATATTATTATATACTTATATACGCACTACCTAATTATTAAAAAAGCTATTTTTCGAGAGGAATATATACATTTTACACATACATACATATACCGGGTGGAAGGGAAACGCTCTCGGAAACGAATACAGGTGATAGTATTGCTGATTCCTGACATGATGGCACTAAAAAAATCGCGATCGCATTGTTACAATTTTAGTAGGATTTTCTCAAATTTCTGTACAGCTTCACGTATGGATAGATAAATCAAATTATTATTCTGAAAAACATAGTAAAAAAGGTCAATATTTCAAAAAAATCGTAATGAAACACGAACATCAGCTGACGGGTTAACGACCGCGGGCCGGTGCCGGAGCAGCGCGGCGACCGCCCAGTTTTTTGTACGCTTTACATTGCGCGCGCATCAATGACGGAAATACTAAAATCGTAAGTATTATCACTTAGCTTTGCAAATGAATATAGTTTTTCGTTAATGTTATGGTTCTTCTCTCTTACCGTTCCGGTATAGAGAGCGTTTCCCTTCCACCCGGTATATATATATATACATATACACTCACGCCTGTTATCCCCGAAGGGGTAGGCAGAGGCGCAACGAGTGCACCCACTTTTCGCCATTATTCCGTCCCATAATGTGATAGGGGGCGAGCCTATCGCCATATCGGGCACAAATTCCAGACTCCGAGCTGATACTGAATACAAAAACTCAATACCACTTTGCCCGACCCGGGGATCGAACCCGAGACCTCAGCTTTGCAGTCGTACTGTAATACAACTACGCCACCGAGGCAGTCAATTTTACACATAGCTTGAAAAAAAGAAATAATTGATAACCATCAAGGGACGAGCATACAGGAAATATTTCCCATAAGTTTGATAGCTATAGCATATTTTTATGTGATAGTAATTAAATGTGTACAACTCCAGGAGTTGCACAGGGAGCCTGTGGAGGGTACGCCTGGCGGGAGTGGGGGGGTGAAGGGCATGTCTACACAAGAGGCAGAGCGATCCTTCGTCAAGATCGGCTGCCAGCTGGATACATACGGAGTCGACCCTCATCCCGTAAAGGTAACAACATAAGCTGCCTCTAGAAAGTTTACTGAGGTTATTGACACTGCTTATTAATAAAAAAAAATGTAATGTGAAATCACTGGTGGAAGCCTTAATAAAAAAAAATAACATGAAGGAGGAATACTACTGTATCTCCACAAGGTAGGCAGAGATGCAACACAGATCCTCATTAAGGTAATGTATTGCAACATTCAATGTAATTTTTAATATCAGAAAGCTTAAGTGTGTCTGTAAAATTAAATTAAAATTTGTGGATGCATTCATTTATTTTATTTATTTATTGTACATTAAAATAGTGGTACAAGTTCAAAACAGTCCCTGACTCTCAAACTAGCATATTCATTGTACCTTTGGGTGCTATTTCGGGGTACATACACACAGGTGCATATTAGATTTTTTATAAATTATTTATTTGGTGCATTTCTCTTTTTCATTTTATGATTATACAGCATTTCATATTGTCATGCATTTATATGGTATAAGATAACAATAGACACCTTTGTTATGTTACTAGGACCACAGAGGGAATCAACTGTACCTAGGTATTAACCACAGCGGTATCCTAACGTTTCAAGGCAGTAGGAAAACTCATCACTTCAAATGGTCCGAGGTGCACAAAATTAACTTTGAGGGGCGAATGTTTATAGTTCATCTTAATTATCCAGAGGTAAGAAATTATCATTTTAACTTCATAGTCAAATTTCTAAAGACCTTAATATATTTAAAACAAGTGCTCAGTTACAAATTATTTAGTAACACAGGCTGTTGTTATTATGAAAAGTGTTCCAAGGATGTGATGGTGTATATTTGGACGACATTGAAGTTATTGTCATGGGTTGAACTTAAATATACAATATAAATTTACTCGTAATTTGACATGGCGCCGAGGGCAATCCATATATTACGTCACACGTTAACCAGGGAGGGGGTTGAAAGTATTAAAACACAAAACGTTTACTGTAAACGAAAAACTTAAAAAAAATATTCCCTTGTTGTTTAAAGTATTTTGTTTTGAGAACGAATTCTGACTCGCAGCGTGTAGCTCGTTGTACTACAGGGCCGCTCGCCGACCGCGTTTAAGCTAAATTCCGCCCGCCTGGATTGTATGTTGATTTAATTACAAGAAGTATTCCTTAATTTTGCAACTGCTAATTTCATTTATTCAGTTTTGGTTGTAAAATTGCAAAAACGGGGGTGACTGTGACAAACTGTGACAAAGACGGGGGGAGGAGTCAAAAATCATGAAACTTGTGTGACGTAATTTATGGATGGGCTAATAAGTATGTGAATATTAGTTTTTTCATTATCTATCACTGTATACATAAAATTAAAAAAAAATTGAAAATTTTGGTTGGATACAAGAATATAGTAGACAGGATATCTATGTTTGCAGAAAAAACACACGGTGGGCTTCAAATGTCCGAGCGGCGCCGCGTGCCGGCACGTGTGGTGCTGCGCCATAGAACAAATGCTGTTCTTTACGTGAGTCTATTATTAAAAAGAAGGAAATTAAAATTTAATAAGAGCGCAATCATAAATGTTAAAAATATTGTTTTTATATGTGAAAAATATGCATACAAGATATAATAATGACGTGTTAAATAATTCCAATGTATATCAAACTTATGATGAATTTGGATTCTCCTTTTACTAGTTAATATATAATTTTTTATATTAAGATTTCATGCGATTTAAACAAAGAAAATTTTCCATATCATTTCATGTTAGTCTCTGTAACTAGGTTGTCATCGTCATCAGAGGCATGCGTGTACTCAGGAGGGGGTCTGTTCTCGTGGGGCACCAAGTTCAAATACGTGGGGCGTACCGAGCGTGAGATACTGGAGAGGGACGGTCTGTTGGCGCCTAGAGATACACAGGTACTCGCTTTGTAACTTTGAAACAATTAAATGACGAGATCCGTTTCGCACTCAAACCATGACGGTTGGGACGATACACTAATACTTTTGCAATTCTTGTTTCTTTTATTTTTATTTCTTTAACGTGTATTGGTGTATTTTTGTTTTTTTTTTCTTTATGTTGTATGTAATTTGTTTGTGTCATGGTGTGTGAATAAATGTTTTTATATTGTATTGTATAGATGAGCATTTAGCTCGCTAGGAGGTAAGTTCTACAATTGACTATAAACAGTAGCAACAACACTCAGAATTTTTAATTATAGAGCATGAAATATTTTTTGGAACGTTTATATAAAACTGGAAATGGGGTGGTGGTTTTCGTCTATGATTGACATCTCCTACCGCAAAACGAATAATTTGAATCGTTATATAATATATAATTAATTAATTTTCATGACTTTAATGTATTTTAGGAAGAAGGATCGACTACAGGCGGTAAGAGGAAAGCGTCCAGCGTACCGGCAACACCGTCGACACCCATGACAGGTGATTTCGGTAAGTTTACGGTATACAAAGTTATTATATTGTAGGGTTATCTTGTGGAAAATGCCCCAAACACCAAATTTAAAAAATATAACTAAATTTCTTGGTCTGAAGATTACAAGTGGCGTCCCCTTTATTAGTTTTGCAGATTAATGACAATGGATGCAACAACTTCGCACTGTGTAGAAAAATTTTGTTCAGTGCTGTTTCTTATTTGCAAGTGTTTTTTTATGGCATTGACATAATGAGCATGATGGTAACCGATACGACCACCCATAAACAGTAGTAACACCATCCAGCACCTACAGTTACAAAGTACTGTGTGGTATTCCACTGCGCTCGTCATCCTGAGACATAATATTTTAAGCCTCATCATGTCCATTAGTTACACTGGCTATAATGTCCTTCAAACCGAAACACAAAAGTGCATGCACACTGCTGCTTGGCGGAGGTACCCACCCAGACGGACTCTTACATATGCGAGTCCTGCCACCAGTTTGTATTTGAGTGACTAACTGCTAGTGAAATGCTGCATATATATAATTGTACATACGTATATATGTATTTATTATTTTTATGTATACACACAAATACGCGCGCACGCGGCACGCACTCACACACACAAACACACACACACACACACACACACACACACATTTATGTTTAATAATATTAATTGTAAGTTTATAAAAACCATTATCTAGATAGATATAAATTCTTGATAATATAGTTTCTCCCTCTCTTCAAACTTTGCCGTGCCCGACAGGGTCCATGATTGTCACGTATCTATTCAATTGTACCATCTTTATGTATAAAATAATTGTGGAGTGCAATAAACTTTGAATTTGAGTCCGTGTTGTTTGTCAGCATACAGTAGCCTGCCGCGGTCGACACATAGTGCTCCGCTCGAGGAGAGTGTTGTGGAGGGTGGTGGTGGGGGTGGGGGCGTGCTGGGTGCGGGCGAGGTGTGTAACGGTGGCTGTCTCCTCAGCGGGCCCGCCGTTGATATCGCGCTCTCCTGCTGTGACCATCTGCGGCCCTTCACCGAGGAGCCCAAGCCTGCAGGTCACTACACTACATTTGACAGCATTAGTACATACTAGCTTTTGCCCGTGGCTCCGCCCGCGTTAAAAAGTTTTTCCGGGATTAAAGTCCAACTTTTTATTTTCCCGGGATAAAATGTAGCCTATGTGTTAATCCAAAACATGATCTAACTGTGTGCCAAATTTCATCAAAATCTGTTCAGTAGTTTTTGCGTGAAAGAGTAGCAAACATCAATACATCCAGACATCCATACATACTTACAAACTTTCGCGTTTATAATAGTAGGATTAGTAGGTTTCAATGTTGTGATGGTAAACTGTTATACACTATCTGCAGCTCGTTGAGCTTTGCAAGCAAGTACCTCACCTGATTTCAAAAATGTTAATAAAACCTATGAAACCTTTCCCAAGATCGCTTGATGCTAACCTTCCAATAATATCACACACACTCACGCCTGTTTATCCCCGAAAGGGTAGGCAGAGGCACAACTAAGTGTACCCACTTTTCGCCGTTTGTGTTCCGTCCCATGATGTGATAGGGAGCGAGCCTATCGCCATATCGGGCACAAAATCCAGACTCTAGAAAAATAAAAGTGGATAGATATGTCCGTCAGGATTGCAGTCGTACCGTAACATACCTACGCCACCGAGTCAAATAATAACATTCTGATAGTTATGACAAAATTCGAATGAGATATTAAATGTTGATTAAGTTTTTAGACACTTAAGTAGCTCAGTGAATTTACATTGTGGCGTAAGACGCCATAACTAGGACTCACTTCTTTATGGTGTATATAAAAATGATTCAGTATGGCTAGTTTGAAAGATAAGGAATATGGAGTGCCAATAAAGATGAAAGATACATAATTAACCCTCCCTCCGTGCTTGTCACACAGGTCCCCACATTTGTAGAACCCCCTCGTTGGTGTGTCGTTACATGTTTTGTTATTAGGGATTATTGCTTTTTTTATAATGTCAACATCAAATGTGGCGGTAGTAATTTGGCTCAAATGCGACCGACCAGCGACTCTTTTTTGACGAATTCTCGCTGCGAGCAAATATTCACCAACTAAATAAAATAAACTTTATGATATAGCCACATGTTTTTTTACATTTTCGTTTATAGTTAATGTTTTGTGTTCAAGTAATTTACATTTTGCATGTGACGTCACGAGACCTATGATCCTCCGCTCCCTTGTCACATAATGTCGCTCTTCGTTGACCTCCTCTTAACGTGTGACGTAATTTATGGATGGCCCCTAGACATAATATTATTCAAAATGATATTGTTGGTACTGGGTACAAATCCTACTAATACTATAAACGCGAAAGTTTGTAAGTATGTATGGATGTTTGTTACTCTTTCACGCAAAAACTACTGAACGGATTTCGGTGAAATTTGGCACACGGGTAGATCATGTCCTGGATTAACACATAAATTTTGTCTCGGGAAAATAAAAAGCGGGTCTTTTATCTAATCTAGGGCGAAATCTAGTGTATAATATTTGACTACGTGTTATATACAGTGTGCGCACCCGAGTACCTGGGTCGGGACCCGCTGGAGCAGTCGTCCTCGGAGTCGGGCGCGCCGTCACACGTATCGCACGCGTCGCACGTGTCGCACGCCACGCACGTGTCGCACGCGTGCGCCGAGGAGTGCGCAGGGCCGGCGGCGGCGGCGGCGGGGTCACTGACCCCCCGGCCCTTCAGCCTGGTGCGTGCGTTCGTGCCGTGCTTCGTGTTCGTGTGGGCGGCGCTGGCGCTGGTGGCGCTGCTGGTGTTCGAGACGGAGTGGGCGCCGCTCCGACCCCTGCGCCGCAAGCCGGAGCTGGTGGCTCTCCGCCGACACTACTACGCGCCCCTCAAGGAGTACCTCAAGCGGAAGGTGGTGGAGTTGTTTTGATTCCGATCGGCTGTCGTCCGACGCGATCGGTCGATGTCAACTGAGCGTTGTGATTGGTTCGTACGTTGTATATTGATATGCAATTTTTTGACATTTTCATTTGTATTACCGACTTGTACTGAAAAAATGTTTAGCATGATGCGATAGGTAGGACTGATGACGTTAATGTATCTAATAATCTGAACGCTGTCTACAGAGTTGTGTCAAATTTTGAAGCACAATTTTAGTGTTAAGTCTATTTTTGAATCTCGGATATCTTTACCAGGAAAACATTTTTTTTCAATAATGTGTTTTGTTTCTATTGTGTTTGAAACATGACAGTACCTGTTGAAGAACATGACTTTTTGGACTCATATAATGATTTGTTAAGCTGCTGACCTTGATGTGAAGCATAAAAGTGTCTTAATCTTATATGTTTAAATTTTTGGCTAATAATTCTATTAATTTATTTTTAAGATGAGCACAAATTATTTATATTTTTATTTACAAGTTAAATTAAGCTTTATTTTTGGTATTGTTTTCCTGTTAAAGTCGATTAGATATTTGTACATTGTATTCGCATTTGTAATTAAGTCACCGCTATACGCTTTCTTAAAGTACAATTATTTTTAAGCTTAGCACGACATGGGCAGTAAGGATTTGTAAGATTCTACATAAAAAAGAAAATATTAAGGGTGTTGACGGATTATGTTAATTTATTGAGATATTTTTTTTTAAGTATCGAGGTATCTCTAATGAATCTAGATTCTACACAGCCAAGACTATAGACGGTCGAATATTACGTTGTATAAAAATTACAGCGCGAACTTTCTGTGTTTTCAAAATTATAAAAAAAGAAACAGAAATATCAAGTAGCGTTTATAAAAAAAATTATGTATAACGTTTTTAAAACAAAAACTCTAGTCAGGAAATCAACCTAATAAAAAAATACACATAATATTGCAGTATCCTGTCAAATGGTCGGTAATGTGTTATCGGCCGTTTTCAATAAATAGTCTAAATGTTAATCGTTGATCTTATCCCAAGCATAACCCAATCAAAATAAGTTATTTGTAATCGTGTTGAAAAATACTTTGTTCTGATTGGTCTATTTTCGCGATGAATCGAATGGATCGTTTGGTGAAAACCGCCTGGTAAGGAAAAGAATCTGACATGTGATAACATCTGACACGATAAACTAAAAGAAAAGCGTTTCATGACATGTTTTCAATATTGTTTTAATATCGGCCAAAAACTTCGAAGCAAATAATATTGATTTGAATTTTTAAATATATACATGTCGGGACAGGAAGGAAGTATAAAAAGGAATTATAATTTTTATTAATCACATTGAGGGTGTCTGAATATATTACGTCGGGTAAGATAAAATAATAATCGTGCGACAAACCAGTCGGTATGTAGAACTCGTAGTGGGAGTTACAGTTGGGTGTATAAAGGGGTGCCGAATCATTTGAAGAAACAGTCTTAGTCTGTCGTCATTAAGTTCGGTGGTGTTGCAAGTAGTTGGGTGCAGTTCAATACTATGTGGTAACTATGGTGGTGTTCATATCGGTCAGTGCTTAGTAAAGCGGTTACTATGTTATTTCGAGTTGTTACTAGGTGAGTTGATTATAATCACTTAACCAAACGGTTAAGTAATTGTCTCGATATGCAGTGTGTTATAATAACCAAAGTTAATAACTATTCCTGACGTGGTATTGTACTCTGTGAACATTCGATTACGTAATAATTGACCAACGAACAATAAATAGCGAGTTAAAGAGAATTCATTTGTGACTTTTATTATGTGAACCTACGTGTATCGATATCGGCCGCCACTCTGTCTCCGACATACATTATTTATTTTTAATAGTCAACTACCTTAAGGACATCAGAAGAATTATTATTTCTCCGAAAAAATTAAGGCGGTGCCATTTTTTATTTACTAACATATGAATTATAAATTAATCATGTCACAATCTAACTGTTGCTGTATATTTTTTTACTTAATAACTAAGTAAGCTAAATACTTTTCGGACCACCAACACCTCAGTCCGCCCCGTGACCACGAAGTGCTGAAAAGCCTTCGAAACGTCGGCAGAAAATATAAATTAAAAAACCGCGATAAAATCCGCAAAATAGTTTCATTTTAACAACTAAGTTAACTCTGTGATTGACGAATATGATCTTGTTAGAATCTTATCGAATCTGCGATATAAAGAATCTCAAACGGTTGCCTCTATTCACATTCCACTCAATGTTTTCGTCTTCCAAACAAAAGTATTTATTTACAATTTTATTTTTACATTTAAGGCCTTATCCATAATAGTTTATAAACCTATATTAGTTACAGAATGCCTTGTCTTCTTCAAACGTATTTTGAATTCAGTTTGAAGGAAGAAGACTAAACATTCGATAGCAAAAATTGGTTTATAAACTGTTAATAATAAGGTTTAAAGTTTAATTATTAGCTTGTAAGTTTTTAATAACGCACCAAGTATAAATGGTTAAGTTTTTGTGACTTAAATTAACTATTTTTCGGTTAAATTACTTAGCGGGAATCAGTTTGATACATAATAATGTTTATATCGCCAAAAGTCTTGGCATTTGATAGAAAAACATTTTTGGTTAAGGATGATCAAATAATAATATGGCTAGAAAGTATGAACGTCTACAGTCCTCTTGAAATATTGTTTAAACTGAACTCGCGAAGTTTTGTAATGTATAAATATTAAAGTAAGCACAATGTATTATATATGCTTTATATTTTGGTATGTGCCATATTGAATTTTCTTTCCTAGTCATATGATATTGCACAAGTAGTCAATATATTTTCTAAACTGTTCTCACGTATTTTTTATCGCTTGAAATGTTTATTTATTTGTTACGTTGGAAATTGCAATGATAAAATTATATAACAAGTGAATGTTGTTAATGCCTTATTAGAGTGAGCGTGGTAGATTAAGTGGGCTGTTGTGATGCAGTACGTATGCTAGGGCTCACAGCATGTGGTGCAGAGATTTCTGTGTAATGCGAGGAAAAAATATATAAACTGATTTTATTACCATTTCATGACATTAAAAGGTTTTTTTAGTTAACCGTATAAACGCCATGTAGTTATTTAGGTTCTAATTCCGTTTAACACAAAAGAACCGAAGCAACCCGATATGTGACATAATGAACTCTACTTTAACTAAATAACGTATTTATTGGTGTGATTCCGTTCGCGCACCCACTCGTTATTTACGTGAAGACACGATAACGGTGGCGTGCACGTCAAAAAAACATTTAATGCATACAAGTTTGTACATTACTCCACTGAGATACGAGTCTAAAATGCTATAAGTGTAAAACTTCATCGCTACCTCATGTGAAATAGTGTTTAAAAATTTAATACATATAATGCTGTGTGCTCTAGCTGAGGGCCTCTGAAAATGCTTCTTTTCGCCTAGTCACGTGATGTATTCGATTTCTTCTGATGCATTCATATTGTTAGAACTAGTTGTATGAAACTTATGACATTTTTGTAAAACGTCAGGTTCGAATATTTTTTACACAAAGCATATTGTACTTATGTCTGCTCAGTGGTTACAAATTTTAGGTCTAAAATTTAATTTAACTTATATTGCTAATAAATGTAATATTTCTACAAGTTTATATTTTATAAGTATTACTGAAAAAAGAATATGTTTTACATTATAATATCTTTTGAAGATAAGGTCAGTCCAATATTCTGAAACAAAAATTCGTAACCACTGTCAGTATAAATTGACTTACTAAAATGTAGTTTGTAGCTATGTTCTAAGTAAAATAAGCTGCTTTTGAATTACATTATCTTAAAAGGTTAAGAAATAATTTTCTCATAGAGTTGTCAATTAAGAATCATTAAAAATGTAACTCAATATTGGACAGTTTAGGCTAAATGTAAATGTTGATTTTCTCTTAGGACCAGTTTACATTGTGCTATACGACGCTTTGGGGTTTACATCATGCAGTTTGGGAAAGGGTTGTTATAACGCATTCTAAATTCAAATTTAAATTAAGTACAAAGTGGATCCCTGCCATTTCGCCGAAAATTGTTTGACAGATTATCACTTGCCAACTAACGTTTCGCATAATTTTATTTCAGTAACAGTTGCCAACTGTATGTTTGGTCTGACTTCCATAATGGCGCTTTTCAAAAGCCCAACTTTCAAGTAGCAAATGTTTCAGTTAGAGTGGGGGATTTCTGTTTTCGACGTCCGTCTCGGGTGAAGGGAGTTTTACGCTTGAACATTTGTTTCTGGCTTTTAATTATTCGTCTAAAAGTTGGCCTAGTGAAGAATTTGACAAATGATAAGTGCCCTGAACATGTTGTGTGATGTGTCATTATTATAACCAGCTTAACAATAATTCTACTAAATGAAACGGTGTCATACAAAAATTTGACAATCGTTAGTTGTCAAAGTGAAAAGTAGGCGAACCGTTGGTTGGCAAGTGATAATCGGCCAAACAATTTTCGGCGAGAAGGCAGGATCCCGTACAAAGTATAGTATCATAGCCTGATGTGAGAGACAGTTTATAGTTGGAGTATATAGTTTTCAGAGGTAACTTCAAGTAGTTTTATTTTGCCCTGGCTTTTAAATGAAGTAAAAATCAGTCGCCTAAAAATATACTGAGCAATCAATTCTTATTGGACTATATTTTAAATCTGGATTCGAACAATGCGATGGCGTTCTTATGACGATTGATCATGTCGTAAGACAGTGTAAACGATCCTTTAGCCTTGTTACTGTACTCTGTACTATAGCTGGAGTGTAGGACTTTTTCTTTGTGGACCAACATGCTACTGTTAAGTTTGTACTTACCTAACATAACTTATTTTTATAACGTTATTGCTTTAAATTCTTAACTCGCTTAGATGTAAGGATGTCTTGTGACGAGCCTGTACATTGACAAACAATATACAAGTTTCGTTTCTACACAATATATAGTTGCCAAAATGGGAGTTTTCTTTATGACCTGTTTTGTGTTGGCCGATGACCGGTGAGCGGGCCTCGTATACTGAGCGTGAACATTAGCGTAAGTTAGCTTTTAGTTATTTTTTTGAAAGATCATAGAGGTTTTAATAAAACACCCTGCCGAAATATAATTTCATCTTTTATTATTAAAAATACTTCCAAAATAAGCAACAAACAAATAACAATGTAAAAAGAACATTTTGTGGTGCTACAATAGACCTGCTATTTCAAATTCAACACTGTAATGATCGCGAACGAAAGGGATTCACTGTAAAACTCATATTTACGGTACACATTCATAATATATGGCACTTAAATTACATACAATATAGTATAAAATATGTCATAGTATTACAAAATGTAAATTTAGGATGATTTGGAATCTTAGTATCGCGGCGCACCCGGCGGCCCGTCGGCACCATATCAAACATTCTTATCTAACTAGATATTTATAAATTCAATAAAACTTTATAACGTAAAATTATGAGCAAAACAAAATAAATCGATTACAGTGTTTAAAAAACAAAGCAGCGAACTTGACACGATACGATCACAAAAATACTCTTACAAATTCAGATTCACCCTTAATCATAATCATAATGTAAAATACATGTATCCATTTGAGCCATGCGACGGAGTCCCCGCCTCGCGAGCGGAACTCAGGACACGGAAACTGGAGCCGCACTAACCGTACATAACTAAACGAGTTCCACATCGGGCCCAGTGCGGCCGACAGAGCGGCCATGACGCGGCGGGCGGCGGCCTCAGTCCACGATGGAGATCTGCGCGTAGCCCACCAGGCCCTGCTCGTTGGCTGGGGCGGCGGGGTCGGCAGAGTCCAGGCGGAACGTCAGCGACCGCGGCGGCGGCGACTCCGTCGGGAACAGCTGCGCGTCCACCAGCTGCTGCAGCTGTTGCGCAATAACACCCGCGTCACGCGCGTCAACCAGCCCCGCGCCCACCAGCTCCGTGGCGATGCCGTCCGCCGAGTCCTTGCCCGCCGCGAACTCGAACCGGATATCGTTGAGCTCGTCGCGTGCGTTGCGCATGCGCAGCACGAGGTCGATCTGCGGCGCCTCGCCCGCCTCGCCGCCGCCCAGCGAACCGATCGTGAAGCCGGCCCGCGGCTCCTCGCCCTCCGAGTCGGAGGAGTCTGCGCGCTCGAGAGTGTTCATGGGTCGGTCGCGCGCCGCCTCGTCGTCGTCCTCGTCCTCCTCCTCGCTCTCCCACACCCACTCGCCGGTCTCCATGCGGTGCAGCCGCCCGGACGCGCCCGGTTGCCGCTTGCTCGCCTTGTACACTCGCGTCTCCATGCTCGGGCCGATCGACACGAGCGTCTGGACGAGATACTTGCGATCTTTCGCCTTCTTGAAGAACGAGTGCTTCAGCAGCTCGGGTGCAGAGGGTCGTTTTGAGGGATCCTTCTGCAAACATTCCGATATCATTTTTCTGAATGTTTTCCCGTACGCCTTATACTGGTCTTTCTCTTCCGCGCCCGTATCTAGTGTTGGCGGGTCGTTCTGCAGTGTGAGCATTAGCACCTTCATTGGCGGGTACTTGTGGTAGGGTGCCGTGCCGGTGGCCATTTCGATGGCGGTGATGCCAAAGGACCAAATGTCGGCTTTGAAGTCATAGCCGTGGTTCTGTTCCATGACCTCGGGCGCCATCCAGCACGGCGTGCCGACGAACGTGTGGCGCACCTTCTGTCGCGAGAGGTCGCGTCCGGTCGCAAGCCAAGCAGACACGCCGAAGTCGGCGATTTGGACAGTGCCGTCGTCGCCGAGCAGTATATTGCCGGCTTTGATATCCCTATGTATCTGACCATTCTGGTGGAAGTATTCGAGACCTTTCAACACCTCTTTGAGGACGGTCGCGATGGTCGCCTCGTCGAACACGCCGTGTTTACAATTTGAAACCCTCATTTTGTGCTTGATGATGTCCAGTAAGCTGCCGCCTTCGAGGAGTCTCAGCACGAGCCACAGCTCTTCTTTGACAACGAAGCTAGTGTAATATGTGACGACGTTCTCGTGATTGCAGCTGGACATGGCCTGTATCTCTTTGAGCAGTTCGTCCATGGAGGTGTTCCATTTCTCAAGGTTGATTCGTTTGATGGCGCACTTCTCCCCGCGTGGGCGGCAGAAGGCGGCGTGCACGACGGCAGTGGCGCCGACGCCGATCACCTCCAGCAGCTCGTAATCGTCTTGGCTGTTCGGCCATGTGTGTCCCGACCCCGCCATAATATATTTTTTTAAATTACTTTGTAATAAAATGTCTGATCTAATTTATTTCTAGTAAGGCTAACTGTAAGGCATGTACTGTGGTCTTTTACTGTTTTAAACTGAGTTAAGTATCATGATAGTGTCGCCCATGTCGATAGGGTGTTTAGTTTTGTAATTTTTAATAATAATAATAATCGCCGGCTGATTCTTAGCCTTTGTTTTTTCCACCCGATGTATCGTTCGGCAGTTTTCTCTTAATTCTAATATTGTTTTGTCTGCATGAGGTAATTTATTATTGTCTTTAAAATCTATAGTTTCAGGGTATAGATCATCGCCTGGAAGGAAAAATTGACAATATCATAATTAAATAATAAATTCTATCTATGCTGAGTTTAAGAGGTTTAAGTCTATGAGGAAAGTTTTAATTTTTTGTTTGTAATGGATAAACTCAAAAAATAATGGACCGATTTTAAACATTCTTTAACCAATATAAAGCTACATGATCAGCAAGTGATATATGCTATTTTTTATCCTGGGAAAATGTAAAGCGGGACTTTTATCTCGGAAAAAGTTAACATGCGTAATGAGATTTTTTTACCTGGTAATAAATGTACCAAGCCATCCTTGGCGGGAATAATGACAGGATATATGCACGGGTCGCCGTGGCTACTGTTCTCCTTGGCCAACTTGATCAGTTCCTCCAAGTCGGTCACATGTGAGAGCCGTGTCAGTTCGTAGATCTGCGGTGGGTACACTACCACATTCGTTTTATTCAATACTTCTGTTGGACTCGACCACTGAAACAAGAGAGTTGTACTCGATTAGGGTCATTACCGTTTTGTACATAAACGTGTTTCGTGCGCCGTTTGCCGGTGTATGGCTCGTATTAAGACCCGCGATAACATCACTGCCCGAGTTCCATGACTTTTGAATTAACTATAAAACATTAGAGTTAATTTGTAAAATTATATGCGCTAGTGTTTATCACACAATTGAATTTATGGGATGGTCAAGTAACTTCAGGATAAAACACAAGTCAAATTCATTGTTTTTTCTGGTTAAAAACCCAATTATTTCCGTCTTGATTTAGGTACTCAAGATTAAAAATCTTATATTCGTCATTGACATTCTCATGAACCGTGAATTTAAAATTTTCATACAAAAACACGTAGACAATTTCCGCTATTACATATTTAATACTGTAGTTATGACTAGTTACTATGTTTATTTAGCATTAGACGTTCATAATTAGGTATGTACATTTAAGTTTTTTTGAAGATATAAAATATTTTAATTACTGCCCACCCAGCGGCCTTCTCTAGCAACACTTGTGTCAAGGTCTATGTGCACATGACGTTTTAACGAACTGAAGACGCGCCCTCTTTATGACATTTCAGCGTGCACATTCTAATTTAATAGTAGGGGAGGCGACGATGCTAAAATATGTGTATTTATGTGAGCGTAACAAGAAAACAAAATTGTTATGTGATGTATACCCCTCCAACGGTAGTGGGAACATATACAAAAATGAAAAAAAAAGAAAAAAAAAAAACTGTGACATGGAAATACTCGAGCGCGTCAGATATTGATAGTGTATAGGTATATGCCCCATGTCTCTGATACCGTAGATATGTTTATCTGTCGATTTGTATGGTGGGGATGGCCACACGGAAGGGTAGAAAATTGAGAAAACAAAAAATTACTCGAAAGTATTCTTCGGGTAAAATATTTTTGGGGGATATTAAGTGAACCCGAAAGAACCCCCCATTCAAAAGACTGAAGATTCAGACGTGACGCAAGCACGTCGTGGCCTTCTGAAAACGAAGAAATATAACGCCACATTTAAGTACCTAATCGAGCGCGTCTGATAATTAAACAGATGGTTCAGCTTGATGTCCCAGGTCATGCTGATCTATAACCTGATGATTATTCGGAAGGATTTTGTTATTATGACGGTTTGAAAAAAAAAATTCGCGTGGAATCTTGCAAGTCAATTTTAAAGTAAATTCAAATTCAAATCATTTATTCAGTAATTAGGCCCCTAAAGGCACTTTTACACGTCATTTTTCACAAAGTTTTACTTTAAGATTCTACCAGTGCTTCGGAAAAGCCCACTGACCTGAGAAGAAGCACCAAGAAACTCAGCGTAGGTCTTTTGTCATTTTTTTTTTTTAAATATATATTTTACAATTTACAAATTACAATATTACTTCAATTTTAAAGATGGATATTAAGTGCGAAAATTAACGGAAAGTACCTAAGTGAAACAACCACCTACATGTTTAATTTTAAGTAAAAAAATAAAGTCAACCATCAAACGGAGCAGACCAGTCCACACAAGCAGCACCCGTTCACGAGTATGACGCATGTGCCAGCCATCGGCCTCCTCAACCATGTTACAGGGAAGTGACCGACCCGGCACACGACGCCGCCGCAAGCACAGACATTAAAGCGAGCGTGACTACTCAGATTGTGGCTAACCAACAGAAAAGAGATGCAACAAAGCGGTATATCAAATGAGTAACGTAGTATATTAACAAATATACTCTTAGGACTACCCGGGAGAGTCGCACATATCCATCTGTCACAAATCACTTAAGCTAAATACAATCGATCTTATCCTTGCGTAGCGAGCAACTATTCCCATGGGTTTTTGTCATTAAAATAGTCGTCGACAGTATAGTAACCCTTTTTTAATAATTTGTTTTTAATAAATTGCTTAAATTTGTTCAAGGGTAAATTTAAGACAGTTGGTGGTATTTTATTATAAAGTTGTATACTCAGTCCCACAAACGAACAACGTACCCTGTGCAATCGGTGAACTGGTACTGTTAATTTATCTTTATTTCTAGTATTAACATTATGATGATCACTATTTTTACTAAAACATGCAATGTTTTGTCTTACATACATAATATTTGCTAAAATGTATTGTGATGCAACTGTCAAAATGCCTATTTCTGTAAAGCGTTCCCTAAGAGAAACTCGTGCCCCTAAGTTATAAATAGCTCGTATAGCTCTTTTTTGTAATATAAAAATTGTTTCAATGTCAGCGGCTCTGCCCCAAAGTAAAATTCCATAGGACATAACACTGTGAAAATAACTAAAATAGACAAGCCTAGCAGTGTTGACATTGGTCAACTGTCTCACTTTGCGTATCGCAAACGCCGCTGAGCTGAGTTTCCCCACCAGGCAAGTAATTTGAGCGTTCCATTGAAGTTTAGGGTCCAATGTTATTCCCAAGAAAACTGCTGAATCGACTGGTTTCAAAGATTCATTATTTAAAAATAAGTCTAACGTTTGCTTTTGGACGTTAGGCAACGTAAAACGAATGCATTTGGTTTTCTTTGCGTTCAATAACAGATTATTGGTAGTAAACCAATCTAAGATTTGCGACAGTGCACTATTTACGTCGTCAAAGTTTGTTTTGTTACGGTCAATCTTAAATACAAGAGAGGTATCATCGGCAAATAGCACAATATCACACATACCTCCAACGAAGAAAGGCAAGTCGTTAATGTAAATCAAAAATAACAAAGGACCTAGAATCGAGCCTTGTGGAACCCCCATATGCACTGGGGAACCAGAAGACTTGACTCCATTAACATCGACGCACTGTGATCTATCACTAAGGTAAGATGCTATTAAATCCAGAGCGGTATCTCTAATGCCATAATGGCGTAGTTTACACAAGAGTGTGGCATGTTCAACGCAATCGAAAGCTTTAGATAAGTCACAAAAAATACCAATTGCGTTTTGCGAATTTTCCCAGGCATCAAAAATGTGTTGTAGAAGAGCAACACCGGCATCAGTAGTTGACCGACCTTTACTAAATCCAAATTGTTGACTGTGCAATAATTTGTTTGTTTTAAAATGTTGTAATATTTGATTTAGTATAATTTTTTCAAATATTTTACTCAGTGCCGGTAATATAGAAATAGGCCTAAAATTACTAGGGTCACTTTTATTACCACTTTTAAACAAGGGTATTATTTTGCTATATTTCATGAGGTCTGGGAAACTGCCCTCATCAACACATTTATTAAATATTAGTGCTAGATTTGGGGCGATAATATAAATAATATTACTAACTAAACTGACTGAAATTCCCCATAAGTCAGAGGTTTTTTTTTGGTTAATTGACTTAAAAGCATTTACTACGTGGCCAGGATTTATATGCCTAAAGCAAAAGGTTACCGAGCACTCATTTATATTATTTTTTAAAAGTAATTCAGCTTTAGATGGGCATGAATTCAAAGAACTTGTAGTGGTTATAGGTATACTACAATACAATAGTAGTTATCCTCAACCGATTATATTGAAATTTTGCATACAAAAAGCTTGTCGCGAGATTTTTTTTTAAGTTTGGAAATACATAGCAATCAAAATAATATATTATGCTAAATACCTATGCATTCAATGATTCATACTTTATTTCAGCTGCAAGGACTAAACTTTACGTTTTTTCGCAAGTTTCTGACCCTCCCACTCCCTTACGTCAAGCTCAAATCATCAGATTAGTGAAAAGGACACTTTTCACATGTAATTAAAACCCATCTTACTACAATCTGAGGCGCTCGAGTATTTCTGATAATCGTTTTTTTTTACTATTTTGGTCTGCTGCCCTAGACACGCCATCATGTATAGAAGGCTAATATACTTGGTGGAGGTATTCAACAGGGTCTAAGGTTTCCCCCTTATGTTAATCTGCCGCGCTCGAGTAAATTCCAAAGTTCTATTAGGCTCCCCTACCATAAAAAATACATTATATTGTTCCTCACTACACAAGAAAATTAACAATAAATACATTATACATGTATTATTAACTAGTAGTGCTCGCGGCTCCGTCCGCGTGTAAAAGTTTTTCCGGGACAAAAATACTTTCCCGTGTATAAAAAGTAGCCTATAGCACTCAGGAGTTATGTAGCTTCCTATTAGTGAAGGAATTTTCAAAATCGGTTCAGTAGTTCCTGAGATTAGCGCTTTCAAACAAACAAACGAAACTCTTCAGCTTTATAATATTAGTATAGATTTTGTTGTCTTTGAAGCTAGTTTAAACGTTATGTATATAGTCAAGTACTTATTGCAAGACCTCATTACGCCTTTAGTAACGCTATCTAGATTTCAATTTCGCAATTACCTCGACATTGACGACCTCCGAACTGGCCTTGATATGGTCAGGCTTACTCTTTAGTGCGGTGACAAAGAACGCAGTGTCGAAACGCTTCGGAAAGATCTTTGGGGTCAGCCAGTTACTCCAGTAATGAAGCGACCATATGTCCGGGTAGCAGTTGTACTCCTTGCACAAATTCCAGAACTCGTCCGGGTCTTTTGCTAGCTGGAACAAAATTTGCTCAGTTTTGGCTTAGCAATAATAGCAGTTTAAATTGACCTTATTAGTATTCACCTTCCAAGCCTTTATAGCCCCTACATACCAGCGCGGTTCGTGAATAACCTCAAGTTAATTGCGCTTACTTTTAAATTGGTTCATGAGTTACAAGTACGGTAGACTACTTTTTTTCAATTCAATCAAAAATGTATGTCATCGAAAATCTAAAGGAAATAGAATTTTTAAAATACAAGCAATTATAAGTGAGCTTAGAAGTTTGGTGGAAGGGACATTTGTCAGATAACGGAAACAGCAGAATATGACGTCACTGAGCGTTGCGAGTCGTAACGCTGCGTGCGTACGAAAGAGATGACGCTATATCCCCAATACGCCTCCACTTTTGCTCACATCAATATTTCAAATATGAATAACGGCTTCAGTTGTGAAACAATTTTGATTCCGATTTTATAGAAGAATTTATTTTTCGTAATATTTTCTGCTAAATTTTAAATAATGCACAAATTCAAACTTAGGAAACTACCCTATTGAGGACAAAATCATATTATCCGAGTAGCGACCATGTTATTTTTTTATTTTCCTCTATTAGTTTCAATTTTACCTAATCTTATCAAGAAGCGTAACGATTGGCGCCATTGCTTCAAACAGTAATGACTAGCTATTGTGTGCCACTACTTTACCGCAGAATCTAGATATCGCCCCTAATATACGATAACACGCGTAGGATTAGGTTTTCATACAATAATTTTACTTTAATCTAGCTTTAAATGGTTGGATACGTTTCTTTATATACTTGAAAGAGATGTTTGCAAACTTTTGTATACATCTTCAATAAAAGCTATTCTACTGCGACATCTAAAGTTCAAGTATCAATAGGGCAAGTCCATTAGACCGTCGCAATGCGGGTTCATAAATGTGACTACTTAGGTACAACAATTGAAAAACCATCAATAGATTTTTTTGTAAGCCGATGACACTTGGAGCAATCGATTTCACGCGCTGTCAGTGCCCAGTGGCCATACCAGCCATACATTAAGATTTTTAGGCGGTTTTCTTTTCCAGGGGTTGCGTTCGTTACACTTGAGCTGTGATGTAACTGCGTTGTGCGAAGGATAGTGTTTCAGTAGCATATCGTCGTCCGGCATTCAGTACCGCGAATGTAAAATTGGGGCACTTTACAGGAGAGACAAAAAACTGATTTTATTATAATGTACACTTTACCTTCTGCTAAACTATTGTTATTTAGCATTCTAAACTATTGTTATTTAGCATTCTAAAACAATAGTTTAGCAGAAGGTAAAGTGTACATTATAATAAAATCAGTTTTTTGTCTCTCCTGTAAAGTGACCCAATTTTACATTCGCGGTACTGAATGCCGGACGACGATATTTCGACAACGTACATTAGTAGGTAAGGTCTCTACATTTCCGCAGAGAAATCTTGCAATTACATAAAAAAAAAATATAGGAAGAATTTATTTAAGCATCATAGATACTTACAAAAGTAACGTTTTAACGAATTTCTACTAATAAATTGGGTATTTTGGTGCTAATATTCTAAGTCGCAATCATTTTTACCTTAGTCATCGATTTACATAATTGCTAATTAGTCATTACAATAGGGTACTTTCCTATGTTCTATTTTGGACATTATTTTATATGTTACAGAAAATAATACGAAAATATATTTGGTAAATCAGCAACAAAATTCGTTAAAAAATGAAGCAGTTATTCACATTTGAAATATTGTCGTGGGTAAAAGTGGGGGCGTGGTGGGGATATCATGCTATCTCTTTCGCACGCACGCAGCGTTATAGCCGGTGACGTCATAATCTGAGATTACTGTTATTTGACAATTACCCCTTCTACCAAATTTTAAAGTTTTATAACTTACTCATTATTGCGTCAATTTCGAAAATTCTTTTTCCGTTAGATTTTGGATGGCATACATTTTTGATAAGTGTTTAAAAAAGTAGTCAGCTAGCCTATTTTCTTATTTAATGTTTTATTGCATTGAATGACGTGACGAACATGCCGTTCGCCTGATGGTAAGCGATACGACCACCCATAAAGAATACTTAACAACACCATCCAGCACCTTCAGTTACAAAGTACTGTTTGTTAGGCATTCAACTGCGCTCGTCATTCTGAGACAAGATGAGTAATGTTGGTGACAATAGCCTGAAATTTCTTGATTTGAATTAAGACAAATCCTCTTTCAAGTATAGCGCTTGGGGGTATGCTCAGAATGCGATATATTTTATACTAGCTTTTGCCCACGGCTTCGCCCGCGTTAATAAGTTTTTCCGGGCTAAAAGTACATACATAAAAACCTTCCCGTTGAATCACTCTATCCAACACATTTATTTAAATAAAGATTAATATTATGACGTTGATACAACTCTTAACAAATAATGCATTAATTTCGACCAAATTTGATTACCATAAAAACGGCTCTAGAGAGTTTATTTTAAAAGATAGACACATACTGTCGCGGACTTTTTTTTAGATCATTTCAAGAGGAATAATTCTTTCATACATATATTTTTGGTATCTTGAACCGTTTTCGCAGCGCACGCAATGGAAGCCCTCAAGGATGAATAATTTTCCCCGCATTTTTCACATTTTCCATTATTTCTTCGCTCCTAATAGTTGCATCGTGATGTTATATAGCCTATAGCCTTCCTCGATAAATGTTCTATTCAACACAAAAAGAATTTTTCAATTCGCACCAGTAGTTCCTGAGATTAGCGCGTTCAAACAAACAAACAAACAAACAAACAAACAAACAAACTCTTCAGCTTTATAATATTAGTATAGATAGTTTCGGAGCCTATTCAATGCAAACAAAATGATTTTAGTAAAAGCGTACCATCGGTTTTCTAGATAGCACCGACAAGGGTTACGAAGTTATGAGACACGTTTTAGTATTCAAAACGTGAGATTTCATAAAATTAAATATTGTTACGTATGAATTTGTTCGAAAATCGGAGGACTTTAAAATTATGTATATGTTTTATTGCACAGGCCTGGGTTTTGGGAGTACTATCCAAATATATACAGTATCTTGGTTCGAATTTTAAGCCCGTTTTTGGACATGTCCTTAACCTGAACATTGTGAAACATGCCAAGAAAAGTTTTGAAACAAAACTTGTATAGCAGATAAAGAATATTACTTGTTTAGACCATGCAAGTAGCATATATTGCTTCAATGTAAGTGTATGCAACAAGCAAGAAATTTTCATAGTGTAAATGGGCCTTAAAATCTAACGAAAATAGACTTACGTAATAAATAAATGGCCCCTCAGCACTTAAACAAAGATCGTGCCGCGTCTATAAGCTGTATAAATATGTTAAAAAATAAAATGAAGTCACATTATTTTGTTTACTGTTAGTTCTATAAATTATTATCAGTCGAACATTATCCATCTGCGTTTGTTTACTTTTATATTTCGCGTAGTTGCTAATTCACAAAAGGAGATCGCATTATTAATGTTAATAAAATAAATAAAAATATCAATTGTATTCATATATGTCACGCTCAACATGTAATATCGACTGGCCTCGAAATGTATTCGGCCAAGTTCACTTTGAATTACATTTTAGAAACCTAATGCCGAAAAACAATCTTTATCATAAATTCGACGAATGTATTTTCAATATTGATTATAATTTAATTATTCGAATAGATAAAAGGCAATCCTAGTGGCTAATATGTAAATATTGAAATAAAAAGCATATTTTCAAATTGCCAAATGACGATGATATTGATATAGACTTGGTTTCATTAATATTAAATGTATAATATTTATCAAGTGATAGTAAATACGTCAATTCATAGCTTAATAAAGAGATCAACATACAGGGCCAACTGCATTTTCTTTCTACCACTGAATGAAGTGTTTTGCAAGTCACTTGTATGAAGACAGTCACCATGATTATATAATGTAGCAATACCACTCAAAACTTTGAACTATAGTACTGCACTGTGGTTATCACCCTGAGACATTAGATGATATCTCTCATAATGTCCAGTAATTACAGTGGCAGTACAATGACCTTCAAACAAGGACGCAATCGTGTTTTCGAATACTATTTGGTGGCAAAAATAAATACATGTGTAGAGGTAACACTTACTGAGATTCTGATATATTTCAAACCTAATATTTAATGATATGATTGAATTAAATTAATAGGGTCTCATAACAAACAAGATATTATTATTATGATATAGAGATGGCACAATGGAATGAATATGAGAGAGATATTTGTGGATCACAATTTATCTTGGTACAGATTTGAAACTGTGTGTCGACAACACTCAGTTCATAACCAACTAATGCAGCAGAACCAAAAGATTATAATTCTCTACATTCTTATTGAAAAAATCCAATAAAATTCTACTGTTAAAAGTAGCTCGAGATAAGACCAATTTTAAAACAACAATCACTTTAATTGGGATACTAATTAATGAGAAGACCTTTAAGATCCATCATTTAGCCACGAGTTCATTTAATTCATGCTAAATGCGGCCACAATACCAATTACTTAATTAAGAGATTTTAAGGCCTTGCATATGGATGGGTTAAAAAAACATAACAGTCAAATACCTATGTGGAGTTTCTTGGTGCTACTTCTCAGGTGAGTGGGCTTTCTGAAGAACTGGTAGGATCTTTTACTTTATAAAAAACATTGTTAAAAATGATGTGTAAAAGTGCCTTTAGGGGCATTACTTAATAAATGATTTGAATTAGTTTTACTTAAGAGGCCATATACGAAATTTCGACTATTTCAGTCAACTTTTCATCGTGATTTTTTTAAAAAATAACCTGATCTGGTTAATTTATAATACATCATCGGAAAGACTAATTCAACACTAATGGACTGAATGAGCTAGATTTTTCATATCTTTCTTTAATCTCGATCTATCCACCTAGTTCTGTCTCAGATTTTTTTTTGTACGGAGACTCAAACTTGCAGTTGTTTTCAATCAAAATCGTGCTTGCAACTAACTAACGAAAACTACTGTTTATTAGTATAAAAAATCGCCTAAAGGATAAATGCGACAATTTGTTTATTATCAACATAAAAGGAGGCGCACTTATTTTCCCGCGCTAGCCCGCGAAAATAAATCACTATGAAAAGTTGACTGAAATAGTCGAAATTTCGTATACGGCTTCCTTAGCACAAACTTTAATATACATAGAAACTGATATTTTTCGATATCAAAGCAACAAATATTATTACATGTTACTTAAGGCTTCACCTGCCTGAAAGACTTTCTTGAATTACATCTCCCACTGCATATATTTGCAGGATAAAATTTTCTCATATATGCTAATGGTACAGCCAGCCAAAGCAATATTGGAAAGATTTCACTTAGGCTCATCTTTGATATCCTTCAATCCATTAGGAACAAAAACATATATCAAGACCTGAAAATCCCATCAGACACACAAGGGATAACAGAGTACAGCATGATATACCAAAAGAAACTTGACAAACATCAAAAAGAACTCGCTCCAAGACTTAGCGGTGATGGTGGCCTCCGTCATAGGTGATTAAAGACACATAGCATTCCAATTCGTAAAGCTAGATTTACCAGAAATAATTGACACTTAATTTTAAAATGATAAAATAAAAACAATTAAATATATTCATCCAGAATGGTCACTGTGGGTACAAATTTTGCCTAAATCTATGGAGCTCTTTCAGCAGACTTACTTTCACATCTTCAATATTAGTAAGATGGTGTAAATTTTCTTGTTTGTTGTGCAAGTTGTATGTATGTATGTGTGTTTATTGGGGACGTATGCAGCCGCACAGATGGGTGATCAGTTCGCCATGTTGTGCAAGTTGATTGTATACTGTGAGGAAACTTTTTTGACTATAACAAAACGAATGGAAACCTGGTTAGTAGTCAGTCTTAGTAATGGATGACCAATGAATTCTAACTTTCCTCCTTTCAATAAACATTCTCACCTTATTTTGCCACAGCTTAGCATCTATATCTGATATGATATTAGCCCAAATGCCGTCTCTCTGATTCTTTAGCTTTCTACTGCAGATCAGCAGTCCCAACTCCTCAAATGTCTCTCTTATGGCAGTTATTCTTAAAGATATGTGCCTAAAATTTTTATTATGTAGAATGAAGAGCTGATACAGTTTTGTTTTAAAACAAAGGTATTCTAAATTTGAATTCTTGTCCAATTAGAACAGTTCTAGAATCTAAATCAATATATTTTTTAAATTAATTTATATAATCATTGATAGATAACATTATGTTAATTTTGACATTCCGGTAGCAACTTTATTAGATGTTTAGCAATATCTATATGTGATAAAACTATCAATGTTGACAAATAGTGTTTATCACATTGCATTTGTGAACGTAGTCCAATAGCAGTAGCCGAAAATATTGTAATATGCTAATGTTACCTCTGGATGGGGTTACTTTGGAATATTGCCGGGCCGGTGGAACCCCGACGGTGCAGCGACTCAAAGTCCTGGTGCGTGAAACCGAAGCTGGCTAAGAGGCGCGGCCAGCGTTCGCCGTCGTCGGCGCGTTCGCAGACCCCGCCAGGGAACACGACGCTGTTGGGGAACGACGCTCCGCCGGTGCGCGTCTGCAACAATATATCGTAATTAACGCCGCCAACATCACCCGAGCGTTTGCCCGCCGTCGCTACCGCTGCCGCCGCGCCACTACGCTGCGTGAGCACTATCAACGTAGCCGAGTCACGCAAACTTTTACCAATATTCTTCATTATGCGCACGCTAGTGAGATTCGAGAGAACTACACAAAACACACGGACTTTAGCGTAAGACAAAGATCAAGTATCAACAACTTACACGTTAGGTTCACAAGATACTATACATCTGATTATCAGGCGTATATGTCTTATCGTGTCTATTATAAATGTTTTCACGTCGGCACAAAATGGAATTTTTCATATAAAAATAGCACAAATTGATGTTCACCAGCGATTGCGTAGTCTGTGGTTTTTAGTGATGCGATTCGAATCGTGTTTCTACTCGCGCTACTCGAGTGAATTTGTCAAACTCGTACTCGAGTCTCAAAGATATTGACTCGAGTCCATCTGCACTCAAGTTGCCGAGTCAACTCGGCGCACCGAGCAGTCTCGGTGACCGCTAGAAATAACTAAAAGTCGCTATTTCACTAATCGCTGCCTACGTTGCAAACGTTATTTCTACTAATTTAACATTTTTATAGCTTAGGTTTACATCACTAATTACATGATTGAGCATGCAGAAATTCAATTTAACAATACGACATCGGTTTAGGTATTTAACTGAATGTAAAGAAATAGTAAAAAAGGTATTATACCAGTCCATTTCACTTTACAAAATAAATTCCAATCGAAATAAACGTCTTCATAACCTGCACAACACTTAATACTGTTATTTCCATTTATTAAAGTTGTTTGGTTATTATAGAGATAGCTATTAATTAATATAGGCGCACAAATACGAACACAACTAATTATAATGAAAAATTACAATAAAATTATAAAGGGTCTCGATCTGTCAACTGTAAAAGAGCTAAAACGTTTATTTTCACGTTTAATTCAGTATAGTTAATTGTGTTCGCGTTTGTGCGCCTTTATTAATTAATAGCTATAACTCTATGATAACCAAACAACTTTAATGAACAAAAATAACAGTATTAATTGTTGTGTTGGTTATGAAGACGTTTATTTCTATTGCAATTTATTTTGTAAAGAGAAATGTACTGGTAAAATACCTTTTCAGTTAAATACATAAACCGATGGAGTATAGTGAAAAATAACTATATATATACACATATACATATACATATACACTCACGCCTGTTATCCCCGAAGGGGTAGGCAGAGGCGCAACTAGTGCACCCACTTTTCGCCGTTATTCCGTCCCATGATGTGATAGGGGGCAAGCCTATCGCCATATCGGGCACAAATTCCAGACTCCGGGCTGATGCTGAATAGAAAACTCAATATCACTTTGCCCGACCCGGGGATCGAACCCGAGACCTCAGCCTTGCAGTCGTACTGTAATACAACTACGCCACCGAGGCAGCCAAAAATAACTAATATATTGAATATTATGTCATCTTCCAGCATATTAGTCCTACTATCCTACTAATATTATAAAGGTGAAAGTTTGTAAGAATGTCTGGATGTTTGGATGTTTAGATGTTTGGATGTTTGGATGTATGGATGTTTGTTCCTCTTTCACGCAAAAACTACTGAACGGATTTCGATGAAATTTGGCACACGGGTAGATCATATCTTGGATTAACACATAGGCTACTTTTTATCCCGGGAAAATATAAAGCGGGACTTTTATCCCGGAAAAACTTTTTAAAGCGGGCGGAGCCGCGGGCAAAAGCTAGTAATTACATAAAGATATTTAAAAATATTTAAACAAATCTTACTTGAGTTACATGGTGTCAAATTGGGTGACTCGACAACTTGAGTGAAGTCCTCAAATAACTCGAGTGACTCAAGTCATAAAATCCTATTCTAGTCGCATCACTAATAGTTTCTGAAGACCAGTGTTGCCAAGCCAAGAAATGAAATTTCAACGTTAAAGTACTTCTTTACTGTTTTGATGAAAATAATTGCCTTTAAATAAAGTTTATCTTGAAATAAATAATCAGATACTATTTAAAAGTAATTCAAAAAATTATTTTATAGTAATTAACTTCTTTTTATATCTACACAATAAAGGTTTTTGTAAGACTTGGCATCGGCTCAGCAACACTATTTATGGCGGCAGGCCTGTCATTGACACTTGACATGTTTTTAATCTGTAGTTTGTACCACCTTTTTAACACGCTTTTGCCTTTAAGGGTGCGTTCCACTAAGCGTTCACAACGCCCAAAATACTCTTTTGGCCGTTCCACATGACGACTACGATCGTTGTGGTCGCGGCGAAAACGTCATTAATGACGTCATAACTCAAGCTCACGAGAAGCCCACAACGACCCATCTCTGGAGGTGGGTCGAAGTGAGCGTTGAGAAAAATAGCAAAGTTGTCAAAATTAAAAGGTCGAAGTTTTCTATTTTCAAGATTATCATTTTCTAAAATTGTATTCCATTCTTCATCTGAACTGGATGAACTAGTACTTTCGACAGTATTATTGCTTGCACGCATCATCAAATAACCTAGTGTTGTCGCTAAAGACATTTTGAATCTATTTGAATGTAAAATAATTGAATACTTAATTGAAATTACGTATAAAAATTGAATTATATATTTATTTTTCGACATAAACCAACTTCACTTATAATTATTAAAATTTACACTTAAAACTCATTAAAACTTATTAAAGGTAGCCTAACATATTAAAGCTATTGCTTTATTTTTTCTAGCTCGCCATTTGTATTATTTCCTCAACGCCCAAAACGCTCCACAATCCATTCCACTTGGGTTTACGATAACAACGCTCAGGACCTTCTCAGGACTTAGTGGAACGGGTAAACTCGTGGTCGTGAGCGTGATCGTCGTGAGTGCTTAGTGGAACGTAGCCTTATTAGCTTCATACTTCATAGGCTACGTTCCACTAAGCACTCACGACGATCACGCTCACGACCACGAGTTTTCCCGTTCCACTAAGACCTGAGTAGGTCCTGAGCGTTGTTATCGTAAACCCAAGTGGAATGGATTATGGAGCGTTTTGGGCGTTGAGGAAATAATACAAAGGGCGGGCTAGAAAAAATAAAGCAAAAGCTATAGGTTAGATTACCATTCGTAAGTTTTAAGTGTAAATTTTAATAATTATAAGTGAAGTTGGTTTGTGTCGAAAAATAAATATACAATTCAATTTTTATACGTAATTTCAATGAAGTATTCAATTATTTTACATTCAAATAGATTCAAAAGGTCTTTAGCGACAACACTAGGTTATTTGATGATGCGTGCATGCAATAATACTGTCGAAATAACTAGTTCATCCAGTTCAGATGAAGAATGGAATACTATTTTAGAAAATTATAATAGTGAAAATAGAAAACTTCGACTTTTTAGTTCTGACAACTTTGCTATTTTTTTCAACGCTCACTTCGACCCACCTCCAGAGATGGGTCGTTGTGGGCTTCTCGTGAGCGTGAGTGATGACGTCATTAATGACGTTTTCGCCGCGACCACAACGATCGTAGTCGCCATGTGGAACGGTCAAAAGAGTATTTTGGGCGTTGTGAACGCTTAGTGGAACGCACCCATAGTTCATACGTATGAATGTAAAGTCTGTCTCACGAAAGAAGTCCCGCGGCAATACGTGGAACTTATCATGACAGGTGTCACAGATCGGCCAAGTTGTCTCACTTGTCGTTTGCAGTGCTGCAAATGTTCCTGATTTATCGGAAGATGTACTGATTTTGTCTGTAGTCTCCCAATATACCGATTTTACTATCATATCTCCCGATCTAATGTGCTAAAATAAAATACTGAAATAAAACTAGTTCAATTTCCAACCCTTTTGTTTTAATACTTCATTTTATATACAACGTTTAGAAGATTTTGCAAGCTTACTCCATTAATATGAAATGATGCAAAGCGTTCAAAACGTTGGGAGCATAGAATAATAACGCCAAGAATGATAGTTTCATATCAAAAAACTGTCGAATGTGAGGCATAAAACTCATTGATGTAAGCGTAAGTCACTCGTAGTGACGTTCTGTCACACGCACAGTGTTGCCAGATGTTTGACGGTTGAAGTCGCCTAAAGTCGAGAAAATGCGAATTAACCTCTCGAGCGTCGACCGGCCCAATCGGGCCGGTCTGACAGCTGTCAAACTCGATATGTGTGCGTGTTGACGCGCCTTATGTGTGTGCGTGTAGGTCGATTTTCGCGTGTTGACAGACACGCGAAAAATTGCGCTTGGGCCAGTGTGGCCAGCGCTCCGGGCTCGACAGGGTAGCCTAAAGTCGCCCACATGTGTGAGGACGCAGAGAACAAAAAAAAAAAAGGTCCCCAGTTTTCAATAATTGTGTGTAAGGGGTATCTTATATCCCCAAATTCGACAAAAACAATGCATAAAACACGAACTCTCCGAATTAGCCTAAATTGGCGACTAATCACCATTCCCATAGCCTAAACGGAGACCAGTCGCCAGGGCCTGATTAACCATTAGGCTAATTAGGCTGCAGCCTAGGGCGCGAGGATCGGGGGGGCGCGCTGAAATCATGTCATCGCATACACTATTAATCTAGCATCATTACATCTACCCTACATATTTCAACTAGACCGAGCCAAAATACTAAAACTAAATGCGCTGTGAACTGAAAAAGCCCGGGACTCCCTGATTTGTTATTTTAAAAAAGCGCGCGTAAAACAAACCGATTTATCACTCGAATCGGTCGGTGGTCGAGCGACTCACTCGACTGCGCTGTTGCCAACTCACTCACGCAACAGCGCAGCTCGGCGCGCGCGATGAAACACGTCAACGATGCGCGGGGACTCCCCGGTGGTTAATGGTTAGTATACTTTGCCGCGCTTCTCTCTCGCGTTAATTGTCGTTCGTCCGTCATATCACGTGCTCGAGTATTGTTGGCGACCGACGTTGGTTATCTATGGCTCGTAGAGTTCGGGGGTTAGCCCAAATGAAACGTAAGTCTTGTCTTACGATGTGCTTTTTTTTTTTTTTTTTTTTTTTTTTTATCGCGGACCTGCATGTCGGCCAGTAGCCTGACGCGAGTCGGCTTTTCGCAACCCTTTAATTTAGGTGACCATGCTGAGGGCAACCCACTAACGGGTTACGAACCTCGGCTCAGGACGGCCACTGGGAGAGGATGAGACATCAACGTTTAGTGGGGAAGATTGGTGTTTAACCTAATCCTATTCGTTTATTTCGTCGGCACGCGGGCCGGAACTGTTAGGGGGGTCGGGGGGGCGACGGGGAGCGCGGCTAGGTCCTCGACGGCGAGGACGGAACTGCGGTCTTGTGGAGTGTTGGAGTTTCAAGAACTCGTTCTTACGGCGGATGGCCAGAGTGATTTCGTCCTCTGGATCGGTTAATACGGAACGCGGCCGTCTCCATTTGGCGCGGTCGAATGGAGTGTAGATCGACGCTTTGCGGACTAACGTATTTGGGTGTTTTACCGCCCAATCGAAATAGCGTTTGCTGGTCGTTTGCATAAAATGCAATGGACTGTTTATTTATATTTATAGAATCACAAGTACAGAGAGATGTTTACAGTATGGTATCGAGGTAACCGTAACGACTAACGAGGCCCAATTTTGCCTCTTTATATTAGGTCTTAAAGTAGTCACAGACGACCTGTTTTGGTGCGGCCGCACCACGAACCTGGTGCGCCACCGGATTATAATTGACGGCGGTTCGTGCGCCATACGATCGAATATGGTCCGTTGGCGCACCAGGTTCGTGGTGCGGCCGCATCAAATCAGGTCGTCTGTGACTAGTTTTAAGGCTAAAACAAATATTCATTTATGATTATGCAATTATTCATTTATGACACCGGGTAATAAAACACATGCGATTACAATAACTCGGGCAAAGAAAACAGATGGACGGTCCCGAGCGACGAAAACAAGGCGATAAAACAATTAAGAAATATTTACGTGAGAATTTTACACTGGCGGCGTCGTTAAGCCGCCCTTACATTTTTAGCGTAATGGTTTTATAATCCTCGACGGTTGAGCAAAACAAATTTAAATACAATAGATAGTCGGGTCATTAAGACATTTCATTCTAAATACAAATTAAATATTTTTACACAGATGTGCGCAAACAAGGTAATAAAATAAATTCAAAAACATAGCGAGGAGCATTCCATGTCATTTCAAGCCAGTCCGCCGAGTTGAACACACGTTCGCTCGTCGTCCGTAACAAGTATATTCGTTTTTGGTGATATATTTTATTGTCCTTTCCTTCGTATTTCCGTATTTTATTAAGACTATGAGTAGTAATGAGAGTAATTCCATAGTAAAAAAGCCAAGTGGAGCAGAAAACAGAAAAAAAGCAAAAGAAAAGGAAAAGAAGAAAGAAAACATTTTAAAACATACTCGTAAACTGGAAACATTTTTTACGAGCTCTGCAGAAAGGAAAGAAACGGTGACGAATGCTGAACTATCGCCAGCGATTTCTTGCCCTGGTCCTTCTACCGCGGACTGTTCTTATGTTTCTCCGTCCAACACTAGTCCTATAGTAGCGACGACGCCGACGATCTACAAAGAAGACGAAATTCTTATAGAAGAAAAGCCGTCTATTCCGTCAAGTGACCCTGCACTGTGGCATGTAAACGATGAATTTCGAGATTATATTGTTGAAAAAGGACTGCAACAAAACGAAGAATTAGACTTTTCCAGATCAGAAAGGCAGTATAAAAATCAAAAAAGATTTCTATCTAAACATATGTTTGAGATAAAGCTTGTTAATGGTGAAATTGTGAAGAGAAGCTGGTTAGTATACTCAGAATCCACAGGTCACGTGTTTTGTGGTCCTTGTAAATTATATGGTGGAACATCCATATTTGCCAAAAGTGGATTTAATGACTGGAAAAATTCTCACTTAATAACTGATCATGACAATTCTCCGGATCATCGTAAATGTTTGGGACAATATGTATGTAGAGGAAAACTTTTACAACGATTGGATACCCAAATAATTAAACAATATAATGAAGAAATAACTTATTGGCGAAATGTATTACTACGTGTAATAGAAACAATTAAGTTTTTAGCTTCTCGTGGCCTTCCATTTCACGGTCGAAATGAAATTATTGGATCTGCACTAAACGGGAATTTTCTTGGCTGTATTGAGCTTATATCCAAATTTGATCCTTTCATAGCTGAGCATTTGGTGAGATTTGGACAAAAAGGCAGAGGTTCTCCATCGTACTTGTCATCCTCAATAATCGATGAATTTATTTTACTTCTCGCTGATGAAGTTCAACTTTCGATTATAGGAGAAATAAAAAAAGCAAAATATTATTCGATTAGCATTGATTCTACTCCAGATATTTCACACACCGATCAGTTGACATTTATAATTCGTTATGTTTTGCCTGACGGAGAACCTGTCGAACGTTTTATCACCTTTTTACCGAATTGCGGGCATAAAGGTGAAGACATGGAGAAGGCTGTTCTTGCGACAATCGATAAAACTTTGGAACTTGATATTAAAGACTGTCGTGGCCAAAGTTATGATAATGCTAGCAATATGTCTGGTCAATACAAAGGTCTTCAGTCAAGAATTAAAGCTGTAAATCCTCTGGCTACTTTTGTTCCTTGTGTAGCGCATTCTCTCCAACTCGTGGGATCGGCTGCCGCGGAAAGTAGTGACGAGTCAGCTGCTTTTTTTACAATGGAACAACAATTATACAATTTTTTTTCTGGATCTACAAGCAGATGGCAATTTTTGTTATCCAAACTGGATGATGAATCGACGGTACTAAAAAATCTATCAAAAACTCGATGGAGTGCGCGAGCAGATGCAAGCAAAGCCTTATACAGTTCATACAAACAAGTTCTGGAAGCATTAAACTCTATTTGCGAAGATGAAAATCAAAGTAAAGAGACCAAAATAGAAGCAAAAGCAATAATAGAAAAAATGAAAACTCTGGAAGCTACAATAATGCTGTGCTTTTGGAACTCAGTGCTCGTAAAGTTTCAAATAGTTAGTGCACAGCTACAAGCATGTTCTGTTGATTTATCTAACGTTGTTACTCTTTATGAGACATTAGATGCTTATCTTGATACGTTGCGTGACGAAAAAGAGTTCGATAATTTTGAATCAGATGCAATCAAAAGATGCGAAGTGACCACATACAAAAAAGATCTAAGAAGAAGAAAGAAACGAAAATTTCATTTTGATGAAGTGAAGTTGGGGCACATTGAGTTAGAAGGGAGACGATCTTTCATCGTTAATAATTATTATGCTGCTATTGATTGCCTTAAAGTGCACTTAAAAAACCGGCAAATTATTTATAATTCAGTAAACACAAAGTTTGGTTTCTTATGGAAACTGCATGAACTAGACGACAGTGCATTTATAAGAAACAAAGCAAAGGAGTTACAGCAACTATATTCCACTGATCTAGGCGAAACCTTTGCAGAAGAATGCGTCCATTTGGCGCAGTTTTTAAAATGTGACACCGAGGCCGAGCATTCTATTTCTGCCAGAACCCCAAAGGGTTTGTTGCAATTAATAAAAAGTTTCAATATTTTTTGCATGTTTCCGAATGTAGAAATAATATTAAGAATTTTTTTAACAATGTGTGTTACCAACTGCAGCGGCGAAAGGTCTTTTTCAGCACTGAAAAGAGTAAAAAATTACTTGCGCTCCACACTCCGCCAGCAAAAACTTGCAGCGCTCTCGCTAATCTACATAGAAAGTAATTTTTTGCAAACTATTAAATTTGAAAAAATTGTGGAAACATTTGCAAATGGTAAAGCACGAAAAAGGACTTTTGTCTAAGCTAATAATAGTTACTTAATTACTGTAATTTTCAACTAAATAAATAATTATTTAATTGCAAAAATGTTTCACTAGTATAATGCCTCTCGTCTTTTAACCCGCTTTTTTTTAGCTTCAGACGTATGTATGTATGTAACTTACACTTTGAACATGATTTTGAGTTTTGACCCACTTCAAATCGTCGGATGGCAATACATACATACATATATACATATACACTCACGCCTGTTATCCCCGAAGGGGTAGGCAGAGGCGCAACTAGTGCACCCACTTTTCGCCGACATTCCGTCCCATGATGTGATAGGGGGCGAGCCTATCGCCATATCGGGCACAAATTCCAGACTCCGGACTGATACTGAATAGAAAAACTCAATATCACTTTGCCCGACCCGGGGATCGAACCCGAGACCTCAGTTTTGCAGTCGTACTGTAATACAACTACGCCACCGAGTCAGTCCGATGGCAATACAATATTTTATAAAATACGTTTTTATAGAAATCCAACTAACTAAATAATTCTTAAGTTCGCCTTGTGCTTCAATAGATGGCGCACGCATAGAATTAGATCGCACTATGGTTTACAAGCAAGCGAAACTATGTAAGTTAGCATTTTTTTAAATCCTACTTGTTTTTTAGTGAACTAAAAATTTAAACGTAAAAAAGCACTAGAAAATCCAACTAAAAAATAGAAAATATTTTTTAATAAACTTGAATTGAGAATAATGTGAATAAGAAAAACATGTATTTTATTTAATTTTATTGTAAACATAATTTAAAGATAACAGAAGTGTAAATATAAAAAATACGTAAAGTCGAAGCAACTTCACACACTAGATGACCACGCACATGGTCAATGGCCGCAGCCCGCAACAACTATCTTGTCTATAGAAACTATTAACTAAGCCAATACAAGTCATGCGGCCAAACACGACATGGATTTGGTTTTCTACTTGGTAGCCTGCAGTTACTTGTCATGATTTTGGTCGTATAATGCGCGAGGTCTTATAAGGCGCCTTTATGTACGATCAGATAAAAAAAGGGTTTGCCACGCTAAGGTTGAATGTCGTGCAGATTATAAGACAACGGTAGTTTCACTTTCAGATCGATCTGAAACCTTTTACAGGTAGGATGAACCATGTTAAAATTTTCACACTAGTAAACAAAGTCAAACTAATATTCTACTTTTTAGGCCGACCGTATCACTCACACCTAGCGGGGGCGCGTCCTCATAATTAGCCTAGGGCGGTCAGAATTCTTGATCAGTCGCTGCCAGTCGCCATTCGCAATTTTGGTCGCCCCGAGACTCTTCAAGATAGCCTAAATGGCGAAAAGTCGCCTAATCTGGCAGCACTGCACACGCATACAAGCGTGCAAATAATATTGCTAGTGGTATGAGATTTTCCCCAAATTTGGGGTAAGTGGAATTGCTTATACCTTGAGCCATTATTTAAGTATTATACAAGGTTGATTAAACGGTGAGGCTTTATTTCTAGCTATATATGTAATGTACCATATACAAGCTCTACACCAAATTTCAGTTCAATAGGAGGAATAGTTAAGCCACAGTATAGATTTTTCGTCTTTGCAAAACTACATCGGGATGTATATCTGCCCTAACAGCTGACCGAGAGTCTAAACATAGTTATCTAAGGTCATGTAAGGTGCGTGACCTTAAATATCAACAAAATTAGGAGACGTTGCCCCTCTATCAGCCAATAATCACGTCAAAGTGAGTCTTAATCTTAGTACAATAAGAACGAGAACACAATAACATTACATCATAACTTTGTAACATAAACAATGAAGCGATTAATAAATAGACCTGGGTCATTCCAATCTTCAAAAATTCAAAGAACTGTTTTAGTTTTTTTAGTGTGTCGCCGTAATTGCTCCGGGACATGAGACGCCTTGCGAAAGCGCCTGAGCCGCTTCCTAGGTACAATCTTATTATTGCTTACGCGCCATTTTGAGAATATCCAAATATTGCTTTTTGTTTATGTGATAGGACACTAATGTAAATGTATTAAAAAGTGATAGTGTTTATTTATTTCTTTGTGTGATACGAGCACCGATCTTTTGTATGTTTGTGTTTGGTTTCTGTAACTTTGTGACAGCGAAAATTTTTAAATTTGTACTTGAGACCCACCCGCTTATGCGCCGAGCTACCTATCTATTTGTATTTGCCGGTCGGCTCATCGGCGACATGAAAGACAACAGAATGCGACGTTGCCGTTTTGTCACGCAGATGACCGCAGATTAGTGTAAATATTTATAAATGGTGTTTGTGTATTAAATTGATAGAACTTGTTAGATAAAAGTGATTTTCTATTTTTATCTTTATCGAGTTTTTGACCGTTTCGAATTATTTCCGAGCCGATATGGAGTACTCTGTCCATTTTAATGCCCCTGGATCATAGCAACCTTGTATATTTATGGAATTATTATTATTGTCCACAATAAGAAATTAGTTTTTTTTTTCTTAAGGAACGAATGGTTTCACGTGGGGCAACCCTGAAAAGGATCAAAGTGATACCAAATAATAAAATACCTTTTCTTTACTATCTTATCTTGAGTTCAATTATATATTTTTTAAATTTCATTATTACTTCGTTAGGGAGAAAAAAAAAAACAGAAAACACGTGCTGACGTCATTTAACGGCTGAATGAGGTACTTACCTTTGCCTCGATAGTGATTTTATGAAGGTGATTTTTTTTTATATTTAAGTCAACAATGTCAAAATACGTCACCGCTTTTATTTTATTAGAAGTTTTGCCGGATTATAGTAAAACAAAGACATCAATATTCAACCGTATAATTGACGTCATTTTATGCTTAATGCTTACGTCTGTTGAGGATATTAAGACGAAATTAAAAGTTAAAATTATTAATGAAAATGAAATATTTTTGAAAGAGAAAACATACGGGCGTATAAGTCCTTACTTTAGATCTATTTTCATTTAAAATAATAATATAAGAATGTAAAAAAAAATAACCCATCGTATAACCCACCCATTAACCGATCAAGCCCCGCTCCGGTTACTGTAACGGCCAATGTAACCGGAGCGGAGCTTGATCGGTTAATATTATCAATTCAAGTCAGATCAATAGAAAATAATATATTCTTAATACTGGCAACACAATATCAAAGCATGCAGAAGTACTAATTAAATAAGTAAAATTTAGACATAAATTAATTTTAAAACATAGACATCAAACTTTGGGGTAACAATTTTCCATTTGTTTGCAACATTTTGCTATAATGTCGTCTGTAAGAATTATGGATAATTGTTTTTGCTTTGTCGATTATTTTATGTCAAAATATTAGATAAACGTAATATTTACAAGTGAAATGTTATGATGCAATGTTTCTTATGATTATCCGAGGTACTGTGGCATCCGTTTCTTGCACAAACCTTCATATTAAAATAAAATATCGAGAGCTGCTGGCGCTATGACTCGACATTGTGCACTGACACGGGCTGTTCGGAAACTAGGCCAAGTGGCTTAGTATTACTTGCCTCACTAAGCGTGCATGTTCGCAGGTTCTATGTGTTATTATTCTAAGGTTGGGAGTATAATAAAATTGTAAGCCCATCTCGGTAACCCTTAATCCCTACTTACTCTGAATCCCCCGTAACGCAGATTCTTCGAATACAGCAATATTCTTAATATTTTTGTTTTACTTTTTTATAATCCCAAAAAAAAAATTATACCGTAAACCTTTATTGATTAATGACGTCGGGACGTCTAACACATTAAAGTTAGCAACGTTACGTCGCATGATTGTGACGCCGCGTCTGCGGGACTTCTTTCGTGAGACAGACTTTAATGGAAACTTTAAACATAATTTTGGCCCCTTCAAAACGTCGGATCAAATAGAAATTTAGCATACTCATCAAGGAGCTACGACGGTGTAATAAAATCCTACTGGTCACAAGATGGCGCTTTCGTTTATTTTTTAGTGTCATCTGTTGAAGAATAGTATAACAGAAGTAAAAAATGAAATATAAATATTATTTTAATAAAACCAAAAAATACCTTTTATAGAAAATCCAACTAATAAAAAATGGAAAACAAAGTTTAATAAATTTGAATTATGAATCAAGGGCGTCTGCAAAGGGAGTGGGGGGGGGGGGGGGGGCAGGGAGAGTCAGCTCCCCCCCCCCAGAGATTCCAAAAAAGTTCCAAAATGACAATTGTTAATAATGTTTTATTTATTGTATAGTCAAGAACTCGTGAAGCTTTAGGTACACATTGGGAATCTGTAGCATTATTAAATTACAATCGCTGTAGATGTAAGCTTCATAGGCTCTCGTCTTTACCTACAATAATTCATTCTTTTTCATTCTCCACCTCAACTTGCCCTCCCCCTGGGCCATCGGCTGCCGACACTCTTGTAAATAAGAAAAAAAATGTATTTTATTGTAGAAAAAAGCGTGGAGTGCATGATATCAATAGTTACAAATATTATACTGACATATTGATAATGTGAGTAGAAAGATCATCATTTTAATATTAATATCTTAAAAAGCAATACACATTTTTTTTACAATACACATTTTTTTTACACTATTCTTATTTCAAATTTATTGATATTTATTTTCCATTTTTAGTTGCATTTTCTATGAAGCGTGTTTTTTAGTTTTAATAATTAGTTTGTGAGATCCATTTAACGAGGAAAGATATAAGGCTATACCTATAACACCATGCTACCACATTAGAGCTTAACATTAATGTAAAAAATGTTGCAAAAACGGGAAAAATATTCCTTTAGACAGCTTCCGTTACGTGCGTTGCCTACACGGTTAAAGTTCCGCAAAAAATATGTATGAAGGAATTAATTCCCCTTTAAAAGTTCTAAAAATCTTTTAAGTTTGACTCAGTATAAGCTTTTTTGTGGTAATCAAATTTGTTCCTAAATAATCATTGATGTGGGTTTTTAAATACGTACAACAATGTAAATAATGCATTATTTGCGAAGGTGTTTTTATAAACGATATCGATCCTTATGCAAATAAATACGTTATTCATCACAAGTATTTCATTTTGGACAAAATTGCCCTCGACATCATTTCATTGCAATGAATAACTTAGTTTTAAATAACTCCGCAATAAAATAATGATGAAGTACCACGCACACATATATGAACGCGCTAATCTCAGAAACTAATGAACTGATTTTGAAAATTATTTCACTAATAGGATGCTACATTAATCTTGTGTACATATACCTAGGCCCCTTTTTTATTCTAAAAAGGTTTTCCGGGATAAAAGTCCAGCTATATATTTTTCCGGGAGCTATAAAAAAGGTGACGTAGGTGCTACTCTAGACTATAATTTATCTCTGCTTTATGCTCTAGTGAAAACCCTCCATATTAGTTTTTTTTAATAGTCAATAGGTATCTATAATTAATGTAGCCTTTTTAGAGAGAATAGAAGGCATACTGTGAGAGATGTTCACGCATTGCGAGCACAGAAACAACTGAACGGTGCGTGGTACGGTGCTGTGGTCAGTGGTGTATCGTGAAGACCGCAATGTACAGCGAATCCATGGTTGAAAATCGTCAAAAATAATAAAAGCTGTATAAAACATACTTACTTACATTAAGTAGCCGATAGCCTAATTAGGAATGGAACGGTGTGCCAAGACAATGTCCGGTGGTTCAAAACCCTGAGGCACACACTTCTGACTTTTCGAAGTACTTATTCTGTCCACTAGGATTCAGAACCGGGAAATCCCGGTGTCGAAAATCCCGGGATTTCCCGGTTCGTTGATGGTTAAAAGTACCGGGAGTTTAAAATTTGATTCCCGGTTCTTTCAATACTTTAGGTACGCGATATCACCATTAGAAAAATGTTTATAACGCAATTTAATGTCACTTTTGTACTTTATTTCACATGCATTTCGTAATTGCAGCATGTAGAGTGTATAAAGCACATTATAATCGGTGAAGATTATCTTACTAATTTATAAATTCGGAAGTGTGACTTTATCCGCCATTAGAGGTTTAGGTAGTAGGACGTTTGTAAGTAATAACCGCCGAAACCACTGAACGTCATCATAATCTTCAGCCATCAGCCCTGCTGAACATAGGCCTCCCCTATAGAATTCAATATTAAGCTGTTAGAAGCGGCCCGCACCCAGCGAGTTGTTACTCTCTTTACCTGGTCCTCTGTCCACCATGCAAGGAGACGTTCAACGCTGCGCTTGCCGCTAAATAGTTGTACATATTATGTACCCTGTCTTATCCTACTGGGCTTTGTTGGCAACTTTAAATCTTCTACGGATTTCCTCATTATTGATATGATCGCGTAGAAATACACTTTATAGCTCGCTGAATGACTGTGAGCCGTTTGAAGGCCCCACAGTCAGAGACCGCATCAATTACGCGAACGAAACGAAGGCGTTCCCTAATTTCTCAATGTTACCTAACCGAGCTGAATTAAACGATTGACCTCTCTTTCCACCACTTGTCCTAGATATACATATTCGTGTACAACATTGAAAGTTGAGTTTCCAACAGTAAGTAATTGGCTCAGGTACAACATGAACATTTGACAATATTTTAGTCTTGTCCATTTTCATTTTAAGTTTAGGAAACTTGAAGTCTTTAAGGACAGTGTCAGCGATTCTGTCAAGACAACAATGTTGCCGTCACATCAAAGGTTAAATGTTCATCATTGATGGTGCTGCCGAATCCTCTTCAACCCAAGAGCTTGAAAGTATCTTTTAACGCCACAGAAAACAGTTTCGGAGAAATAACATGTCCCTGTCTCATGCCTCTATGCAGTGGAATAGTTATCTTCCATGCTTTGAGTATCAGCGCTCTACCCGTTTTTTGAAGCTCTATAGTGTCTCTGTTCTCACGGACCATTTTGTTTTTCAGTTATCGAAATGATATCAAAATCTTACAGGATAATGTTTGGGATGTCTACACTGTAGTATCGTGCCAGCTTGGTTCTCGGGTCTCTGGGTGAGCTGTTAGTGGGTTTGGTAACTAAGGCGTACCATTGGCCGTATAATTTCTTAACCCCCCTCAATATCACTGCCCCATCGAAAATTTATTGAATGATGCTGAATGTATTGGGATATAATTTGGTACCACAACCGAGTATATCCTGGATTAATACAACGTATATTAATATATATATATATATTTTGTTAATGGTCCTACTGCCAGTAGCCTGACGCGAGTCGGCTTTCCTGCCCACACCGGTCTTTAGGGTGAACGCAGAAGGCGCTCGCAACCCATTGAATTAAGTAAGCATGCTGAGGGCTACTACTAACGGGTTACGAACTTCGGGTCAGGACGTCCACTGAGAGAGGATGAGACATCAACGATTAGGGTTTTATGGTATTTATTTATTTATTATTTATTTAAACTTTTTATTGTACATCAAAGCATAAAGTATATACCGGGTGGAAGGGAAACGCTCTCTATACCGGAACGGTAAGAGAGAAGAACCATAACATTAACGAAAAACTATATTCATTTGCAAAGCTAAGCGATAATACTTACGATTTTAGTATTTCCGTAATTCATGCGCGCGCAATGTAAAGCGTACAAAGAACTGGGCGGCCGTCGCGCTGCGCCGGGACCGGCCCGCGGTCGTTCACCCGTCAGCTGATTGTACGTGTTTCATTACGATTTTTTTGAAATATTGACCTTTTTTACTATGTTTTTCAGAATAATAATTGGATTTATCTATCCATACGTGAAGCTGTACAGAAATTTGAGAAAATCCTACTAAAATTGTAACAATGCGATCGCGATTTTTTTAGTGCCATCACGTCAGGAATCACCAATACTATCACCTGTATTCGTTTCCGAGAGCGTTTCCCTTCCACCCGGTATATACAATAGAGACAAAACTATAACAAGAAGTAAAAATGGCGGTCTTATCGCAATCGGCGATTTCTTCCAGACAACCCTTGGATTTTTTATTTTTTTTTGTTGATGCGGAGAAAGTGACTTATTACTACCGCCCAGTGTTCAAGGGGAACAACTGAGCGGTTATGTTGGGTTCACCGTGCCTTACGACCCGACGTTGAGCCGCCCGGAGAGATGGAAAACATCGGGCGACCGCCGGGCCGAGTCCCTAACCTATGTACACCGCACGGAACACACACTAAAACTCCGCGGTGGCCATCTTCGGCGCATTAGGGACGGCTGCGGGCTTCCTCCGACTCACGTCTAAGTTGTCGTCCGCAACCACCCCTGCGCGTACCGCTGTTGCGGTCCGTCTCCTGTTGTTGCGGGGGCTCAGAAGCCCTCGTACACCGAAGGACGCCCTTGGCGTCCGAGGCAGCGTGAGGCACGCTGCCGTCCATCACGGGGGTCACAGAAGTTGGCTAGACTAATAGGTGGACGGTCACCACTGCGCTGGCGATCCCTCTCGGCACTCTCCTTCCGCGAGAGGACCGCCTCGCAGAAGTGGGCCACCGCCTGCCCGGCCTCCCGGCCGCCGACCATGGAAGCGACCACGGCACAACCCTTGGATGGACTTAGTTAACTAGGAAAAAGGGAGCAGGCGGTCATTAACATGAGTTAAAAGTGGATGGAAATTTGATGTACATAAATATTCAAATATATAATATAGTACATATAGCATAAAAATAACTAATCAATATATAAAATAAAAAATAACTTCATATAAAATAAAAAATAACTACATATAAAATAAAAAATAACTACATATTATAATACATAAACTATACAGAAAAAAAAAAACGATAAATACATAAAATCCAGCAATATACAGAAAAATAAAGGAGAAAAACAATATCACAGTGATAAGTAGTGATGCTTGACAAGCCTTATAAAAATCGGAAGAGATTTAGCCCTTCTTACCGACACAGGTAATTCGTTCCACAAGCGTGCAGCCTGAACCTGGTATTAATATAATGTAATAGATTAATATTACGTGATAATTTTAATCCCAATGTTTTCATCGGTTCCGGTGTTAACTTCCAACAAACATCTAAACCCCCGAAAATGCTGAAACTTTTGAATTTATAATTTTATTAAAACATTACTTTTTTCTACTTTTGTGATTTCTCGAAACCAAAACACATTTATCCTTCCAATATCGCTATTCAATTCCGTTATGGCCGGCAACTATACAATTATTTTGGTATTTTGTGTGTTTATGACCAATGGATATCACTTAATAATGATAACGCCATTGAAAGTTAGCGTGTCTATACAATAAAAAAAAATGATTTCTGCAGTGAAAGTATCTTGCTCAATTGACTCCACTGATAAAGATTTTATATGTTTATGGAATTTTGAAAAAGAAACAGTCGAAGGCGGGTCTCGAACCCATGACCTCCGGCGCACCGTGCCGGTGCTCTTCCAATTGAGCTACCTCGATAAAACTTCAATTGTTATAATTTGGGGAACATAGCAAAGACGAGCAAAAACCTGATTAAAAAAAGTTTACGGCCCCTGTTATACTTTTAACAACTGCGAAAAACTTTGAGGCAGTATTTGACAACAGGGAAGGATTTAAGATACACATAAAAACAAAACAAGATTTCGCTAATATCACAACGCGTTGCAGTCCCTGTTTGCGGTTTTTGCATATGAAAGCGGTGTACTTATTACAGTTATTGTGATGTGTGTAACTATTCAACGCAGCCGCTCGGCCCACAATGGTTTTGTTGCATAACGGTTTTACAAACAAAAGTAAACTCAGTTGTAAAACGAAACGTAAAACGTTACGTCGCGACATTGTGTGGATCTCGAGTAGTACTGTCTTCTGCCAGGTTTTACTTGAGTCATATGAATATTAAATTTTATGGGCCGTTCGAGAATCGTCACGAACTTAACGTTGTATATGTTATTGCTTCAAGATGATTTTATTGATGGCAATAAAAAATATTTTCTGATCTTCATTTTCAACAATTTCCTGCAGTATTCGTAGCTCAGATGACCCTATTAAGTGAGTGGGCGAAGATGTCTTACCTGCAGTAAGAGAAATATTTGTTCAAATTTAGTTTCAGGACTTTGTGATATACTGAAAGTCCCTGTTTCTTCTTCTACAAGCCCTGTATTATATATTGCCCACTCCTGAGCACGAACCTCCTCTACAACTGAGAGGGTTTAGGCCTTAATCCACCACGCTGGCCAATTCGTGCTGGCAGACTTCACATTCCTTCGAAATTCAGAGAACTTCTCAGGTATGCAGGATGCCTCGCGATGTTTTCCTTCACCGTCATAGCGAACGATAGTTATTGATAAACAATACACACGTAACTTCGAAAAGTCAGAGGTGTGTGCCTTAGGTTTCGAATCTGCGGACATTGTCTCAGCAAACCATTTCTTTCTCAACTAAGCTATCGTTCAGTTTTTTCGTGCTAAATACTTAAATTCGTGCTATGGCATAATCAGTGACGATCGAACGTAAAATAATGTAACAAAGTCGCATTAATCTCAATTACGCGAATGCAAATAGAAGAATTATAAAATCAAAAAGAATGGAATGAAAATCATTCAACTGTCCGTACGCTGTGAATAGACACGAAATTGAAAAACGCAATTTTTCCGAGCCAATTCAGAAAGTGTTAGGCGCTGCGAGTCAATCAATCACGGAGTCATTAGTTGCCACTCGGCAGTTTCAGAGTTTCATTTTAGTGCTTTATTTAGGTCTGGATTATTTGGAATAGGTTTACCTTGTTCACGATCGATCATAAAGTTATAGACGTAAGCTTGAAAGTACCTATTTTCGGTGATAAATCTAAGAAAGATGTAGAGTCTTCTGCAAATTCTTTAAAGGAGAACTAAAATTAAGCAACGACTTTACTTTTTGGGAATTTTATAAATTATACTTTCTATAGATAACAATCAGAACATAGAACAAGTAGCATAGCTTTGACGTGGAGTGCCGAGTGAGGGTACCTGTGTCCGCTCTATAGTGGATGTAGGCGCCAAAATAAGAATTATATGGTCATTATAAATGGTTACCTCACTTACTTATATACATAGTATAGAACTGACAATGATAGGTGCAAATGTTTATAGTAAAAGGCCATCTAAAGGAGATGACCGCTTTTTGTATGGGTGCTGGACCTCAAAATCTAATCAGGCTCAAACTTTATGGATATTTAAGGGGCAAAATATGGTCTTGGATCTATTAAAAAATCTTTTTAGACCCCTTCATTTATATAAAAAATATTTTATGTGTACTTTTTAAGAAAAATAAAATGACATAAATCTCAAAATCGGAGGGCTTTAAAATTATACGATTTATTGCAAAGGTCTAGTTTTTGAGAGTACTATCCATAATCCAAATATATATAAAGTATCTTGGTTAGAATTTTAAGCCTGTTTTTGGACATGTCCTTTATTCACTAAACCATTTTCTTCGAATGAATTTAGAATCCTGAAGAAAAAAGAATGGACTGCCTCGGTGGCGTAGTCAGTACGACTGCAAAGTTGAGGTCTCGGGTTCGATCCACGGGTCGGGCAAAGTGATATTGAGTTTTTCTATTCAATATCAGCCCGGAGTCTGGAATTTGTGCCCGATATGGCGATAGCCTCGCCCCCAGCCCCCCATCACATCATGGGACGGAATAGTAGCGAAAAGTGGGTGCATAAGTTGCCCGTCTGCCTACCCCTTCAGGGATAACAGGCGTGAGTGTGTGTGTGTGAATTTAGAATCCGCCAAGTGTTGCTGAAGGACTTTTACACCGTTCAACTTATTTTCCTGATATACACTTTTTCAAGTAAATGGAATCAAACTAAAATGGAAATGGCACTATCTAAGCATTCTCTTCTTCTGAACGTGATGGATGGACAAACAAACGATCCCATTAAAACCACTTTCGATAGCTAGATCTAATAGATGCTTGCACAAACGAGTTCTAAATAAACACGATCTCTGAACACTTTTATACGTACAAAGATAATTGGGGGTCTAACAAAAGGGAGCATAATGGGCCATGAGTGTTCTCAAGATAGTGCGTCAGTCAGGACTCGCAGTGAGGTAGGCCGTAGCACGAAGTGGTCTTTAGTGCATTGGAATAAAGGCGACTGGAGCTAGTGTAGCGTAATGGTGCATTGGCTTAGTACGCGCGCGCAACAAGTGCGCGCAGAAAGTTCGCGGGTGGGGAGTGGGGAAGTTCATTGATCAGGCAGGCGCCTGTTGCTCGATCTGCCACCCACCTCCACACGATGGGACGTGTGTAATCAAAGTGGCATGTGGGAATAACAGTGGGCCAATATCGTCATCTACAACGCTTTATCCCATTGCCGTTGCCAGTAATTAAATGATTTTAAATCTATGTTGTATGTGTTGGCAATGTTGATTGTTAAATATCGTCTCCGGGATCTGCAATATTTATTAGAGTTCCGAATTCGTTCACGACGTGTATAAATTTGTCCGTTTTTATGTAGTTTGGAGAAAAAGTAGGCTATTAGTTCACGTTTACCTTTAAAAGGTAGAAACAGTGAAAGGTTCTATTAAAAACTTCGTATCGTCTGAGTCTATAAAAAACTGTTAAGCGCTGTGAAAAACTATTTTTCAGTCTAATTAACCGTTCGTGATTATGAAGGCGGAAAATCTTTCAAAATGTCGCGTCAGGAAAATAAAATGAAATTGTTAAAATTAATAAAATCATTTAAATATTTTTTTTAAATACTTCGCAAGTATACTGTATAGTGTACAGCGCATACTATACTCGTCAAGCAATGATTGGCATCATCAGTATTTGAATGATTTGTGTGTACGCTCGGGTAAAATGGGTATCCGTGTCAGCTCCAGATGGACAGGTGGCAGCTGTTACATTTCATAAATTACCTGTACGTGGCTTTTTCGTTACATTTTTTTAATTATATTCGCTGTAATGCTAGTATTTTTGCTAGCTTGCGTCAACTACACCAAAATACAGGTAGAGTCCGTGGGATCTTATGGAATATTGAAATTTAATTCAATTTTTAAATGCTTTTGGAGCTCATGCTTATGTATGGTTTGTACAGCTTTTATTATTTTTTGACTATTTTAACATAACCATGGAATGTAAGTACTTGGGTACTATGGAGAACGTATGTATATGGTATGGAGAACGTAATAGAATTTTACACTATTTGATGCGTCTATTTTTATGTTTTGGAGCATCCAGATACACAGCATTACATTATCAAGAAATTAAATGTTATTTTTCATCCTTTTAATATGAATATTTTACGTCAATACCAAGTATCGATAGGCTGAAAGATTCAGATTGCGTCACTAGATGGCAGAGATTACAACGTGCACGTTCCCTATACCTACGCAATAAACAAAAAGACAACGGATTGCGATGAAATGAATGGTATGGAGATAGTTTAAGACCCTGATTAGGTTTTAGCCTACCTTTTATCCTCGGAAAATATTTATTTCATCCCGGAAAAATGTTTTATGCGAGTGAAGCCGCGAGCAAAAGCTAGTTAAAGAAAAAGGCGTGAGTGTGAGTTGACATTTGTTTTTGTTTAATGTCTAAATAAATGGCAACATAAAGTAATTTATTGTTTCAAGTTGTTTCCAAAGGAACAATTTTCCCACGTATCTTTAAGATAAAAATGTAGACTATTTACATAAATTATGTCAATATACGTTGTCTTAGATTTAATCTCGATAATGCGTCACAGTAACCCAGTTCTTGTAGTCGAAATAAGTAGGTACGTTATTTTATCATAAAATGGTTTTTAGAAAAGTTTTTAAGAAAATTTCTTGGTAATTATATTTTTAGCTATAATTTGGCCAACAACGGGCCAACAACAATTATTGTGCTTGAATGTTGTAAAAGTTGCTTCAATTTTGTAAACTAGTAAATAGAATACCTTGTATGGCAGCATGATCCCACTACATCTGATGATAACCGGAGAGGAGTCCAGATATAGAGTCGACTGACAAGCGACGATTATCTATAGTCAGTCGTCGCAGTTATGTCGGCCTGTTTTGAACTGGATATGTGGTGATCCCAAAATGCGGCACACTTATATGGACCACTATGGTCGGTTTTAACACTTTATGTACGGTAGTCACCATCCGAGCGGATATGGAAATATACTAACTATGTATATATGTAGGGAACTATTGGACATAATGAGACTTAACGTCTTATGTCTCAGGATGACGAGTGCAGTGGAATGCCACACAGTACTTTGTACCGTAACGTAATGTAACTCAAGGTGCTGGATAGTGTTGCTACTGTTTATGGTCGTTTCGCTTACCATCAGGCGAACGGCATCACGTCTCGTCATTAAATACTATAAAAAATAAAAGTACCACCAGCAATAAATCCGTAGCTCAAAAGCTAACATACAAAAGACATTGTCATAACTCATAACTTTACGTAATGTTATCTAGAAAAAATATATTTAGAGGTTTATAAAGCCAAATCGCTTTTGTTTTTGCTCGAGAATAACAATAAAATAAAACGTGAGGACCCTAATACTAATGGCGTGTATTTAAGTTGTTAATGCGTGTACTATTACTTAAATTGCGTGTCTTTGTTAGTAACAAAGTGATGTGATTTAAATAGGATTCAAAATAGCAGACTAAATACCTTTCTTTTTAACTTTATTTGAGCAAATTAAATAAAAACAATACAAAACAAATACACAAATATTATCACTGATGTGTCAAACTGGCTAAATACCTTAGGCCCGATTGTTTCATCTGTGGTCAAGTAAAGGCTTTTATCGCACTGATGACTGGATGAATCCACTACGAGCGCAGCAGCGCGCAGCACGGTCGCCTTGCCGTGAATTCGCTCGCAATTCGCCAGTTTTATAAAAGCCTTAACTTAACCAAGAATGAAGCAATCCGGCCTTAGTTTCATAACTGGACCATTAAAAAAACATTTTTTTACTAAACGGTATTGGTTATTGTAGTTTACCTATTTATACACAAAACATATTTTATGTTCTTAAGGTAATATTAAGTTATGAATCGTAGGCAAATAAGTAAGTAATAACAGTACTTGTGCCTATTAGATATAGCTTAACATAAAGCAGTAGTCTCCGTCTCGTTCTTAAAATGAATATGAAAACAGAATAATATCTAAGTTAATTAAGCGAAATCGCCTCCTTCGCTCTATATTAAGTGCTTAAGAGTAATCTTATGTTTCGCCTCTGATAAATAGTTATAAATAATTGTTTAACTTTCTTAAATACATTATGTTTATTTATGTATCATAAGTTTTGGCAGATTATTGTTACGACGCAGGTATTGTGAAACTAATTTAGATAACTAATAATTTGGTAAGAGAAATCTTTACAATTGAAATAAGTGGGAAGTTACTTAAAATTATTAAATTCAGTGAATCATAGTTTATTTATTTATTAATATCCGGGGAACAAACAGAAAAATATTTCCATAAATTAGATTAACACTAAAATATATTACAATCCAGCCAAGTTCCCACAGTAAACTAGCACATCTTGAGCCAAAAGAGTGAACAGACGCGGTTATTAAAATATTAATAAAAAAGAGAAGAAAAGAACGAGATGAATCTATAATATTACATCGTTAAGAAACGTCATGTCAGAGAGTGTTCAGCTTAAGAGCCAGATTTCAATAATGCCATAATTGATTACTTAAAGTTATTACAAGAAACTAGGAATAAGTCAATATCACAAAATTTGTTGTTGTAGTTTTCACTTACTCTACGGATAAAAACATTATCTCCATAATTTGTACGTGTAAAAGAGCGATGGAAAAAGGTGTTGTTACGGGAGTTAACACGTGGACAACTAATTAATAATATATTTCTCAGTAAGTAAGGAGAATCAATGTAATAATTAATTATTTTAAATAGGAACAGTTGTACTCTCATAAGCCTGAGATCTGCTAGGGAGATTAAATTTAACGGGTCGGATGGAGTAAGATCAAAGCGATAATTGAGGTATTTTATAAATATATTTTGAATCCGTTCTATTTGATTGATATAACATTTATATTGCGGATTCCAAACGGTGGACGCGTATTCTCAAAGAGCATTATAATACTACGGAAACGTATTCTCGTAAAAATGGCGCCAATTTCCGAATTTAAATTGATTTAAAAAAAATCTACCACAGATTAAAAACAAGTTTATGAAGATAGCTAAATTAACACATTATCGCACAGATGGGTTGAAAAGCTATGCAAACGTCGGCTGCTGGTGCAGGTTATCGGGTAAACGCAAATAGAAGTCATTTCCTTCTACATGATCCACAGGGAATACTCGCAGCGTGTGGCAGACATTTACTTGCAATTTACAGGGTGCGCGAAGGTAAACATCGTCAATAAACCATCCTGCTTAATATATAAATTATGTTATTGCCATTACATCGTTCGGTGGGCGGCCCGTTATAAAAGACCATAGTCACCGTAGTTTATAAAATGTGAAATAACTAAATGTGTGTAGGCACTCCATTTCCTAATTTGTTTCGAGATAAAGTAGATTTATAACTTCCTTATGTCAGCCCACATGATGAATACAAGAAATGCAGGTAAATATTTGCTAAATTTTATAAATATTCTTTTGTAGACAATGACTAATTACAGTTAAATATTGTAGAGTGTTTATGTAGGAATGCTCTCACATTTTAGAAGTCACATCTTTTATTTTTATTTCTGTTTATTTATTTTCATTTGTTCGTTTCAAACAAAACCACAGAATCAAGAATTATGTAAGTAATACTTAGTTTAAAAGCAAAGCAACAATGGCCATCCAAGTTGGTTGTGCATTCACTTTAATTAAAATCAGTTGTTTAGAGTCCAGGATAGCCTCTGATACGCGATGTACCGTGTGTGCTATTGAACGAGAGAGGTCAACCTCAAATAGGCGTTATATCTACGACACTAGGACTTTGTGAACGGAAGTCGCGTGGAGTAGTCGGTAGACCATACCTTGATGTTGACTGTGATTTCATTCGTATCAATGTCACTACCTAATTGATTTTATTATTAGAATAATATAAAGACGACTACAGATAAAAGAGTATGTAGAACAACCCTGACGTCAAAAAATATGTTGGTGACATTAGTAGATGTCGCTAGTAGCCACATCTTTTAATTCAATTTAATCATAGTTTTATTTGGTAAGAAGCATAGGTTCATTTCACATATTTTATTGTTTCAGTTATAATGATAAGATTTCTACGCAGAGTTTTCATGATCCATGCTTCTTACTAACGTTAATATTTAGCATAGTTATAACTTATAATACACTGAATTTACATAACACGCGCATATTCTTTCGAAGGCCTAAAACTGTTTTTGATCTTTATTATATTAGGCACAAATTTCATTTTAGGGTATTCGGATAGTTACTTAGTATCTTGTACTGAGTGCTTACTGGTGGTATATGTGAAGATTTCTGCATGCGTAAAGAGAAAGAATACGAATAAAATAGCAGGATAATTTAGTGATATATTCTGTGGCTCTCAAAGGAATACGGCTTTGTGTAGTATAAATATTTGAGAGTAACTTTGTTGTAAGTACTACGTGAGTGGAGAAGATAACATTTTCCTTATTTTTCCACGGATATGAAGTATTATAAAGATTTTTTATTTATTCTGATGGCGTTGTGGGCGTAACATATGGCATGGTCGTGGGGTTTGAATCCCGTCAAATCTTGCTAATATTATAAGTGAAACTTTGTGTAAATAATTGGATGTGTGTTAGAAGTAAACGCAGAAGCAAATAAACCGATGGATGTAATTTCATTTTAAACTTAATTTTATCCTGGTAGTTTACTCCCATGGAAAATATTGAATACTAGATTTTGCCCGCGGTTCCATTCGCGGTAAAAAGTTTTTCCGGGATAAAAGTCCCACCTTTTATTTTTCCGGAATAAAATGTAGCCTGTGTGTTAATCCAGGATATGATCTACCCGTGTGCCAAATTTCATCGAAATCCATTCAGTAGTTTTTGCGTGACAGAGTAACAAACATCCATACATACTTACAAACTTTCGCGTTAATAGTATTAGTAGAATTTTAAGTTTGATTCTTTAAACAAATGGTGCAGGCATCATACTGTGTTTAAGGTGTGTGTGGTAGCAGGAAAGGCTTTTCAATCGAGTGAAGCCGGGAGCAACGCCTAGTAAAAAAACAAAATGTAATTTATAATACTCGTCTAACAAACAATGGCATTAAGCGATGAACTGAATTCTTGAATTTTGGAATAAAGCCTATTGACAACCTTTATACAGTTGAATAAAGAGATAGGTGGTGTATCCATTGCACTTTTTACTCTTATTTAGGTTCCCACTACAAAATAGAAATACCTCGACAAAAACATAATGGCACCATTTTAACTCAAGGGTGCTTTGAAAGGGACATTGCGGGCTCGTGGTGGCATAAGGAATAAACTACGCTAATTAAGTTATAGGCGGGCTACGTTTACGTTCGTACTTTTTTCTTCCTTAATGCTGGTTGCATGTGATTAATTCATTTATTTAAGACAAAACAGGTTACGACCATAAATACTCAATTATTAATTGCAAAATATGCTTACTTCTAATCGTAACCCAAAACTTGTGTATAAAGAAAAGTTAAATAAAGCGAAGCGAAGATAAATATATAGAAATGTAACGACACAATTTTGTATATTGAAGTAATTTTAACTGGAGCAGTTTATATCATACAGATGTTTCTGTCCGTGATATTTTGTGTTAAATCACAAAAGATTGCTTATAAAACCTTTTTCCGTGCAACTTTTCAGGATAATAGGAACCTATACGTAAACCCTCACACGTATTATGTATAGTGAGCGACATAAGTAGTTGAAAAATTTAAATTTTCAAATCACTTCCACGCATTAAGTTTAATTGTAACATTTTTTTTCTTTGTGGGAAATAAATTTAATCGCCTTTATTTTATTTTTGTGAAGAGAAACAAAAATTGGTAAGAACACGGAATTGTAAACGCGATTTGAAGTTTTGAATTTGTTCACTTACTTATGTGGCTGACTGTAACTTCATAAAATTTTATCTAAATATCGAACTGTTCCTACGTTTCATTTCAACAGGCAACTACAGAAACCCCCACATTTCTGCTCTTAGATGGATTGGATAGCATCATCCATAATTGAATAGTCAGATCGCACCACACACACACACATACACTCACGCCTGTTATCCCCGAAGGGGTAGGCAGAGGCGCAACTAGTGCACCCACTTTTCGCCGTTATTCCGTCCCATGATGTGATATCGGGCACAAATTCCAGACTCCGAGCTGATACTGAATAGAAAAACTCAATATCACTTTGCCCGACCCGGGAATCGAACCCGAGACCTCAGCATTGTAGTCGTACCTTAATACAACTACGCCACCGAGGCAGTCAGAACGCACCAATTTCTCGATATTCTGGTTTTAATAAACAAATGCACTTATAAATGGAGCATTTTTATCCAAGACCATGCTCCGTCTTATTTTATACCAACAACTATAATTAATTTTTGCAGTATATTTTTATACAGCATAGTTTTATCACGATACAGCACGAAAGCTGCTCTTAATTCACAATATTTGTATGCAAATTATGCAAACTGTGTTTACTCTGTCCGCTACAGCGTTTTGTAGCTAATTTTGCCTCAGTTTATATATTTTTAACATATTTGGTTTACCACTATACGTTAAAACATGGTAGAGCTCGTAAACATATTTGTTTACGAAAAGAAAAGGCTAAGGTAGTACTACGGTCTTGTGTGTATTAAAGGTTATCTTGTTGCGTCAAATGCATATTAAAAGTGGTTGAGCTGTCGCAGGGCCGCGCCGACCCAAGACAGCTCCTGTGTGCGAAAACTATGAAGCGCCTCTGATTTTTGTCGTCTAAAATTTAAACCACTGGCGTGGGTATAGTCTTGGGAGACTTTTACCTACTTTCTTACCTACTCAACTTTAAAGAATGTGTTGTAGTTTAACAAATATCATTTCAAAAATTAACGTTGGCATGTCATCCTGGTCGCGGCGACCCTATTGCATTGGCGCCTGTGTGCGCCGCATACTTCGCACATATGGACGGCGCGGCCCTGAGCTGTCGAGATATTTGTCCACGTTTATTTGACCGAGGTGGTAACGTACCGTGGATATGGATACAGATATGGACCGAGGTACATAGCTCTTCTTCTTTTACTTCAGCCATTGGAAATGCATTGCTGAAGGTAGATTTTTTAGAAAGTAGGTGACTGGACCAACCTCTTACAAGCGGCCTGCATCTATCGGGTTCCGGGTTGCTGGAGGTGGACGTCGAACGCTGGATTGTCTGGTCATAGTCACTTAATAACTTTTCTGCTCTATCATCCACAGCGTAATACCAAATAGTAATTAATATCGGAAATATGTTATTTCGTAAAGGAGTGGTAATGAACACTGAATACATGTCATTCAAGTAAGATGTGCTTGGCATAGAATGGAACCCAAAACTCAACCTCACGAATCCTTTCTTCACCCGTATGCTATCGTAACAAAAGTTACAATACTTCTCGTAATGTTCTTTGTAATTACTTTTATTGAAGTGAGGTAACAAAAGTAAGTCTCTGGCTTTACTTACGAACGTTCAGCGGTACTTTGAGTTTTTACTTTTTTTGAGTAAAAGTTTTTACTTTATTCTGTATTCATCCTTTGATATTGCTGTCGAGATGGGGGAGTTTTAGAGGGGAAAACTTGGATTTTGCTGGGAACACGCCAACGAGGATAAAGTTGAATGTGTTATTTACCCCAGATACCTGTGTGGGTTTTGAATTCTTGACTAATCGATTCTGTTAACTTTAAACTCGGTTAGTGAGTATATTTGAGACTAATAACTTGAAAAAAATCATATCCGTATATAGAACCAAACCAACCTAAACCGAAAGAATTGACTCATATGCATACCATGCAACCGGTGTGACAAACACGAATTTATAAGCTTCTCCATGGTTTCTCGATTTATTATTCGAAGTTTGCACGCGCGTAATGTTCACGCTGTAGTATTTTAGTTCTAATAACGCTCACCAGTGCGCTGTTCAAATTTCCATACAAAAATTTATGTAGTCGAAATGATTACGTTAACTATACGATAGTGCGCAAACTCGGGCAAAGGTGCAGATATCTATAAAAGACGAACATGCTATACGACAGTGATATACTGTAGATGTAAACTCGTAAATTCAGATAACATTCCTGGGAGATCAGGATATCTATGTATAAAATCTAGAAAGTAATACAAATTCGTATAAATTTTAGTAAGTCAGTTAATCTGAGCAAAAAGGGAATATACTAAAGACATCACGTAAGGGAGTTACGACGTATGGCACAATTACGGGGATGAATGGAATGAGGCAAAGGCGCCCGTCCACTTGACGTTAGAGAATGCACAAGGCGCTGTAAAGGCGAAGGATGGTGTAATGAGCATTATTAAATGTGAACGCCTTATAATATTCAAGGCCATATTCATTTTAATCAGAGGTTAAAATGCAATAGTTGATGTTAAAATCGTTACAAAAATCGGTTCATATGTTTAGGTTCTTTGTGAACTACAAAACAGGTAAACGATGTACACGTTAAACTTGTAAAACATATTTTTACATCGGGGTTAAAACTAAAATAATCCTTATTTTTTCGATTACTTTTTGGCTATTTTTATAAATTTAACAAGACTGTTTAAAAACCTATCTCATTAAAATGCGTGAGGTAAATTATGTCTACTCGAGGTAGTGTAGGGATGCTTCCAATCTCTACCATGCCTTAAATCGAAGGTTCCCATGGGAATCACAAGTTAATTTACGTACGATTCCGATAGGTTTTAGCTAGATCTAGGCAAAGGTGTAGTATCGAACTCTGTAGTCTGTGTCAAGTCCCAAGAGAACACTATATGTACATTACTTCATGTAAATCAGTAGAGCAGTTGAGTAGGTCGATAAAAAATAATTACCCCTTTGTTTCTACAAATAGGGAGGTTATGTCGTCTGCCCTAAGGTTTATAATAGGATCATTTTCTAATGACATTGTCTTCCATATTAATAAGAACAAGGGGACTAGCGAGTAACGTATAATAATAATAATATAACGTATAATGTGCGGGAGGGTCGCATTCCATGACATAAATGTCAAAGGTAAGATTACGTCTTTAATTTTATTCAAGGGTTCCCTTAACAAAGGCATGTTTTTATAACCTTTGAAGAGAGCTAAGGATATAAACAACTTGGGAGCATTCGCCATCACCATTTGGTGATTGCCGTTCATAATGTAAGTTATCGTTAGGTTATAGGTAAGTCTGGGTAGATCTGTTAAGTAACAGTGTGGAAACTGGGTGCATTTGTAAACAGTTGAAAGCCATAATCCTACTAATATTATAAAGGCGAAAGTTTGTAAGTATGTATGGATGTCTGGATGTCTGGATGTATGGATGTATGGATGTATGGATGTTTGTTACTCTTTCACGCAAAAACTACTGAACGGATTTCGATGAAATTTGGCACACGGGTAGATCATATCCTGGATTAACACAAAGGCTATATTTTATCCCGGGAAAATAAAAAGCGGGACTTTTATCCCGGAAAAACTTTTTAACGCGGGCGGAACCGCGGGCAAAAGCTAGTAGGTATATACATAAGGTAGCTGTTATGAGACGTAATTTAATGTCATTTAGCGCTACAATGAATTTTTATATTGGCGCCAATGTTAGTCATTGAAATGAAACTACACGGGCCTCCTCTTCTACTGAGACGGATTAGGCCTTAGTCCATCACGCTGGCCTAGAGCAGGTTGGTAGACTTCACATACCTTCGAAATTCTTATAAAGAACTTCTTAGGTAATGCAGGTTTCCTCACGATGTTTTCCTTCACCTTTAAAGTGAACGATAATTGATACAAAATACAAATCATTATTAAGGGTACGTGTAGTTTGACAGACATGCTTATCTCTTTTATAAAAAAGTTTTACTATCGATATGGGGACATATCGGAGGGACGCCGTGCCCTGTATTGCGAAGTACCCTATCAACGCAGCTACGCACTACAGAGGGAAAAGAGTGCCGGAGTGACACAATAAGCGCATCGGGCCGGTATCGTTTACATTAAAAACCTCCGCCTCTGTAACTACACTTACTGTAAGTAATGCTTGTAAATGGAACATTGATTGTGCAACTTGTTTCTATTGTTGGTTTTACTAGACTTTTGTGTAAGAATATTTATATTATGTCTGACTATAGGCATTAATTAAGGATAAAATATATACTGTTCGTCTTTCGTATGCGAGAGTCCGTCTAGTTAGGTACTACCGCAATGTCTATTTCTGCCAAGAAACAGTGGTGTCCATGCACTGTTAGGTTTCAAAGGACATTGTAGCCAGCGTAATTACTGGGTATTATAATTTATGAGACGTAACATCTTATGTCTAAGGCTGATGAATGCTAATAATTGTTGTGAGGGCTATGTCTTGTTATTTTCTTCTTCTTCCTGCATTCATCCCACTCTAATTTAGGGTCGGTACAAACAACCATCAACATATTTAAATATAGAATGTAATGTAAGATAAAAGCGAATCCCAACCAATTAATAATAAATAATAATAATACCAGCCCTGTATTATATACAGCTCACTGCTGAGCACGGGCCTCCTCTACTACTGAGAGGGTTTAAGGCCTTAGTGCACCACGCTGGCCTAGTGCGGGTTGGCCCAACCAATTAATAATAATAAATTTAGCAAATAAAAATAATAACAATCAATGTATGTACCCCATTAACCCCTGGAATGCCGGGCTCAGTTTGCGTAAAAGACGCGTGCGTGCCGCCATACATTTGAAAAAATCGGATTTTGAGTGTAAAGGATGTTCTAATTTATACACCATAAAATTCTTTTAGTACGAATTTTGAAATTATTTATTTACTTATTTATTATGGATCAATGGTCACTAAAATATTCAGAAACATTGTGAGATTTGGCATAGACGGCCGCCATTTTGAATTTCGTTGTTTTGAGGCCGATTGACCTCAAAATCGAAATCTGGGTATATCTTTGGTTACAAAAAACGGACCCAATGCTTGAATTGAGAAAAATGGCCGCCATTTTGAATTTCTTTGTTTTAAGGCCAATCGACCTCAAAATCGATATATGGGCAGGTCTTTAGGTACAAAAGACGGATCCAATGCTTGAATTGAGAAAAATGGCCGCCATTTTGAATTTCTTTGTTTTAAGGCCAATCGACCTCAAAATCGATATATGGGCAGGTCTTTAGGTACAAAAGACGGATCCAATGTCAGAATTGAAAAAAGTGGCCGCCATTTTGAATTTCTTTGTTTTAAGGCCAATCGACCTCAAAATCGATATCTGGGCAGGCCTGAAAGTAGAAAAGACGGATCCAATGTTAAAATTGAAAAAAGTGGCCGCCATTTTGAGTTTCTTTGTTTTATGGCCAATCGACCTCAAAATCGATATCTAGGCAGGCCTGTAGGTACAAAAGACGGATCGATGTTAGAATTGAAAAAATTGGCCGCCATTTTGAATTTCTTTGTTTTAAGGCCAATCGACCTCAAAATCGATATCTGGGCAGGCCTGTAAGTAGAAAAGACGGATCCAATGTTAAAATTGAAAAAAGTGGCCGCCATTTTGAGTTTCTTTGTTTTATGCCCAATCAACCTCAAAATCGATATCTGGGCAGGCCTGTAGGTACAAAAGTTGGATCCAATGTTATAATTGAAAAAAGTGGCCGCCATTTTGAATTTCTTTGTTTTAAGGCCAATCGACCTCAAAATCGATATCTGGGCAGGCCTTTAGGTATAAAAGACGGATCCAATGTCAGAATTGAAAAAAGTGGCCGCCATTTTGAATTTCTTTGTTTTAAGGCCAATCGACCTCAAAATCGATATTTGGGCAGGCCTTTAGGTATAAAAGACGGATCCAATGTTAGAATTGAAAAAGTGGCCGCCATTTTGAATTTCTTTGTTTGAAGGCCAATCGACCTCAAAATCGATATCTGGGCAGGCCTGTAGGTTCAAAAGACGGATCCAATGTTATAATTGAAAAAGTGGCCGCCATTTTGAATTTCTTTGTTTTAAGGCCAATCGACCTCAAAATCGATGTTTGGGCATGGCTTTAGGTACAAAAGACGGGTCCATTGTCAGAATTGAAAAAAGTGGCCGCCATTTTGAATTTCTTTGTTTTAAGGCCAATCGACCTCAAAATCAATTTCTCGGCATATCTGTAGTTACCAAAAACGGATCCAATGTCGGAATTGAAAAAAGAGGCCACCACTTAGGACTTCTTTATTTTAAGCTAATTAACGTCAAAATCGATACTTGGCGATAGTAAAAAACAGATCTAATGTTAGACTCAATAAAAGTGGTCGCCATTTTAAACTTCTTTGTTTTTAAGACTGATTGGATTTAAGATAGATATTTGGGCTTGTATTTAGCCAAATAGAATAAATCGAGGTGTAATATATGTATGTACGCGCGTGAGAAGTTATACTTCTTTGGCATCATTAACCTTTATAGTTTGGGAAAATTGCAGTCTTGGCTTCGGCCTTTGAATTTTGAAAAAGTCCTTGGGTGTGGTAAAACAACAACAGACAAGGCTGCAAGGCTAAGCGCCTTTGTCTTCTCCTTTTACTAAAAAATAAATTATTATTAGAAACTGTAACGGTTTTGATTTAAATAAAAATATGTACCACTGACTTTACAGAAATACTTTCATACAAAATATCACCAAGCGAACGACCGGCACGAAGGCAATGACCAACTAACTCGAACTGTCAAACGTTCTATGCTTTTATAGCAAAAATTGTAGATCATGTCATTAATACCCGCACAAAAAATATTTTTGCCCTAACATTATATTATATAATTATTAAATATAGAATTTAGAGAATAATAAATATATATGACATAATTTGTACTTAATTTTAGAAGATTCTTAATTTAAAATATTTATTATTGATTACTAGCTTTTGCCCACGGCTTCGCCCGCGTTAATAAGTTTTTCCGGGCTAAAAGTACATAAAAACCTTCCCGTTGAATCACTCTATGACTATGACGTTGATACAACTCGTTAACAAATAATGCATTAATTTCGACGAAATTTCATTACCATATAAACGGTTCTAGTAAGTTAATCTTAAAAGATAGACATATACTGTTGCGGACATTTTTTTAGATAATTTTAAGAGGAATAATTCTTTCATACATATATTTTTGGTATCTTGAACCGTTTTCGCAGCGCACGCAATGGAAGCCCTCAAGGATGAATAATTTTCCCCGCTTTTTTCACATTTTCCATTATTTCTTCGCTCCTAATAGTTGCATCGTGATGTTATATAGCCTATAGCCTTCCTCGATAAATGGTCTATTCAACACAAAAAGAATTTTTCAATTCGAACCAGTAGTTCCTGAGATTAGCGCGTTCAAACAAATAAACAAACTCTTCAGCTTTATAATATTAGTATAGATTTATTATTTTAAAAATAATTTTTTTTTATAATTAATTAAAAAAAAAGACAACCAATAATATCACTTAAGACGAGGCTATATGGGCTTGAACCCTTTGCCTTCCCTATAAGGGGAAAATTATAATAAAAAAACAACCGTGCGAATTTTTGTGTCACACATGCGCGCGCATCGTAAAATTTCACTCCCATAAATTTTTCATAACGCGCTTAAGGTATAACTTCAAAAAAAAAAAGATACAGTAATTGAATGGCCACCCACCAGGGCATAACGATGTAGGGGAAGAAAAATATTATAGTAAGATAATTTCTACTACGCGGCTAATTATGCTTATAGCTATTGTTGAATTGCTAACGACCCCCGGATTTTTAACCGATTTTGATGCTTTCACAGAAGAATTTACTTTATTAGCTGTTTGCTGCCACGGGCCACTTCTTAAATTCGAAGACAAATTCCTTTTTTTGCGACATAACAAAGCTGCAATATCGTTATTGAAGAGAATTGAATAAGCTTTGATGGTGATATTATTTAAAAGTGCTATAATTAAAACCTACTATAGTTTGTGGCCATGTCCAGCGGATTTTGATTTTAAAACCAATAGCCCTTAAAACAAGAACAGTTAACATGGAATGCAGTTATTAAAATTCCAACCTCGATTAATTAGTTTTGGCTAAAAGACAAGCCCAAATATCTATCTTAAATCCAATCAGTCTTAAAACAAAGAAGTACAAAATGGCGACCACTTTTCTTAAGTCTAACATTAGATCTGACTTTTACTATCAATGGCATGCCAAGTATCGATTTTGAGGTCAATTGGCCTTAAAACAAAGAAATTCAAAATGGTGGCCACTTTTTTCCATTCTAATGTTCGATCCGTCTTTTGTACCTACAGGCCTGCCCAGATATCGATTTTGAGGTCGATTGGCCTTAAAACAAAGAAATTCAAAATGGTGGCCACTTTTTTCCATTCTAATGTTCGATCCGTCTTTTGTACCTACAGGCCTGCCCAGATATCGATTTTGAGGTCGATTGGCCTTAAAACAAAGAAATTCAAAATGGCGGCCACTTTTTTCAATTCTAACATTGGATCCGTCTTCATTACCTAAAGGCTTGCCCAGATATCGATTTTGAGGTCGATTGGCCTTAAAACAAAGAAATTCAAAATGGCGGCCACTTTTTTCAATTATAACATTGGATCCAACTTTTGTACCTACAGGCCTGCCCAGATATCGATTTTGAGGTCGATTGGCCATAAAACAAAGAAATTCAAAATGGCGGCCACTTTTTTCAATTCTAACATTGGATCCGTCTTTTATACTTAAAGGCCTGCTCAGATATCGATTTTGAGGTCGATTGGCCTTAAAACAAAGAAATTCAAAATGGCGGCCACTTTTTTCAATTCTAACATTGGATCCGTCTTCGGTACCTAAAGGCCTGCCCAGATATCGATTTTGAGGTCGATTGGCCTTAAAACAAAGAAATTCAAAATGGCGGCCACTTTTTTCAATTCTAACATTGGATCCATCTTCATTACCTAAAGGCTTGCCCAGATATCGATTTTGAGGTCGATTGGCCTTAAAACAAAGAAATTCAAAATGGCGGCCACTTTTTTCAATTCTAACATTGGATCCATCTTCATTACCTAAAGGCTTGCCCAGATATCGATTTTGAGGTCGATTGGCCTTAAAACAAAGAAATTCAAAATGGCGGCCACTTTTTTCAATTATAACATTGGTTCCAACTTTTGTACCCACAGGCCTGCCCAGATATCGATTTTGAGGTCGATTGGCCATAAAACAAAGAAATTCAAAATGGCGGCCACTTTTTTCAATTCTAACATTGGATCCGTCTTTTATACCTAAAGGCCTGCTCAGATATCGATTTTGAGGTCGATTGGCCTTAAAACAAAGAAATTCAAAATGGCGGCCACTTTTTTCAATTCTAACATTGGATCCGTCTTCGGTACTTAAAGGCCTGCCCAGATCTCGATTTTGAGGTCGATTGGCCTTAAAACAAAGAAATTCAAAATGGCGGCCACTTTTTTCAATTCTAACATTGGATCCGTCTTTTCTACCTACAGGCCTACTCAGATATCGATTTTGAGGCCAATCGGCCTCAAAACAAAGAAATTCAAAATGGCGGCCGCTTTTATCAATTCTAATATATAATTAAGATTTGCATCCAATGGAAACCCAAAAATAACCTAAAAAGAAACAACCTGTAGATGTTCAGTTTTCATACATTTTGCAGAAATCGGCCCGAGCGTGGATCCACGCTCCGGCAGAGTTTGAACACTTTTTTTGAGCGTGGATCCACGCTCCCGGCACGCGAGGGCTTAAATATGCATTACATACATACATACATGCATATACACTCAAGCCTGTTATCCCCGAAGGGGTAGGCAGAGGCGCAACTAGTGCACTCACTTTTCGCCGACATTCCGTCCCATGATGTGATAGGGGGCGAGCCTATCGCCATATCGGGCACAAATTCCAGACTCCGGACTGATACTGAATAGAAAAACTCAATATCACTTTGCCCGAGCCGGGGATCGAACCCGAGACCTCAGCTTTGCAGTCGTACTGTAATACAACTACGCCACCGAGGCAGTCAGAACGCACCAATTTCTCGATATTCTGGTTTTAATAAACAAATGCACTTATAAATGGAGCATTTTTATCCAAGACCATGCTCCATCTTATTTTATACCAACAACTATAATTAATTTTTGCAGTATATTTTTATACAGCATAGTTTTATCACGATACAGCACGAAAGCTGCTCTTAATTCACAATATTTGTATGCAAATTATGCAAACTGTGTTTACTCTGTCCGCTACAGCGTTTTGTAGCTAATTTTGCCTCAGTTTATATATTTTTAACATATTTGGTTTACCACTATACGTTAAAACATGGTAGAGCTCGTAAACATATTTGTTTACGAAAAGAAAAGGCTAAGGTAGTACTACGGTCTTGTGTGTATTAAAGGTTATCTTGTTGCGTCAAATGCATATTAAAAGTGGTTGAGCTGTCGCAGGGCCGCGCCGACCCAAGACAGCTCCTGTGTGCGAAAACTATGAAGCGCCTCTGATTTTTGTCGTCTAAAATTTAAACCACTGGCGTGGGTATAGTCTTGGGAGACTTTTACCTACTTTCTTACCTACTCAACTTTAAAGAATGTGTTGTAGTTTAACAAATATCATTTCAAAAATTAACGTTGGCATGTCATCCTGGTCGCGGCGACCCTATTGCATTGGCGCCTGTGTGCGCCGCATACTTCGCACATATGGACGGCGCGGCCCTGAGCTGTCGAGATATTTGTCCACGTTTATTTGACCGAGGTGGTAACGTACCGTGGATATGGATACAGATATGGACCGAGGTACATAGCTCTTCTTCTTTTACTTCAGCCATTGGAAATGCATTGCTGAAGGTAGATTTTTTAGAAAGTAGGTGACTGGACCAACCTCTTACAAGCGGCCTGCATCTATCGGGTTCCGGGTTGCTGGAGGTGGACGTCGAACGCTGGATTGTCTGGTCATAGTCACTTAATAACTTTTCTGCTCTATCATCCACAGCGTAATACCAAATAGTAATTAATATCGGAAATATGTTATTTCGTAAAGGAGTGGTAATGAACACTGAATACATGTCATTCAAGTAAGATGTGCTTGGCATAGAATGGAACCCAAAACTCAACCTCACGAATCCTTTCTTCACCCGTATGCTATCGTAACAAAAGTTACAATACTTCTCGTAATGTTCTTTGTAATTACTTTTATTGAAGTGAGGTAACAAAAGTAAGTCTCTGGCTTTACTTACGAACGTTCAGCGGTACTTTGAGTTTTTACTTTTTTTGAGTAAAAGTTTTTACTTTATTCTGTATTCATCCTTTGATATTGCTGTCGAGATGGGGGAGTTTTAGAGGGGAAAACTTGGATTTTGCTGGGAACACGCCAACGAGGATAAAGTTGAATGTGTTATTTACCCCAGATACCTGTGTGGGTTTTGAATTCTTGACTAATCGATTCTGTTAACTTTAAACTCGGTTAGTGAGTATATTTGAGACTAATAACTTGAAAAAAATCATATCCGTATATAGAACCAAACCAACCTAAACCGAAAGAATTGACTCATATGCATACCATGCAACCGGTGTGACAAACACGAATTTATAAGCTTCTCCATGGTTTCTCGATTTATTATTCGAAGTTTGCACGCGCGTAATGTTCACGCTGTAGTATTTTAGTTCTAATAACGCTCACCAGTGCGCTGTTCAAATTTCCATACAAAAATTTATGTAGTCGAAATGATTACGTTAACTATACGATAGTGCGCAAACTCGGGCAAAGGTGCAGATATCTATAAAAGACGAACATGCTATACGACAGTGATATACTGTAGATGTAAACTCGTAAATTCAGATAACATTCCTGGGAGATCAGGATATCTATGTATAAAATCTAGAAAGTAATACAAATTCGTATAAATTTTAGTAAGTCAGTTAATCTGAGCAAAAAGGGAATATACTAAAGACATCACGTAAGGGAGTTACGACGTATGGCACAATTACGGGGATGAATGGAATGAGGCAAAGGCGCCCGTCCACTTGACGTTAGAGAATGCACAAGGCGCTGTAAAGGCGAAGGATGGTGTAATGAGCATTATTAAATGTGAACGCCTTATAATATTCAAGGCCATATTCATTTTAATCAGAGGTTAAAATGCAATAGTTGATGTTAAAATCGTTACAAAAATCGGTTCATATGTTTAGGTTCTTTGTGAACTACAAAACAGGTAAACGATGTACACGTTAAACTTGTAAAACATATTTTTACATCGGGGTTAAAACTAAAATAATCCTTATTTTTTCGATTACTTTTTGGCTATTTTTATAAATTTAACAAGACTGTTTAAAAACCTATCTCATTAAAATGCGTGAGGTAAATTATGTCATACTCGAGGTAGTGTAGGGATGCTTCCAATCTCTACCATGCCTTAAATCGAAGGTTCCCATGGGAATCACAAGTTAATTTACGTACGATTCCGATAGGTTTTAGCTAGATCTAGGCAAAGGTGTAGTATCGAACTCTGTAGTCTGTGTCAAGTCCCAAGAGAACACTATATGTACATTACTTCATGTAAATCAGTAGAGCAGTTGAGTAGGTCGATAAAAAATAATTACCCCTTTGTTTCTACAAATAGGGAGGTTATGTCGTCTGCCCTAAGGTTTATAATAGGATCATTTTCTAATGACATTGTCTTCCATATTAATAAGAACAAGGGGACTAGCGAGTAACGTATAATAATAATAATATAACGTATAATGTGCGGGAGGGTCGCATTCCATGACATAAATGTCAAAGGTAAGATTACGTCTTTAATTTTATTCAAGGGTTCCCTTAACAAAGGCATGTTTTTATAACCTTTGAAGAGAGCTAAGGATATAAACAACTTGGGAGCATTCGCCATCACCATTTGGTGATTGCCGTTCATAATGTAAGTTATCGTTAGGTTATAGGTAAGTCTGGGTAGATCTGTTAAGTAACAGTGTGGAAACTGGGTGCATTTGTAAACAGTTGAAAGCCATAATCCTACTAATATTATAAAGGCGAAAGTTTGTAAGTATGTATGGATGTCTGGATGTCTGGATGTATGGATGTATGGATGTATGGATGTTTGTTACTCTTTCACGCAAAAACTACTGAACGGATTTCGATGAAATTTGGCACACGGGTAGATCATATCCTGGATTAACACAAAGGCTATATTTTATCCCGGGAAAATAAAAAGCGGGACTTTTATCCCGGAAAAACTTTTTAACGCGGGCGGAACCGCGGGCAAAAGCTAGTAGGTATATACATAAGGTAGCTGTTATGAGACGTAATTTAATGTCATTTAGCGCTACAATGAATTTTTATATTGGCGCCAATGTTAGTCATTGAAATGAAACTACACGGGCCTCCTCTTCTACTGAGACGGATTAGGCCTTAGTCCATCACGCTGGCCTAGAGCAGGTTGGTAGACTTCACATACCTTCGAAATTCTTATAAAGAACTTCTTAGGTAATGCAGGTTTCCTCACGATGTTTTCCTTCACCTTTAAAGTGAACGATAATTGATACAAAATACAAATCATTATTAAGGGTACGTGTAGTTTGACAGACATGCTTATCTCTTTTATAAAAAAGTTTTACTATCGATATGGGGACATATCGGAGGGACGCCGTGCCCTGTATTGCGAAGTACCCTATCAACGCAGCTACGCACTACAGAGGGAAAAGAGTGCCGGAGTGACACAATAAGCGCATCGGGCCGGTATCGTTTACATTAAAAACCTCCGCCTCTGTAACTACACTTACTGTAAGTAATGCTTGTAAATGGAACATTGATTGTGCAACTTGTTTCTATTGTTGGTTTTACTAGACTTTTGTGTAAGAATATTTATATTATGTCTGACTATAGGCATTAATTAAGGATAAAATATATACTGTTCGTCTTTCGTATGCGAGAGTCCGTCTAGTTAGGTACTACCGCAATGTCTATTTCTGCCAAGAAACAGTGGTGTCCATGCACTGTTAGGTTTCAAAGGACATTGTAGCCAGCGTAATTACTGGGTATTATAATTTATGAGACGTAACATCTTATGTCTAAGGCTGATGAATGCTAATAATTGTTGTGAGGGCTATGTCTTGTTATTTTCTTCTTCTTCCTGCATTCATCCCACTCTAATTTAGGGTCGGTACAAACAACCATCAACATATTTAAATATAGAATGTAATGTAAGATAAAAGCGAATCCCAACCAATTAATAATAAATAATAATAATACCAGCCCTGTATTATATACAGCTCACTGCTGAGCACGGGCCTCCTCTACTACTGAGAGGGTTTAAGGCCTTAGTGCACCACGCTGGCCTAGTGCGGGTTGGCCCAACCAATTAATAATAATAAATTTAGCAAATAAAAATAATAACAATCAATGTATGTACCCCATTAAATATGCATTACATACATACATACATGCATATACACTCAAGCCTGTTATCCCCGAAGGGGTAGGCAGAGGCGCAACTAGTGCACTCACTTTTCGCCGACATTCCGTCCCATGATGTGATAGGGGGCGAGCCTATCGCCATATCGGGCACAAATTCCAGACTCCGGACTGATACTGAATAGAAAAACTCAATATCACTTTGCCCGAGCCGGGGATCGAACCCGAGACCTCAGCTTTGCAGTCGTACTGTAATACAACTACGCCACCGAGGCAGTCTAAATATGCATAAGTATAAATATGTTACAAATGGTGTTAGTAACATAAGAAAGCTTATTAATAAATTCACATTTAGAAGACATTTCGATAGAAACTATTAAATTAGTTGTACCTAAGATTTACACAACATTATGACTTCGGTAGTTTATTAAAGTGTTCGGATTCGATGGATTGTTTTACCACGTTGTTCAAATACGTTGGAAATCCTTTGAGCTGAACAAATAAGCTCGATTTCGCCGTTTCTTTCTCATTAGACAGAACCCAGCCATTCATGAGTTAGTCTCGATCCCAAAACACATAAGCCTTATTACAATTTATAGCGACGATTTATCACTGAGGTTGAAACTTGAATTACGTACCATAAATTATGTCCTAACATTAAAGAAAACCTTCGAAAAACTCTGAGGCCTAGCGGTTCCTGTAAATTGACATCAATCCGGGGTTCAGTTCTCATTTTCAACGGCTTTTTTAACTGAGTCAGGTAAGCCTTTCCGCGATGTATGATTTAAATTACGTCAATCACATGGCGTGAAAAAAGTGCTGGCTGTTGTGTCGCTAGCAAGAAGTTTACAATATTATCTAATGGAGAGAGCGGTACACACATTTTTGTGAAGACAAAAAAATTACCTTTTGAGCTGTCTTCTATCTCACTCACTCTTTAACCTATGTTGCCAAAGCTTACGGATTATTTCCCCACCCATAAAAAAATATCAATACCGTTATTGTCGTCTCAATCATATATATATAAATATTTCCAACATATCTTATATAATGATATAAGTACTATTTTCATTTCAGAATTATTCTTGTTGAATAAGATATCCTTAGGTTTTTTATCCTTATTAACATTTTAGTTAAACAAAATTTCCTCATTTAGTTGGTAATTGCGAATACATATTTCGGCAACACTGTTATAAAACGTTAAGTTCGATGTCAATATAGTTGTCAAATAAATGTTCACTTCGAAATTTTCTCTGTAATTATCTACAATAATAAGTGTGTTTTAGTGATATTTTAATGTGAATTGTGCAGTTCACGGTTGCAGAAATATTTGATATCCATAATTTAGTGTGAAATTCTGCAGGTAAGTTTATTGTAATCAATATTGTGTAAATATTATAATTTTATCAATATTTATACGAATCGTAATAAAATACGTGAATATTTTATAAATGAACTGTAGAAAAACCTCGCTTAATGTGATTTGCTTTATATATGACTACTTTTTTCATATTAACGTAATGTTAAATGTGATTTTTTGTATTGTAAATAGTATATGTAAACAAGAGGCTAGGGTGACCATGGTGTAAGCTTTGGTGGACCGGTTTCACGATGGTGCTAGAGTATTTGTAATACTAGCCGCCTTACTAATGAATATTATAAAGCTTATTAATCTTTAAATAATCATCGTAAATAAAAACTGAGGATCAACAGTTACAATCGAGTTCTCAGTGTATCCAGCATTGATTTATTGAAACTTTTATTTAAAATAAAATCGAGTTTGTATTACTCTTTACAGATTTCTTAAAGATCTGGATAAGCAAAAACGTGGTTAAATATAAATACCATTAAAAGGTCAATTTGATGTCTGCAAGAATTACTAGTCAACATTTAAAGACAGAAGATTATGATTCTGAATGTGATAATGTGTCTTCTACTTCTCGGAATATGGCAGTAGATGTCAAAAATAATTATTTATTACCAGAAACTCATGCTGTAAGTATATTATTTTTTATCATTTCACTGGTATAATTATGATCCACTTAGACTTTATTATTTACTAGCTTTTGCCCGCGGCTCCGCCCGCGTGAATGTGTTTTTCCGGGATAAAAGTCACTGTTTATATTTTACTGGGATGAAAAGTGGCCTATGTGCTAATCCAGGACATGATCTACCCGTGTGCCATATTTCATCGAAATCCGTTTAGTAGTTTTTGCATGAAAGAAACATCCATACATCCAGACATTCTTACAAACTTTCGCCTTTATAATATTAGTAAGATTAGTAGGATAGGGCATTAAGCTTGCGACCCACCAAATTTTATAACGGCGGTACATTGGGTGATATCTGAGTGTACTAAATGGCACCTCTGCCTCTGTCTAAAATATATAGGTACTTAAATATATTATTATTGATTGATATTTACTTTTTACATTATATGTCAGCGAAATGAATATGAACCACCATTGAAACGTCAAGACTTGAAAGATTTCAATATATCAGTAAATGTGAAGACATCCCGTGAAATAAATTAGAAGAAATAAAAGAAAGTATTGCAGTAGAAGATGAAGAGATAAAAGAAGAAAATTAATGACAAGTTATTTCTTACTAAAGTTGTTCATGATTATACTTTACAGTCTGAAATTGAAAACATTTTGCAGTGAAATTTTGCTAACATTTGAGATTTTTTTTAAAAGTATATTCCAAATAGCAAGCAAAGAAAAATTACATATAGTGATCACATAAAGACTTTTGTTTTAACATTACACCTTTAGTCGCCGAAAACAATTTTGTTTTTATAAATTCAAAGATTTATTTGCCGAAAGAGAGCACATTATGGTGATCTTTAGCAAACTTTAATAGTTTTGTTGGCTTCTTCACAGAAGTTTTAGAATATTAAAAATAAATTTAAGGAAGAAACCTCACCCGCAGAATGTAGCGTTAATTTTTGATTCCATGGCTCTCAAACAAGAATTTATTTAGTATTGTAATTTGTAAAACATCCACGTGTTTATTACTTTTGCTATAAATATCTACACAACTTTGTTTACAATCAACTTACCTATGGAATTTCACACTAGATGTTGGATTGCAAATAATTCTGCAACCATGAATTACACAACTCATAGTAGAATATCTCTAAAACACAATATGTATTATTATGGATAGTTACAGAAAAAAAGTTCGCAGAATACTCGCAAAAATTGTAAAATCACACAAAATAGATATTCGTAATATTTCAAAATTACTTACTGAAAATTAGGTTATTAACTTCCTAAATGTGTATTATTTTTTTATGTATGATTGTTTACTTTTATGAGTATGTTTTTTATTTTTTTTTATTATATTTAAATTTAACAATAACTGTAGTTTTCATTTTTAAATATCCCAATGTTTTTCTGTCTAACCTTACAGTCTCCATATTTGGTTATAAAGGCCGGCAAACAACGTGAACATATCCAGTCGCGGGGGAAAGTAAAACAACTACAATGTGAGGCTGTGTGCCGAGCAAAAAAAAAGCACGCGGGGCCCCGTGCGAAGCAAATAATTTTTTTTAACAGCTTTGTAAGTAAGGTGCCAAAAAACGGGTCCCCAAGGAGCTGCAAGATGCCCCTGTAACTGTGAGGCCCTAGGCGGTTGCCTGGTTCGCCCCCCTCCTCCAAGGCCGCCACTGAATTCACCACCGCGTGGTGAGGTATTTTTTTTATGTAAGTGGAACTAGTAGTTCCGAACTACACATACCAAAAAAGTATGTAAATATGCCAATTTTGTTTGGAATAAACTTTCTAACTCAAATTATATTTTTTAAATATCAACTATTACTAGCCGCTGTAGTTGGTTTTCATAATTAATTTAAACCGCATTACTTTATAGAGATAAAAATAAATATTATGGTGCGATATCATATTATTACACACTCACACACTCACGCCTCTCATCCCCCGGGTAGACAGAGGCGCAATTAGTGCACCCACTTTTTGCCGTTATTCCGTTCCATGCTGTGATAGGGGGCGAGCCTATCGCCTTATCGTGTACAAATTCCAGACTCCGAGCTGATACTGAATGGAAAATAATCACTTTGCCCGACCCGACTAACCCGGGGATCGAACCCGAGATCTCAGCATTGCAGTCGTACCATAATACAACTACGCCACCGAGGCAGCCATATTATATCATATCATATTATTATGGACAGTTAATTATGTTACGTCCTGGTTTTGAAAATAAACCTTTGTCACTCTAAAGAGAGAGACAGCAGATAGCTGTGACGTCACATTTTATTCTTCAGTTTGTTAAACGGAATGAAAAATCCATATGGGTATAACATTCTTGGTCGCTAGCCTTCGAATGACAAGCCACATGACAAAGGAGTGAACTTCCTATACAATACTATCAAAACTTTTTTCATATACGAGGGGCCGTTTGAATAGGTACCACAGCAATCTCATATTTTTCTGACAAGCAGCAATATGAAGTCACTGTTGCATTCCGGTTTGAAGAACATTGTAGCCAGCGTACTTACTGGACATTATGAAAATTAACACCGTATGTGAGTTATAGAGTACGGAATTCTATGGTGATGGACATGTGCGGAGTGACGGAGGATGTTGTGACCAAAATTGAGAAGGGTACGCTAAGTTGGTTTGGGCATTTGGAGAGAATGGATGATAGGAGACTGACAAAGAGAATATATATAAGGTGAGTGAAGATGGAAGGGCCGGTAGGGGTCGACCGCACCGAACCTTCGAATGTCAGATATCTGACATTTTGGGTACAGGCCAGGTCAAAAGTAACCAGAACTGGCGGGAGTCCATGAAAAGATTTATGAAGCAATGAAAGAAGAGTGCCAGAATCGAGCAAAGTGGCAATCCGTAGTCTCTGCCTACCTCTATGGTATAGAGAGATAGAGGCGTAATACTATGTATGTATGTAACATCTTATTACCCCGCAGTATGTTGTAATTCAAAGTTCTGTATGGTGCTATTTATGGGCGTTTGTATCCCTAACCATGAGGCGAACAGAATCTTAGTTTTGTCATGCAATTGCATTAAAAAAAGTACTTCTAATAGGCAGTTCAATACTAGGCTTGAATGCGTCTTTACGCTCATAGTTTCAAAGTTGCATCTGTAAAGTTCATTAAATAGGCGCGCCATTCGCTTTGAGTGCCTCGTTAAGAGTTCCATTCCGATTGCCCGTAATGGCGGCTGTGGGCAACTTTGCTTTAATACGCATCATATACAGATTAAGCGTTGTAAATAGAGCGTATCATGAGATGGGAATAATATGAAGGACTTTAAATTTTGCTCGCGGATTCGCCTGCTTGAAATAAGCAGGTACGAAAAATATAAAAATCTAATGGTTGTTCAAACTTAGTTCTTACTATATTTCTTCAAAATTAGTTACGTAGTGTAGCTATGAAAGCGTAACTCAAAGGAAGAGTAACTTCATAAGTTTCCTCTACCTATTCAATAGTACGGAAACCAGCGACTTTTGAATGTAAGATTTTGATTTTCACAGTCCAAGCGAATGATAAACAATTTTACAGAATTGACATCATCAGTTTTTCTATTCAGTATCAGTCCGGAGTCTGGAATTTGTGCCCAATATGGCGATAGGCTCGCCCCCTATCACATCATGGGACGGAATGTCGGCGAAAAGTGGGTGCACTAGTTGCGCCTCTGGCTACCCCTTCGGGGATAACAGGCGTGAGTGTATATGTATGTATGTACATCATCAGTAAGTGAGTATACTTAATCATGATAGCTTTTCCATACTTCTGTGTGAATTTCATGTCTGTTTTCGGCAAAGCCCTGTTCGCTACGAGTTTGCGATTCGAGCATATTCCAAATGAGCGGCCGCCACTGAGTTCGTGTTTATAGAATTATTCGTAATGCAATAACCGCCTGCAGGTGCGGCCAAGTGAAAATGGAAGCTACATAGCTTTACCAAATGTTTGGAGACTCTGTTTGGACATTTAAATGGAATACGTAAATGTCCCAATGAGGCGATGACTACGTTGACGCAATATTGCAAATATTGGTACATAGGTGACAATGTTGGAACAAATATACTTTTGGAATGATATGTGCTTTACATGCTGGGTACAGGCAATGTAACGTCTTTATTGGCCAACATTGAACTCAATAATGAGTTCAATGTTTACCCATGATACGAATTCTTCAGTATTTTTTTTCTAAATAAAGTGCAAATAGTTTCTCTTCAATTAAATTTAAAATTACATATTCGTGGTATTGTAAGAGATGATATGTAGATGTTACAGAAAATAATTAAATATCTTCTCGAAAGGAAAAGGATAATTTACTTTTCATAGCGTTCGCATCACACATTTCTGATCATTTTTCGCGATTATTACCATGTTTTGCAAATAATCCAATTTCTCCCTAAGACAGTAATATAGCGGCTTAATAAGGTTATCCCTGCTAAATTCAATAGTTCAAGTAGGACCTACTTCATTTATTTAGCGTCTCCCATTCCGACAGCCAGAAAGCAATGGCATAAGTGACCCTTGTTACGTTATTTAATCTGTGCGCTCCTGTCACTTTACCATATATACCAAGAAGCTTATATAATATATTCAAAGCTTTTTGATCTATACGTATTATAATAAAAACGTAAATTTTCCCTGTCTATAGGTACTTAAAAATATTTTTTAGAAAAAATATCCGGAAAACGCGAGGAACAGGTAACAGGTAAAGTATTTTTCACAAGCGTTTCGTTGCGGAGTAGTTGCCTTTCTTTTCTTTCTTTCTTTTTCAACATTAGTAACGTTGATTATCTGAATTTTTATGATTTTAATCATGACATAAAGACGTTTGTTTTTACTTGTAAGTATCTGAAGCATAGGAAGTAAAACGTAACAACTTGCACTTTCTAAAAAATTCAAATAATTAAACCAAAAACATTTTCTAAACCCATACTAACCTAGCTACTAAAAACGGTTATGTGATAATGTAATAGAAACAACTCAAATTAGTAAAAAGCAATCTACAATCAGAGGCGAACCGCGTAACATCACATAAAATAAAATATAAAAGTGTTAGCTTTGAGTGCGAAGGCAGTCGCATGAGCGCATACGTTCCACGGTCCTGCGAGCGAAACGCTCTGTTGCGCTTACATGCTCAGTTTAAAAGTTTTCAATGAAAGCGGACGGTGAATCCGAGTGGATTTTTAGGTTATGTACCGAACTAAAGATATCGTAAATATTTGTCCAGGAACGGTGTCTGGATTTGTTTCTTTGGAAAGTAATATTTTATTTAGACAGCAGAAGGGAGAATTAAGTGAAAGAAATATACATTTATTCGGTTAATTATCTATTGCTTTTCGAGCGGCGCATGAACTTTAATTGTATTTTTGCTGTAAGTGATGTTCAAACAAACAAAAATAACAACAACAAATTATTATTATAACATTAAAGATTTATGTATTGCGTGGGTAACGAGCGTAGGGCGATGTCACTTGCATGCAGTACTTTGAAATTCATAGCGCTTTGTGTCGTTGATACCCAGCGACCATATAGCCTCTTGATACTGTTTGGGAGGGCGTGGCGTAGCGCTTACTATATGGCGAGCGATTTACTCAATTCTTTATTCATTGTATATTTTTTTATGGCATTCAATGACGAGACGAGTTTGCTGTTCGCTTTATGGTAAGCGATACGACCACCCATAAACAGTAGCGACAGCATCCAGCACTTTGTGTTACAAAGTACTGTGTGGCATTCCACTGCGCTCGTCATCCTGAGACATAAGATGTCAAGTCTCATTACGTCCAGTAGTTACACTGGCTACAATGTCCTTCAAACCGAAACACAACAGTACATGCATACTGCTGCTTGGCAGTAGAAATAGACACTGCGGTAGTACCCATCCAGACGGACAAGAGTCCGTTTGGATGGCTACTACCGCAGTGCAGTTTTTGCGTGTTGAGGGAATACATCTCAGGTTAATTTATACCACATAGGTATCAAGGCATGAAAATGCCTAGATAATACCTAGATACAGAATTTAGTACCGATACCTATACAAACACATCACATCTAAACTAAGAAAATGTATTGGGATGGTAAAAATGCGTGTTTAATATAGCTCCCTAGAGGCTTGAAACCGGGTTAGCTGAGAAATTTCGAGGTGCCGAACACTTATCGATTCAGGTACCGCGGACAACCCAGAAAAAAGGAAACTTTCTACCACTCAATTTGGTATTAATATGATACAGGTAATTTCGAATTATAAATGTTTTCCTTTCTTTCGATCTCTACTAATCGGTTTAATATAAGAATAAAGTTTTTTTTATTAGTAAATACGTTTAAATATCAGCCATATTCTTGGCTAAGTACAAAGTCCTCCGCTATAAGTGTACTGCGCCTGTCACTTTGAGATAAACATTAGACAAGTTTCATAATGAATGTTGATGTATTTTGCTACAACGTCCACACCATGTTCGCGGCTATGTTTCTAGATTACATAGTGCGTAGGAATACGATGAAGTTACTTTTATTACATAGTTATTGTATTAAACAGCTTAATGTACTTAGAGTTTATTTTTTAAAAGGACATGCCAAAAAACGGGCTTAATGTTTAAACAATGACATTACCAAGATACTTTAAACATTCAAATTATAGTAGTATAACGGATTTTATCGCGATTATAAAAAAAAACCATCAAGATACTACATGCTTAGTACTCCCAAAAACTAGCTAGGCCTTTGTGATAAATCGTATAATTTTAAGTCTGATTTTGAGATTTATGTAATTTTATTTTGCTTAAAACTACACTTAATATTAATGTTTTTAAAATAGTTATAAATGGAGGAGTCTAGAAATATGTTTTAATGGATCAAAGATCCATATTTTTGCCCCTTATACTTATAAAGTTTGAGCCTGGTTAATTTTTTATGCCCAGCACCCATAAAAAAGCGGACATCTCCTTTTATTAACGTATTTGAGTCCGTCTGGGTGGGTACCACGGCAATGTCTATTTCTACCGCCAAGCAGCAGTGTGCATGCAATGACGAGCGCAGGGGAATGGCACACAGTACTTTGTAAGTCAAGGTGCTGGATGATGTTGCTACTGTTTATGGGTGGTCGTATCGCTTACCATCAGGCGAACGGCATGCTCGTCTCGTCATTCAATGCAATCAAAAAAAATACTATTTGAGTCTGAGGACATAGATTAGAATGCCACTTTTGTATTTGCTCGGCGTATACATTTATGTGATGAGTAGCATTACCTCAGAAGTTGTAAAGGAGCCTCTAAGTATACAATTATATTATTCTATAAAAGACTTCTGCTCGTGGCTCCGCCCGCATGATAGAGTTTTTCCGGGATGAAAAATTTTGGACGGGACAAAAAGTAGCTTATAGCACTCACGAGTAATGTAGCTTCCTATTAGTGACGAATTTTCAAAATCGGTCCAGTAGTTTTTGAGTTTATCCATTACAAACAATTAATTTTTTCCTCTTTATAATATTAGTATAGACAAACAACGATACTAATGTCAACATCTGTTCCCGATTTATTATTATCCACTTAGCCTTTAAAATTTAGAAGTAAATAACCATTTAGTACAAAAGATAACATTACTCAGATTGCGCCTAAAAAGTCGTAACACTAAGAATGGCAATTTACATTTGAAGAAGATTGCGCGGACTATAAATGAGATCGGGATATTCTTTAATGATTTATTATTAAAATTCATAAAATTTACATTTATAATACAATAGTAAAAGTTGGTCCGTGTGTCACATTTATCATTGTGCCCGATATGGCGATAGGCTCGCCCCCTATCACATCATGGGACGGAATACGCACGGCAAAAAGTGGGTTCAGTTGTTGCGCTTCTGCCTACGACTTCGAGGATAAAAGGCGTGAGTATGCGTAAATTTTAAAATACCATGTCAACTTTATTATTGAATACCTACAAAGTTCTATTTAAAACGAACTGGTGTCATTTGGTTACCACAAGATTTGATTCAAACCGATTTTATTCGTCTGTAATACAAACTAATAATAAATACAGATGCATAATATGTCGCAGTTACTGCACTAACCGTCCAAGTCGCATCCAATCACTAGTCTAAAATAAATTCAAATCAAGCCGGTTGGGGTTGTAGCGAGGTCGTCTGGGGCGGGCAGACGTGTCGGTCACACGCAGGGTTGGCTTTGATGTACCTGTGTTTCGACTAATTAAAGGTTACTAGTTTTTACTCACGACTCTGCTTGGGATTTTTCTTTTACTGCGATATTTTTCTACTTATGGATTCTGGAACTAACAGGCAGACAAAAATAGCGTTTGCTGGTATAAAGATAGCGACAATCGAGAGACGTAGGTAAGGTCTTTTATTGGTTATTAGTTATTACTGTTTTGGGTTTTACAGTGCTTACCATAATATTCAGTGTGTAAATTGCGGGTCTGGAAAAAAAATTAAGACAAAACAAAATGGTATGCTCGACCCCCCCTAGCATGAATTTATGCGCTATCGTAGCGTTAATGTGATTGTTTTCAACACTGCTGCGTAGTTGGCAATAAAATACCTACGATATCGTGAACATTGTGCGCGTGTAAGTGCATGTTTCAAAATGTATGAAAAATGGCACTACGTGTTTCTTTTTTGACGTATGGTATCGTCTATTAAATACTAAATGCATTTATTAACTTATTCAATATGAATGCGATACGATTACGATAATGTGTGAATTCATGCTAGTGGTACTATTAATTATAAATGTATGGTTTAAACTCCAAAGTATGCGCGCGATTAGAGCTATAATAGCGCATGTGCGCATGTAAATAATTATTTGAAAAAATATGCAAAAAATTAAAAACCTTGACCTGACAACCCTGATTACTAGTCTAGGCATTTAGGTATTGCGTTCGGCCAGCGGCGGGCGAAATGCGGGCGCTCGCCTCCGAAGCAAGGGTGCGAATACATTTTATCCGAAATTTGTTTTAAGAAGAGCGGTAACATACTTTCCCCAACTATTTGTGACATCCCTATGGACAGATATTCTTATCTGATTGAAGAAAGGTATGAATTTTTAGTATTAAAACGACGCGACGGCTATTCATATATTATGTATACAGAGGTGGTTAGAGATAAAAAGGATTTACAGCGGTCATTTGGTTAACATACTTTTCTAATTTGTATATATTTAGATACAGACCACTGGACACCTTCTTTGTGAATTATCGCTTGCCTTAACGGCGAAGGAAAAAATCTTGAGGAAACCTGCAAACCTGAGAAGTTCTGTACAAGAATTTCGAAGGTACGTGAAGTCTGTCCCCCCGTACTAGGCCAGCGTGGTGGACTGTGGCCTAAAACCCTGTCAGTTGTTGAGAAGGCCCCTGCCCAGTATAAATACAGAGCTCGTATTATTATTATTATTATATTATGTTGAAGTACAATTATTAACTAAATTGCCCGCAACAAATCTACACGCATCATAAAGTTCTACGCACAACATTAAACATATAATTGCCTAGCACATTACCACTCTCAATTAAACAGATTTACTGCGACACAAATGGAATGAATCAACACACTTTACACGTTAAATGCTATTATTACACGGCTTGTGCATACTTTGCGTACGTCAATTATTGATTGTCCTTTTGACCTGACAGGACACGCGAGAGTTTACAAAGCTAGATTAAATGGGAAACTGGTCGGTATTAGAGGTGATCATTAAACGTTATAACTGTTAATTTAACTCATTATAAAAAAATAGCTGTTAATTCTATTAACTACTATTGCAATATTCATTAAACGTTTAAACTAATGAACGGACTGCGGAGGCAGTTAATGCCATCCGTTAATTTATTAATCAACTAAACTTGATAACTGTTAATCATAGAAAAATGCTAATAACGCCTCTATAGATTATTTGTTAAACGAAATTTAATACTACTAATAAGCACAAAAATTATATTTTTTCTTTAGCTAAGACTTAAATTATGCCTTGTCGTGATTTGTGAACAGTAAAATCGCCACTTGCAATGATTGCGAAAATAATTTTATTTAGATAACGTCAGAATTGATAAAAGTGGCCGCCATTTTGAATTTCTTTGTTTTAAGGTCAATTGACCTCAAAATCGGTATGTGGGTATAACTTTAATTACCAAAGACTGATCCAATGTCAGAATTGAAAAAAGTGGCCGCCATTTTGAATTTCTTTGTTTTAAGGCCAATTGACCTCAAAATCGGTATCTGTGTTTAACTCTAGTTACCAAAGAACATTCCAATGTCGGAATAGAAAAAAGTGGCCGCCATTTTGAATTTCTTTGTATTAAAGCCTATCGACCTCAAAATCGATATCTGGGCAGGCCTGTAGGTACAAAAGACGGATCCAATGTTAGAATTGAAGAAAGTGGCCGCCATTTTGAATTCCTTTGTTTTAAAGCCAATTGACTTCAAATTCGACATCTGAGTATAACTTTAGTCACCAAAGAACATTCCAATGTCGGAATGGAAAAAAGTGGCCGCCATTTTGAATTTCTTTGTTTTAAGGCCTATCGACCTCAAAATCGATATCTGGGTAGGCCTGTACTTACAAAATACGGATCCAATGTTAGAATTCAAAAAAGTGGCCGCCATTTTGATTTTCTTTGTTTTAAGGCCAATCGACCTCAAATTCGACATCTGAGTATAACTTTAGTTACCAAAGAACATTCCAATGTTGGAATGGAAAAAAGTGGCCTCCATTTTGAATTTCTTTGTTTTAAGGCCAATCCACCTCAAAATCGATATCTGGGCAGGCCTGTAAGTACAAAAGACGGATCCAATGTTAGAATTGAAAAAAGTGGCCGCCATTTTGAATTTCTTTGTTTTAAGGCCTATCGATCTCAAAATCGATATCTGGGTAGGCCTGTAGGTACAAAAGACGGATCCAATGTTAGAATTGAAAAAAGTGGCCGCCATTTTGAATTTCTTTGTTTTAAGGCCAATCCACCTCAAAATCGATATCTGGGCAGGCCTGTAGGTACAAAAGACGGATCCAATGTTAGAATTGAAAAAAGTGGCCGCCATTTTGAATTTCTTTGTTTTAAGGCCTATCGACCTCAAAATCGATATCTGGGTAGGCCTGTAGGTACAAAAGACGGATCCAATGTTAGAATTGAAAAAAGTGGCCGCCATTGTGAATTTCTTAATTAAAATAAACGACGCAAGAGACGTGTTGAACATGTTATCGCTAATGCTTTTCACGTAACTCCTTACTTCTTGACCGTTATAACTTAACTATTAATTTAACACGTTATTTTTTTTTAATGTTTAACTATTAACCATTAATAATTTTTAACCATTAATCACATCACTAGTCGGTATACGTCATTTTAAGTGGTTGTATTTATCTTGTACATGAGCTTCTGTTCGCGGATTTGCACGCGTGAGAAAGTTTTTCCGGGATCCCAGAGAAAGTCCCACTATATATATAACAAATGTAAAAAGTAGCGTATGTCCTTCGCAGGGTTTTAATACTATCCATATGCCAAATTTCATCGACATCGGTTTAGTGGTTCAGCCGTGACAGCTTAACAGACAGAGTTACATTCGTATTCATAATATAAGTAAGTGTGGCTTCAAATGGAATCAAAATAATAAAAAATTTACAGGAGTATTGCAATGTTTGAGGAACAACTTCAACAAGTTAATTTATTTTATTAAATTGTTGGAAAGAATGTGGCATGTTAAAATTTTTGTAAGTAAAGTAGGTACTTGGCAGACGGTAGACAACATTTCTTTCCGTACACGGATTGCTTACCAAAATTATAAAACCTGTCACTTACTGCAGGTTATGCTATTCCATTTCAAGTTATTTTAATATAAAAAAAATTAACTGTACTTATTATGAAACTTACAAATGCACATATTGTAATGAGTTAAGACAGCATTTTTTAACATTTTTCAGTTCGCGGACCCCTAGGAAATTAAGCACAATTTCAAGGACTCCTTAATAAAAAACCACAGGAATAAGTTTAGGACAATTTTTTATAGTGCTACAAAAAATATTTATTATAAAAAATAATACTGTTTTAATGTGAAGGTTGGTAGTGATTTTTTGCAAGTAAATTAGTAATATTTGGGTTGATGTTATTACTCAGTTGTAATCTCAAAACGGATTCGAATTGTAATCTGTTACTGTATTTGTTTTTGATATATACAGGAGCAGAGATCCCGCTTGCTTGCGCACGCTCGCCGTACTATTAGGTACGAGACGTGCTGGCATTTAATTATGTCCATAGATAAGTTGGTACAGACTCCCATACACATACTCGCGGACCTCCAGGGGTCCGCGGACCACAGGTTAGGAATCACTGTGTTAAGATATATAAATCGTTGTTCGCGGTTTGCGGCAAGTTGTGCCCCGGACGGGAACCTTGCAACTTTACGGTCAAATACGTGGTCGCACAATTGGCTATGAAAATTTAATTTTCATATTTCTGGCTACAAGTTTTCGCATGACGTCACACTTGTTTAGGGTTGTCAGGTGTTGGATAAATGCTCTTTTTTGTTCTCAGGGTTATGCTGAAAAACATATAAATGAGTATAAATTTATTTCTCGCGACCAATGGAAAGCGTATATATATATCATAGCAGATTTCGCGCGTACTGCGCAATTTATCGGACGTATGGTAACAGGAATCGACAAATAGAATATAACAAACGAATTATAAAAATGACAATTATACGTTGGGTAAAGGAAAAGGTTTATGGAATCGAAATTTTGCAAACCGTACGTAAAATAAGTTTTATGTAAAAAGCCATAGTCTCAAATATCACCGTAAAACAGCTAAAAAACGTTTCTCGAACCCCATGTGGGGAATGAGAAGAGACGATATGCTGCCGTTAACCTAAATAGGCTTCATTTTCTCCATATTCAAATTTTTTATACCCAGATCGTTATACTAATGTAATATCATTATGAGATGTGAAGATTTTTATTCTTTGCCAGAAAACGCTTTGTTTGCGTAAAAGCCTATTTCCGGACTGAAAGAATAGGAGGCATCAAATGGAAATATATTTTTTTATCGTGTTTTACCCCGTAAAAATGAAGAACCTTGTCCTATATAGTATGACAATTTTTATTATTGCATGAGTTCCAGAGAATACTACAAACAAACTTACAAATTTAACCTCTCTATAATATTTCGATCTAAAAATATCATCCAAATTTCAAATCGCCTATTCGCGATAAATTTAATTAAAATTTCTTTTTTTGTGTGTGAAGTGAAGTAAATGCTTATTATATTATTTTCGTGAAGAGATTGTTTTTTTATTATTTTTTATGGCGTCCCCGCACACGCGATGATTCTGCCAATGTCGAAGTATGATTAAAAATCCTTACTGTCAATCGGAATAAGGGGCATGAACTTTTTCGCTAAGAACACATCTGAGGACAACACAACAATTAACAAAGTTAGTCCCAAGCCATAATAATTAGTGCTTATATAAAAGAGAAAAATTATGGAAAGATCACAAAAGTGTCCAGATGATTTGACGTTTTGAATGTGTTGAATGAATGAATGAATGAATGAATGAATGAAATGAATTGAATGTGTTAGTATGTGGCTGACTGTACATACATTTTCCACTACTTGCTAAGGTAATTTCTGGGCATATTAAACTATAGTGCGTTTAATTTAATCTCTTCGTCTGGCCACTCAAACCTCGTTTGGCTACATAATAAGATTCAAGCGGAATTTCAGAGTGTCCAAAATCTTTACTTTGTGTTACAAACAACGGTATTTGCTTTATGCCAGGGGGGTGTCACTCTGTGATTTCGTACCTTCGTTCACTCGTTCCTTCGTTCGTTCTCATTTTGTTTTATATATTAGAAGATGGGCGGTGCTAGATTTCTAGTTAGATCCAAAAAGACTGTAACGAAGTCTAGAAATCTACAAAAATCATATTAACCTCTCGAGCCCCGACCGGCCCAATCGGGCCGGTCTGACAGCTTGTCAAACTCGATATGTGTGCGTGTTGACGCGCCTTATGTGTGTGCGTGTAGGTCGATTTTCGCGTGTTGACAGACACGCGAAAAATTGCGCTTGCGCCAGTGTGGCCAGCGCTATGTACGCAAGAGGTTAAAACTGAACTGAACCCAATTTCTGAACGATATGTATGAAGTCAAATGTCACGATGTTTGAAGTATGTTTAATAAGTTTGCCACATTTTTATGAATGGCACAAAAGTGTGTAATTTTATTATTTTATACCACTTGACATGTGACACATACATGATTATATTTTATAATTAAACTATTTTCTACATAAATTATATACTTAAATATAATTACAGAATTTTAAAATTTAAGTTATGTTTCTTAGTAACTAAATTATATATTTTTCGTGGGGAATATTATTTTAAGTGAAGTGGTAACACAGCCTTATTTTCGTGATCCGTCATCCGGTGGCCATGTTTTCAATTTCTATTTGCGATTTGTGGCCGTTTGTATATTGTGTGATCTTGTAATTTTGTTTGACCCAAAGAGCATTATAATACTCCGGAAAGTTTGACCCCTGGCTCGGACTTGGTTTCGATTTGATTGTTTTACGGATACACGGATGTCGTATTGCACGCGTGTTTGTAAAATGGCGAAAGTTATTTTCGCTGTGCTGTGGACGGTAAGTCTTATTTCAAATATTCACTAACAGTTATCGAAAAGAAAACAAAACGAAAGTGTAGGTACCAAAGGAATATCAGTGAAAGAAAACCTAAGATGGTTTACATTGTATCGCGGTTACAAATTGACTCGCTTATAAATACACAATTACACGCACAAACTAATTTATAACACTAGAGCTACACATTTGATCCCATCGAAAGGTTTAAGAATCACTTTACATTTATTCGGTTTAATGAACAGTTTGTCATGTATTTCATTATTTAACTCATTTAAAAGTGATGGTAACATATATCCGTCGGTACGTTTTCCATAATTTTTAGTACATGGAGGTAATGTATATTTAGGAAAAATACGATAGGTTGCGCAAATTAGAGGTATTTCTTGTTCTAGGTTTTAAGCAAGTTATCATAGCCTACATATTATAAACATTTTTATTTATTATATGTCTACAATTCTATAGTATTTAAATTATTCAGAGTTACATTTACTACACTTGCGTTTAATATTTAAGGGTACAATTGTTTTTAAAAGTGTTACTTGTAATCTATAAATCTCGTCTATATAAGTCTTGTATGTTCTAACATAACTACTGAGACCATAGCTTATGACAGAGTCAGCCAACACATTATACAACATTCTCAGTGTGCTAAAAGGTAATTTTCATTTAAGTAGGGATAGTTTAGCTACAATGGATCTTAATCTATTACATACATATTCAATGTATGGTCTCCAGTTTAGTTTACAATTATAAGTATTAATTACTTTGATGGTGGATGCATTGATGGGTATGAGCCTGGATAGTTGGCATAATTTCTGATTTAAGGTGTGGTGAGTGGATGTGAATAAATTTTGAATTCTACTAATATTATAAAGGCGAAAGTTTGTAAGTATGTATGGATGTATGGATGTTACTCTTTCACGCAAAAACTGCTGAACGGATTGCGATGAAATTTGGCACACGGGTAGATATTGTTCTGGATTAATACATAGGCTGCAGTTTATCCCGGGACAATAAAAAGCGCGTCTTTTATCCTGGAAAATCGAAACGCGGGCAGAGCCGCGGTATAAAACTACTAATTAATAATTAGGCCCACATCATGTGCCCACTTGCATAGAGTATTAACCCCTGGAATGCCGGGCTCGGTTTGCGTAAAAGACGCGTGCGTGCCGCCCATACATTTGAAAAAATCGGATTTTCAATGTAAAGGATGTTCTAATTTATACACCATAAAATTCTTTTAGACCTTTTTTTTTAATTATTTATTCACTTATTTATTGAGGATCAATGGTCACTAAAATATTCAGAACCATTGTAAGATTTGGCATAGACGGCCACCATTTTGAATTACTTTGTTTTGAGGCCGATTGACCTCAAAATCGAAATCTGGGTATATCTTTGGTTACAAAAGACGGATCCAATGCTTGAATTGAGAAAAATGGCCGCCATTTTGAATTTCTTTGTTTTAAGGCCAATCGAGCTCAAAATCGATATCTGGGCAGGCCTGTAGGTACAAAAGACGGATCGAATGTTAGAATTGAAAAAAGTGGGCGCCATTTTGAATTTCTTTGTTTTAAGGCCCATCGACCTCAAAATCGATATCTGGGCAGGCCTTTAGGCACAAAAGATGGATCCAATGTCAGAATGGAAAGAAATGGCCGCCATCTTGAATTTCTTTGTTTTAAGGCCAATCGACCTCAAAATCGATATCTGGGCAGGCCTTTAGGTACAAAAGACGGATCTAATGACAGAATTGAAAAAAGTGTCCGCCATTTTGAATTTCTTTGTTTTAAGGCCAATCGACCTCAAAATTGATATCTGGGCAGGCCTTTAGGTACAAAAGATGGATCGAATGTTAGAATTCAAAAAAGTGGCCGCCATTTTGAATTTCTTAGTTTTAAGGCCAATCGACCTCAAAATCGATATCTGGGCAGGCTTTTAAATACAAAAGACGGATCCAATGTTAGAATTGAAAAAAGTGGCCGGCATTTTGAATTTCTTTGTTTTAAGGCCAATCGACCTCAAAATCGATATCTGAGCAGGCCTGTAGGTACAAAAAACGGATCCAATGTCAGAATTGAAAAAAGTGGCCGCCATTTTGAACTTCTTTGTTTTAAAGCCAATCGACCCCAAAATCTGAGACGAAAAAAGTGGCCACTTTTTCAATTCTAACATTGGACCCGCCTTCAGTACCTAAAGGCTTGCCTAGATATCGATTTTGGGGTCGATTGGCCTTAAAACAAAGAAGTTCAAAATGGCGGCCACTTTTTCAATTCTAACATTCGATCCGTCTTTTGTACCTACAGGCCTGCCCAGATATCAATTTTGAAGTCGATTGGCCTTAAAACAAAGAAATTCAAAATGGCGGCCACTTTTTTCAATTCTAATATATAATTAAGATTTGCATACAATGGAAACCGAAAAATAAGCTAAAAAGAAACAACCTGTAGATGTTCAGTTTTCATACATTTTGCAGAAATCTGCCCGAGCGTGGATCCACGCTCCCAGCAGAGTTTGAACACTTTTTTTGAGCGTGGGTCCACGCTCCCGGCACGCGAGGGCTTAAAATTCATTTGCATAGCATTTTGGGCAATAAGAATATTTTGTCAGCAACAACCAGACAAGTGTCATCAGCAAATTGGTATACAAAACCCTCACTAAATATGTTGCACATGTCGTGACTATACAGTAGATATTCAATTGGTGAAATTATTAGCCGTACCTTCTTCAGTGAGAACGAAATTGCTATAAGCATTATTAACTTTCTCTGATGATGATGTCTAGCAGCTGCGACATCTTCGGAATCCGTTTGGCAGTGATCAAGAGGCCTCCGCGACGCGACGTCCTCTCAGCACTCGCCTATGGAGATGACCTACTTAATAGGTCGAAACTGGTCAGCGATTCTGACCAAGAATATGTGAGTGAAAAAATTTTTTCTAGTAATGTAATATGTCTCTCGTAAGTTTTGATATTATTATTATTGATTTTTACTGTAGTTTGGCAGTTAAGGTGATAGTTTTCGATAAATCTAAGAGAGCGCCTTATATACCACGTGAGATTTTTATGTATAGGGTATCTTAGGGTGTCGTCGCAGGCTTTACTAAAATCATTGAATAAAGCAATCACATCTTTTTTGTTATTCAAGTGTGTATGAACTTCATTTGTAAATTTGCAGAATAATTGTGATATATTTTTATTCTTCCGAAATCCATGTTGATGGTCATGGATAATGTTATTATTGATCAAATATTTACTAATTTAATTTCCTAAGCATCTTTCTATAATTTTATGAAGCCCTCGCGTGCCGGGAGCGTGGATCCACGCTCAAAAAAAGTGTTCAAACTCTGCCGGGAGCGTGGATCCACGCTCGGGCCGATTTCTGCAAAATGTATGAAAACTGAACATCTACAGGTTGTTTCTTTTTAGCTTATTTTTGGGTTTCCATTGGATACAAATCTAAATTATATATTAGAATTGAGAAAAGCGGCCGCCATTTTGAATTTCTTTGTTTTAAGGCCAATCGACCTCAAAATCGATATCTGGGCAGGCCTTTAGGTACTGAAGACGGATCCAATGTTAGAATTAAAAAAAGTGGCCGCCATTTTGAATTTCTTTGTTTTAAGGCCAATCGACCTCAAAATCGGTATCTGGGCAGGCTTGTAGGTACAAAAGACGGATCCAATGTTAGAATTAAAAAAAGTGGCCGCCATTTTGAATTTCTTTGTTTTAAGGCCAATCGACCTCAAAATCGGTATCTGGGCAGGCTTGTAGGTACAAAAGACGGATCCAATGTTAGAATTGAAAAAAGTGGCCGCCATTTTGAACTTTTTTGTTTTAAGGCCAATCGACCTCAAAATTGATATCTGGGCAGGCCTTTAGGTACAAAAGATGGATCGAATGTTAGAATTCAAAAAAGTGGCCGCCATTTTGAATTTCTTAGTTTTAAGGCCAATCGACCTCAAAATCGATATCTGGGCAGGCCTTTAAATACAAAAGACGGATCCAATGTTAGAATTGAAAAAAGTGTCCGCCATTTTTAATTTCTTTGTGTTTAGGCGAATTGACCTCAAAATCGATACTGGGCATGCCATTGATGGTAAAAGTCAGGTCTAATGTTAGACTTAAGAAAAGTGGTCGCCATTTTGTACTTCTTTGTTTTAAGGCCAATCGACCTCAAAATCGATATCTGGGCAGGCCTGTAGGTACAAAAGACGGATCCAATGTTAGAATTGAAAAAAGTTATTTTTCATCACTACATAGTATAAAACAAAGTCGCTTCCCGCTGTCTGTGCGTAAGTATGGTTAGATCTTTAAAACTACGCAACGGATTTTGATGCGGTTTTTTTTTAATAGATAGAGTGATTCAAGAAGAAGTTTTGTATGTATAATTTATCCCGGGGAAATACAAAGCGGTACTTTTATGCCGGAAAATCTCCCTATACTCATCTGGTTAACTACCCTTAGCAACGAGTTTATTAGATGTGTAATAACAGGAATTTCTGCATACTTCTTAATATCACAAGGACGAATACCATGAAAACCTGGACTTTTTTATCATTCATGTGTTTAATTATGGTCATAATAGTATAATTCTTAGCCTTATTGAGTTTCATGGTTAACTCAGGTTTGTTTGTATATGTTAACTCATTTAGAAAAGGTTTATCACAAGAGGTACAAATAATTTTGACATTGCTTCTATATGTATATACATACATGTATATACAGGGTCATTTTTACATTGCGTTACTAAATAAAACCACATATTCGTCTATGCCTCTGCTAACATTGTGCCAAAAATCATCAATGAATAACGAATACTTTCGCCAAAACTTAGTCACTGTCCAGATTTTGAGTAATTGATTCTTCTTATCACACAAATATACCATTCTGTTATGAACCCATTTAAATGACCTTCGTTTATTATTCGTTTATTATATTACCATTATACTTACATTTATACATTTATTATATATATATATACATTTATCATATACTGAATTAAATTGACTTAATTTCTAATATAACATTAGGATCATCGTAGGTGAGCGCCAGGGACCAGTCAATGTCGCCCAGTAAAAATTGAACCTTATTGCTGTCTAGTTTAGGTATTGTGTGGTATTTAGTAGTGTGACACATGTTCTCGGTTATTATTAATCCAGTTATGAAGTATTCAGCCAGAACGTTGCTTATCACGGCAGTATTAATATTTAGTTTTTTAACCGACTTTTATTTCCTTGGCTTAGCTGTCAATTGTAACGTTCTTTTTGAAATGTGTTTATTAATAATTATATTTTAACTGTGCCAAAGGTTTGTCATACCTCATTAAATGAATAAAGGTCAATGTGCTTTAATGTTACGTTATCTGGCGCGGAGTATATGTTAAGTCTGCCCACCCACTCTAGTTCAGTGTGGTGTACAAGGGTGACTGTGCCTTGTCGAGGAGTGGATTGCCTTGTTGGCGTAGTTGTATAGCATGTCAGTATCGACCACTGCTTTCAGATCCTGGGTTCGAATCCCGGGTCGGGCAAAGTGATATTGAGTTTTTCTACTGTCAGCCCGGAGTCGGGAATTTGTAGCCGAGGTAGCCATAGGCTCGCCTACTATTACACCATAAGATGGAACACACACGGTATTAAAGTGAGTGTTCTGGTTGCACCTCTGCAACCCTGCCTATCGCTTTGGGGATAAATAGGGTGATGTATGTTTTTAGAAGAGATGGCTAGTTTCCAACACTCATCAGTGTAATAGTACTTAGATAATATATAATGGCAAGTTTTATTATATTATTTTTCAGATACATAATAAGTGTACTTATATCATTTTGTTTTCCAGGTGCGCTTTACCACTTTCCCAGTGCGCTTACTTTTAGATCGGAAAGTCATCAAAATGACGGGTATATGCAGTGGGCAAAAGTTCTTGGTGGAAATGCGTTGAAAAGGAGAATAATATATTTAAAAAATGTTCGATTACGCTACAGACACTTTGAGCCTAAGTATATATTACCCAGTAGACGCCTTACAAAAACGAAGTCCCAACATTGGATTTAGGTAAGCAATTTTTCCATATTATTATGTACTTATGATGGGTAAGGTTAATATTTTGTGATTGATTTGGAAGTTTTTAGGTGAAAACAATTATGACGCACACACATACTCACGCCTTTTATCCCCGAAGGCAGAGGCGCAACTAATGTACCCACTTTTTGCTGAGTGTATTCCATCCCATGATATGATAGGGGCGATCCTATCGCCATATCGGGCACAAGTTCCAGACTTCGAGCTGATACTTAATTTAAAACTCAATATCACTTTTCCCGACCTGGAGAGCGAACCCAAGACCATCGCAGCTATGTCGTAATACAATTGCGATTACAATTTTGTACTTGCATGTTTTTTTAAAAGTGCAATAACTAGTCAAACTATTGACTACTAGCTTTTGCCCGCGGCTCCGCCCGCCTTAAAAAGTTTTTCCGATATAAAAGTCCCGGTTTATATTTTCCCGGGATAAAAAGTAGCCTATGTGTTAATCCAGGACATGACCTACCCGTGTGCCAAATTTCATCGAAATCCGTTCAGTAGTTTTTGCGTGAAAGAGGAACAAACATCCATATATTCTTACAAACTTTCGCCTTTATAAAATTAGTAGGATCTCTCTATTAGCCTAGTTAGTGTATAATAATAAAATAACAAAAAAACTATGGATTTCCTTCATTTCTGGTCGTAGTGTACAAGAAAGTAAAATAAGTCAAAAAAATTGCGACTTTTTTTAGAAAAGTTCATATCTCAGGTATTTCGTATTTTTTTCTAAACGGCAATAAGTTCTACTATAAGACATTTCAAGGTTATCTATTAAATACTGGACACCCTGTACATATACTTTAAAAAATATATGAAAGACCTACGCTGAGTTTCTTGGTGCTTCTTCTCAGGTCAGTGGGCTTTTCCAAAGCACTGGTAGAATCATTTAGTTTATTTAATTTTTAGTTTCAAAAAAACGTGTAAATGTGCCCTTAGAGGCCTAATTACTGAATAAATGATTTTAATTTGAATATACGACTTTTTGTACGTGTGTCTATTCTCCACAGACTCACAAATACTTGGTATAGAGTAAGCTTGAACAATAAAACGACATAGGCAATATGCACCCTAAATAAAAATTTAATTGCGTTCCAGAACAATTTGAAAACACTTGCTCGGTGTCTGAGGATGCCTCAAGCTCGATTAACCATCCGGTCGCTAATATTGTAAGTACGTATAATATTTCATTACTTATTATACTTTTTATTCATATAAATGACAAAATGTCCAAGCTGGTTGCCTGTTGGTAAATAACACAACTACACAAACCACCGAAACTTTGAATTACGAATCACTGCGAGGTATTACACTGCTCTCGTCACTCTGAGACATTAATGTTATGTCACATATTATGGGTTACTACGTTATGTCTTAAAATGACTGATATTTACATATAACATATTAATACAGCTGTAATGTCCCACAAAATGGGACACTATAAAAAAGCGGTATACGCGAAAAATCCTGTGCCCACAACAGTGGCAGCACTAAGAACAGCGATTTCACGAGAATGGAACAATATCCCGTAAGACCGTTTAATGACCCTAATCAGATATATGCAGAACCGATTAGAATCTGTAATTAATGCACGTGGAAGCAATACACCTTATTAAAAGAAAAAAAACCTGTGCTTCAATTTTTTAAATTTAAATACCAATTTTTAAACAAACCAACCAGAACCAAATATTGTTACATTTATCGTTTTTGTTAAAAAAACAAATTGGTCCTTTCCATTATACAAACACACACTTAAGGATAATAATATGATACTTCATACTTGTTCATACTATGCTGTTATGAAGTTAACGAACCAAACTATAGGTTTCAATTTAACTTCGTAGAAAAAGGTTGAATACTTGGTTAAAATGTTTATTTCAAAGGCGTCTTCAACATTGATGCAGTTTATGGGTCCGTCAGTGTATATGCATATGTAGGTATATCTTAAAATTCAATAAATATTGAATTGCTCGAAAAGTATTGAATTCCCGATAGGGCTTCATGAAACAAAATCGATTGCTTTTGACCGAATCTACATGTTCTTAACGGGAATAAGTCGTATTACCAGTCACACTGTATATTGTACGTAAAGTCCAGATAATTTATGTTCTTTGTTAGTTTTAACAAATAAAATAAATTATCTGACTGCCTCGGTGGCGTAGTTGTATTATGGTACGACTGCAATGCTTAGGTCTCGGGTTCGATCCCCGGGTCGGGCAAAGTGATATTGAGTTGTTCTATTCAGTATCAGCTCGGAGTCTGGAATTTGTTACCGATATGGCGATAGGCTCGCCCCTTATCACATCATGGGACGGAATAACGGCGAGAAGTGGGTGCACTAGTTGCGCCTCTGCCTACCCCTTCGGGGATAACAGGCGTGAGTGTATATGTATGTATGTATGTATGTATGTATGTATGTTGTTAGTTTTATTTTCTCATAACTATTTTTATTTTTTCAGATGGGGCTGAAATAAATAAAGAACACTCATATAGTCTCACGAGCAGACTCAGATGAAACGCAGTTCACAACACTCAGGTTTATTCAAAAAAAATATAAAGAAGTTACGCAGTGAAATCTGTAGGTTACGTAAAAGAGGAAATTCAAACGGCTCTAAGAGAGAAAAAGAAAAGGGTGCGTGTACTTATGTACGCGTGTGAGAAGTTATACTTCTTTGTCATCATTAAATAATTTAATAATAGTATTTAGTATTAATTATGTTATATTAGGGGGTTAAGGGTCGAAAATGGGTGTGGGTGGTCTATTTATATTGGGGGTCAAGGGGGTTGAAATGTGTTTGCGGAGTCAAGAGGGGTCAAATTAGGTTAGGGTCAAGGGGGTTAAAAATGTGTTTGATAGGCAAGGGGGGATCAATTTGGGTTGGGGGGTCAATAAGGGTCAAATGTGGTTTGGTTTTTCAGGGGGTGAACGGGGTGTGGGGTTGTCAGGTGCACAGTACAGTAGACCCGCCACACTAGAAGCCCTACTCTATCCTCTAAGGTAAAGTTCCTTATAGAATAACGTGAGGATATTAAGAACCTCCTTTATTTAAGTCTGTTAATAGTATTAAAACTAAATTACAGTGATGCGCGCGCCCAACCTGTGACTTTTGTGTTACTATTAGTCTAAATGTATTACATGATGCGCGCGCATCTTAAAATTTACTCTCATCATCTTTTCATAACGCGCCTAAAGAAGTATAACTTCTAAAATCACAGATTTTTTGTATAACCTGTGTTTTGAAGACACTACCTGTAATCATGAAAATTAACCATCCAAATCATGTTAGGCTTGTAGCAGAATATCTTATTCTAATATAGGTACTTATAGTATAAAGGTCTTAAAATTATGATTACTGTAGACCCAATAGATTCGTTGCAATAACTTAATTTAGTGATACCTAAAGAGGACTTTCAACATAACTCCACAAAAAAAATTGAAATGGATGATTTTGATCCGATTCGCTATTACCATTTTTCAGTTGGTTTGTTTTTTATTTAATACCCTGTAATTCTTTTTTTATATTTATATTGCAAGCGCCTTTTTTGTATAACTTACCTGCGCTTTATCTTTTTGATTTGATTTAATATAATTAATTTCGTATTTATTGTCTGTTGGAATTCGAACTGTATTTAAATTATTTCATCAATGCAATTAGTTAAAAAGGTAATATTATGTATATAATGCCGAAATTATTAAGCTTTTAATACGATAATTGTTCGAATGCTACTTTTGTTCTGTGAATATTTACTTTAGATTACAAATTACTCTGTTATACACTTTGATTGACGACTAGTAGTAACACATGCCTATTGTGCTTTTTTATGTTTAATCATATAGCTTCATAGACCTGTTTAAAGCAGTTCTTAACATTATGATTTATAATCTTGTCTTATAATTTATTGTTAAATTAATTGTTAGATGCATTAAATATTTTTTACATCAAATTATTATAAATCAGCGCACATTAGAATGTGTTTTTGTTTTTTGTTAATCTTTGTAGTTCCTTTTTCTGTAAATACAATGGGACTGTGAAACCGATCTAAATATATTTTTCATTAAGTCAAAAACTTAAAGGTCACGTGGTTTGTTTCATGGATTAATTGGATTTACCTACGCAAAATATCGTTCTTCATATCAATAGGCAATTAGTATAATTTGAATAGGAGGACATAGCATTTTAAAGACTTTTTCAGTCAATAAAGACAAATATAATTTTTATGGCCTTTAAAAATCGTCTATACTTCGTTTATTTTTCAATTTGTAATATTATGCAAGCATGTATTGTAGGTACTCGATTTGTTGTGTTTTTTGTAGTTTCTTATAGAATACTACATCGTGAGGCAATATTTAATAGAAGTTAAGTTCTTTTTTATGCACAAACTACTCACACATCTCTTAAATATTTTTTATATGACTCTGCATATATTATATTATAACGTCGTATCTAATAACCACTTTCCAAAGAGTTGTTCTTATTTTCTATTAATTTAGTTGAATTACTATGGTTAGTTGTTTTGTTTTTGTGGCTGCCTCGGTGGCGTAGTTGTATTTCGGAACGGCTGCAGTGCTGAGGTCACGGGTTCGATTCCCAGGTCTAATAAAGTGGTATTGGGTTTTTGTACTCGGTATCAGTCCGGGAGTCCGGAAATGTGTCCTGTAAATGGCAATAGATCCGCCCCCTACCACATGGGACCTAATATAGATGGCGAAATGTGGATGTGATACACCTCGGCCTACCCCTGAAAAGGGAAAATGCCGTTAACTGTACTATGTAATTTAGTTTTAATATAGGCAACTATTAAACTCTCGACGCATTAATGATGAATATATTTAGTATTTCAGTGACGCTCTAACAAATTCAACCTTATATTTATTACATATTATTACGATTAAAATAATTATGCAGAATTTGAGATGCCGATATTAGATATTTTTGGAATATGCTATTTTTATTGTAAACAACGGTTCATCCATTTGTGATAATCGGTGACAGTGAAACACCCTTATAAATGAAATAATAGTTTCGTTGCAATACAAGTAAATATGAATTTATTATTCTTATTCCCACCATTTGGAGGTATCCTGAATCATAAAAATTTGCTCCTCATCAAAATGTATATTACAATTAGATTTAGTATAACAAAAGTGTTCCAAATCCGTTAGTTTCAGCGAATTTTTTGCAGTGTTTAATAATGTTCATACTTATATCTAATAGATCAAAAGATAGTGCAATTATTTTTACGTTCTCACTTGATAATTAATTGTAGATTAATTATCGAGATCGGTTTGTTTTAAATAGATGGAATGTGTTAGTTATTATTAATCAGATTTAATTTTAGCTTAAATTTTAATGTAATATTTATGTAAGCAGGTTAATCTGCCAAAAAAATAAAATTAAACACGATTATCCATGAGAGAAATTGCATATTTATATTACTTACTACTTATTACTTTATATAATTATTGCTCGCGGCTCCGCCCGGTTGAATAAGTATTTCCGGGATAAAAAGTACTTCATGTTACTCGCTGATACCTAATGTAATGTAATATAGCTTTATATTGGTGAAAGAACTGTTAAAATCAGTGCAGTAGGTTTTGAGTTTATTCGTTACACACATACAATAATACAAATCTTTCCTCTTGATAATATTAGTAGGTATAAATTATTATAGCTAGTAACAAGCTATTCAATGTTATGTTGATACAATATTTATAGCTGCATAATTACATTATGAGACCAAATTGTTAATCTTAAATATTATAAAATTACATTTTGAAATCTTTAAATTTCAAAATGTAATTTTATAATATTAGATATTTTTATAATATTAGTTATTGTAATAAGTGTTGTAAAATACTTCTTACTTTAAGTACGTACTTAAATCTTATTGTAATAAATCCATATTCTGATTATTAAGGTTTTACTAATTAGCCACCCTATAATTATTATCAGATATCAATAGTAAGTGATTGGTGATTGTTATGTACTGTTAAATAAGGGTCTAAAACATTACGTTGCAACGACAGATATTGAAATATTTGTGAAACAATGTTCTAGAGAATTAAGCTTACCGTCTTTATATGTACTTTTAGAACCCTTATGTTGCAGTATATTAACAATCACTACAAACTAAAACATTACACAATACATCGCACGCCCAGATCATTACTGAATTATCTCGAAAAATCGGTGAATCGTGTCTTTTGTGTTGTGTAAATCGACAAATTTTGCCGATTTACATAAAAAACACGATTCACAGATTTCTTCGAGATAATTCAGTATTGATCTAGGCGTGCGATATTATAGTGCCACCTGCAGGATTTTTTTAGCGATAAAACGTCACCAGTGGCATCTAGTGTTTCGTATTGTTAACGTGCCGTAATTTGACAATTGATGATTGGCATTAAAAAGGAATGAGTGGGTTCTCTATTTCCGTAGTATTATAATCAAGAAGTTTATAATATATCTACTGGAGGCCTCGGTACGCACATTTTTGTGAAGACAAAAAAATTACCTTTTGAGCTGTCTTCTATCTCACTCACTCTTTAACCTATGTTGCCAAAGCTTACGGATTATTTCCCCACCCATAAAAAAATATCAATACCGTTATTGTCGTCTCAATCATATATATATAAATATTTCCAACATATCTTATATAATGATATAAGTACTATTTTCATTTCAGAATTATTCTTGTTGAATAAGATATCCTTAAGGTTTTTTATCCTTATTAACATTTTAGTTAAACAAAATTTCCTCATTTAATTGGTAATTGCGAATACATATTTCGGCAACACTGTTATAAAACGTTAAGTTCGATGACAATATAGTTGTCAAATAAATGTTCACTTCGAAATTTTCTCTGTAATTATCTACAATAATAAGTATGTTTTAGTGATATTTTAATGCGAATTGTGTAGTTCACGGTTGCAGAAATATTTGATATCCATAATTTAGTGTGAAATTCTACAGGTAAGTTTATTGTAATCAATATTGTGTAAATATTATAATTTTATCAATATTTATACGAATCGTAATAAAATACGTGAATATTTTATAAATGAACTGTAGAAAAACCTCGCTTAATGTGATTTGCTTTATATATGACTACTTTTTTCATATTAACGTAATGTTAAATGTGATTTTTTGTATTGTAAATAGTATATGTAAACAAGAGGCTAGGGTGACCATGGTGTAAGCTTTGGTGGACCGGTTTAACGATGGTGCTAGAGTATTTGTAATACTAGCCGCCTTACTAATGAATATTATAAAGCTTATTAATCTTTAAATAATCATCGTAAATAAAAACTGAGGATCAACAGTTACAATCGAGTTCTCAGTGTATCCAGCATTGATTTATTGAAACTTTTATTTAAAATAAAATCGAGTTTGTATTACTCTTTACAGATTTCTTAAAGATCTGGATAAGCAAAAACGTGGTTAAATATAAATACCATTAAAAGGTCAATTTGATGTCTGCAAGAATTACTAGTCTACATTTAAAGACAGAAGATTATGATTCTGAATGTGATAATATGTCTTCTACTTCTCGGAATATGGCAGAAGATGTCAAAAATAATTATTTATTACCAGAAACTCATGCTGTAAGTATATTATTTTTTATCATTTCACTGGTATAATTATGATCCACTTAGACTTTATTATTTACTAGCTTTTGCCCGCGGCTCCGCCCGCGTGAATGTTTTTCCGGGATAAAAGTCACTGTTTATATTTTACTGGGATGAAAAGTGGCCTATGTGCTAATCCAGGACATGATCTACCCGTGTGCCATATTTCATCGAAATCCGTTTAGTAGTTTTTGCATGAAAGAAACATCCATACATCCAGACATTCTTACAAACTTTCGCCTTTATAATATTAGTAAGATTAGTAGGATAGGGCATTAAGCTTGCGACCCACCAAATTTTATAACGGCGGTACATTGGGTGATATCTGAGTGTACTAAATGGCACCTCTGCCTCTGTCTAAAATATATAGGTACTTAAATATATTATTATTGATTGATATTTACTTTTTACATTATATGTCAGCGAAATGAATATGAACCACCATTGAAACGTCAAGACTTGAAAGATTTCAATATATCAGTAAATGTGAAGACATCCCGTGAAATAAATTAGAAGAAATAAAAGAAAGTATTACAGCAGAAGATGAAGAGATAAAAGAAGAAAATTAATGACAAGTTATTTCTTACTAAAGTTGTTCATGATTATACTTTACAGTCTGAAATTGAAAATATTTTGCAGTGAAATTTTGCTAACATTTGAGATTTTTTTTAAAAGTATATTCCAAATAGCAAGCAAAGAAAAATTACATATAGTGATGACATAAAGACTTTTGTTTTAACATTACACCTTTAGTCGCCGAAAACAATTTTGTTTTTATAAATTCAAAGATTTATTTGCCGAAAGAGAGCACATTATGGTGATCTTTAGCAAACTTTAATAGTTTTGTTGGCTTCTTCACAGAAGTTTTAGAATATTAAAAATAAATTTAAGGAAGAAACCTCACCCGCAGAATGTAGCGTTAATTTTTGATTCCATGGCTCTCAAACAAGAATTTATTTAGTATTGTAATTTGTAAAACATCCACGTGTTTATTACTTTTGCTATAAATATCTACACAACTTTGTTTACAATCAACTTACCTATGGAATTTCACACTAGATGTTGGATTGCAAATAATTCTGCAACCATGAATTACACAACTCATAGTAGAATATCTCTAAAACACAATATTTATTATAGTGGATAATTACAGAAAAAAAGTTCGCAGAATACTTGCAAAAATTGTAAAATCACACAAAATAGATATTCGTAATATTTCAAAATTACTCACTGAAAATTAGGTTATTAACTTCCTAAATGTGTATTATTTTGTTCATGTATGATTGTTTACTTTTATGAGTATGTTTTTTATTTTTTTTTATTATATTTAAATTTAACAATAACTGTAGTTCGATCCCCGGGTCGGGCAAAGTGATATTGAGTTTTTCTATTCAGTATCAGCTCGGAGTCTGGAATTTGTGTCCGATACGGCGATAGGCTCGCCCCCTATCACATCATGGGACGGAATAACGGCGAAAAGTGGGTGCACTAGTTGTGCCTCTGCCTACCCCTTCGGGGATAACAGGCGTGAGTGTGTGTGTGTGTGTGTGTGTGTGTGTGTGTAGTTTTCATTTTTAAATATCCCAATGTTTTTCTGTCTAACCTTACAGTCTCCATATTTGGTTATAAAGGCCAGCAAACAACGTGAACATATCCAGTCGCAGGGGAAAGTAAAACATATATAATGTGAGGTTGTGTGCCAAGCAAAAAAAAAGCACGCGGGGCCCCGTGCGAAGCAAAAATTATTTTTTTTAACAGCTTTGTAAGTAAGGTGCCAAAAAACGGTCCCCCAAGGAGCTGCAAGATGCCCCTGTAACTGCGAGGCCCCAGGCGGTTGCCTGGTTCACCCCCCTCCTCCAAGGCCGCCACTGAATTCACCACCGCGTGGTGAGGTATTTTTTTATGTAAGTGGAACTAGTAGTTCCGAACTACTTACCAAAACAGTATGTAAATATGCCAATTTTGTTTGGAATAAACTTTCTAACTCAAATTATATTTTTTAAATATCAACTATTACTAGCCGCTGTAGTTGGTTTTCATAGTTAATTTAAACCGCATTACTTTTTTTTTTTTTTTTTTTTTAAAATGCCATCTTCGGCGCATTAGGGACGGCTGCGGGCTTCCTCCGACTCACGTCTAAGTTGTCGTCCGCAACCGCCCCTGCACGTACCGCTATTGCGGTCCTTTTCCTGTTGCGGGGGCTCAGAAGCCCCCGAAACACCGTACCGTGTCCGCCTTTTGGTGTACGAGGCAGCGTGAGACACGCTGCCTCGGACATGTCCATCACGGGGGTCACAAGAGTTGGCTACACTAATGGGTGGGCGGCACGTCCCGCCCACCCGTGACCCCCGGAGGTCCCTATTAGTCGCCTTTTACGACAGGCAGGGGATACCGTGGTGGAATTCTCCAAACGCCCCCAATCCACAGGGCGGGAGACGTCGGTCAGTCGTCCACCCGACGCCTCCTACGTCTCGTCTGGCGGCGGGAGGGATCACCACTGCGCTGGCGATCCCTCTCGGCACTCTCCTTCCGCGAGAGGACCGCCTCGCAGAAGTGGGCCACCGCCTGCCAGGCCTCTCGGCCGCCGACCATGGAAGCGACCACGGCCGGCAGCGAGAGGTCTTCTCCGACGACTGTTCTGAGAGCGCTGCGCTCCTCATCCCAGGCTGGACAACACTCCAACGTATGTTGGGCCGTGTCCATTGGGCAGTTGTCACAATAGTGACACACGGCCGACTCCTCTATACCTACCACCCGAAACAGGAACTCACCGAAGCAGCCATGCCCGGTGAGCACCTGCGTCAGGCGGTATGTTGCCGCTCCGTGGCGCCTGTCCAGCCATTCGGCAAAGACAGGACGCACTGCCTCTACGACCCGGTGCCCCCACGACGGGGCCTCCAGCCTGAGACGCCACTCCTCCACGGCGGCTCGCCGTAAGGCGGCCCTCTTGGCCTCCACCTCCTTCAGGGCCGGACGCTCCCCGCGACTGAACGCCTCCTCCCGCCAATGGAATACATCGGCAAGGGATTTGGCGTCCAGGTCCCAGGGCAGAAATCCGGCCAATAGGCAAGCCGCCTCGAAAGAGACCGTGCGGTACGCCCTGACCGCCCGCTGCGCTAAAGCTCTCTGCGGGGCGCGCAGAAGGGCGACGCAGGGGCGGCCCAGGGAGTCAGCCCAAACGGGGCTGCCGTAAAGGGCTATGGACCGCACGACTCCGTGATACAGCCTCCGGCAAGGGAAGCCAGGACCTTCCAGGTTGGGCAGCAGGCGGGAAAGAGCGCCCGCTGCCCGGGACAATTTCGTCCTCAACTCCTTAAAGTGGGTGCGGAATCGCCATCGGCTATCCAGGACTAAACCTAGATACCTCATGCTAGAGCCGATGGGGATCCGCACCCCCCCAACGACGATGCCGGCACCGGCCGGTGGCCCTCTCCGAGGTCCGTGAAAACACACGGCCTCGGTTTTCTCGAGGGCCACCTTCAAACCTAAACGTTGAATTCGTCCAACTACTTGGCCGGTGCCCGCCGCCGCCAGAGTTGCGGCGTCCCGGAAGGTCCCAGCAGTCGCTGTGACTAACGTATCGTCGGCGTAACATGTCACGCCGACGCCCCGGAGATTGGAACCACGGAGCACCCAGTCGTACCCGATGTTCCACAGGAGAGGGCCCAAAACCGAGCCCTGTGGAACACCGCACGACATCGCTCTTCGGTGCCACCCATCGGCGCCCGGATACACCACGTGCCTGTCAGACAGGTACGCGTGCACCAGACGCCGGAGATAGGGCGGCACCACGTGGTACCGCAGTGCCTCGTGGATGCAGGGCCAGGGCAGCGAGTTGAATGCGTTAGAGATGTCTAACGACACTGCTATCACTACACTGCCTGTGGCCACTGCATCCTCCGCCTGTGCCTTCACCCGCAGAATCGCGTGGACAGTGGAACGTCCCCTCCTAAATCCAAACTGCTCGTCGGCCAGATTTGGTCCGACCCTTTCAAGGTGCTCGACGAGGCGGGTATGAATGATGCGCTCGAAGAGCTTTGCCACCTCGTCGAGCAACACGATGGGCCGGTAGGCCGACGGCGACTCTGCGGGTCGTCCTCCCTTCTTCAGCAGGACGAGCTTCCCGGTTTTCCAACGCACCGGGAAGACGCCCTGCTCCAGGCAGGCGGTGAATAAGCTGCGGAGCCTCGGGCCCAGGTACTCGAGGGCTAGCACCCAGGCTTTCCCGGGGATGCCATCGAGCCCTGGGGCCGTGTTTTTGCTCCGCAGCCGAAGCACTGCCGCCCGCATTTCAGCGGGCGAAACCTCCGGGATATCCCTTGCCGGATTCTCACTCGACGATGACGCCACATCCGGTGGCGCCATCGGTGGAGGAGTGAACTCCTCGGTGGCCGGGAACAAGGCCGCGACTACGTTGGCCAGTAATTCTGGCCGGAGACTCTGCGACAGCGGGGGCGCCGCTGGGCGAAGCTTCTTCATCACCACACGGTAAGGGCGCCCCCACGGGTCCCTGTCGAGAGTCCCCACGAACGCCTTACGTGCCGCGACCTTGGCCCCATGAATGGCCACCCGCAGCGCTCTCTTTGCCTCTTTGTAGAGGCCATAGAGCTGCCGCTCCTGGTCTGCGTGATTCTCCTCTCTGAGCCGGCGACGACGATGCCCGGCGTATCGGCGGCGCGCAGCAACGCACGACGCGCGCAACTGCGCTAGCTCCGCCGACCACCAGTACACCTGTCGCACCGGCGAACGGCGGAGAGCTCGGGGCATGCCGGCGTCGCAGACATCCGACATTGCCACCCCGAACCACTCCGCCTCCTGCTCAACCCGTACCGGCGCGTCCGGCACGGGGAGCCACGACATGACCAGAGCGGCCAGCACTAGGGCCTCCCCATCGAGGCGACGAAGCGCCCACCGCGGGCCGTCCTGATTTGGGGCACTCGGTACACCACCGGACTGGACACTCGGGGACGCGGAGACGCCGAACCTGACGTAACGATGGTCCGACAACGTCTCCACGCCCACGAGGACTCTCCAGTCCCGGACACGGCGTGCGACGGCGGCACTCGCAAACGACAGGTCTATAATCGACCCGCCGTTGTGCCGCACGCACGTGTCCACCGACCCCCTGTTCATGACGACCAGGCCGACAGAGATCGCCCATTCCTCCAGGACCCGACCACGACCGTTCGTCGCCGGCGAACCCCAAGCCACGGACTTGGCGTTGAAGTCGCCGGCGACGACCGCCGGGTGAGGTTGGCCTTGTTCCACCAAGGCCCCCAGCCGAACGAGGAAAGACTCAAATTCGGCGAGGGGTCTGTTGGGAGAAAAGTACACTCCTACTATCCAAATGTCTCCCAACAGAACCGCCACGCATCCCCTGTCCTTCGCTACTTTTTCGAAGGGTGGGGAGCCAGCGGCGCCCCGGCTGATGATAGCCACCAAGCCGTCAAGGTCCCCAGCCCAGTTATCCCGGGGGGGGACAAAGTACGGCTCAGCGACCACGGCCACTTGCACCGACCACTGCGCCAGGCTTTGGGACAACAGGTCCTGGGCACTGGCACAGTGGTTGATGTTCGCCTGGAGGAAATTTAATTCCATTATTGGGCGATCTCTACCACATCCATCGCGGCCCCTTGCGGTGGGCTCGCTGACTGCGGCTGGGTCAAGGCCCCAGCGGCAGCAGCACTTCGTGTCCCGTCGCGGCGCCTATCGCGACGGGAGGGGGCGGGACACGCCTTCCCGCCCACCGGATGCTTGGCGGGCCTCCCTGCGGCCGCGCAGACTGCGCAGTTCGGCGCGGCCTCGCATCCGCGGGCTTTGTGGCCCGGTTTGCCGCAGCGATAACAGAGATCGCTGCGGTCCGGTCCTCCGGTGCAGGTGCTCTGCGTGTGTCCGTGCTCAAGGCAACGGAAACAGCGCATAGGGCGCGCCCCTAGCACCGTCACCCGGGCCACTGTCCACCCCACCATCAGGCGGCCCGCCTTTATTTTTTGTGCCACTTTTGTTGGCACCTTGGCCCAAACTGCGCCCAGGCCGGAGAGGTCAGGCCGGATCTGTCCGACCTTGACAGCGTCGACTGCGCACTCGCCAGCAACGCTGAGTGCCGCTGCGACCGTCTCGGAAGTGGCTGCCGGATCCAACTCCGACAGCCGCAGCTCCGTGCACTTGGTGGGCCGGGAGATTTGGACATCCTCCGACCCGCCAAAGCATTCCCTCAGCCTTGCGGCGAGGGAGTCCGCCTTCCGCTCCGACTCAGCCCCGGGCACCTCGTAGAGCATGGCACCCGTGGCTGCCACCTTGGGCCTCAGCCTATCAATGCCGAGGCCGGCGAGGTCCACGCGGTGCTGAGCGTCCGTCAGCACCTTCGCGTAGGTCAACCCCTTGGCCACCGCCGCCGGCGTCAGCGACAGCACTATGGCCGCCGAGCGTGGCTGACGCAGTTTGGGCTCTTTGCGCCTCTGCCTCCTCTGTTGCGTCTGCGGTATAACTGCGGGCGCTGCGGCGGGGTTCTTCCCCCGCTTCTTCTTTCCCACCACCACCGTCCATTCAGTGTCCATGGACGCTGGGGCTGGTGGTAGCGGGCGAGGCTCCCTTGGAGCAGTCCTCGCGACGACGGGGGCAGCGGGGGTGGCGACTTTCCCCCTCCCTTTTTTGGGCACCCCTGACGGTCCAGCGACCGCCACGGCAGCTGAGGTGGAAGGCCCGGCCACTATGGCAGGGGCCTTGAGAGGAGCAGGCTGCACTGCTCCTTTCCCCTTCCCCCTCCCCTTCCCCTTAGAGGAAGGCTGGGGAGCTCCCCCAACGAAGCCACCCTGGACGGGGAGTGGTATGTCCCCGGGGGTGGACCTTCTCTCATGGGCCAGTGGAGGCCTCTGGGCCGGCCCTGCGAGGACGGACTCCATCCTGGCCTGCCACTTGGCCTCCACTGCTGCCAGCTCCTCCAGACGGCGAAGGAGAGAAGCGTTTTCACGCTTCAGCTCCTTCACCGCCTCCTCCAATTTGGCGCACTTGTCACGCCACTTTTTGGCCTCGCCTTTGGGGCGAGCGCTCGGTGCCGGTTCCGCCGCCGCAGCGACAGCCACCTCCTCGGCGGGCACCTTCGGTTTGGCGGCAGAGCGAAGGACCATGCCCTCCTCGCTCTCCTCCCTCCTTGCCCTTTGGCGGGCCTCCCTGCGCTTCAGGAGATCGCGCGCCTTGCCTTTCTTTCTTTGGTCGACGGAATCGTCGACCAAAGATGGTCCTCCTCTGCCGCGTCCGGTTGTCGCTTGCGACTTCGGGACCGGCTCCTCAGTGTCGCTCCCTAAGGACGACCTGCTGTTATTCAGCTCTGAGCGTTTCCTCCAGAGCCTACGGCTCCGAGCGGAGGAAACGCTCATACTCGACTCAGAGTCGACGCCTGTGGACATCTTGTCCGCGCCGACTCTTCGTCCGCCATCAACGGGCTTTCGCCCACCAATCTCCGCCTCTCCAGCCGGAACTGGAGTAGGCACCCTCGTCAAAGTTATTTTTGGATTCAAATTCATATTTAATCCCACGAGTATGGGGGAAATAAGAGTCCACCCAGGCAGTGCCCCCTGTACCTGGGTAAGCCTAGCGTAACCCGCCAAGAGGGTCGGCCGGTACTCTGGCGGGGGTCGCACTAGTGACCGAACTACCCATCGGCCATGCATCCCCTCGCGGTGCGCCGCCGCTTGGGATTCGGGGAACTTTTTATAGAGGTTTTCTCCCTCGTGGTCCGGGCGATTAAGCCAAGACCCTCGGTCCAGCAGGAGCGCGAGACATGTCCACGGACCTCCATACTAGATTACGATCTGCAACGGTGACAGCGGAGAGGAAGGTTCCCCCCCGCTGCCTGCTCGGGGCGGTGTTAGCGCACACCGAGCCCGTCGACACTCCCGGATGAACCGGGAGCCGCCCGAATAAACGGGCCCACCATCTAAAAATGCGGCAGCCACCGCAAAAAGCGGCGACGACCGCCGAGACCACTGTTCGTCAGGATATTGGCCGTTGCGCCGATCAACTCGACCGACGCTCCGTTGCCCAGGGTGCACCACGTGGAGGTTTCCTGACTTCGCACCCCACCGCATTACTTTATAGAGATAAAAATAAATATTATGGTGCGATATCATATTATTACACACTCACACACTCACGCCTCTTATCCCCCGGGTAGACAGAGGTGCAATTAGTGCAACCACTTTTTGCCGTTATTCCGTTCCATGGTGTGATAGGGGGCGAGCCTATCGCCTTATCGTGTACAAATTCCAGACTCCGAGCTGATACTGAATGGAAAATAATCACTTTGCCCGACCCGACCATCCCGGGGATCGAACCCGAGATCTCAGCATTGCAGTCGTACCATAATACAACTACGCCACCGAGGCAGCCATATTATATCATATCATATTATTATGGACAGTTAATTATGTTACGTCCTGGTTTTGAAAATAAACCTTTGTCACTCTAAAGAGAGAGACAGCAGTTAACTGTGACGTCACATTTTATTCTTCAGTTTGTTAAACGGAATGAATAATCCATATGGGTATAAAATTCTTGATTATAATGCTCTTTGCTTTATGCTTTCTTCATGTCTTTTTGACAGAATTACGTCGGCATTTTTTATAGAAAACAAGGAGTTTATAGTTTATTAAATACAGTATTTTTTTTAAATATAAATTCATTAAAATAATTTGCGCATTTAAAATACTCTTCTGGTTTTTGAAGAAGTTTGTATGTAATTTTTTTCAAAGTGACGGCTGCACTTGGATGAAATTCGACAAACATATACACGTTCTGGTCTAACCAAGAAGTTTATAATATTATCTAAGCGCGTTATGGGATTGATATTCATACTTTGCTAGTCGTATTTGACAATTGATGGGTTTTTTAATACATCAATGTATTTGAGAGAAAAATTGTTTCATAACATATATCATATCAACAAACAAGCGCTAAGTGTAGAGTAGGTACATCAATCAGTAATGAGCATGGGCTTACGGAAAAATAGAATACAAGAAAAAATATACAATAGTTCTCAATGCTATTAAAACACGAACATGGGCAGGCCGGTATAGAGTATTTAGAAGCGCAGCGGCTTCCATTGGACGTTACATTTCCGGGAACTCTGCGACGTGACGAGCAGATAACTAAATGTTAACTTGGCGCCTAGACTTTACCCGTGCAAAGTTTCATCAAAAACATGTACACTCCTTGATTTACAAAAGCCATAACAATTTAGGATTTAAATTTACGTGTTTTTGTAAATCTACTAATATTATAAAGCTGAAGAGTTTGATTGTTTGTTTGGTTGAACGCTCTTATCTCAGGAACTACTAAAGCTGCTGTGCTTTATCCCGGAAAAATATATTTATACCGGAAAACCATTTTAATGCGGGCGGAGCTGCGAGCGATACTAGCCTTGAAGCAACATGTAAATGTAATTTACTGTGATTAAGGTTGCTTTATTTTTATATCTTATTTGTTTAATGTACATCTAAGTAAACTGAACGAAATGGAAAGACATAACACATACATCCACCAAGGCATATCAGGAACACGACAAAGTCGGTAATGGAGTATGTTGTATGCGACCAAGAAGAAGAAGACCTAATTGGACTGTAAATAACTTTTAAACTCGCATATCAAACTTCCATCATTTCTTTTGTCTCATTTTATCACTCTCTTACCTATTATAAAATATTCGCTCATAAGACCCACCCAGTAAACATTCTTGAATACTAAAGGGTGAAGCCAAAATCTTACTTGATGAGAACTTTATGATTGCCAAAACGAATCCACGAGTAGGGTAAGGGCTTAGCATGATTTCATCGCGTCTTAAAGGTGATTTTTGAGGCTCTTGAGCTCGAAGCCTTCTTACACCCCACTTAACCGCTGAACGAGTGTGGGGAAATATGCCTGTTATGTCTGTAAACCGTGCGGTTATCGACTTTTTACAGCAAATATGTTTGTGCTCGAATTTGAATCGTGTTTTGCGTAGCGTAAAGTCTTCCTTCTATTTTATGGATATTTTTTGTACTTTGAAGATATGGGTTATTGTGTACTAGATATTAGGGAAATTATCATGATTTATTAAAAGGTGATTGTGAGTAGCTTTGTGCACTGCAATGAATAATGTGATGTAACTGTATTCAAGTTAGACAGCAAATTGTTTCCGATTTGTGCAGTTAATACCAAGGTTTACGAGTCCCAGCTAGGTATCGAAATGTATTTCTTAGATATACATTCGAACGAAGTCACCGTCCCAAAAAAAAGTTACCCTATTACGAATTAATGTTTTGTCCATCGCTAGTTATATTCCGTGACCTCAATTTACCAGTGACGTATGAGATACAAACAGTCATACGTTATTCAACATTGTATAAAGTTGTGCGCAACGTAACGTTATTGCTAGTTGTAAAAACTTTAACAACTAACAACAGTTATATCTTTACGAGCGAACAAACTGCGAAGCTCAAACTTATCAGTCGAGTGGCGTTAAACTTTCTTTTTTTTATGATAAGACTTTGTCCTTATCGCCTTATTAGTTTATGGCTATGAACCGATACTGTGCCGGGTTCGATTTATAAGTGCAAAGTGTAATTTTTGATATGAAAATATCTAGTAAGTTTTTTGAGAGTGAGATTAATTCAACGTGTAGGTCACGCTCTATCCTTTTGGCATTAGTACAGTTGTTAAAAAACTATGTGCTTATTATAAATGTAAGTAAGATTTACCTCTAGGGTTGGGCAAAATAGAGGCATCTTAATAGTACGGTGGAACTTGGTATTTACTTGGGACAACGCCAGGCAGAAAGATAGAAAATAAATAAAGCTACTAGCTACTTCGTTCTTTGGGAATAGGTACAGGCATTCATTTATAGTCTTACGTTCAATGATTTCGTTTAAAAGGCTTGGAAAAGGAATATATGCCCTTGGGTTCAATTGGCAAGTCACAAGGCGAACTTTCCAATAACTTATCACAGAATAGGTTGGAATTTAAAATCGATAATAATAATTCATCGCCAAGAACATGTTTTTGTGTATTGAAGAATACAAGGCCAATTTTAGTAGTCTTTTTCGATTTGCAGATAGAGTACACTAATCAAAGTTTGTAAATATTATAAATTTTCATTTTTTGCTGCATAAGATGTAGCCATGAAGTTTTATGATTGAAGCCCTAATCAAACAACAAAAAGTAGTGTGAGATTCTCGATTAAAACACACGCACGGGGTGGTGCATTAGTTGGTAGGTTTTTCTCAGCGTCCAATATTAGACTTACTGAGTTGTTTTCAACATCTTTCATGTGCTAATTTATATTTATATTATGCAAAGCTGAGAGGAATTAAGTCTATATATAAAAAAAGCGGTTTATAAGCATACGTTCTGAATTCGATGGTTGCAGAGAACCACAGACGCGTAGTAGGAGACGAAACGTGCGTTCTGGCGGAACGAACACTACGCAAATATTTGCAGTGGATCTAGCGAGAATACAGGATCGTACATTCTGATGTATTCGGATTTACCGTAGAGTCTCCGTGTATTTATTGTTTCCGATAAACGTGTTTACAATACCTATCACGATCTTGATCACGATCGTATACAAGAATAGATAATATTATAAACTTCTTGATCGTATAACATCCACTTAGATTGGACTGACCAGAAAGAGGTTTTAAAGATACTATAAGTGTATTTTTAGTTCGCCATGTGTTTGTCTATGGTTTTTAGGGATGAAGGAACCGGTATATTGAGTAAGTAGATACTGCTAATTTTAACCAAAGCGTGTTTTCGAAACTCGTTTTGTCTTTTATTGCTCTACCTAGAGATCAAACCTAGAACTTCGATGGTTTTACCGCCTAAGTGCAAAATCAGCTGTCTGTGACACCAGAATTGATAAAACATAACAACAGTCAATGTAAAGGCTACAACAATCTAATCTGTAAATTACTCGCATCAGTCGGTCTCTTCAATTTCGATTGACGTTGTTTTCGCTCCATCAAACATTAACTGCGTCGTTCAAAGTAAACAAAGCCGGGTCAGTTTGACCCGGATTGCTAATAAATTCAAAAGTTCTGACACCAGCTGCCCGGGTGCCAGTCAAATCGGCCGCCAGTTTCCGTAATTACCGCCTCTCAAAACAGGGTTGCCAGCGCAAAAAATATGACAGATCTCTTTACTAGTTCCTTATTTTGAATACATATTAGAATTGTAAGAAAACTGGGATGATTATTTAATAAGATGTCTGTCTGATGATTGAGAATGTGATGTCTTATGCGGTAATTTTAACTTATTTTATAGCAATGTCAGTAACTAGCTCAGTCAAGAGGTTATTTTAAAAACGTCAATTTCCAATGTAAGAGAGCTATAGACATCGAAAATAAGGCTACATGTTACACAACCTGAAGTATAATATAAATAAGCGGCATACCCAAGAAGTTTATAATATAACTACTGGAGAGCGCGGTACGCACATTTTTGTGAAGACAAAAAAATTACCTTTTGAGCTGTCTTCTATCTCACTCACTCTTTAACCTATGTTGCCAAAGCTTACGGATTATTTCCCCACCCATAAAAAAATATCAATACCGTTATTGTCGTCTCAATCATATATATATAAATATTTCCAACATATCTTATATAATGATATAAGTACTATTTTCATTTCAGAATTATTCTTGTTGAATAAGATATCCTTAAGGTTTTTTATCCTTATTAACATTTTAGTTAAACAAAATTTCCTCATTTAATTGGTAATTGCGAATACATATTTCGGCAACACTGTTATAAAACGTTAAGTTCGATGTCAATATAGTTGTCAAATAAATGTTCACTTCGAAATTTTCTCTGTAATTATCTATAATAATAAGTGAGTTTTAGTGATATTTTAATGTGAATTGTGTAGTTCATGGTTGCAGAAATATTTGGCATCCATCATTTAATGTGAAATTCTCCAGGTAAGTTCATTGTAATCAATATTGTGTAAATATTATAATTTTATCAATATTTATACGAAATGTAATAAAATACGTGAATATTTTATAAATGAACTGTAGAAAAATATCGCTTAATGTGATTTGCTTTATATATGACTACTTTTTTCATATTAACGTAATGTTAAATGTGATTTTTTGTATTGTAAATAGTGTATATAAACAAGAGGCTAGGGTGACCATGGTGTAAGCTTTGGTGGACCGGTTTGACAATGGTGCTAGAGTATTTGTAATACTAGCCGCCTTACTAATGAATATTATAAAGCTTATTAATCTTTAAATAATCATCGTAAATAAAAACTGAGGATCAACAGTTACAATCGAGTTCTCAGTGTATCCAGCATTGATTTATTGAAACTTTTATTTAAAATTAAATCGAGTTTGTATTTCTCTTTACAGATTTCTTAAAGATCTAGATAAGCAAAAACGTGGTTAAATATAAATACCATTAAAAGGTCAATTTGATGTCTGCAAGAATTACTAGTCAACATTTAAAGACAGAAGATTATGATTCTGAATGTGATAATGTGTCTTCTACTTCTCGGAATATGGCAGTAGATGTCAAAAATAATTATTTATTACCAGAAACTCATGCTGTAAGTATATTATTTTTTATCATTTCACTGGTATAATTATGATCCACTTAGACTTTATTATTTACTAGCTTTTGCCCGCGGCTCCGCCCGCGTGAATGTGTTTTTCCGGGATAAAAGTCACTGTTTATATTTTACTGGGATGAAAAGTAGCCTATGTGCTAATCCAGGACATGATCTACCCGTGTGCCATATTTCATCGAAATCCGTTCAGTAGTTTTTGCATGAAAAAAACATCCATACATCCAGACATTCTTACAAACTTTCGCCTTTATAATATAATAAGATTAGTAGGATAGGGCATTAAGCTTGCGACTCACCAAATTTTATAACGGCGGTACATTGGGTGATATCTGAGTGTACTAAATGGCACCTCTGCCTATGTCTAAAATGTATAGGTACTTAAATATATTATTATTGCTTGATATTTACTTTTTACGTTACATGTCAGCGAAATGAATATGAACCACCATTGAAACGTCAAGACTTGAAAGATTTCAATATATCAGTTAATGTGAAGACATCCAGTGAAATAAGTTTAAAGAAATAAAAGAAAGTATTGCAGCAGAAGATGAAGAGATAAAAGAAGAAAATTAATTACAAGTTATTTCTTATTAAAGTTGTTCATGATCATACAGTCTGAAATTGAAAATAGTTTGCAGTGAAATTTTGCTAATATTTGAGATTTTTTTAAAAAGTATATTCCAAGTAGCAAGCAAAGAAAAATTACATATAGTGATTACATTAGTCGCCGAAAACATTTTTGTTTTATAAATTCAAAGATATATTTGCCGAAAGAGAGCACATTATGGTGATCTTTAGCAAACTTTAATTGTTTTGTTAGCTTCTTACAGAAGTTTTAGAATATTAAAAATAAATTTAAGGACGAAACCTCACCCGCAGAATGTAGCGTTAATTTTTGATTCCATGTCTCTCAAACAAGAATTTATTTAGTATTGTAATTTGTAAAACATCCACGTGTTTATTACTTTTGCTATAAATATCTACACAACTTTGTTTACAATCAACTTACCTATGGAATTTCACACTAGATGTTGGATTGCAAATAATTCTGCAACCATGAATTACACAACTCATAGTAGAATATCTGTAAAACACAATATGTATTATTATGGATAATTACAGAAAAAAAGTTCGCAGAATACTCGCAAAAATTGTAAAATCACACAAAATAGATATTCGTAATATTTCAAAATTACTTACTGAAAATTAGGTTATTAACTTCCTAAATGTGTATTATTTTTTCATGTATGATTGTTTACTTTTATGAGTACGTTTTTTATTTTTTTTTATTATATTTAAATGTAACAATAACTGTAGTTTTGATTTTTAAATATCCCAATGTTTTTCTGTCTAACCTTACAGTCTCCATATTTGGTTATAAAGGCCGGCAAACAACGTGAACATATCCAGTCGCGGGGGAAAGTAAAACATATACAATGTGAGGCTGTGTGCCGAGCAAAAAAAAGCACGCGAGGCCCCGTGCGAAGCAAATAATTTTTTTCAACAGCTTTGTAAGTAAGGTGCCAAAAAACGGGCCCCCAAGGAGCTGCAAGATGCCCCTGTAACTGCGAGGCCCCAGGCGGTTGGCTGGTTCGCCCCCCTCCTCCAAAGCCGCCACTGAATTCACCACCGCGTGGTGAGGTATTTTTTTTATGTAAGTGGAACTAGCAGTTCCGAACTACACATACCAAAAAAGTATGTAAATATGCCAATTTTGTTTGGAATAAACTTTCTAACTCAAATTATATTTTTTAAATATCAACTATTACTAGCCGCTGTAGTTGGTTTTCATAATTAATTTAAACCGCATTACTTTATAGAGATAAAAATAAATATTATGGTGCGATATCATATTATTACACACTCACACACTCACGCCTCTCATCCCCCGGGTAGACAGAGGCGCAATTAGTGCACCCACTTTTTGCCGTTATTCCGTTCCATGCTGTGATAGGGGGCGAGCCTATCGCCTTATCGTATACAAATTCCAGACTCCGAGCTGATACTGAGTGGAAAATAATCACTTTGCCCGACCCGACTAACCCGGGGATCGAACCCGAGATCTCAGCATTGCAGTCGTACCATAATACAACTACGCCACCGAGGCAGCCATATTATATCATATCATATTATTATGGACAGTTAATTATGTTACGTCCTGGTTTTGAAAATAAACCTTTGTCACTCTAAAGAGAGAGACAGCAGACAGTTGTGACGTCACATTTTATTCTTCAGTTTGTTGAACGGAATGAAAAATCCATATATGGGTATAAGATTCTTGGGCATACCTCATTGTATTTACTCTTCTTACCTTTGTTCCTTCCCACTTGTCTCTATCTCACTGCAATTAAGTTAGCACAACACATTTTTCAACATTGTTCAGAAAGAACAACAAAGTTTTTATCAATAATTTTCTTAAAATAAAGTTGAATTGTTTCAACATTGATTAAGCAAATATTTTCTTTTGTTGCTAATGGAATGAAAGTACAAAGAAACATATTAGAGAATTTACACATTATTTGTTTAGGGTTTACGAACCTTGTTTCCAGATAATATTGTCTTTGTAAAGATTGCGAAGTCTTCGATGGAAGCCAAATTTGTTATTAATGTGTTTTATTTTGTGTTTATAAATTCCGTGGATGATACGTGATGTAGAATTAGTACCAACCTATAAAATTGATGCATGTATTTTGTTTTAAAAATCTAGAGTTGTAATTAACGTGGTTAAATTTTTCAATGCCAGATCCTCATAATATTGGCTACGTTACGAGGATCTTGTAGGAGTTGTTTTCAATAAATTTTTGAAAATTCACGAGCCCTAATTACTCAGCTGTCACGGAAGTTCATGAATATTCTTAAATAGAGAATATCTTCAAACGGAATACTTCAGTCATTAAATAAATTGTTCAGTCATGAGATAGTATTGCACTCTCGAGGTTACCATAAAAACTGCATGAGGTTGAATTGAATTCGAAGTCGATAGTGTCGACATACCAAAAATTCGAAAAAATATTGCAATTATCATTAAGTAACAGAAATTTTATTTCTGCGTCATCGTCGACTGATAGAGAATAAATGATTTCGGATTAATTCCGCTTTTACGTAGTCTATATAAATAAAACACTTTGCTACTTAAGAAGAATGTAGTATGCTGATTCCTCGGGTTAGGAGCGCCCCGGGCGGCACTTATAGAGTTGCTGCAAAATACGTAAAATAAAATCTAACATGTTAACTTCTGCGTCATGGACATACATTTAGGAGCTAAAAAAAGGTCGCCGGAAAAATAGGACGCGAAAATTTTTGCTTTTTGTCCGATTCCTTAGGAAGGCGAACACAACCGCTCCCGGCGGCAGGATAACGCGCTACGCCACCGAGGTGGTCGTAGGCTTCGTGTGAAATCGTCTTTATATTACCCGTATGTGACAGTTTGCCTTTTTACCCGACTGCGAAAGAGGGAGGGTTATGTTTTTCGCGTATATGTATGTATATGCATGTATGTCATAGGCATCTGCTCACTCCGAGATTTTGTTGCTCTACCTATATCTTCAACCAAATTATGAGAAGTGAGCGTTTGTGAACACTGTCAACTAAGATTATTCAAAACCAAAATAAAATATTCAAATTAAAATCTTGTTTCTGTCTTTTCAGTGCTTCAGTGAATTTAATAAAGATGGCAGATATTGACGCAGTTGGGTATTTTTTTTTATGTTGCTGATGGTTTACTACCAATATTATTTCAATCATTTTTAGAATTACATAACATTTTGTAACAAATACTAGTAATTATAATGTTAAATCGCTTCGGCCTTTCGCTCTACGCAGTTATAATCTAAGCACGACAATACAGCGATTCATTTATTTTCTTGTTTAAAACATGCTTTAATGTCAGTATAATGAAAATAAAGTTGAAATACACACAGCATTTTGGTACAAGTATTTTTAATGAGAGTTTTTATCTGACCTTAAATCTGTGTCGACTTTTTAAATGGGTACTTTTGTTACAGAGAAATTAGTGAAAATGTTCAGTTACTTTCACTCAGTGTATATTATTAATGTCGCTTACAGTTTTGTGCCCGAAATAGCCTACGATTTATGTCAAGCTAACTTTATTAGTCACGATATGTATAATTTAGATTTTTAGGCAGGTTCTTTGTGGCTTAGTTGGCACGTTTTCATAAAATTATTAATAATCAGTCTAAGAAATATTATTACAGTTACTTGACTAAAAAGGACAGTTAATATAATACTACAACGGAAACTAGAGGCTTGGCTCTCCCGCACCCATCATAATTTTCGCAAAGCAAGTTACTCGGTATAATAATGAAATTTTATTCATGTTAAATTTGGGGCGACTTCCGAATTGGCGTTATTATCCTTGCCGGTTACCCTCAGTAATTAATATTCGGATGTGTGGCAACCCTACCATTGATTTCCGGATCCTTATTTCGGCCTCTCATTTAACTTTTAAGGCATCGTAATTAAAATTTTTCGTCTACTTCTCTGACATAAGCATGGATGTTCTCTGATGTATTGTAAAAGCCATATTTGAGGACTGCTCACAATGGCGACTCACTACGAATTATTTGGCGGACTTTTAACAATTAAATCTGGTCGGTTCTGGTATCATAATCACCTTTTGTATAATTTCACAATTGGACCTAAAAAAATATAAAAAAGTAAAATGTTTATCTGGAAATAAATTAAAATACAGAATCTCAAGTGACTACAAAGTTGTAGAATAAAATAATGTTCATGAAGCTACAAAAATTAGATTATTTTGTCATGGAAAATATTTTTTTCTGTGTTAGGTAAAGTTATTGAAATGTAGTTTTTAAAAATCTATTTAAGTTAAAAAGTAATTATAAAACTCGGGCTTATTGTATATTGGTTTCGCAGACCATTAAAAGAACGGAAATCAGGTCAGTAACGCAAACTTTCCTTTTAGAAGTTTGGGTTCATAGAAAAGTTTGATTAAGAAAATTGTGATCGAAATAATTATTTAGCGGCTATATAAAGCATTTTTGGGCTTTTTATGTATTTATAACATTATCAAAATTACATTTCAAATGATCCAAAATAAAAAAAAAACCGGGCGTGTACTTATATACGCGCGTGAGAAGTTATACTTCTTTGGCAGCATTAACCTTTATAGTTTGAGAAAATTGCAGTCTTGGCTTCGGCCTTTAAATTTTGAAAAAGTCCTTGGATGTGGTAAAACAACATCAGACTAGGCTGCATGGCTAAGCGCACAACCAATAATATCACTTAAGACGAGGGTATGTGGGTATGCACTGTATGGGGTTGAACCCTTTGCCTTCCCTATAAGGGGGAAATTATAAAAAAAATGAGAATTTTTGTGTTACACATGCGCGCGCATCGTAAAATTTCATTCCCATCAATTTTTCATAACGCGCCTAAAGAAGTATAACTTCAATAACTTCAAAAATGTTACAATATAAAACATAATATTTTTAGAGGTAGAAAATAGCAAGCAAAATGCGTTTTAAGCTATATGAATCGCGCTATCTGCTACGTGCTGGTCTACGTAGGTGTGACACGATGTGTCAAGCCAACCAGCAGGTAACGTATAGTGCACCTGGGAACATCGTATTATGTTTCCGACACTCCCTTGGAATTTTTAATTTTGTGCATGCTTTGCGTTATTAACGATATGGTGACGTCTTTGAGCTGAGTATTTCCTGAATATGGGTACTGTAACATTATCACAATTTATGGTTTTTATTTGTTATACTATGAGCAAAGGTGGGTTATGGTTTCGGTGTGTGTAATGTGTACCTATCGGTTCATTTAGTAAGCCTGAACAGGTCCATAGACAAATAATAATAGTTTGTAAAAATACCATTAACGATATGGTGACGTCTTTTTTTTTGTGTAATGTGTAAAAATCCACAATACCTGGAACCTTTAACGAGTTGGTAGAGGTTTCTCAGATTTCAAAGAACCAAAAAGCGGCTTAAAATTCTAACCAAGATACTTTGTATATATGGATAGGATAGTACTCCCAAAAACTAGGCCTTTGCAATAAATAGGCCTTTTTAAAGGCCTCCGATTTTGAGAGTTTTTATGTTATTTTATTTTACTTAAAAACTGCACTTAAAATGAACTTTTTTAAAAAATTGAGTGATAAATGGAGGGGTCTAAAATAATTTTAATTGGCTTAAGATCCATCCTTTACCCTTTTAATGTCCACAAAGTTCGAGCCTGGTTAGGTTAGCACCCGAACGAGAAGCGAAAATCTCCTTTGAGAATCATAAATCTTCGTCTAAGAAAGAAAGCTTAAGCAAGTGTATGTATGTAATTATTAAACATATCATATGTATGCATCCCTTACGTCGTTTTTTTTCGCAGTAATTAACTATCTTCCGTCGGAAATTGAATCGGCATTCCCCTGAGCACGACCCATAAGCAATGCACTTAACGTCCATACACTCGGGTAGGTAGTTGAGAGGCATTAATCCTAATGCATGTTGCGTGAGATATTCCACTAAATTGTAGAATATTAAAGGGCATGTAATATGATCTTTATAGTTTCCTTATAAGTTTTGGTTTAAATATCTAAATAATTAAGCTCAAAAAGTGGCAGCACCATAGGCTGGCAACATCGCCCAGCAATATATATTATGAAGAACTCATATTAAGAAGTTAGGTGTTATGTATCATAATGCCCAACAATTACACTGGCTTCCATGTCTATTAAGCATAACATATACACCTAAAGTGCTGTCAAGCGACATAAATAATCATCAAACCTTTCGCATACGAATTATATACTTACCTAGTAAGAGTACAGTTGCATATGAAGCAAAACTAAACCAAAATAATTATGGTATAGTACATAGTTGTGGAACAGTTTGGCAGTGTGGCAGCCCATTTACATCAGGGATTTATTTATATTGGACGCTACGTCCCGCGGCGCCGCTTGCGGTTCCCTTACAAAGTGCGGCCGCGCTCCGTAGCTTTTAAAATAAATTCGCATTTCGCATCTATGTTGTCTGGCGAAACTTTACACGTACCGCATGTGGCTTGATTGGGTAGGGGGTAATGCTTTAGGGGGTCATGTTGTTAGTATAAAATGGCCGACTGTGTGACACAGAATAAGTTTTTATAATGTGAGCTTGGCTGGAAATCTGAATATTGTGTCGTAACATAAATCTCGAGCATAGTGGGTACAATTAGTATATTTTTTTGCGGTAGTGCGGCACTCTCGTACCCTCGCTTCAGGTAATTGCGCCACTCAAACCTCCCTGAATACGACTCTGGTATTACGATGTCGATTATTAGTTAACTTTTTGTACTCCACATACATTTTATTTGTTTTATATTCTCAGCAGATTCTGAACGATGCTTCTTACAAACCATCTGTTCTTATTAACTAAGTTTCAGCTTGAAATGTGAATTTACAACTTCCCTCTTGAATTTTTGTCTTACAATTAATTTTGTGTTGAAATTGTAAGTTTAGTTAGTAACTACTCTGTATATTGTGTGTATATGTATATATAATAAAGGTAAAAAAAAATATGACACTCTCAAAGTATATTTCTTTTCTTAAACAAAATAATTGTTTTCCAAAGCACAAATGTAATGTTTTTTAGCATTAAATTTATGGACCACCAAAAAAAATTATGATTATAATATAATTGACATTATAATTGAATAAAACTAAATAACCAAAAGTAATCCATTTTCATATCGTAATACAGTCAAAAATCGTAAGTAATGCTTATGCGATAATGGTAATTTATATGGGCGCCATTTTTAAGCCCATCCAATCTAAAGCTGAGCCAGCAGGGGAGTGAAATATCTCATTTTAAAATACCCATAAAAAATCGCTGCTTGATTGAAGTCGGACGGAATATTGGCAATTAACTGAATCGGCACTGCCATTTTACTTTCTCAGGGATAAGATTTAGTAATGCGTTGAAATTATTCAAATGTATGTTAATGAGTATTGATTTGACTTCTATTGTTCTTTGGAAAGGAAATTGCGTAGAGATTGCTGGATGGCGATTGCGCAACATGACGGTATGTTGAATTGTGTTCGAAGCGTCAGGTTGTATCCGGTAGGGTCTTGATCAATTTATCCAGACGTGAATTTTGAAAATGCCGCACAGATGTCGCCAACTGGCAAAACAAAATGGCGGCAATGAGATGATAATATTTCTTTATAACTGACTTCATTGATACAGTTACTATGGAATTTACAGTTGGTTTTCTAATTGCGGGAGTAATCAACAGCTGGTTACGTGCCTAGCCTGACCGTGAAAATAAAACATCTGCTTCGGTGGCGCCACTTTGGCTTCTACGTTACGTTATGAAGATAAAGTTTTCAGTACAAGAAATTAGTTCCAAATTCTATCACAATATCGCGAGGGTTTTTGTCCTGATTAGGCTATAATTGTACCTATGCACTTCCTCTTTCGCTTTCTCACACTTCTTTGAAGCTCTCTCATTTTTTAAGTATTTTTTAAGTAGTCATCTGTTTCTATGGCTTGCAAGTTGCAATACGGTACATGCGCGAGCCGCATTCGTGATGAGCCAATTGAATAGGCTCATAAGTAAAAATAGTCAAATGTCCATCTGCAACAAGATTCGGATATATACCACGTGTATTAGGCCGATAGTGACGCATGCATCGTCTGCGTTCGCCCATTTACCGACTGCTCGTCTTAAGCGTATGCAGATGTTGCAAAAAACACACACACACTCACGCGTTTTATCCCCGAAGGGGTAGGCAGAGCCACAACTAGTGCACCCACTTTTCGCCGTTATTCCGTCCCATGATGTGATAGGTGGCGAGCCTATCGCCATATCGGGCACAAATTCCACACTTCGAGCTGATACTGAATAGAAAAACTCAATATCACTTTGCCCGACACGGGTACCTATCGAACCCGAGACTTCAGCATTGCAGTTGTACCATAATACAACTACGCCACCGAGGCAGTTGCAAAACAAATTTCTCCGAAACACTCTTGGTGTCCCGTGGTACGTTCGCAATCGCAACCTCCACGTGGACACGAATATGCTGACCGTTAGGGACTTTATGCACATGGCCAGCAGACCCTATTTTGATCGGGCCGTAAGTTTACCACCTGCTAGTCTACCATGAAACGTCCATCCGAAATTGCGGACCCGAACGAAATTCATACGTTACAAGTTGGTTACGTCAGATGCTTTTCTTTCGTTCGGGTTCATAGCGTTTGTTTCGTGAACGAACCAAAGATGATAAGTGCGTTTTCGCATACTGCGCTGTGATAAATGCAGATATATAAACCAACTTATTGTATAGTTCATTCTTTGTTCTTTAAGCCTATAGTAAAACGTGTACTACTAAAATAAGTCAAATTATAATGTCAAATATTTATGTCATTGTCACAACGTTATGTCATTTTTTTGCAAAATACAATTAATGTTATTATACGTTTATCTACAAATTGTTTAATTATAATTACTTTGGATCATTCTATATCCACGCAGAGACATTTTTGTAGGAAAAAGAACATGGTTGCTTCTCATGGTAAGTATTTTTTATTGAATATTCTTTAATTACTTTTAAGTATTGTATAAGTATTATTTTGTAGACTCAATGAAGAACTTATCGTTTATGAAGTGTATTATTTGGTAATTTAATACGTACGTATTCATACTAACGCCTTTTATCCCCGAAGGGGTAGGTAGAGGCGCAACTAGTGCACCCACTTTTCGCCGTGTGTATTCCGTCCCATGGTGTGATAGGGGGCGAGCCTATTACTATAATGTTAGGTATTTTTGAGCATATAGTATTAGCGATTAATTATATTTATAGAATCACTCTCAATCCTCATTGTTACTAATATCAACTTATTATATTGTTAACTATGTAGATTTTTTCCTAAAGTTCGATTATTATATTTACAGCTAATTAGTGGCAGCATATCCACAGAAATAACTATGATGGAGGGACTTGCATGTTTGGCGTAAGCAAGACGTAGATCAACGTTTGTTCCTCATAAAGAGAGAAAAGGTGGTTGCAGAAATATAATACGACAAAGACCAAGAGAATAGTTTCAATTTTTATACATAATATGTTTTACACACTTATTGACGTAGCTCTTATAACTTAATATTATAATAAAAAATATATTTCAACATCTTTTACTCCACAATTTTCTTCTAGTCTAGATTTTTTTATGACATTAAATGACGAGACAGCCTGCCGTTAGCCTGATCGTACCTAAGTGCTACTACCACCCATAAACAGTAGCATCACCATCCAGCACCTTGAGTTACAGAGTACTGTGTGGCATTCCACTGCGCTCGTTATCCTGAGGCATAAGATGTTAAGTCTTACTATGTCCATTAGTTACACTGGCTACAATATCCTTCAAACCGAAACACAACAGTGCATGCACACTGCTGCTTGGCGGTAGAAATAACCCAGATGGACATGTAAGAACATATGAGAGATTTACCACTAGATTTCCAACAAAAATAAATCTATAGAAGCACCAAAAGTATCGAGTTCATTTATGCAATAAAATGATGCCTGCCTCCGTAGCGTTGTTGTATGGCGTGTGCGGCATGACTATCGATATAAGGGACTTGCCTCACGGCCGCGCCGCGCCAGCGAGGAAGCGACGTACTATTATTTACCTCAAAACACTTAAAATAAATGTAGATTTCATGTTTTTCTTGTTTTCCTTTTCTTTTCCTTATTTTATAAGTAAAATAAAGATACATAGACCAACTCAACGTTAGTATGTGTGTGTTTGTAAAATGTTAATGGATGGGTTTCTGGGTAAACGTATCGCATACCATCTGGCAAGCGGTTTGCTCTTGTCCGAAGATATTTTATTTTAATCAAAAATTCGCAGGCACCCAGTCAATACGCACTAAAAAGATTTCGGTTATCTCATATACGTAGTCCCAACAATTTTAAGTGTTGAATGTATGAAAACTTCCATCCGAAATTACGGGCCGACCGATACGCGTCCGAAATACGAAATGAATAGCTACCAAGAAGTTTATAATATATCTACTGGAGGCCTCGGTACACACATTTTTGTGAAGACAAAAAAATTACCTTTTGAGCTGTCTTCTATCTCACTCACTCTTTAACCTATGTTGCCAAAGCTTACGGATTATTTCCCCACCCATAAAAAAATATCAATACCGTTATTGTCGTCTCAATCATATATATATAAATATTTCCAACATATCTTATATAATGATATAAGTACTATTTTCATTTCAGAATTATTCTTGTTGAATAAGATATCCTTAAGGTTTTTTATCCTTATTAACATTTTAGTTAAACAAAATTTCCTCATTTAATTGGTAATTGCGAATACATATTTCGGCAACACTGTTATAAAACGTTAAGTTCGATGACAAAATAGTTGTCAAATAAATGTTCACTTCGAAATTTTCTCTGTAATTATCTACAATAATAAGTGTGTTTTAGTGATATTTTAATGTGAATTGTGTAGTTCACGGTTGCAGAAATATTTGATATCCATAATTTAGTGTGAAATTCTACAGGTAAGTTTATTGTAATCAATATTGTGTAAATATTATAATTTTATCAATATTTATACGAATCGTAATAAAATACGTGAATATTTTATAAATGAACTGTAGAAAAACCTCGCTTAATGTGATTTGCTTTATATATGACTACTTTTTTCATATTAACGTAATGTTAAATGTGATTTTTTGTATTGTAAGTAGTATATGTAAACAAGAGGCTAGGGTGACCATGGTGTAAGCTTTGGTGGACCGGTTTCACGATGGTGCTAGAGTATTTGTAATACTAGCCGCCTTACTAATGAATATTATAAAGCTTATTAATCTTTAAATAATCATCGTAAATAAAAACTGAGGATCAACAGTTACAATCGAGTTCTCAGTGTATCCAGCATTGATTTATTGAAACTTTTATTTAAAATAAAATCGAGTTTGTATTACTCTTTACAGATTTCTTAAAGATCTGGATAAGCAAAAACGTGGTTAAATATAAATACCATTAAAAGGTCAATTTGATGTCTGCAAGAATTACTAGTCTACATTTAAAGACAGAAGATTATGATTCTGAATGTGATAATGTGTCTTCTACTTCTCGGAATATGGCAGAAGATGTCAAAAATAATTATTTATTACCAGAAACTCATGCTGTAAGTATATTATTTTTTATCATTTCACTGGTATAATTATGATCCACTTAGACTTTATTATTTACTAGCTTTTGCCCGCGGCTCCGCCCGCGTGAATGTTTTTCCGGGATAAAAGTCACTGTTTATATTTTACTGGGATGAAAAGTGGCCTATGTGCTAATCCAGGACATGATCTACCCGTGTGCCATATTTCATCGAAATCCGTTTAGTAGTTTTTGCATGAAAGAAACATCCATACATCCAGATATTCTTACAAACTTTCGCCTTTATAATATTAGTAAGATTAGTAGGATAGGGCATTAAGCTTGCGACCCACCAAATTTTATAACGGCGGTACATTGGGTGATATCTGAGTGTACTAAATGGCACCTCTGCCTCTGTCTAAAATATATAGGTACTTAAATATATTATTATTGATTGATATTTACTTTTTACATTTTATGTCAGCGAAATGAATATGAACCACCATTGAAACGTCAAGACTTGAAAGATTTCAATATATCAGTAAATGTGAAGACATCCCGTGAAATAAATTAGAAGAAATAAAAGAAAGTATTGCAGCAGAAGATGAAGAGATAAAAGAAGAAAATTAATGACAAGTTATTTCTTACTAAAGTTGTTCATGATTATACTTTACAGTCTGAAATTGAAAATATTTTGCAGTGAAATTTTGCTAACATTTGAGATTTTTTTTAAAAGTATATTCCAAATAGCAAGCAAAGAAAAATTACATATAGTGATGACATAAAGACTTTTGTTTTCACATTACACCTTTACTCGCCGAAAACCATTTTGTTTTTATAAATTCAAAGATTTATTTGCCGAAAGAGAGCACATTATGGTGATCTTTAGCAAACTTTAATAGTTTTGTTGGCTTCTTCACAGAAGTTTTAGAATATTAAAAATAAATTTAAGGAAGAAACCTCACCCGCAGAATGTAGCGTTTATTTTTGATTCCATGGCTCTCAAACAAGAATTTATTTAGTATTGTAATTTGTAAAACATCCACGTGTTTATTACTTTTGCTATAAATATCTACACAACTTTGTTTACAATCAACTTACCTATGGAATTTCACACTAGATGTTGGATTGCAAATAATTCTGCAACCATGAATTACACAACTCATAGTAGAATATCTCTAAAACACAATATTTATTATAGTGGATAATTACAGAAAAAAAGTTCGCAGAATACTTGCAAAAATTGTAAAATCACACAAAATAGATATTCGTAATATTTCAAAATTACTCACTGAAAATTAGGTTATTAACTTCCTAAATGTGTATTATTTTGTTCATGTATGATTGTTTACTTTTATGAGTATGTTTTTTATTTTTTTTATTATATTTAAATTTAACAATAACTGTAGTTCGATCCCCGGGTCGGGCAAAGTGATATTGAGTTTTTCTATTCAGTATCAGCTCGGAGTCTGGAATTTGTGTCCGATATGGCGATAGGCTCGCCCCCTATCACATCATGGGACGGAATAACGGCGAAAAGTGGGTGCACTAGTTGTGCCTCTGCCTACCCCTTCGGGGATAACAGGCGTGAGTGTGTGTGTGTGTGTGTGTGTGTGTGTAGTTTTCATTTTTAAATATCCCAATGTTTTTCTGTCTAACCTTACAGTCTCCATATTTGGTTATAAAGGCCAGCAAACAACGTAAACATATCCAGTCGCAGGGGAAAGTAAAACATATATAATGTGAGGTTGTGTGCCGAGCAAAAAAAAAGCACGCGGGGCCCTGTGCGAAGCAAAAATTATTTTTTTTAACAGCTTTGTAAGTAAGGTGCCAAAAAACGGTCCCCCAAGGAGCTGCAAGATGCCCCTGTAACTGCGAGGCCCCAGGCGGTTGCCTGGTTCACCCCCCTCCTCCAAGGCCGCCACTGAATTCACCACCGCGTGGTGAGGTATTTTTTTATGTAAGTGGAACTAGTAGTTCCGAACTACTTACCAAAACAGTATGTAAATATGCCAATTTTGTTTGGAATAAACTTTCTTACTCAAATTATATTTTTTAAATATCAACTATTACTAGCCGCTGTAGTTGGTTTTCATAGTTAATTTAAACCGCATTACTTTATAGAGATAAAAATAAATATTATGGTGCGATATCATATTATTACACACTCACACACTCACGCCTCTTATCCCCCGGGTAGACAGAGGTGCAATTAGTGCAACCACTTTTTGCCGTTATTCCGTTCCATGGTGTGATAGGGGGCGAGCCTATCGCCTTATCGTGTACAAATTCCAGACTCCGAGCTGATACTGAATGGAAAATAATCACTTTGCCCGACCCGACCATCCCGGGGATCGAACCCGAGATCTCAGCATTGCAGTCGTACCATAATTAGTGATGTGATTAATGGTTAAAAATTATTAATGGTTAATAGTTAAACATTAAAAAAAAATAACGTGTTAAATTAATAGTTAAGTTATAACGGTCAAGAAGTAAGGAGTTACGTGAAAAGCATTAGCGATAACATGTTCAACACGTGTCTTGCGTCGTTTATTTTAATTATGTTAAATTTTTTAACTTTGAACCAATAACCAACAGGTTAATTTTTTTTTCATAATAACAGTCACATCGAAATAAACATGTTCTAATTATTACGTATTCATGAACATTTGTGTTCAAAGAAGTATTCATTTTGACGTCAATTGTTCTTAAAACAAAGGAATTCAAAATGGCGGCCACTTTTTTCAATTCTAACATTGTATCCGTCTTTTGTACCTAAAGCCATGACCAAATGTCGACTTTGAGGTGGATTGGCCTTAAAACAAAGAAATTCAAAATGGCGGCCACTTTTTTCAATTCTAACATTGGATCCGTCTTTTGTACCTACAGGCCTGCCCAGATATCGATTTTGAGATCGATTGGCCTTAAAACAAAGAAATTCAAAATGGCGGCCACTTTTTTCAATTCCAACGTTGGATCCATCTTTTGTACCTACAGGCCTGCCCAGATATCGATTTTGAGGTGGATTGGCTTTAAAACAAAGAAATTCAAAATGGCGGCCACTTTTTTCAATTCTAATATTGGATCCGTCTTTTGTACCTAAAGCCATGACCAAATGTCGATTTTGAGGTGGATTGGCCTTAAAACAAAGAAATTCAAAATGGCGGCCACTTTATTCAATTCTAACATTGGATCCGTCTTTTGTACCTACAGGCCTGCCCAGATATCGATTTTGAGATCGATTGGCCTTAAAACAAAGAAATTCAAAATGGCGGCCACTTTTTTCAATTCCAACGTTGGATCCGTCTTTTGTACCTACAGGCCTGCCCAGATATCGATTTTGAGGTGGATTGGCTTTAAAACAAAGAAATTCAAAATGGCAGCCACTTTTTTCAATTCTAACATTGGATCCGTCTTTTGTACCTAAAGCCATGACCAAATGTCGATTTTGAGGTGGATTGGCCTTAAAACAAAGAAATTCAAAATGGCGGCCACTTTTTTCAATTCTAACATTGGATCCGTCTTTTGTACCTACATGCCTGCCCAGATATCGATTTTGAGGTGGATTGGCCTTAAAACAAAGAAATTCAAAATGGCGGCCACTTTTTCAATTCCGACATTGGATCAGTCTTTGGTAATTAAAGTTATACCCACATACCGATTTTGAGGTCAATTGACCTTAAAACAAAGAAATTCAAAATGGCGGCCACTTTTTTCAATTCTAACATTGTATCCGTCTTTTGTACCTAAAGCCATGACCAAATGTCGACTTTGAGGTGGATTGGCCTTAAAACAAAGAAATTCAAAATGGCGGCCACTTTTTTCAATTCTAACATTGGATCCGTCTTTTGTACCTACAGGCCTGCCCAGATATCGATTTTGAGATCGATTGGCCTTAAAACAAAGAAATTCAAAATGGCGGCCACTTTTTTCAATTCCAACGTTGGATCCATCTTTTGTACCTACAGGCCTGCCCAGATATCGATTTTGAGGTGGATTGGCTTTAAAACAAAGAAATTCAAAATGGCGGCCACTTTTTTCAATTCTAATATTGGATCCGTCTTTTGTACCTAAAGCCATGACCAAATGTCGATTTTGAGGTGGATTGGCCTTAAAACAAAGAAATTCAAAATGGCGGCCACTTTATTCAATTCTAACATTGGATCCGTCTTTTGTACCTACAGGCCTGCCCAGATATCGATTTTGAGATCGATTGGCCTTAAAACAAAGAAATTCAAAATGGCGGCCACTTTTTTCAATTCCAACGTTGGATCCGTCTTTTGTACCTACAGGCCTGCCCAGATATCGATTTTGAGGTGGATTGGCTTTAAAACAAAGAAATTCAAAATGGCAGCCACTTTTTTCAATTCTAACATTGGATCCGTCTTTTGTACCTAAAGCCATGACCAAATGTCGATTTTGAGGTGGATTGGCCTTAAAACAAAGAAATTCAAAATGGCGGCCACTTTTTTCAATTCTAACATTGGATCCGTCTTTTGTACCTACATGCCTGCCCAGATATCGATTTTGAGGTGGATTGGCCTTAAAACAAAGAAATTCAAAATGGCGGCCACTTTTTCAATTCCGACATTGGATCAGTCTTTGGTAATTAAAGTTATACCCACATACCGATTTTGAGGTCAATTGACCTTAAAACAAAGAAATTCAAAATGGCGGCCACTTTTATCAATTCGGACGTTACCTAAATAAAATTATTTTCGCAATCATTGCAAGTGGCGATTTTATTGTTCACAAATCACGACAAGGCATAATTTAAGTCTTAGCTAAAGAAAAAATATCATTTTGGTGCTTATTAGTAGTATTACATTTCATTTAATAAATAGCCTATAGAGGCGTTATTAGCATTTTTCTATGATTAACAGTTATCAAGTTTAGTTGAATGATAAATTAGCAGATGGCATTAACTGCTTCAGCAGTCCGTTCATTAGTTTAAACGTTTAATGAATATTGCAATAGTAGTTAAAAGAATTAACAGCTATTTTTTTATAATGAGTTAAATTAACAGTTATAACGTTTAACGATCACCTCTAACCATAATACAACTACGCCACCGAGGCAGCCATATTATATCATATCATATTATTATGGACAGTTAATTATGTTACGTCCTGGTTTTGAAAATAAACCTTTGTCACTCTAAAGAGAGAGACAGCAGTTAACTGTGACGTCACATTTTATTCTTCAGTTTGTTAAACGGAATGAATAATCCATATGGGTATAAAATTCTTGATAGCTACCATGAAGTTACTTCGGATTTATTTCGTTCGTTCGGGTACCATAGAGTTTGTTTCGTGAATGAACCAAAGATGAGAAGTGTGTTTTCTTACAATACCGCTGGATTAATAAATGAAGTGGTATAAACCAACATGTTATAAATGACTTTTTTTGTAGTTTAAGACTATAGTGAATCGTATACTATGACAATAAGTCGAATAAAAATGTCAAGTATATAAATACTTGACATTGTCATAAGACAATGTCGCAATGTAACGTCAATTTTAGACAAATATTAAGGCTGCGGTTAGACAGTCGCATCGGCAATGCGGGACCCGGGACGCGAAGCCAGAGATTATGTCGCCTTGCACTCTTACGGGACCAATGCACGGTAACCGCGTCCACTGAAGCAGCATGCATGCATCTATAATTTGTAAAATATAGATTAAACCAAATGACAGTTGTCATTGAAATCACGCCTATAAATGAGGGTCTTGCGACGCACTGTAGTCGTGCTGCTCTGTACGACTAAATTCGCATTGTAGACTAACCCGCTCCGTAACCCGCGTCCCGCGAGGCCAGCACGTCGGTGTGGCCGCAGCTTAATTACATATTAATTTTCTACAAAATCGTTTTATTGCTAAGTTGAATAAAATTTTGTTTGCAAGTTTTATGATTTATCAATCTTTATTCTATATATTTATTTATCCTTATTATAATATCGTATATAATATTGTATATTTATTAATTTAATAGTTATAGGCATTACTTATTGAATACATTACTAGCAATTTATCTTGTGAATTGTCATTGTTAGTAATATCAACATATTTTATTGTTCACCGAGTAGAAATTATACGAATATTGAATACGGTAATTTAAAATACAGCTTTTCAAGGGCAGCGCGTAGTCGACGTGGTCTACTATGACGAAAGGACTTGCATGTTTGGCGTGAACAAGACGTCCGATAGCGTATATCCATAGTTCCTTAGAGGAAAAGAGTGGTCGCTGAAGCTCAACGTGATTACAAATTAACACGTATAAGAGAAGGTGTACCATGATTTAGCAAAGCAAAAAATAAAATTAAGAGCATTGCAAGAATAGCTATTTGTACTTGTAGGAAGATATCGGCTATAAATTGCTGCTCCTCTTGTAACTCCTCGTGTGTTAATTATATATTATAATAAAAAATGTATTTCAATATCTTCTTTATTTAATTTAAGTTTTACTTCAGTCTTTAGTGACTTCCTCGGTGGTGTAGTAGTATTGCATGCGCGGTGCGAATACCATTCTGAGGTCGCGGCAGGAATTCCGAGTCGGGCAAAGTGATATTGGGTATTCTGCTAGTTATGAGTTCAATGTTGGCTTCTCATAAAATCTCATTCATCATGAGTACGAAATGCAACAACAACGGGTCACGTCTCGTTTATTTTTGGTCAGACAGTAATACCCTGTCGTTACAGCCTATTCAAACCGTATGTAATAAAATACGCGGGCGTTTATGTATCCAGTCCAGCTTTACGAAGAGACCACCACAGAATTTTCTACTGATATCTTGAGAAATTGTGTTAGCGTTTGTAGTGTTTTACCCTTACTTGATATAATTATAAAGAAATGCGATAATGCTGTGCTGCGATGATTGACTGCCTCGGTGGCGTAGTTGATTTACGCTACGATTAAAATGCTGAGGTCTTGGGTTCGATCCCCGGGTCGGGCAAAGTGATACTGAGTTTTTCTATTCAGTGTCAGCCCGGAGTCTGGAATTTGTGCCCGATATGGCGATAGGCTCGCCTCCTATCACATCATGGGACGGAATAACGGCGAAAAGTGGGTGCACTGGTTGCGCCTCTACCTACCCCTTCGGGGATAAACGGCGTGAGTGTCTGTGTGTGTGCGATAATAACGACCTAGATAATAAATAACTTTTTTTTTATACAAATGATGCGCTAGAAGATGCTCCTAGAATCAAGATGAATATTGAATAAGTATAATATTGTTGTCTGTGTTAGTTATGTAGGTACGCAACGTATGTTATAATTAGCGAAAAGTCATCCGATGCGACCATAAAAACACTTTTAACTATGATAATTGAAATTTCCGAAAGTAAAAAGTTACCTTTTGAGTTTCGCGTTATTTGCGGTGAAAATCCGAAAGAAGTGTTGTCAAAATGCCGATATTTCGTTCGGACGGACCACTTCATGGTACCGTTTAGCACGAAGAAAACGTCAATTACGCATTTTCGGAATGAACGTATATCATAATGCGAGTGAATTCATTCATTCAATCCGAAACTTTATAATTAAGTAGCATAGTAATGTGTATTATTATTTCTTATTTGGTTTATTAACATTTGTGGTAGTAATATATCAACATAATTGCGATAAAGTAATTTTAATGACCTTTTAAGCATAAAAAAAGTAACGATATTTCGTTCGTACGAAACACTTCATGGTAGCCTCTAAATGTCACTTGCCCGTTTGCGGGACCGATTTCGGATAATACGTGTTTCATGGTAGGAATTGAACGAAATTTCGATCCGAAATTTCGTGAAGTCGTTTCATGGTCGACCTGCTGGTTTAAGTTTTTCGGAATAAGGTATTCGAATAACCATCCGAGATCACTCTGGCCGTTCGTCGTAGGAACGAGTTCTTAAAACTCATACCCTTTACAAGACCGCAGTTCCGTTCTCGCCGAGGACCTCGCCGTGTCCCCCTCACCCCCCTTACAGTTCAGGCCCACGTGCCGACGAAAGCAATGGATAGGATTAGGTAAAATACCAATGTTTCCCACTAATCGCTGATGTCTCACCCTCTTCCAGTGACCGTCCTGAGCCGAGATTAGCCCGTTAGTGGGTTCCCTTTAGCATAGTCACTTAAATTCAAGGGTTGCGAACGCCTTAAGCGTTCACTCGAAAGCCCGATGTGGCCAAAAAAGCCGGCTGGCTACTGGCTGTTCGGCCCAAGTCAAAATGGCTAGCAGCTTTGAAAAAATCATGATATTTAAAAATACTGCCTCGTTAGCGTAGTTGTATTACAGTACGACTGCAAAGCTGAGGTCTTGGGTTCGATCCCCGGGTCGGGAAAAGTGATATTGAGTTTTTCTATTCAGTATCAGCTCGGAGTCTGGAATTTGTGCCCGATATGGCGATAGGCTCGCCCCCTATCACATCATGGGACGGAAATAATGGCGAAAAGTGGGTGCACTAGTTGCGCCTCTGCCTACCTCTTCGGGGATAACAGGCGTGAGTGTATATGTATGTATATATGTATTTAAAAATACACGTCGAATTGAGAATCTCCTTTTTTTGAAGTCAATTAAAAATGTTTACCCAACCAATTTATGTTCAAACTGTACAAGTATTCCAATAAAGTATGTTCGTAATGGCAATCCTTTAAATCCAAATCGTCATTGAGCAAAGCAATCAAAGTCCGCAAATTAGTTTTGGCGAGTTGTAAGTGTTATATGCAAATTCGAAATGTCATTTCTAGTAATGGGGATTCAGGGAAACGGTCGGTCCTTGTGTGCTGTTAGAAAATTAGGTATCTGGAACAGATTTGCATATTATAAGCCCGGATTTAGATCCTAATAATTTGAGTATAGCACGTTTTCACAATAATATGTGTATTGGACACTATTTTCTCTTATTTCTAAGTAATAGTGTTACGTTTTCGGTTGTAATCGGATGTAACGCTTAGCGTTACTTTAAGCCGTTTTATGCGTCGAAGAACATCAAGGCATACCACTGTAGATGACCTTTCTTAAAAAAAGTTTTATGATTTGATAGTGGCGACTATAAAAGACTTTCTGTCACTCGTTTAAAAGAATGGAGCCAGAATATCCCTAAATTATTAATATTTGTATGGGAATTGAACCCGCTGCATTTCATATCACCGCACTCTGCTCAACTTATAAAAAAATCAAAAAAATTTTAATGGCAGAATCGTGGCCTAGTTAAATAATACGTCTAATTTTATTTATAGCATTACTTTTATATTAACCACAATGTTTTAAGCATAAAAATAAAATTCATTTATGTAGAACTAATTAAAACTATTTACAAAGCTCAGGTGACCGCACGACAGCTGACCCGGACTCTCCCCGGGCGCGGAAAAATGAGAAATTGTGCGCAATATCTTACTGATCTTAATGATATAATCCTGCTCCATGCCCTCGTAAATGTTTCAGTGGCAATAAATACAGCTCGAGGTGTACTTGGAAGGGTTATGGGGCACTATTCATAAATGTTACGTCGTAGGTACAGTTTGGTTTTATTCGACAAAATATTGTATGTAATGAGTAATGACGATGAAGTACTGTAGCTTTATATTTTTATACATGGGTAGCTGTGCTGTGTGCTAAATATCGCAACATAGGTTAAATAAGTGACTGGAAAATATTTATAACTAGCTTTTACCCGCGGCTCCGCCCACGTGAATAACTTTTCCCGGGATAAAAGTCCCGCTTTATATTTTCCGGGAATAAAAAGTAGCCTATGTGTTAATCCAGGTCATGATGTACCCGTGTGACAACTTTCATCGAAATCCGTTCAGTAGTTTTTGCGTGAAAGAGGAACAAACATCCATACATCCAAACATCCAAACATCCAAACATCCAAACATCCATACATCCATACATCCATACATCTATACATTCTTACAAACTTTCGCCTTTATAATATTAGTATGATTATCCTACTAATATTATAAATGCGAAAGGTTGTAAGTATGGATGTATGAATGTTTGCTACTCTTTCACGCAAAAAATGCCTATGCCTAAATAGCCTATGTCTTGGATTAAAACATAGGCTACTTTTTATCCCGGGAAAATATAAAGCGGGACTTTTATCCCGGAAAAACTTTATAACGCGGGCGGAGCCGCGGGCAAAAGGTAGTTTATAATAATAGTTTTTATATAAACAGAAATCTTTGTAACCGTGTCTACAAATAAATACTATCCTATAACGCTTCATCTTGTCTTTGTCTACACTTTTTTAAATCTCGTGCCCTCCGTATCTATGCTAATTTTAAGTTTCTTATACACAGCATCAAACATGGCCGAAATACGTTGAATAACAGCTATTATCTGTCAAATAAGTTCCATGGAATAAGGAAATATTAAATCAAACTTCAGGGATAAAGTCAAACAATTACAGAAATTCTTTTTATTTTATAACGTACGGAAACAAAGTTTCGTTATGGGGGAAATCTGGAAATGTAACAGGAAAAATTCTGTAAAATCACAATTCCGCTCCTGAGGGACCTTTGCGTTTGAAACGTAGTGTATATGTCATGATTCTAGAGCAAGAAATGTGTTTAAAATACATTTAATTGCTTCGTCCTTCCGGATATAATTAAACAGTTGCTTAGATTGCTCCGTGATTACTTGACTATTGCAAAATGGAGTATTTTCTGGTGTGTGTTTGCCTCTCGAATTCTAGACGCCCTACTATTTATTGTGTAAAAAAATCGATGTTAACTTGTTTATAATAATAATATAGTACATACATACATTCTTACACCCACGCCTTTTATCCCCGAAGGAGTAGGCAGAGGCGAAAGTGACACACCCACTTTTCGCCATACATAATCCGTCCCATGATGTGATAGGGGGCGAGCCTGTGGCTTTATCGGGCACAAATTCCAGATTCCGGGCTGATGCTGAATAGAAAAATCCAATAACACTCTGCTCGACCCGGGGACCGAACCCGAGACCATTGCAGACGTACCGTAATACAACTACGCAACTGAGGCAGTAATAATGTATAGATTATACATTAATGTTAGTACACAATGCCTTCTAAATTGTTAGTTGAGTTTGAGATGTTCAGCTAATACTGAATATGACGAGTCTCTGTCGTAATATGTTAATCGGATTTCGGTGGAGAAATTGCTTTAGTTTCAAACAATATCCAGGTGAATTAACTTATAAGGACATACATTATATGTGGTTGAGTCTTTGTTTAAATCAGAAATTGAAGTTAATTGCTAATGTATTTGAGTTCTCATGGAATAAAAACCATTTCAATTCCTCTTATAATTAGGTATTGTCAGTAAGTTAATTATGGCCTCGATTATCCGATGGTAGTTCAAGCAGTTCAAAATTAGTATCAATTACTAGAGTCGTATAATTAAAAAGCAGTATCATGCTTTTTAATTTTAGGTGTATAATATCTCATACGCTTAAAATGAACTTTGTTTTCTTCTTAACTTTGTTATAATTAAAATCAACTAAGAAAACGAAAACTATTGCACTCTGTGATCTCCGTCAGCTGAACTGAAAGTAAAAAGAATTGCAATAAACTGCCTCGCGAGGACTCGTTGATGCCTAACAATGTTAGTTAAAAAACTTTTGCATATTCGCCACAGTAGCATGAGCAGAGACGTACATCTTGATTACAGAACGAGTCAAGAATTCAAATTTGAGTCTTTCGATTTTTCTAAAGATGTTGGCGTCCAAACTGAAACTGTGTTAACTTGTAGGGTGGTATTAATAAATTAATCTCAAGTTTGAGTTGCATCTCAAGTAGACATAATGTATGAAAAGTTCAATACATTGTCTATACACATCAGGCGCTTGGTTGTAAAACAAGGAGAGATATCCGGCGAAAATGTAGGTTACGTTAAAAATAATCTGCTTAGTATATATTGCCCTATTGTTGGGTCCGGGCCTCTATTACTGAAAAGATTTAGGCCTTCTAGTCACGCTGGGCTAATGCGGGTAGACAAACCTCACTTTATTCAACATACTATATTTTTCACTTTACTGTCGTATTTATCATCGTATTTCACTTCTTTTTACATTATATAAGGTACACAATGAAATCATTGTGTGCGGGGCTCGGACTGGGCCAACACCCCGCAATGTGTTGTGTGTGTGCTGGATTGCGTGAGTGGGAATATGGCGATACCAGTGACAAAGTAACAAAGGCGTAAAATCGGGAAATAGCGTTTATTTCACACACTGAATCGAAAGTTACAAAGTTCAGCCACAACGGTAGCCAAATTCTCCCGGCGTTAATATTCGGCGCGTAGTCTCTCGTTGCTACGCCGTAGCTATGCGACGTAGCTGGAAGTCGTCCTCGTAGCACCGTGCCACAGCTGATGAGGAAGGATGGTCCACTCTGCATAAGCGCCTGTTTCCTCTTCAAACTTGCAGACTTCTTCTTTCTTGCCGACTACTTGCTGTTTTCTTGATGTCCCGAACTATTTCTATTAAACAAAAAACTCCTAACACGTTTTAACTCAAAAATACAAAAAAACAAATTAGCTTAAGTACTCCGCGGCTATACCGTACGGAGCACTAAGAGGGCCTTCCCTCTTTCTAGGACCTCTTTTTCACTTTCAAGATTACACTTATTTTCAATTCGCGCCTAAGTTAAATCTATATGCCTAAACTATAAGTGTCTTGGTACATAGACACTAAGTGGCTCTATATACTAAACATCATAAAACAACCTTATGTGCATTACAAAGAAAGTTATCGTGATTTACTTACTCTAAGTTTAGCACAAACGATGCACACAAGCAACATTTCTAAAAATAACTATTTAAACTTTATACATACGTTCATCCCGCTACCGCAGCGGGGTAGGCAAAGTTCTAACCTACACTATGACACCGAATGAAACACTACACAGTTCATACCGGGTGAGTTATAAGCGTTCAATGACCCTAACGATAACACGATTTTTTCACTAAGATCACTGACTAAAGTCTATGACGTCACTAAGAGGTCCGAGTTCTATTGCGAAATCGCGCATGCGCGGTATGCACTTTACGTTGTTCTCTCTTCGAGAATATGCGTCCTGCACATTCTCCCGCCGTGCATCACCCAGCGTCCAGGGGGTGATGCAGTCACGCTGTCGGGCAGGATGCATCCGCCGCTGGCTGCGGCGCGGCGCTCTCGGTTCTTATGTCGTCAGCTTGGTGTATGACGACGATCCTCTTCACGGGTCGTCGCAGGACACCTCCGCGGGTGGTGATGTCCACTGTGCGCACCACTCCATCTGGGCCGGGATACATGGCGCAAATGCGCCCCCGCGGCCATGTGTTGCGCGGGAGCGTGCCGTCTATGATGCGGACGACATCACCTATTTGCAGTTCGGGGCCCCGGCTGTGGGCCTCCCGCCGGTTTCTTAGCTCGGGGAGGTACTCCCGGAGCCAACGCGTCCAGAATGCGTCGGCGAGCTGCTGTGTGGCTTTGAGGTCGGCGTGCGCGCCGAAGTCGTGGTCGGCCGGGAAGTTCGGCACCGACCACGGGCCCCGACCGCCCAACAAAAAGTGGTTAGGCGTCAGGGCTTCCGGATCCTCAGGGTTCACCGACACGTGGGTCAATGGTCGGCTATTGACTGTTAGTTCGACCTCGGCGAGTAACGTTGCCAACGTCTCTTCTCGAGGGCTCCTCTCGTGGAGCACCGTTTTTAGTGCGGTTTTCACAGTCCGCACCAGTCTCTCCCAGGCGCCGCCCATGAATGGCGCGCCCGGGGGAATGAAGCGCCATCGGATCGCCCTCCGCGACGCCTCTTCTTCGGCGCCCGCGAGGAGGGTGTTGCGCAGCTCTCGTTCCGCGCCGTGGAAGTTGGTCGCATTGTCGGACCACAGCTCGACGGGGCTCCCACGACGCGCTGTCATGCGCCTGAGTGCCATGATTGCACCCTGCGCACTTAATGAGTGCACCACCTCTAGATGCACCGCTCGAACTGTCAAACATGTAAAGAGAGCTACATAGCGCTTTTGATTGCTGCGGCCCACGGTTACGGTGAGCGGACCGAAGTAATCAAGACCGGTATAGGTAAATGGTCTGTGATGATGAGCCAGCCGACAGGCAGGTAAGTCGCCCGTCACCGGCTGCGGCGGGGTCGCCGCCCTCTGGCGGCACTTCAAGCAGCTCCTCAGTGTAGTCTTGACCGTCGGGCGTAGTCTCAGGATCCATCTCTGTTGGCGGCAGCAGTTGACCACGCTCTCGACGCTGGCGTGATGCAGCTCTGCGTGGACGTGCTCGATCCACAGCCGTGTTGCCCGATGCTCGCCGTCGACGACCGGAGGGTGCTTCATTTTTTCTGTGATTCCCGTGGTAGCTGAAATCCGACTATTTAAACATATCAAATTATTAATTAGTACAATACTCAAAGGATACAGGCGGCTATCCCGTGATACGGGTTTTCCTTGTGCGAGTGCACGTATTTCTTCGGCAAACACTTTTTCTTGACTCATTTTTATAATGAGGTATTCCGCCCGTTCTAACAGCTCAGCTGGGAGGGTCATGAATGTTATGTCCTCCGATTTTCGCGCGCTCCTCTTCAACGGTTTTTTCGACGTTTGAGCGCGTTTCCAATCCGGGTCCTTTTGCGAAGCGGCCTTTGTTCGCTTGTGATTAACGTAATCACACCGTCGCCGGAACATGCGCACTGCCTGCAGAGTGCGAGCTGTAGCTCTCAAGTATCGGGTCCAACTCGAGAACCGATTCACGTCGGGTAGGGCCTCTGAGAGCTGTGGCTCTCGATGTCCTGAGGTGACGGCGCCTACTCTTTCTTCACCGGTCGTGGTGATGATGCCCCTTTCTTCCGTGGGCCATAAGTCGGGTGGATTTCGGAGAAATTCCGGCCCATTGAACCATCGATGTCGCTCATCGAAGTTGTCCGGCACGTCGCGTGTGGCATCGTCAGCGGCATTGTGGCGCGTCGGCACCCATCTCCATTCGCTCGTTTGTGAATGTTCCTCTATTGCCGCGACGCGATGAGCGACGTATGGTTTGTATGATCTGGATCCTGTTCTGATCCAGCTCAGCGTTGTCCGACTGTCTGTCCAGTAGGTCGTTGACTCGGGTTGTCTTCCGTGTTCGCGCTTCACCGCGGCTGCCATCCGTGTACCGAGTACTGCTGCCTGTAATTCTAGACGGGGAATGGACGTTAGTTTCAGCGGCGTAACTTTCGCTTTCGCTGTTATAAGCGAAACCGTGACCCGTCCGTCTTCATCTTCGGCTCGCCAGTATAGTGCGGTCGCGTAGGCGGACTCGCTGGCATCGGTGAACACGTGCAGCTGCAATCTTCTAGCTCGAGTATAGCCTAGGTAGCAGCGTGGCACGGACACGTGACCCAATCTTCTCAGCTGTGTGACCCAATCCGCCCATCCGGCGGATATGTCGCCGTCAAGCGGATCGTCCCATGCAGTGCCGCGTCTCCAGACCTCCCGCAACAGCTGCTTGGCCCTTACCGTCACTGGGGATGCAAGACCTAGAGGATCAAACAGGGACATTACTATTTTAAGCGCTTCTCGTTTCGTGGGCGCTTCTCTGATTAACAAGTTTGGCGGTATGCGCGCCAAATCCAAATTGAAGGCGAGTCTGTCTTCCGTTGGTCTCCAAATGAGGCCCAAGACTCTCTCCGCCTTTTCTAAGTCCACCTCTTCGCGGTGGGGACTTGCCGATTCGCCGAGTGCTTCAAGTACCTCAGGCGAATTACTCGTCCATTTTTTCAATATAAAATGCGCCTCACCGTGAATGTCGCGCACTTGCCGCGCAATCGTTGTCGCGCTTTCTATGTCCGGATAGCTGTCAAGGTAATCGTCCATATAATGTTTTCTCCTTATCGCGTCGACAGCTTCCGGATGCGTCGATCGAAATCTGTCCGCGTTGCGATTCATGACATAAATCGCCGTCGCGGGAGAGCTAGATGCACCGAAAATGAGTACCTTCATCCTGTATATTTCCGGCGGTTCGTTATCTCGGCGATCCGCTCGCCAGAGATATCTGAGGGCGTCGCGATCTTCCTCGCGCAATCTCACCTGCATAAACATCTCCGTGATATCCGCGGTGACTGCAATGGGATGTTCCCGAAATCGCATCAGGACGGCGGGAAGAGGCTGCAACAAGTCTGGACCTGTTAATAAGTTATCATTCAAAGTGGTACCCTTTGTCTTGGCCGCCGCGTCGTGCACAACTCGCAGCTTGTCCGGTTTCAAAGCATTAAAAACTGCGAAGTGCGGCAAATACCATGTCCTTGTTGCATGGGAGGTCGCGGGGGCTGGCTCGGCGTAATCCTTCTCGATCAGCGCCTCCATCTGTTGGTTATATCTGACCTTGAGTTCGGGGTTCCTATCCAGCTTGTTTTCTATGTTGTGCAGCCTTTTCAAAGTGTTCTCGTAATTGTTCGGGAGCTCGACATTTTCTTTTTTCCACAGGAGAGACGTGGTATATCTTCCGCAGGGTTCTCTCGTGGTGTTGTCCTCCAGGATTCTCAGCGCCTTTTCTCCGGGGTCGCTCTTCGGCCTGCGGGGATCTACAAACAGATTATCAAGCAAAATAAATTCTTTTACGAGCTCCTCAGTTAGGTCGTCGGTTGCTGTCTGGCCGACGAAATTCACCCTGTGTCCTAGGGCTCTGGTCCGGCTCCCGTGTACCACCCATCCTAGTGGTGTGAGCGAGGCGACCGGTTGGTTCCTCCTCCCGGACCGTGTCTTGCTAGATATAAGCAAATGCCAATTATCCTGGCCTATAAGAAGTCGGGGTTTCGCTTCTTGCGTTTGTGATGCAGGCAGGAGGCCCTTCAAATGGGTACAGTCTCGCAGCGCCTCTTCAGGAATACGCTGCGCCGCCAATCTCAAGTTGTCGACGGTGCGGGCTTCTATCTGCTGCCGTCCCCGACTTCCCCTTATCTGAAACTTAACACGACATGAATTATTCCGTGTAGTTTTCTCTCCATCGTACGTGATTATGTGGAGCGGTTCATCCGGTCCCTCCGCGCCGATGTCCTTGGCCAGCTGATGGTCGATCAAACTGACCGTCGACCCGTCATCAAGTAGCGCGAAAGTGTGAGCCTCTCCCGCCGGTCCTGAAATGCATACCGGAGCTATTTTCAAAAATGACATTTGCGACGTCCATGCCGAATTTACCACCTCTTCATTGGTGGCCTCGTCGGTACTCTTACTCCTCCGGTCCGAGTGCAGCATCCTATGGTGATGTCGTTCACACCCGTCCGTGTCGCATTTTCGAGGCTTGCATGTGTGTTGCTTCGATCGAAATTTCAGGCACCTGAAACATAGCCTATGTTTTTTTGCTAAGTCCCACCGCGCGTCAACCGCGGCATCCCGAAATCGTGCACATTCGCCCATCGAATGTACCTCCTGGTTGCATACACAGCATGCGGGCTTCTGTTTGTCGGCGACGGTATGTATTCGTTGCCGGCGTGGTTGTTCGCCGCCGCTAGCCTTCACCGGGGCCTTGTCCGCGATGATCTCTGGCACGGCGAACGGACTGCATATCTCCGCTTCCCTGGCAATGAATCGGCTAAATTTTAATAAGTCGGGCTCACCTCTATGTTGTGCGGCGGCGAACTCATACCATTGCCTTCTCAGCGTCGGAGTCAATTTTTCCATCACCGCCTTCGTAACCTCCGGATTATACAGGTAGAAGGCACAATCGAGCGCTTGCAGGGTTCCCACGACATTTTCTATTTTCGTACTGAAAGTGCAAATATCTCGCGGCGAATCAGTGAGGCGGGGTAGCGCCCGGAGTCGCTCGATCTCGGCCAATGCGATCGAGTCCGGACGCCCAAACCGCGTCTCGAGAGTCCTCAGCACAGCGTTCGGTTCGGCGTTGGTGATGAGCAGCCCTTGTACTGCTTCCTTTGCTATGCCCCGTAAGCTGCGGCGCAATCGGGACATATTCTCCAACGCTGTAAAATAACTTGCGGATTCATTATAAGCGGCTCTATAAGTTAGCCAATCTTGATGCGCACCGTTGATAATGGGCAACTCCGTATACTTCAACGGCTGTCTATGTTGTGCAGCTTGCACAGCTTGCGTTATGGCACACGCAAGTTCACTATAATCGGAGTTCGGTCGCGCTGCGACCAATTCCCCGCCCCGCACTTGACGCGGGGTAGGCGGGGGCTGCGGCGGCGGCGGCTGTTGCGAAGCTTCATTTTCTCTTAACCAGGCTGCTACTACAGGCGGCGGTTGCTTCGCAGGCAGCGGCTGCACATTCGGGTTCGATGCCGCAGGGTTACCTGAAAATGTTATGAAATCGAGCGGATTATTTGATGCATCATTTGCCACTGGGTGACACGTTGGCGGGGGCACGGCACTGGCTCCCGCCGGTGCAGACGCCGGGATGTCCCAGGATGCGGCGGTGATCACTGGGTCTATGGGTTCGGGTGGCGGCTGCACACGGGATTGCGCATCTTGCACTTCGTGAGGTCGGTTATCAATCGCGAGCAGCTGACTGGTATGTAACCAGCTGTGAACGCGTTGATCCTGCTCGACCTCGGTGATGACGGAGTTAAGGTCATCCTCGCTATCTTCCGCTTCGATCTCTGCTAGCTTTGCGGTCGCTAGCTCTATTTTGAGTTTTGTGAGTTCGGCCCTGGCCTGTGCCAGGCGACGTGCTTTCGTTGAACGCCTTGAAGAAGTGGCTGGTCGACTTCGGGGCCGCTGTGGCTTCCTCTCTTCCGGTGCGGCGGCTTGAAGCTCCTCCGCAGCGGTGCCGGCAGCGGTATCCCTATCGGTGGTGAAACACGTTTGAACGGTGTCGGCGATGGTGGTCTCGGTGGCCTCAGTCGCAGACGTTGCTGTAGCAGACGTCGCGGTCGCGGACGTCCCCGTTGCGGACGTCGCGGTACATGACGTGACCGTCGTTGACGCTTCCGTGGCCGACGCCGTTCGTTTCCCGATTGACCTTGTCACTGGCATTTTCCACACTCACGTAGATCCGGCTCGCGAAGGACCAGAAAATGTGCGGGGCTCGGACTGGGCCAACACCCCGCAATGTGTTGTGTGTGTGCTGGATTGCGTGAGTGGGAATATGGCGATACCAGTGACAAAGTAACAAAGGCGTAAAATCGGGAAATAGCGTTTATTTCACACACTGAATCGAAAGTTACAAAGTTCAGCCACAACGGTAGCCAAATTCTCCCGGCGTTAATATTCGGCGCGTAGTCTCTCGTTGCTACGCCGTAGCTATGCGACGTAGCTGGAAGTCGTCCTCGTAGCACCGTGCCACAGCTGATGAGGAAGGATGGTCCACTCTGCATAAGCGCCTGTTTCCTCTTCAAACTTGCAGACTTCTTCTTTCTTGCCGACTACTTGCTGTTTTCTTGATGTCCCGAACTATTTCTATTAAACAAAAAACTCCTAACACGTTTTAACTCAAAAATACAAAAAAACAAATTAGCTTAAGTACTCCGCGGCTATACCGTACGGAGCACTAAGAGGGCCTTCCCTCTTTCTAGGACCTCTTTTTCACTTTCAAGATTACACTTATTTTCAATTCGCGCCTAAGTTAAATCTATATGCCTAAACTATAAGTGTCTTGGTACATAGACACTAAGTGGCTCTATATACTAAACATCATAAAACAACCTTATGTGCATTACAAAGAAAGTTATCGTGATTTACTTACTCTAAGTTTAGCACAAACGATGCACACAAGCAACATTTCTAAAAATAACTATTTAAACTTTATACATACGTTCATCCCGCTACCGCAGCGGGGTAGGCAAAGTTCTAACCTACACTATGACACCGAATGAAACACTACACAGTTCATACCGGGTGAGTTATAAGCGTTCAATGACCCTAACGATAACACGATTTTTTCACTAAGATCACTGACTAAAGTCTATGACGTCACTAAGAGGTCCGAGTTCTATTGCGAAATCGCGCATGCGCGGTATGCACTTTACGTTGTTCTCTCTTCGAGAATATGCGTCCTGCACACATTGTTTCCCTCATAAATTTTGCGAAAAACTCAACCCATACTTTTGTTGAATTTTTCACATTCACCCTTTTTTATTATTTGTATCAGCTTACGAACAATGTTCCTTCATTTTCGGTAAACGACATTGTCTCGTGCTAGTTGCTCAAAGCATTGTAAAGTACTTTACGCCGTTTGTGCTGTGTCAGCTATGTCCCGACGTTTCTGATTATTTGGCAGTATTGTTCGTATTGGAAACCTTTGTGTATTTACCGGCTTTTCGGTTCTGTCGCAGTGCCGTTGCATTTCCTGCATTATTAGTAATGAAAATATTATTTTGATATCATTATATGAATCTAGAAAAGATAGACATCAAAATTGTTTTACTATACATATAATTGTTATTTCGGATTTATATACATGAACACATATACATGTATGGCGATAGGCTCGCCCCCTATCGCATCATGGGACGGAATAATGGCGAAAAGTGGGTGCACTAGAATAGAATATAATTGTATTGTGTGTAGAATTGGTTGTATGGACAAGGCTTTGGTGGTGAGTAATGTTGTCAAAGGAATCTCGTCTTTACATGCACTTGCAAGGCGCTTGCGACATGATGCTGAGCTTTGGATTTCATCGCGGGCTTATCGGAGCGAAACTTCGTTCTGAGCCTTTGCACTAGTCTGCGAACTGAAAGCAATTGTTGTGCGAAATAGACGGTAGTGTGAAAATTGTAGGGTTTTTGAAAGAAATTCACTAGTGAATTCAGACGGTTGTTCAACATGCGTTTCAGCTGTATTAACTTGTTGCAGGCACACAACACAAAATCGCCACAACGATTTATAAATCTTAGTTTTATTACCAATTGTTTTATGTAAATTTTAGTTTTGCATTAACTAGATAAAAACGAAAGCATTTATCGAAGAACTGAAAAGATAGAAACAAAATATTTAAATTAAAATCTTGTTTCTATCTTTTCAGTTCTTCGATAAATTTTATAAAGATGGCAGACTTTAACGCAGTCGGGTTTTTTGTTTGGTTTAATATTCTCTTTTATTTCCATCTTTTTAGTTTTCTGTTTATTATAAACTACATGTGTGCTAAATTTCAGCTAAACCCATGATTTTATATTTTTATAGAATCCTGAAAAAAAAGAAACAGTCGAAAGCGGGATTTGAACCCACGACCTCCGGCGTAAAAATATAAAATCATTAACCAGGCACTACATGGCCATGACATGTATAAAAAATTCAGCTAAACCCGTCAAGCCGTTTTACCGTGAAGAAGTAACAAACTAACACAAGCGCATTTATATTATTAGTGTGAAGTGTGATGTGATTTATTAGAATTTCCTATTCTAAACTCCAATAAAACATATAAGTTATGTATATATTCGTAGCCACCGTTAAAAATCCTTTATTTTGATACCACACTCGATGTATTTTGAAAACATTATTTTTTTTTAATTTACTTTTGGCCGCCAATAATCCTTAATTTTGATTTTTTTTTAACTTTGAGGTACCCAGTGTTACTCTCACGACTAAGACAAATCTATTGACACAACTCACATAAAAAATCCAACAAGCCGTTTAGGCTCTAGCGCGTGCCAAAAAAATATTCATACATTCACTCGAAAAACATAACCCTCCTTCTTTCGCAATCGGGTAAAAACTTGGGAGATTTTCATTGAATTTAATTGTTCGTCCCTGTATATGGCACAAGTACTAAACCATTAACCTAATGACTTGATATTCTAAGGCCTACCTATTTGTTATACGAATCCCGGTATATTTTTGACATTCCTCCGAGGTAATCTAGAACTAATAGGTATAGAAATGAGATCCCCCGGCAACATTAGCAAATTAATCAGAACTTTTACTAGAGCGCCAGTTTATGAGAACTTGTCTAATGAATCATAAAATAATTATGATCTACTGAGCTACGAAATAAGTATCGATTGATGAGGATTTTAACAGTTCTCGACCGTGGTAAGACCATTAAATGTGCATTTCATAATTAAACATTCATTCTGTGGAGTCACTTTCTTGCTAAATGATTCATTAATTTTCCAGTTGCTACTGCGTTTAATTTGGTATAATGTAAGTCACAATGCTGCGCTGTCCGTAATTACATAAATTACAACTCCCTAAAATTTATATTAGCTGGCGTTCATGTAATTTAGTGTGATAAACCAACCAACGTTTTGATTATGGACAATTTTGTCCAAAATGGCGGACATTCTGACTTCCTCAAAGGCCTTTTATTAGACTATAAAACATATGTTCGTATATACCTGCCATAGTAGATGTACCTTTATTGGATAAAGCAAATGTTTTATGTTAAAATAACTTGGAGAATATTTTAGTTATTATAGCCTGAAAATACCGTCTGGACATTTGGAACATATTGTTTTAGGACGAGGCTTTATTCTGTGACATGGAACAATTGTATATTTAATATTCGTCCTTTCAAATTTTACGTTCGGTTTTGTCTCAAATGGGGCTGTTAGCAGAAAACGGGGAATATTGATTATTATTATCTTTTCTGGCCGAGAGTGATCGACAGAAATATATTTTCCATATTGGCTTTACTTGAAAAGTTGGGATCAGAATATTTGTAATACATTCACCCTTGTAAACTTTTACAAATCTTACTAAGCACATTTTAAACCCGCAACAAATGAGTAGGACATCAATAGGGAAACAAATGGCTCAGTCAGATAGCGCCATTCTTCTCTCATTCGTTATGCAAATGCGGAATAGAAAAATCTCCACCAAATACGTCCGGAAATGCTTCGAAATAAGACTGTCTCCATTTTTCGCTCAATTTAAAGTGATAAAAACGGCACACAACGTGGGGGAATAAAGTAAATCGTACCAGACTCACGGTGTAATTTACTAGTAAATTTCTCATTTTCTTCAAAATACGGTACATTAGAGCTGGCGAAAAGGCAATTGTCCAAGTAAACACGTTTTATAACGTGAAATTAACTTTACACTGGGATATTTCATATTTGTCAGCGCTAATTGGACTATTATACTAATTAAAGCCGGATGAGAGCGGTAAATTAAACATGTAGCGTAGGACCTTAAATTAATTCTGGAAGAATGGTACGAGTATAATTTTACATGTACGGACTGTTTTTCCATCGTAAGTATATGTATAGCAAAATAATAGAAAATGTAGTCTTGTTTTGACTGTTGTTGAAAGCCGGAAAATATATAGCACAGATTGTTAGATTAAGTTGATATCGAAATAACACGGCAGTTAAAACCTCTGCGACATGTACGAATTCCACAAAAATAGATTTTGGGAAAATACCTTTTTTATGGCATTAAATGACGAAACGAAACGAGCATGCCGTCCGCCAGATGGTAAGCGATACGACCGCCCATAATCAGTAGCAACACCAACCAGCACCTTGAGTTACAAAGTACCTACTGTGTGGCATTTTACTGCACTCGTCATCCTGAGATATAAGATGTTAAGTCTCATTATGTGCAGTAGTTACATTGGCTACAATTTCTTTCAAAGTGAAACACAACAGTGCATGCCCACTGCTGCTTGGCGGTACAAATAGACATTGCGGCGGTACCCACCCAGACGGACTCTTACATATAAGAAACCTACCTAGTATTAATAGATGCAACTCAATTACGCTCTGAGTGCGATGTCACCTGAGACGTTGCCAAATTGAAGTCAGCATCTTAAGATAGTCTCTATTTAATAAACCCATATTAATATCAGCTCAAATGACACCTAAGTTACAATATGTGACATATTTTGAGGCAAGTTTTGTTCATGTAACAACGCTTACTCAGCTGAGAACATGATCTTGAATGACAGCTTAAGTTTGCTTTATTAAATAATTTAATACATTACATGTCTACTTGAGATTGTACTCAAGAGATTAGTTTATTGATACCATCATTAGTACAAATGATCTCAATGGACATACGTAGCACAGCCGCTAGCCGAAACTCGTGAACATGTCCTCGAGCAATTTGCATCATTACTTACAAGAGCGACATCGTTTGCGACCGCAGTACGTGAGTCGAATACTCGACATAACTTGCAGTTTACCATTCTGCGCTATTCACTAGTTTCTAATCAATTAATACGCCGGCGTTGACGAGTGATTCGAATTGACTCTTTCAATTTGATTGCGTATGGATTAATAAATAAAAGATGCGACACTCAATTGATTAGCAATTTGATTTAAGCCACTGTCAATTAGTCAACGATTGATTAGTTTAGCAATTAGTTGAAACGACTGCCAGTTTCATTGTATGAAAACGAAATGCTTTGTCCACCATTTTATTTCGCATCTGGTGCGTTTGAGTAGCGCCTTTGTCTTAAATAGTTTTACGAAACTAGTTCACGTAATTTGATCGGTGTTCTCAGATTTCTTTGATGCCAAAAATAGACGTGGCCCAGTGTATTATGTATGTTTGATATGGTAACAGGTTCGCTCCCTATACTATGGGAAATTAGCTCATTTTTATGCTTCTGTCTATTTCTTCATAAATAAGATGTTACACATATCATATAACAGAACTTGATAGAATTCTACAATATATTTGTAACCAGGCAAGACAGAATTTTCCTGAAATTTTAAACATCTAATAAATCCTAATCCTTAGCCCATAACAATCTAAGCATAGATAAAAATGTGTCACCACCAATTCAGCAGATTTTATTGCTCAAGGAACCGATATTTCACATATAAAAATCGTATATTTTCCTCAGAAACCACTGTTGAAAAATGACTCGGTAAACGGAATCGAAATTGACATCGGTAGGAAATTCGCGAGGAATCTTGTAGTTGAAATTTAATCTGTTGGATACTGCGCTGATACATATAATGTTGGATAGTTTAAGTGATTGCTTCCTCGAGTGATTATTCTACAGGGAGGGGTTATGAGGTATCTTTACTATATTAATGTAGAATGCTTTTTACAATATTGTCGTTATATTATGTTGTATCTTTGGTCAAGAAGGAGAAGCCAATTGCTTTGTATTTTTAGCAATACGATTCCGAATTGCAGCGATGTTTATTTGGTAGGTCTGTGGCGGCTTAAATTGGAGTAAATATAATATATATTAGTGTCATGGTGGAAGGATTATGAGACTTAAGATTAAATGTCTCAAGGTCGTAAGTGCAGTATCATGGATGACTATGGCTTTCGAAGTTTTAGAATTGCTTTTGTGTGAAAGCAGGCGTGGCGCTTCTGGGGTGCGAAGTCAGGAAACCTCCACGTGGTGCACCCTGGGCAACGGAGCGTCGGTCGAGTTGATCGGCGCAACGGCCAATATCCTGACGAACAGTGGTCTCGGCGGTCGTCGCCGCTTTTTGCGGTGGCTGCCGCATTTTTAGATGGTGGGCCCGTTTATTCGGGCGGCTCCCGGTTCATCCGGGAGTGTCGACGGGCTCGGTGTGCGCTAACACCGCCCCGAGCAGGCAGCGGGGGGGAACCTTCCTCTCCGCTGTCACCGTTGCAGATCGTAATCTAGTATGGAGGTCCGTGGACATGTCTCGCGCTCCTGCTGGACCGAGGGTCTTGGCTTAATCGCCCGGACCACGAGGGAGAAAACCTCTATAAAAAGTTCCCCGAATCCCAAGCGGCGGCGCACCGCGAGGGGATGCATGGCCGATGGGTAGTTCGGTCACTAGTGCGACCCCCGCCAGAGTACCGGCCGACCCTCTTGGCGGGTTACGCTAGGCTTACCCAGGTACAGGGGGCACTGCCTGGGTGGACTCTTATTTCCCCCATACTCGTGGGATTAAATATGAATTTGAATCCAAAAATAACTTTGACGAGGGTGCCTACTCCAGTTCCGGCTGGAGAGGCGGAGATTGGTGGGCGAAAGCCTGCTGATCGAGTGCGGAGAGTCGGCGCGGACAAGAAGATGTCCACAGGCGTCGACTCTGAGTCGAGTGGGAGCGTTTCCTCCGTTCGGAGCCGTAGGCTCTGGAGGAAACGCTCAGAGGTGAGTAGCAGGTCGTCCCTCGGGAGCGACACTGAGGAGCCGGTCCCGAAGTCGCAAGCGACGACCGGACTTGGCTTTCTTTCTTTGGTCGACGATTCCGTCGACCAAAGAAAGAAAGCCAAGGCGCGCGATCTCCTGCAGCGCAGGGAGGCCCGCCAAAGGGCAAGAAGGGAGGAGAGCGAGGAGGGCATGGTCCTTCGCTCTGCCGTTAAACAGAAGGTGCCCGCCGAGGAGGTGGCTGTCGCTGCGGCGGCGGAACCGGCACCGAGCGCTCGCCCCAAAGGTGAGGCCAAAAAGTGGCGTGACAAGTGCGCCAAATTGGAGGAGGCGGTGAAGGAGCTGAAGCGTGAAAACGCTTCTCTCCTTCGCCGTCTGGAGGAGCTGGCAGCAGTGGAGGCCAAGTGGCAGGCCAGAATGGAGTCGGTGCTCCTAGGGCCGGCCCAGAGGCCTCCTCCACTGGCCCACGAGAGACGGTCCACCCCCGGGGACATACCACTCCCCGTCCAGGGTGGTTTCGTTGGGGGAGCTCCCCAGCCTTCCTCTAAGGGGAAGGGGAGGGGGAAGGGGAAAGGAGCAGTGCAGCCTGCTCCTCCTCTTAAGGCTCCTGCCATCGGGGCCGGGCCCTCCACCTCTGCTGCCGTGGCGGTTGCTGGACCGTCTGGGGTACCCCAGAAGGGGAGGGGGAAACGTGGTCCTCCTGCTCCCCCCGTCGCGAAGTCCGCTCCGAAGGAGCCCCGCCCACTGCCACCGGCCCCAGCGTCCATGGACCCTGAATGGACCGTGGTGGTGGGGAAGAAGAAGCGGGGGAAGCCCAGCCCCGCTGCGACGCCTCCGGCGAAGCCGCAGCAGAGGAGGCAGAGGCGCAAGGAGCCCAAACTGCGTCAGCCACGCTCGGCGGCCATAGTGCTGTCGCTGACGCCGGCGGCGGTGGCCAAGGGCCTAACCTACGCCAAGGTGCTGACGGACGCTCAGCACCGCGTGGACCTCGCCGGCCTCGGCATTGACAGGCTGAGGCCCTAGGTGGCAGCCACGGGTGCCATGCTTTATGAGGTGCCCGGGGCTGAGTCGGAGCAGAAGGCGGACTCCCTCGCCGCAAGGCTGAGGGAATGCTTTGGCGGGTCGGAAGATGTCCAAATCTCCCGGCCCACCAAGTGCACGGAGCTGCGGCTGTCGGAGCTGGATCCTGCAGCCACAGCCGAGACGGTCGCAGTGGCCCTCAGTGTTGCTGGCGAGTGCGCAGCTGATGCCGTAAAGGTCGGAGAAATCCGGCCTGATCGCTCCGGCCTGAGCGCAGTTTGGGCCAAGGTGCCGACCAGGGCGGCACAAAAAATAAAGGCGGGCCGCCTGATGGTAGGGTGGACTGTGGCCCGGGTGACCGTGCTCGGGGCGCGCCCGATGCGGTGTTTCCGTTGCCTTGAGCACGGTCACACGCAGAGCACCTGCACCGGAGGACCGGACCGCAGCGATCTTTGTTATCGCTGCGGCAAACCGGGCCACAAAGCCCGCGGATGCGAGGCCGCGCCGAACTGCGCAGTCTGCGCGGCCGCAGGGAGGCCCGCCAAACATCCTGTGGGCGGGAAGGCATGCCCCGCCCCCTCCCGTCGCGATAGGCGTCGCGACGGGGTACGAAGTGCTGCTGCCGCTGGGGCTTCGACCCAGCCGCAGGCAGCGAGCCCACCGCAAGGGGCCGCGATGGACGTGGTAGAGATCGCCCAATAATGGATTTAAATTTCCTCCAGGCGAACATCAACCACTGTGCCAGTGCCCAGGACCTGTTGTCCCAAAGCCTGGCGCAGTGGTCGGTGCAAGTGGCCGTGGTCGCTGAGCCGTATTTTGTCCCCCCCCGGGATAACTGGGCGGGGGACCTTGACGGCTTGGTGGCCATCATCAGCCGGGGCGCCGCTGGCTCCCCACCCTTCGAAAAAGTAGCGAAGGACAGGGGATGCGTGGCGGTTCTGTTGGGAGACATTTGGATAGTAGGAGTGTACTTTTCTCCCAACAGACCCCTCGCCGAATTTGAGTCTTTCCTCGTTCGGCTGGGGGCCTTGGTGGAACAAGGCCAACCTCACCCGGCGGTCGTCGCCGGCGACTTCAACGCCAAATCCGTGGCTTGGGGTTCGCCGGCGACGAACGGTCGTGGTCGGGTCCTGGAGGAATGGGCGATCTCTGTCGGCCTGGTCGTCCTGAACAGGGGGTCGGTGGACACATGCGTGCGGCACAACGGCGGGTCTATTATAGACCTGTCGTTGGCGAGTGCCGCCGTCGCACGCCGTGTCCGGGACTGGAGAGTCCTCGTGGGCGTGGAGACGTTGTCGGACCATCGTTACATCAGGTTCAGGGTCTCCGCGTCCCCGAGTGTCCAGTCCGGTGGTGTACCGAGTGCCCCAAATCAGGACGGCCCGCGGTGGGCGCTTCGTCGCCTCGATGGGGAGGCCCTAGTGCTGGCCGCTCTGGTCATGTCGTGGCTCCCCGTGCCGGACGGGCCGGTACGGGTTGAGCAGGAGGCGGAGTGGTTCGGGGTGGCAATGTCGGACGTCTGCGACGCCGGCATCCCCCGAGCTCTCCGCCGTTCGCCGGTGCGACAGGTGTACTGGTGGTCGGCGGAGCTAGCGCAGTTGCGCGCGTCGTGCGTTGCTGCGCGCCGCCGATACGCCAGGCATCGTCGTCGCCGGCTCAGAGAGGAGAATCACGCAGACCAGGAGCGGCGGCTCTATGGCCTCTACAAAGAGGCAAAGAGAGCGCTGCGGGTGGCCATTTATGGGGCCAAGGTTGCGGCACGTAAGGCGTTCGTGGGGACTCTCGACAGGGACCCATGGGGGCGCCCTTACCGGGTGGTGATGAAGAAGCTTCGCCCAGCGGCGCCCCCGCTGTCGCAGAGTCTCCGGCCAGAATTACTGGCCAACGTAGTCGCGGCCTTGTTCCCGGCCACCGAGGAGTTCACTCCTCCACCGATGGCGCCACCGGATGTGGCGCCATCGTCGAGTGAGAATCCGGCAAGGGATATCCCGGAGGTTTCGCCCGCTGAAATGCGGGCGGCAGTGCTTCGGCTGCGGAGCAAAAACACGGCCCCAGGGCTCGATGGCATCCCTGGGAAAGCCTGGGTGCTAGCCCTCGAGTACCTGGGCCCGAGGCTCCGCAGCTTATTCACCGCCTGCCTGGAGCAGGGCGTCTTCCCGGTGCGCTGGAAAACTGGGAAGCTCGTCCTACTGAAGAAGGGCGGACGACCCGCAGAGTCGCCGTCGGCCTACCGGCCCATCGTGTTGCTCGACGAGGTGGCAAAGCTCTTCGAGCGCATCATCCATACCCGCCTCGTCGAGCATCTTGAGAGGGTCGGACCAAATCTGGCCGACGAGCAGTTTGGATTCAGGATCGTTCCACTGTCCACGCGATTCTGCGGGTGAAGGCACAGGCGGAGGATGCAGTGGCCAGAGGCAGTGTAGTGATTGCGGTATCATTGGATATATCCAATGCTTTCAACTCGCTGCCCTGGCCCTGCATCCACGAGGCACTGCGGTACCACGTGGTGCCGCCCTATCTCCGGCGTCTGGTGCACGCGTACCTGTCTGACAGGCACGTGGTGTATCCGGGCGCCGATGGGTGGCACCGAAGAGCGATGTCGTGCGGTGTTCCACAGGGCTCGGTTTTGGGCCCTCTCCTGTGGAACATCGGGTACGACTGGGTGCTCCGTGGTTCCAATCTCCGGGGCGTCGGCGTGACATGTTACGCCGACGATACGTTAGTCACAGCGACTGCTGGGACCTTCCGGGACGCCGCAACTCTGGCGGCGGCGGGCACCGGCCAAGTAGTTGGAAGAATTCAACGTTTAGGTTTGAAGGTGGCCCTCGAGAAAACCGAGGCCGTGTGTTTTCACGGACCTCGGAGAGGGCCACCGGCCGGTGCCGGCATCGTCGTTGGGGGGGTGCGGATCCCCATCGGCTCTAGCATGAGGTATCTAGGTTTAGTCCTGGATAGCCGATGGCGATTCCGCACCCACTTTAAGGAGTTGAGGACGAAATTGTCCCGGGCAGCGGGCGCTCTTTCCCGCCTGCTGCCCAACCTGGAAGGTCCTGGCTTCCCTTGCCGGAGGCTGTATCACGGAGTCGTGCGGTCCATAGCCCTTTATGGCAGCCCCGTTTGGGCTGACTCCCTGGGTCGCCCCTGGGTCGCCCCTGCGTCGCCCTTCTGCGCGCCCCGCAGAGAGCTTTAGCGCAGCGGGCGGTCAGGGCGTACCGCACGGTCTCTTTCGAGGCGGCTTGCCTATTGGCCGGATTTCTGCCCTGGGACCTGGACGCCAAATCCCTTGCCGATGTATTCCATTGGCGGGAGGAGGCGTTCAGTCGCGGGGAGTGTCCGGCCCTGAAGGAGGTGGAGGCCAAGAGGGCCGCCTTACGGCGAGCCGCCGTGGAGGAGTGGCGTCTCAGGCTGGAGGCCCCGTCGTGGGGGCACCGGGTCGTAGAGGCAGTGCGTCCTGTCTTTGCCGAATGGCTGGACAGGCGCCACGGAGCGGCAACATACCGCCTGACGCAGGTGCTCACCGGGCATGGCTGCTTCGGTGAGTTCCTGTTTCGGGTGGTAGGTGTAGAGGAGTCGGCCGTGTGTCACTATTGTGACAACTGCCCAATGGACACGGCCCAACATACGTTGGAGTGTTGTCCAGCCTGGGATGAGGAGCGCAGCGCTCTCAGAACAGTCGTCGGAGAAGACCTCTCGCTGCCGGCCGTGGTCGCTTCCATGGTCGGCGGCCGGGAGGCCTGGCAGGCGGTGGCCCACTTCTGCGAGGCGGTCCTCTCGCGGAAGGAGAGTGCCGAGAGGGATCGCCAGCGCAGTGGTGATCCCTCCCGCCGCCAGACGAGACGTAGGAGGCGTCGGGTGGACGACTGACCGACGTCTCCCGCCCTGTGGATTGGGGGCGTTTGGAGAATTCCACCACGGTATCCCCTGCCTGTCGTAAAAGGCGACTAATAGGGGCCTCCAGGGGTCACGGGTGGGCGGGACGTGCCGCCCACCCATTAGTCTAGCCAACTTCTGTGACCCCCGTGATGGACATGTCCGAGGCAGCGTGACACACGCTGCCTCGGACACCAAAAGGCGGACACGGTACGGTGTTTCGGGGGCTTCTGAGCCCCCGCAACAGGAAAAGGACCGCAACAGCGGTACGTGCAGGGGCGGTTGCGGATGACAACTTAGACGTGAGTCGGAGGAAGCCCGCAGCCGTCCCTAATGCGCCGAAGATGGCCTTTTTAAAAAAAAAGGCGTGGCGCTTCTATTACTGCCCGTTTCTTTCATATGAAACAAAAAAAAAAACTGCAACCTATTTGTAATAACGTCAGAAGGTTTGCGGACAGAACATTGATCACTACATAAAATATGGACAGAAAACAAAGCACTCCATCAAACAGAATGAGATATCACCACGTAATTGGACACATTATTGGATGTTCACAGAAATATTTTTATTGTTATAAGATTCGAGAGCATAAAGTGTCCGGTCATCTCGCGCCTACAATGCCCGGTTACGACCCGGTTTTATGTCCACCTCCATATCAAATTCCGGGAACGCTGTGACGTACAGAGTGGACGTTTTCTGTCATATGTCCCTTATATTTTAATGGATACCTGAAGAGCGGTATAAGGTGTAACATTTCCATGGTTTGTTTTAGATATGAGAGGATGTTCTGACTTGTTACTTTGAATTATCGTTCGGTATCAAACTAATGTGAATTGGGGATATTTGAATGAGCTAAGATCACACACACACACACACACACACACACACACACACACACATGCCTTTTATCCCCGAAGGGGTAAGCAGAGGCGCAACTAGTGCACCCACTTTTCGCCATTATTCCGTCCCATGATGTGATAGGGGGCGAGCCTATCGTCATATCGGGCACAAATTCCAGACTCCGAGCTGATACTGAATAGAAAAACTCAATATCATTTTGCCCGACCCGGGAATCGAACCGTAGACCTCAGCATTGTAGTCGTACCATAATACAACTACGTCACCGAGGCAGGCAATGAGCTAAGATATAAATAAATAAATGAAAATTATTATGAATCATGTCATTTAAGGCAGGTTAAATACAGAGAAAAGAAAAGAAAAGAAAATCATACCTCAACACATTCGATTCGATAATAACTTAAACTTTGTTATGAAACATTTTTACTATTCGAAGAAATGGGTAAAATTACAAACACATTCACTGAATTCTATCGATTAATGAAATATGTTACATATTCGGTATTGAATGTCCATTGTCGAAATGTGATTGTTAAAGAGGAACTCCGACACGTCGGAAAATCCGACGTTTAATTTCCGTGAGAGAGTTACCAGCGTCCAGTTGCATGATTAGTCGACACGGTGATGGGGACTAATGACCCGTAATGTAAACCAGGTGGAGTTAAGGTGTTCTTTATCTATTGTAGTAAAATAGGTTCACTGCACGTGATAGTAAGTGTATATGAAGTATACTATAAAAGTATTCTTAAAGGGAAATATTTGATTTTTTGCTTCTTTGTTTGTTATGGATAAACTCAAAAAGTACTGTACCGATTAAAAAAACTCTTTCACCAATATAATGCTACATTATTAGCGATAAACATACGCTACTTTTTATCCTGGGAAAATATAAAGGGAATTTTATACCGGAACTTTTTTTAACGTGGGCGGAGCCGCGGGCAGTGACTAGTTGTTTATAAAATAAATGCTAAACAGGGTAGTTTTTAAGAATTTTTTTGCCATAACAACATGACAGTGGGGACGATACAGAAATCCAATCTAAAATAATAGATTTGCTACGATTCATACGGTTAATGTAAAGTCTGAGTTCTGCTAGTATTTATTATATTTTAACAGTTTCTACCCTTTTGCATTAACATTGCATTTGCTAGTTTGCTGGCATTTAAAAAACATTATTTGTAGCTTACCCTACATTGAACATAATATTATATTCAAACTATTTTACGCTAAGAAAAACTATGCTCATATTACCGTAGAAATTCCTGGTAAAATATGTGAAATTAATCATTCCTCACATAATCTCGGCAACGGGGTCGGTAACCAAAGTTTATTGCAGGCACGTGACGCGCTGAATTTAATATTTATCTATCAATAGCTATATGAAAATGTCGGCATGTTTTCGAGGGTATTTTAATGGGAATTCCATCTATCCCTATCGACTATATTGACCAGCTTATGCACTATTCCTTAGATGTAAGACACACACACTCTTGCCTTTTATCCCTGAAGGGGTAGGCAGAAGCGCAACTAGTGCACGCACTTTTCGCAGTTATTCCATCCCATGATGTGATAGGGAGCGAGCCTATCGCCATATCGGGCACAAATTCCAGACTCCGAGCTGATACTGAATAGAAAACTCAACATCACTTTGCCCAACCACCTGGATCCACCTCGGGTCGAACCCGAGACCTCAGCATTGCAGTCTACCATAATACAACTACGCCACCGAGGCAGTAGTTAGATCTAAGAGGAATTATAATACCTCATTAATGATCTTGGTCTATTATTTGGCATATTTATTTATTTATTTACACTTTATACCTACATGGAGTAAAGGCGGACTTAATGCCATAGGCATTCTCTACCAGTCAATCTAAAGTGGTGCAGAGATACAAGAGGGCAGGTGCGTCAATAATGGAAAATTAAGTGAAGATTGAGGAAACAAATGTCTTCAAAGTATACATCCTACTGAATAAACCTATGAATAAAAATGAAAAATACTAATATATTGTGTTTATATATTCATATATCATATATTGTGTTTCTGTAAAATTTCCACAAGGTAACACATCTGCAAACAATTTACAGTTTTGAAAATAGGTAATATCCCATGGCAATTCCCGTGGAGCTTGAGACGACGCCAGGTGTTCCTCAGTTCCCATGGTCCCAGTTCGCTACGTCGACGCAAATAACAGTAAATTTTTATTTGGCACGCTTAAGTGCGGCTCGCTTAAATAAATGTTTGCATTTCCGCTTGGAAAATGGACGATGTGAAACGCTGGAACTGCATTGATTCAGAACATTGTTAGACAGTTGTTTTTATTGTTTGCATTGTTATAGGAGGAATTACTTTGTGAAATGGAAACTGTATCTTATATGCCAATATGTTAATAAGACACAGCAGGCATTTTGCAGGGAAACACTGCACTGCAATCCTAACACATATTACCACTACAAATTGTTCATCAAATTCCTCCCAGTGCGTCTGTCTGTCTGAACTCAAAAACTACAGAATATTTTCGTATGGTTTTCACAAATGGACGGAGTGATTCACGAGGTTATACGTACGCATATACCTACGCTCTGGATCCCGTACAAAACTAGGCCTGTGAAATCATAAGTTACATCACCAATTATCAATCATCATCAACATCATCATAAGCCATATGATGTTCATTGTCCACTGCTGAACACAGGTCCCTAAAGAATTTCAGAGGGACCTTTTAAAAGCTACTAATATAAAGACTAAAATCGCACTCATTCCGAACTAATCAGTCCACGTTTCAAGTTTATTTTATAAACTACATATTGCGGGAACGGAAAAGTTTGTTAAGAAAAAGGAAGCCTGTCCAAAGCCAAGACAGCGGGATATAGATGAAGATGCATTACCGGGCTGCAGTACCTGCTCAGGGGAACACTTCGCTCAGTTCTGCAGGATAATATTTTAACTAGACTCACGCTTCGACTGCACCCTTGAGAACGATTCTTTCTCGGGATTGTCTTTGAAGTGCTAATTTTTTTAAATCGGGTATAGGTTAAAATAAAACTAACTATATGATTCTTCTCGTACTTTAGTCCAAAATATGGTACTTAGTAGGGGACAATGCTATGATAATAAATCTGTTTCTCATTGCTTACGGCATAAGAGACTTAGCAATGTGTAGACATAGTGGCGATGTGAATCCCTAATATTGAGATATAACTTTACTTCACTGACTTAACTTGTTAACTGCCTCGGTGCGTAGTTGTATTACGATACGAGTGCAGTTCTGAGGTCTCGGCTTCGATCCCTGGGTGGGGCAAAGTGGTATTGGGTTTTCTACTCAGTATCAGTCTGGAGCCTAGAATTTGTTCCCGATATGGCGATAGGTTTGTCCTCGGAATACGCTCGGTGAAAAGTGGGTGTGCTAGTTGCGCCTTTGGCTACCCTTTCGACGATAAAAACGTGTTTGAACTTCAGTTGGCTGTCAGATAAACAAAGTTGAACAAAGCCAAAGAAAAGTATGAGATTATGAATACTGATGTAAGATTGTGTGATGAGTGTGCTGTTTGATCCAATATTGAAGTTAGGCAATTATAATTTATGTAATTTTTTCATTGGAACTACATACGTAAGTTGCCTTGATTTACTAGAATTGTATCCTGCACGGTGACGACTTCGGTTGCATCTAACTGTGACTAAGCAAATATTGCTTCCAAATATTGCACTAAACACGTAACAATTTCGACACCTACGAAAACCGAGGCAGTTCCATTTTCTAAATATTACCCAGAGTTTATTCTCGCGTTTTAACGTTGACCTTTTGTATGTAATAAATTCCAATTTAGAACAGCTTCGAAGGCTGTGCATTGTGCGGAGGGCGCCAATTTACATTTCGTTTTGTTGCTATATGAAAATGCAATGTAAATCCTCCGAATCCAGTATTTTGCATTGACGCTACACGCCTTGATAGTGGGATACCAAAGCAGTTTGTCTTTCTTGTAAAAAATATGAAAAAGTTGCGAGCTAGTGTAGACACAGCAGTACCCATACACAAAATAAGTATTAAAGCGCTTAGTTGGTTTGAAGTTAATTAATCTTGCTTAACTATAGAGTTCATTAATGGTATTTTAATCGCGGTTAAGTTCAACGCTACGGTTATTTGTACAAAAATAAGTAAAGAATGGTATGGGTAATAAAGAATTATCATAATCATGTATATAATAAAAAAAGATGTTCAATAACATAGAGTTGAGAGTGCGTTGCACCTTGCAGTTATAAGAAAAAATATATAGACTGTTGCCAGTTTTACTGTTTACTATAAGCGAATCATCTGCAAAGCTGTTATTCCATACGTTTCGTAAGACTTTCAAGCCTGATCATCACCTTAGAGTTTAGATAACGTTGTGTATAACAAACATCAACATGTTTTCACTTCATATACTATCTCCAGCCTTAAGGTCCACTAAATTCCATGGTTTTTGTGCTATAGTACACCACTCAAAGCAGACCATCACCTTAGAGTTCAATAACGTTATGTCTAACAAACTCAAACAACTTTTCGCTCATAAACAAAAGTAAAGTTCAGTTATGATAAAAGTCACATATTTACCCGACAACAAAGAATTCCTCGCAGCTCAGTATCGACATGTTGCCTAGATAAGAATATCTAATGAGGAGCTAGAGCTTCACCAACTTAAAAACTAAAAGGTTTTCTGAATCCCGTTGGAGTGGTGTGTAGGGTTGCTAGACTTGTGATTTTAAAGAATATTTTTTTTTTTTTTGTCCCTGACTAAACTCTTGTTAGCCTGACGAGGGTCGGCTTATACAAGAACACCGGTCTTGTGGGTGAGCGCAGAAGGCGCTCGCAACCCTTAAATTTAAGCGACCACGCTGAGGGCGACCCACTAATGGGTCACGACCTCGGCTCAGGGCGGCCACTGAGAGGATAAGACATCAGCGTTTAGGAAATATGGTTTGAAACCTAATCCTATTTAACGTGTTGATTGTAGTCTTCGGCACGCGGGCCGGAACTGCTACGAGAGGGCAGGGTTATGGGGAGCGCGACGAGGTCCTCGACGGCGAGGACGGTACAGCGGTCTTGTGGAGTGTATGAGCTTTAAATGCTCGTTCTTTTCGCGTAAAGCTAGAGTGATTTCGTCCTCTGGATCGGTCAGGACTGATCGCGGTCGTCTCCATTTGGCGCGGTCAAATGGAGTATATATAGACGCTTTACGGATAAGCGTGTTCGGGTGGTTTACCGCCCTGTCGAAATAGCGTCTGCTGGCGCACTGCATAAAGTGCCTGATGGTCGGCATATTGGTGTCCACGTGGAGGTTGCGATTGCGAACGTACCACGGGGCACCAAGTGCATGTCGTAAGAATCGATTTTGAAGCACCTGCATTCGCTGAAGGCGACCGGGCGGTAAATGAGCGAATACGGGCGACGCGTATGTCATTATCGGACGGATGCATGTTTTAAAGATCCTAATCTTGTTGCGGATTGACATCTTACTATTTTTGTTTAGGAGCCAGTGAAGCTGGCTCATCGCGAATGCGGCTCGCGCGCGTACCGCATTTACGTGTGGGATGAAGGTCAACCTCTGATCAAGGGTTACTCCTAAATATTTGGCTTGGCCCTTCCAGGGAATAACCTGGTCGGACATGCGGACTGAAAAGTGAGGGACATGGACTTTCCTTTTCCGAGTGAAAAGGATGGCCTGACTTTTGGTGGGATTGACGGTGATTCGCCATTTGCGGAACCACTCACCGAGTTCGTCGGCGGCGGTTTGCAAAGTGCGCACCACTTTGTCGGGGTCTATACGTGAAGCGTATATTGCGGTATCATCCGCGAATAGTGCCAGATGGGCGTTTTGTGGTCTAGGGATGTCGCTTGTGTACAGCGAGAATAGAAAGGGGGACAGGGCGGAGCCTTGCGGGACTCCGGCCGTGATGGTGTGTCGGGAAGAGAGAGTTCCCTCCACGCGATATCTGAAACCGCGATTCGACAGGAAATCTCGTATGATGTGCACGAGTTGTGTGGGCACGTTGAGAGTGTACAGCTTGAAAAGCAAGCCGTTGTGCCACACCCTGTCGAATGCTTTTTCGATATCGAAGAAAATAGCACCGGTAGGCATTCCTTTACGGAATTGTTCGTGGACGTACTCCGTGATGCGGAGCACCTGATTGACACAACTGTGTCTAGGGCGAAAGCCAAACTGTTCTGGAGGGATCAAATTTTGATTAAAAGCTACTATTTTAAGGCGGTCGAGGACGATCCGCTCGTAGATTTTGCCCAGAGTACTGAGCAGACTGATGGGCCTATAAGAGGAGGGTTCGAAAGCGGGTTTCCCCGGCTTGTGGATTCCTATCACAACTGCCTCTTTCCAGACCTCTGGGAAGATGCAGTTACGAAACGCGGCGTCATAAATGGATGTTAAGATTTGAACTAGATGCTCCGGGAGCATCTTAATCATACGAGTAGGGATTAGATCGCCCCCGGGGGCTTTCCTACGTTTGAGTGCCTTGATCAGAGTGGTGACTTCTTCGATCGTCACCGGCGCAAGGGGATCGGGCGGCGGGTCGACGTCCGGGTCGACGTTGTCGTGTAACGGTCGCGGTATAGGGACTGGCGGTGGCCGGACCGCGTTCCTATCTTCGACGAAGGTGTCAACCGCAACAAGAATGTCGTCATCTACGGGTACGGAGGTGAGCGAGCATTGAGACTCCAGGCTGCCGGCCAGTAGTTCCGCTTTCTCGTCGTCATCAAACGCCGGGCGTTGATTCGGACGATTGAGCGGAGGCATGGAGGCCACATCGTTTCTCCTGAAGGAACGAACCAGTTGCCAAAAGGCGGTATGTGTCGGATCGATATCGGCAAGGCGAGTGTCCCACCTCGAATCGACGACCTCTTTTATGCGACGCTTAACCTCACGTTGGAGGTAGCGCGCAAGATGTCGTCGTTCCGGGACGGGTCTCGTCGCGCAGGCTTTGAGCGTAGCGTTACGCAACCTCACCCACCACCGAACGTCTTCGGGAAGTTGCCAGTGACTGTGAACAGTCTCTGGCACCCTCTCGGAGCTTTCGCTCAAAACGTTCTGAAGGTGGTCGGTGAAGACGCGTATCGCGCTGGTCGTTTCCTCAGGAGTCACGATGTTGGTCGGGATCGCGGAAAGATCAGTGGATGAGGTGTCTGCGAGCTTGGTGCCCAAAAGGCGCCAATTCGTTTTCACCTTCATCGGAATATTAGGACCTGTGTCTGTTGGACTGTTTTCGGGGACTAGATCGAGGATCACAGGTCTGTGGTCAGAGTCTAACTCTTGTAACACTTGCATGGAACGCACGCTAAGGCTTACGTTCCGTACAAGTGCCACGTCGAGTATGTCCGGTCGGTGGTCGTCATTGTAACTATAGTGGGTAGGTTCTGAAGGAACCAATAGGCTTAGATTGATTGTGTCAAGACAACTCTCTAGGACTGCACCTCGCTCGTTGGTCGAGTTGCAGTTCCAGAGAGTGTTCTTGGCATTGAGGTCTCCCGCCAAAATGACGGAATCCCCCAGATCAAATAGGGTTTCAAGTTCGTTGGAGTGAAGCTCCTTAGTGGGCGAGAGATAGGCCGATATGATGGTGATCGGCGGGTGTCCGGTCATGGCTAGCCTGCAGACCGAAGCCTCAATGTTGCTCAAGCTTATCGGTGATTCTAATGGGATACAATGAAGGGACCTTTTGTAATAAATGAGAGTGCCTCCTAAACGGCCACTGGTACGATCATTTCGCACCAGTTTGAAGTTTGGGATGTTGGGATCGCGGTGAGAGGGCTTAAGGAACGTTTCCTGGATGAGGAAAACGTCAATTTGGTTGTCGCGGACAAACGAAGAAATTTCGGCTTTTTGGTCCCGAATGCCGTTACAATTGAAAAACCCCACTCTGAGGGAGCGAGGTTTTGTCCGCTGGGGGAGTTGTCTGGCGTTGGTAGCCATTTATGAAATTAAAGAGGGGAGACGCACAGCGTTAACTGTAGCCTCGAAGATTTGTTGCTGGATCAGAGCGATCTCAGCGATTAAAAGGGGGTCTTCTACTCCCGTACGGGTGAGTAGACGAGAACGCTCGAAAAGTTTCCCGTGGAGAATCATTATCTCCGGGGAGCCTAGTAGTGAGGCGACTGAGGAAGAGGCGTCGCTTGCCTTCGCCGCCACCGTCGCCGACTGAGAAGGGGTGGGAGGGGTGGTGGGTTTGGGTTTGGGTTTGGGCTGGGCTGCCTTTGAAGAAGGAGCGACAGCTGGGGGAGGAGAGGGTCGAGTAGAGGCCGGGGCAGCGGGAGTGACTCCGCTGGGGGCCTGTGAAGCGGGTTCAGCGCGCGCCGTGGGAGGAAACCACGGGTTGCGCACTGGCGCAGGTGCCAGTTTGAATGTGGTGGCCTGAGGGGCCGAGGGAGCCGCAGCTTTAGGAGCTTTGGCAACTCTTTTGGGGGCGCGAGGGCATCCGCGATAGTTCGCTGGATGGCCGGTTTGCCGGCAGTTGGTGCACGAAGGCGGCTCCGTGCACTGAGAGCGGTCCTTTGGACGGGGGCACTCGGATGTGCCGTGTTCGCCGAGGCACTTGACGCACCTGGCGGGGAGGCGACAGCCACGAGAGTTGTGGCCGTATTTCTGGCAGTTGTGACACTGCCCTATCTGGGTCGATTTGTGTGGGGCTTCGACGGTGAAGCCGCCTAGCCCCGAGATATCTTTTATCTCAAATAGTCGTTTGACGTCGGAAGGGGACTGGAGGATGGCGAGAACCATCTCGTATTGTATTCCCGGCCGGGAGGCGCGGGACTGTCTGTGCATCCTGTGCACTTCTAATGTGACTATGCCTTTCTCTTCAAGGCCTTCTTTGACCTCGAGAGTCGACATTTGGACGGGGATACCGCGAATGACGTAGCGGAAGCGCCGCTCGTCTGGGAGAGAATAGGTAAAATAGTGCCAGTGTTTGGCATCTAAGAATTTGGTCAGCGCCCTGTGGTCCGCGATTGAGGCGGGCTGCAGGGCAAGAAGCTTGTGGATCTTATTCCACGAGTTGGACGCGATGGATATGCGCTGTTTGCGCAATTCTTCAAATATGTCCCGCATGGACATATTTGATGGGAGTTGTAAGTTCAACCTCGGGGGTTTTTTAGGCCCCTTTGGTTGAGTCGGCGGCGGTGGCGGCGTCGACGCAGACGCGGACGCGGTTTGCGCTGAAGGCGCAGAAGGCGCGGATGGGGAGGTTGGTCGGGAGCAGCGACGCTTCTCTGCTTCTTCCTCCGGCTGTTTTTCACCGTGGTGAAGCCGTCCTCGTCGCGTTCCGACGAGGACGACTCCTCCCCAGATTCACAGGCGGAGGAAGAGGCCGAGATCGGCCGTTTTTTCGGGTTATTGGCTTCGGGTTGGCTGGGGGACGTGTCCATTTCCTCTTCAGACTCCGCGGAGCCGCCCGAGGTTTCGGTGGTCTCCGTTGAGGTCGTAGCCTCGGACGACTCCGAGGTGTCCGAGGACGCAGACGGTTCCCTGGCTTCCCTAGCCATTGAGATAATTTCTTGTCGGACCGCGTTGTCCGACCGGAACATCTCCCTCACTACTCTCATTATTTCCTCCTTGGAAATAATGGGAGCGGCGAAGGGGGTGCTAGCTAAGTTTGGTTGAGCGGCGACGACAGGCCGCTCGGGAGCCAAATTCATAGGCCCAGAATCAGCCATTTTGGCGGCTGAGTCCGAGCCTATGATAATACTTAATTAGGGGCCGCGTGTGTGTTCACTAACCCCGGGTGTGCACCGCCTGTAAAGAACACACAGAAGAAACCAGGCGGGTTCACACAAAACGAAACGAGCGCGGATCGCGACGCGGTATGGGACGCGATGAACTAAGTCCCCGGGTAGGAACGCCCGGGGGTGAGTGAGAGCGTGTCCCACCCCGCCGGGTATAGGCGAGGGGGGGTGTACTTAGAATTAGGTGTGCCCTAAGCTTGTATCCCTTTTGCCAGTCTTATTGTGCAAAAGGGTTCCTAACAGTCCGTGTACCGTAAACGGTATTGGCCGGAGGCCGCACGCTCAACCGATACACGGGATGGATTTTAAGGAAAGGGTAGGGTTGGGAAGGTGATATACGGGAGAGACTGCGGTGTGCCTCCGCAGCCTCCGGATCCGTACCCGTCGGCTTTGCCTTGCCCTGAAGGGGCGTAGCGCGTTGCCGGTGACGCGACTCGGCTTGTTAGCACCGTTAGGTTTCCGCCGAGCCAATGCCCTGAAGGGGCCAAACGTCGATAAGAAACAAATTGGGCTAAACCCTGTCCTGAAAAGGACGCGGCTTGGCCCGAAATAGGCTAACAAAATAGCAAAGGGTTGCCCCTTTGCTACCTGTTTAACCTTGACGGCAGCGAGGTCGCTGCGGACGCACCGAGCAGGTACCCGGGCGGAACAATGAGAGTTGTAGCGAGCGCTACAACAAACAATAGGTCCGTCCGAGACGGCTGCTCAGAGCGGAATGTGAATGTTTAAAGAATAATACCAGTTCTGTTTTATATACTACCCACTGCTGAGCACGGGCCTTCTCTACTACTAAGAGGGTTTAGGCCTAAGTCCATCACACTGGGCTAGTGCAGGTTGGCAGACTTCACATACCTACCTTTACAATTATTGTTATGGAGAATTCTGTTATTTTTAAAATCGACACAATAATTAAAATTTAAAATGTATTCTTTCTAGATTATTTGCTGAAAGTTTCTCTACCACGACGTAAATACTGTCAAAATCTGTTCATTCATTTCGGATAAATTTTTAATATTGATATTATGAATATTTTGGTAGTGGGCGAAATACATATCGACATTGCAATTTGATTTATTATAATAATATAATTGAAATTTTTAAGGAAATATTAAATTTTTCTATTGCTTTAATATATTTTAAGGAGAGTTGATTACATACTACCATGATCAATTAGTTTTCGAACGGAAGTTGTGAAACTTAGAGAAGAGGAGCTATAACGAAGGATTTCCAATTCTCAAAATACATCGATCAGTCTAACTACTAACAAAAACGTTAAGTTAAAGTTAAAGCTACCGTTAATCAATAAATTGTAGGGTTGTTTAAACTACCTAGCAATCCGCTACAGCCTCGCAACGGTAGCACCAAATACATTAAAGTTAGTTATGGACCGGAGTCCGGACATGAGGATCAAATTTTTCATCCAAAGTTATTACCAATTGGTAACAAGTCACAGTGTTATCTGACACGTTTGAGTGAAAAGTCGTCTCCGTATGCTTAAATTATAAAGAGAACAATATTTTGGAAGGAAATATGCCAATTTACGCATTATGATCATGTTAAAACATGATCTTATGCGTTTTACATAGGTTTTTTGCTAGATGAATTGAGTTACTGACGAACGGGGTAAAAAAATTTTTGTTTGACAATTTTCTCAATGTCCGCTCTATTAAATCTTAGAACTCTTAGGTCGCATTAATTTTATCTATAGCTAGGTGCCGATGATCACATAAATTATTAAAAGGAAAAAAATGTTGATCCGATCGCTACCAAATTTCGCAGCATCACCCGCTGAGCTAATCTAAAGATTGCCTAAACATTAAAGTCGCTCCAGCAGTTTTTGAGTCCATAGGGAACAAATACACGCATTTATTTTTAGGTACCATACCTAGGTACTGTACGACTGCAAAGCTGAGGTCGCAGGTTCGATCTCCGGGTCGGGCAAAGTGATATTGAGTTTTTCTATTCAGTATCAGCTCGGAGTCTGGAATTTGTGCCCGATATGGCGATAGGCTCGCTCCCTATCACATCATGAGGCGGAATAACGGCGAAAAGTGGGTGTACTAGTTGCGCCTCTGCCAACCCCTTCGGGGATAACAGGCGTGAATGTATATGTACGTAGAATACCTACATTATATAGTACATTTTCCGAGTTCAGAGTCTGTGTCTGAGTTTCGACCATCGATCGGATTTAAGTTCCTATCTACTTTCAGTTTCCATAATTATGAAAGACTAGCTTTTGCCCACGGCTTCGCCCGCGTTAATAAGTTTTTCCGGGCTAAAAGTACATACATAAAAACCTTCCCGTTGAATCACTCTATCCAACACATTTATTTGTATAAAGATTAATATTATGACGTTGATACAACTCTTAACAAATAATGCATTAATTTCGACCAAATTTGATTACCATAAAAACGGTTCTAGAGAGTTTATTTTAAAAGATAGACATATACTGTCGCGGACTTTTTTTTAGATCATTTCAAGAGGAATAATTCTTTCATACATATATTTTTGGTATCTTGAACCGTTTTCGCAGCGCACGCAATGGAAGCCCTCAACGATGAATAATTTTCCCCGCATTTTTCACATTTTCCATTATTTCTTCGCTCCTAATAGTCGCATCGTGATGTTATATAGCCTATAGCCTTCCTCGATAAATGGTCTATTCAACGCAAAAAGAATTTTTCAATTCGCACCAGTAGTTCCTGAGATTAGCGCGTTCAAACAAACAAACAAACAAACAAACAAACTCTTCAGCTTTATAATATTAGTATAGATAAATCAATAAAAACAGTTTATATGATGGTACTGGCGTTATAATGCGTTCAGTATCATGATTTTTAATCATGGTTCTGAAAAAAATAATTTCTTACACGGAGCAACTCTAAACAACAGTTTCGATAGACTCTGCGGTACGGCAAGGGAAAAGTTTCATTGTAAAATACGATTTACGATTATAGGACGAGAGTTGCTATTAATTTGCCTCTAATGGCTTTTTACACGATAGCCAACCATAAAAAGTTTCGTGCTATTAAAAGATGATCTTAAATTAGTTTTTTTTAAATTACGTGCATTTGTTTTCCAAGATTTATTTATGAAGAACTAGCGGCTCTCCCCGGCTTCGCACAGGTAGCAAAGCATATTATTATATGCCTACATTTATTTTTGTGTCATACAAAATATTAGTCCTTCAGTGAAAAACTTATGAAAATCCGTTCAGTCCGTAGTTTATCACGTTCAGACAAATTGGTGTGTAGAGGGAGGGGGGACTTTGTTTTATAATATGTAGTGAAGTGTTATAGCATAATGTATTTGCGTTATATTACGCATACCGATATAACTACACTTTTTTTACTGATTGAGGAAGGAGGTAGCCCTATAGCACCCATGAACAGTAATAATAAACTGCTTATTGAATAATACCACTAGAAGTACATAATGATACAAATCCCATGTTATATATTCGGTTCATGGCATAATAGGGTGGTTTCCTATTATTGATTTAGTACATAATTTATTTTATACATACATACATATACACTCACGCCTTTTATCCCCGAAGGGGTAGGCAGAGGCGCAACTAGTGCACCCACTTTTCGCCGTTATTCCGTCCCACGATGTTATAGGGGGCGAGCCTATCGCCATATCGGGCACAAATTCCAGACTCCGAGCTAATACTGAATAGAAAAACTCAATATCACTTTGCTCGACCCGGGAATTGAACCTGAGACCTCAGCACTGCAGTCGTACCATAATACAACTACGCCACCGAGGCAGTCATAATTAATTTATTTTGCAGAGGCATAATTTATTTTATCTGAACCAAAAAATAATACGAAATAGAAATGTTTTTTTACATCAGTACGAAAATTAGTTGAAAAATAAAGCAGTTATTCAAATTTTAAAAATTGTGAGCAAAAGTGGAGATATCGTGCGATCTCTTTCACACACACGCAGCGTTATGGCTGGTATCAACCGATAACGTCACAGTCTGCTGTTACTGTTATTAGTCAGTTACCCCATCCACCTAACTTCAAATCTTTATAACTTACATATTATTGCCCCAACTTTCAAAGTTCTTTTTCCGTTAGATTTTGGATGGCATACATTTTTGATAAACGTCTTTAGAAAAAGTTGTTAACTACCTTATTATGTCGGCTGACGAGGCGTATTTATCTCTCGCACGTAGTCAGTCAACATCATCTGCTTACCATCAGGCGCAGTGGATTCGCCTTACTGTTTACGTATAAAAAAAATATGCTAACCTACTGCGGGGCATGGACGGACTCTACTATTTAGACAGCTATATGCTTAGTACACGCTTCCTTAGTGCGGGCTGATAAACATATATCTACGAAATTACATAAATATACATTACTTATATATAATGCCTATATTCTTCTTTTCTTAGTAGCATTCTGCATTACTGAAGGTCGTGTCCTTGAAAGGTCTTCGTATACTATGTTTTTTTTTCTTTATTGAATTGAATAACGAGACGAGCATGCCGTTCGCCTGATGGTAAGCAAACCGACCATCCATAAACAGTAGAAACACCATCCAGCACCTTCAGTTACAAAGTACTGTGTGGCATTCCACTGCGCACATCATACTGAGACATAAGGTGTAAAGTCTCATCATATCCAGTAGTTACACTGGCTACAATGTCCTTCAAACCGAAACAGAACCGTGCATGCACACTGCTGCTTGGCGGTAGAAATAGATATTGCGGTGGTACCCACCCAGACGTACTCTTACATATGAGAGACCTGCCACCAGTATGTTTCAGCGGGTCTAGATTCTAATAAATGTGTTGATGTTGTGCCGCGATCGCGAACTTTACAGTGCCTACTACCTACAACGCCACCACTCAACAGATTTTGTTAACTTTGCCACCACATACGGGTAACTTTGAAATTTGCTGAACTAAAACTGTTCCAATGTAAATGTCAATACATTATGCAGCTTGGTTTGTATCAACATACACTAGCCAGACACTAGTGAGTATTATTCATGAGAGTTCAAGAACTACACACATTGTGATAAGAGTGATTTATTTAAAGCAACAGCGTCATAATACGATAGAAAATAATGTTCTTGGTAGCTTAAAGAAGAGCTCCAATTGTATTAAATTGTGCCTAATTCGATAGGGAACCTAATATATGGCGATAAGCACGTAAAAGTGTCCCATATCGACGAATCGTTTTCCAGGGAAACCGTGCAAGGTGTACTTCAGTCCAGTGGCAAACGCCGTCATAGTTTTGGCGACTGTTAGAGCCGAATTGTCCCTTGATAAGCGATACTATACTTCGACATCATATTTATAATAAAATATAGTAGGTACTTAAACCGGCAAAAAAGTTAAAGACAATTTAAATTGAAATTGTTGCATTTTATTAAGCTTTCCACACACATTCTCACCTTTTATCTCCGTAGGGGTAACCAGTACACTCAATTTTCACCGTGCGTGTTTTATCCCATGATGTAATAGACGGTGAGCCTATCGTCATATCGGGCACAAATTCTAGCCTTAGGGCTGATGCTGAGCTGAAAAACCTAATATCACTTTGCCCGACCCAGGGATCGAACCCGAGAACTTGACATTACAGTCGTACCGTAATACAACCACGCCACCGAGGCAGTCATTAAAATTCCATCAACAAAAATATAAAGGCAAATACAACGCGAGCAAGGGATACTAAACATCTTTCATATACGAGTAGATTAAGATTTTTCATACAGCACTCACTTAATTCAGCCGGCGCGGCGTGGCAGACCGCAGTCTACAGCGTGCGAGGAAAATTTATAAAGTTCCGAACTCGAGTTGCGAAGTTTAATTTCATTTACATTTATTACCTCGGCAGATCGAATTTGATAAGTTATCAGACTTTGTTTCGATGTGGGTTATAAAGGGATAATGAAAGGGAATTCACTACGCCAGCGTTAGTTTACGAGGGTTCGTGAAGTATTTGATTCGCTTCCTAGTTTGGGATATAGGAAAACATTTCTCTGTTCGTGTTGAAAATAGAGAAATATTTTGTAATATTGTGAGTTGTCTGTCGGTCTGAACGCGATAAACTCAAAGACTACTGAACGGAGTGCAATGCAATTTGGTATAGAAATAGTTTGAGACCCTGGTAAAGACATAGGCTACTTTTATGCAGGTAAAAATATATAACGAGACTCTTATTCCGGAAATACTTTACAGTATATTCGTATGAAAATGATAAAATTTCGAAATTGCTAGGAAATGCGTTTCGCAGACACTGGTGGGTTTCTTGTAACCTCTCCTGGTCGAATTAATACATCAGAATATCGGCATTAAACATGGAAAATAATGTGACTTTTACATTACAACCTATGAATTATGTACGTGAGCTTGCATATGAATGTGCTATCTACATAATTATATCATACATTATTTATACCGCGCACAATTTTCTTTTACATATTTAAACGTATGTTTATAAAATTAGGATTATATTGTAAAGAATATTGGTGGCTGCATGGGGGCGGAAGATTTACAATGTCTGACTTCAGATTGACCGCTGGTTACAACCAATGGTCAATCTGGTTGGTTTCTACAGAAACCAAAGATGTTTCAAGCATTGTAAATTTAGACAAACTTAAGTTACAATTAGGAGCCGTTGCTTCATTCTGGGTCAAATAAAGTTACGGCTCTTATCATACTGGCGAAGTCACAACGGGGCAAAGGCACTTCGCGCTCGTCCAGTGTAATTATTCAAATCCAGCATAATTTGACAAGAAGGCCATTTTCATATCGTTATGGATGATTTTCCTTAGTTGAGTTCTTTTTTCAAAATCTTTTTTACAGTTTTAAATATCCTTTTTGTGTTATTATTATTTATAGAGTGAGTGCATTGATGTATGAGGGTTTTGTAATACATCAATGAGTGCGATATAATTACATTTCGTTTTTTGATACGTAACTACAACCAGTCCCAGTGAAAGCGGTGAGATGCGCTAATTATGTTCCGTGTTGACTCCAATTAACTGAATATAAACGAGATCTCCGCTGCCGAGTTTTTGCTATAATACTTTGTGAGTGCTATCAAGCAACTCGGAAAATTTTCAATTCAAAATATTCATAAAGTTTTTGTATAGCTTCGCGGGATTTCTTGTTTTTGTATATTTTTCTCAAGCATGGACATAAATAATTCTTAAGGCTAACTTCAAACCTACATAGCTATTATCGGTTAGCAGGTGATGATGGTTTAGGATTTGTCTAAGTTTTTTTTTATTAAATCTTGTCCTTTGAGTTACAAAATGTTAGCGGTTATTGTGATGAGCGGTGGCCAGGAATTGAGATGTCGAATCACACTTAACTCGATTGGGCTACTTGGCTGGTTTTGTCTATAAGTAACAAGTATTAATTAAAAACTATTTTGCATTTTGTTCTTTATAACATACTGTACCATACGGAAATCTATGCCGGATAATGTAGTGCAAAATACTCTTTACCCAAAAATAATAAAAAAATTGAATGTCGGCACATATTTCTTAATGCAGATTTTAACTGCTTGGAACCCGACATCTCTGCTCCTAGGCGCGCGGAAACCCAACAAATCCTGTGACAAACAACACATGTTACACAAATGTACCAGCAGTAAATATTTAAATGGAACATACGTAATGTTCAGTACATTATTAATGTATAGAGTGCTGTATAATTAAGTGTCTCTAATGAGAATGAACAAGGATTCAGAATATGTGAGAGTAGTAGAGAAACAGCGATATTGTGGCTCATGGCAACGTAGTATATGGGTTAAAGACCAGGTTTTGAGTTTGATTAAATGTTAGGTATATTTTATAAGATTTTTTAAAAATGACTTACATGGGTTTGCATTGTCGTCAGGCTGGCAGCAGTTCATTTGAACTAAGCCTAGTATATTCCACATGACATAGGATGAGGGCTGATTGAAGAAGATTGGGAACAACGTTAACAGTTTATTGACGGTAGTGAACAATGGCAACAATCGACGCTTATACATGATAGAAAACAACCCTAGTAAGTCTGCAAGAGCTGTAACCTTTGTTGGTGTCTTTGTAAATGTATGAAGTATACATTGTGTTGTAAAGCATCACGTGTAAGAGTATAAAAAAGAGTTACATTCTTCGCACTTCGCATAATATAATTATTATGAACACTTCATAATTTAGTGATATTTCGTGGTTGGAATTGAAGCTGAATATTTGAATGGTTTATAATTATCTGTTCCAACTTGTGCGATGTACGTGACGTCTCTAATTAAATGTAAATTCAAGTATAATCAATTTTGCTCAAGTTTACGTTTTAGAAGCTCTTCAGCTTTAATTAGTTCCAGCCATTGTCTGCTGAGACGGTTAAACTACGTGTGTCTATTAATTTTTGACACTAAGCTTTGTGAGTTAATGAAATCATCAACTCTGTTATTCTAATCTTAACGTATGTAAGTTTATGTGTGAATTGTTAAACATATTTTAACCGAATTCTAAAAAGGAAGAATCTCAATTAGTGTGTTTGTATATTTTTATATGTATATTTTTTCTATTTCTTATTTATTTGGTATAAAAGTTTCTCGACATTGTCCGATTACAATATATCTTGGTTTTGGGCGTATAATTTTTTTGTCAGTACCAATGGATGGCGTTGGTAGATATGGTAGCATTATGCCAAAAACGTGGTGCATTTTTGTTGATGCGTTGTAGTGCTTTGTTGAAGATTTGTTGAACCCCAAGCTATTCTTACTCCACGAGTCAGAACCTATATTGTCAGTTTCCCACAAATTACCCCTCTGGCATCGTGTGTATTTACGGTTGGCGGTGACTACATATCATTATTAATTTCAATTCAATAACATAAATGCGGTCTTGTACCGCAGTAAGTCGTTCCTCCCAATTACTTGATAATAGAAATCTAGTGTAAGCATGACGAGAGCTTGGCCGTGATTTATCGTTCTTACCAGACAGCATTGTTCTATACCGCCCTGATTAAATGTCTGCAAAACAGAATCAATGAGTTAATGGTGATGATAATCAGTCACCATCGGGTGATACATTGTTCAAGTATTGACATTCTTTTTTAAAAAATCAACAAGGTATAAATAACTAGCAAGTAAGTATTGGTGGCGTAGTTTTGTTACGGTACAGCAGTACTGAGGTCTCGGGTTTCATCGGGTGCACGGTTGGGTTTTTCTACTCAATATCAACCCAGAGTCTAGAAATGTGCCCTGTAAACGGCAAAAGATCCACCTCCTCTTCTCTTACATAGGACCTAACATAACTGGTGAAATGTGGGTATAATACACCTCTTCTACCCCCGAGAGGGGAAAATGCGTGATACTATGCATGTATGCAACTAGCAATTATCTTATTTAAGAACTGCTATTTTTTTCCCCTGATCCCTGGATATTAGCCCGGAGTCTGGAATTTGTGTCCGATATGGCAATAGGCTCGCCCCCTATCACATCATGGAACAGAACACGTACGGTGAAAAGTAGTTGCACTAGTGGCGCTTCTGCCTACCCCTTTGGGGGATAAAAGGCGTGAGTGTGTATAAATGTACTATTTTTTATAAAACATTTTTTATTGATACCTTTAAGATATATTGAGTTATGATTATAACCCTCAAATCTTACAAATACATACATATTCATACAAATATTTATTAGCTACGAATATCTTTCCTGCTATACATTTTTGAATTTGAATAGCCATTACCTAAAAATCCATGGTTGAGTCGCCTCTTATCGACAGTGGCAGGAAATCCCCGTTGAATATAAATTTCGCATTTTATGAATAATAAGTGGATGATATTAATCGAGTGTAATGAAATCTAATAGCTTTTTGTGATGATAGATGGGCTACAACAGTTTTTTTTTGTTAAGTTACGTTTATTTACTTACGCTTGCTACGTCACTTTTTATTCCTACTAGGGTATTATTTTCAAAAAATGCGACACATACTGTTATTTTAAGTACATTGCTTTGAGTAATAGAAGTAAATAGGTTTCTAATTAAGTATTTTTCTACGAAATAAATAATGAGCCGTTTCACCTGATGGTGAGCGCCCTAAGTGCAAAACAAGTTAAATAAAAGCTTTTAAAAAACCTAGTACTATACTGTACAGTCAGCAGCATAAATATCTGTACAAAATCAAAATTTCAAACCGCCTATTAAGACGTTAAGTTAAACTGAAAAATAAAATCTTCGTATGAAGTAAAGCAAATCTCTTTTATTTTTGTGATGAGCAAAAAAGATTAATAAAAACACAAAGTATGTAGGCAATTTGTAATTTTGTATTTGTTCAGCTACTATGCTGGTGGCTATACATGTAAACAATAGTCATTAGATGTGTAGAGCTAGGGACGATTTCATCGCTTGCTATAAGCCGTCCCAATACAAATGTCACCCTCTATTTATGCTCCCAAATAAATATCAATAAAATGAATACTATCTACACACACACACACACACACACACTCACGCCTGTTATCCCCGAAGGGGTAGGCAGAGGCGCAACTAGTGCACCCACTTTTCGCCGTTATTCAGTCCCATGATGTGATAGGGGGCGAGCCTATCGCCATATCGGGCACAAATTCCAGACTCCGGGCTGATACTGAATAGAAAAACTCAACATCACTTTGCCCGACCCGGGAATCGAACCCGAGACCTCAAGCTTTGCAGTCGTACTGTAATACAACTACGGCACCGATGAATGCTATCTACATTAACTATTTAATACGATAACTGTCGAATAAAACTTGTGAACTGGGCCTAAGTCACATACTATCCTTACTTATATTACTCTTATTAGTCCATGCTAATATTATAAATGCGAAAGTAACTCTGCCTGTCAGTCTGTCGCGCTTTCACGCCAAAGCTACTGAACCAATTTTAAATAAAAGTTAGTACACAGACAGTCTACAGCCTGAGAAAGGACATAGGCTACTTTTTATACCGGGAAAATATAAAGCGGGACTTTTATCCAAGAAAAACTTTTAAACGCGGGCGGAGCGGCGGTCAAAAGCTAGTACTACATAATACTATGCAACAGCCAACAATGCTAAGACCGCTATTTATATCAAAACCCATTGTATTGTAAGCGAGCAAAAGCATGCGAATTAGCGATGCATGAAACAAAGTTCCGACGGTGCAATAAAGAGGTACGTGCGTTCGTTTTTTACAGCGTGCAGGCTTGTTTGTGAAGTTGAGCGCGGGATCCGGGAGCGTGGCTCGTCATCCGGCAGGGCTGGCGTCTTCCGGCATTTCCTCGCTCCACTCTCGTCCCCCTGCTTCATTATTCGGGACCGGGCCGGGTCGGAGGGGCGAGGGGAGAATCGGTGTTGCCAGCCTTAACGTTATGTATTTGGATAAGTTTTGTTTTATGGATTATTGTTTTGAGATTTTGCATAGTGTTATGAAAGGGGTTTATGTGAGTATTTCATGAGTGTAGGTTTGGTTGCTAGATAGTACAGATGAATTAAGGTAATTTACAAAAATAACCATTCTATTTACGTTAGCCCGATGCAATATATTAAAATTTCCAAATGTAATAAAACCAGGTCGAGTAAAAGTATGCGTAGGGTGTTGTGATTTACAGCGTGGGCAACACTAAACAGGCCTCGCTGCAGGAGCGTGGGGCCTTGGCGCTTGGCGAGGCGCGGGTGCGTTAGTCCGCGTGTGGCGGCGCGGCGGCATACTCTCCGGAGTGCCGGTGCTCCGGACCTCTCGTTCCCGGCGCCCGCCCTCAGGTATCATGCATGACGTCGCCACCCTGTTGCGCATTGCACTACAATGTTTATGTTTAACAACTCTTTCCACTTCTTAACTTTATTTTGGCGGGTACTTCCTAGCATAATTTTCTTACAAACTTCGCTGAATAGTTGCTTGCTCTAACTATGCGATCGATTTTATTCACGAAATTTATTTATGATGTATCGGTAAACTGAGCACGGTCGGGCCCGTGGTTACTACGTCTGATAAGTTCGAGTGTTCGTCTGTTTGCGTAGGGACGCGGTTGTTAGAATTTATTTTCCGCTTGAAGAAAACTATTTAATAATTCTCTCACGTACTTCTACCTGTAAGACTTTTTAAACGTGTGGTAATTATTGTTTTGCTTGAAAGTTTCGTGTTAATAGCTTTGTCTGTGTTTGCTTGTGTTCAAGTACGCTTCTATGTTAATAGTGTAAATCTAAGTTGTTACTAAAACCGTGGCATAATTTTGGTAGGACTTTCCGAAGCAGCTCAGTGAGGCCATGAGTGCCCAGTCGAGTGTTAACATGTTAATTTATTTATAAGGCTTCGGACGGCCTGAAATTTATACTTCATACATTTTTGTCACCATTAACCTCTTTATCCCCCGACGCAAACAAGGGTTGTTAGCTTTGGGATGCAAAATATCGCGCAAATCTATTTCAAAAGTGTAATTATAATTAATAGTGAATGAAGGTTATTTATTAAAGTTTAAGGCACTAAGTTCGTCCATATGTAATAGTAAATAAAATAATTTGATTTCGTGCTTGAATGAAAATTTTTAAACAGAGATTTTAATTTTGTGGTTTTAAAGATAATATATTGCAACCATCACGTTATTGTCGAGATAAATGAATTAATAAGCCCAACGCAACAACGAAAACCACACCCACTTTAAATATGAAAAATAATATACTTTACCTAGACATGTGGTGGTATCATTGTTTAAATTTAAAATAGTGAAACGTAAGCCCATAATTCAAAAACGTGGTATAACAGACCGTAACTCCTAAAATAAATTTTAATTCCATGGTACCAGACAATGCATATCAGCCAGTATGGGCGTAGCATAATAAAAAAAGAATTAGCCGAGGGAAATCCCTAAGCGATTTTTTAAGTCCGTAATATCAGAAAATGTGTGCAGTTATGGTCGCATCAAGATAAAATATGAAAATAGCGTGCGCGCGAAAATCGCAGGTGTTGTCAAATAATGAACTTCCTTCCGCCTCCTTTGTCCCACACGTTGTTTCATTATAATAACGACACATTAATCTTCAGCCAACCCGCTGGCCGGTAAACAAAGGATGTTTATACTTCGTAAATAACTAAAAACTCATTATCATCGATGTATTAATTTTGTGTATGAAATTTCATTTAATATATGGAGGGCATGCGAGCTTTCAAATATCTTTGCTATTATTTAAAACAATATATAGGACTTATGTCTTTGTTTGAAGTGTAGCGTGGAAGGTTTATTAAGAACCATGTTTAAGTTGGTCAAATAGCCTTATTGAAGTCATAATTGAATTGACTATTGATGGCTAATGTGGTGGGAATACTATACGCATTAAGGACTCCAAAAACATTATTAACTTTCCAAGAGTTTTAAGCGTACATATACATGGTCATAAAGAGTATCTGGCACCCATAGAATAATTTCATTCCAATCTCAGGCAGTCACTTGTAATTAGAGATCAACTCTTCGCTTTAGCATCTCTTCCTGGGAATCGAAACTAAGAACTCATGGCTCACTGATTACTACGTACCCCAGGATAAATGAGGCAACGATATAACGATTTCGATCTTAAAGACCCGAATGCGTAACAAATAGGTTAAATCTGAGTTTTCCCTCTCACAAAGGGTGACAACGTATGAAAATAGGACACTATGGCAGATAAATATGGAGTGTCGATCGAAATACTTTCCCGTTTTCTACGCGCTTTAGTGAGATAAATGGAGTCTTTCTTGCTTTCAAATTGATTGTGTGTATTTTGTATCTCACGTTTTTGTGCTATTGGAAAGATGAGTTTGATCTTTGATTCATCTAAAGTTTGTAAAGTTGTAAAGTTATAATTAGGTATAGCCATGTACATTGTTTTGTATTCGGGTATCTGCTAGTGCTTTCACACACACACACATTCACGCCCGTTATCCTCGAAGGGGTAGGCAGAGGTTCAACTAGTGCACCCACTTCCGCCGTGCGTATTCAGTCCCATGATGTGATAGGGGGCGAGCCTATCGCCATATCGAGCACCAATTTCAGACTCCGAGCTGATACTGAATAGAAAAACCCAATATCACTTTGCCTAATCCGGGAATTGGACCCGGGACCTCAGCATTGCAGTCATACCGTAATACAACTACGCCACCGAGGCAGTCATCGTCAGTGCATCAGGTAGTAATAAAAACCATAGTCTATTAATTCGTTCGCGAATGACGTATAAACGGTAAACCATTTTTGGTATAAGTTTGAAGTGAGATTTGGGTAATGAATATTTAGACTATCAAATACATCGTTACACAGGTAGAGTCGCTAGGTACCACTGCTAGGTGTATAAAAGTTAGGTTGTCTACGCAAATTAGATTACAGGTTACAACTTACTGGTGTACAGGTATTTAGTGTAAAATAAATAGGGATTTTTAATCATATCGTTCTACCTTCAGTTATTAAAAATAGAATCTTGTTAAACAATCAAAAACTGCGATGTAAAAGGCTGCTTCTACATTCTTTACATAGAGTCAAAAATCGAATTAAGTATTATTTTTGGAAAAGGGCATATATTATTCAATCACAATAAAGTTTGAATCCAATTTCAGACACAGTATCAATAGGATACGAATGAAACATGGAATTAAAAATGACACACCGACCGTTGGTTTTTATTATCTTAATTTCGTATTTTAAACCATGTTCATTTGTTCGAAAGGGTCGCGCAGATGGGATCAACTCGTCGAGAAACACTAAAATGAAATTGACAGTTACTGAAGTTGTTGAAGCAATCGATAGTTCATAGTAGTGTTGTGTTTCTCGGCGGATTGCAGAACGTCTGTGTTGTGTTGTGTCTGTAACAAAAAAAGCTTAAAAAATATACATACTTAGTTGATTTTATGGAAATGTACTTTTATTCTCAATCGGAGACCATGATTACATTATGTGAGTTAGGACTTTCAGGAGATCCCTGTTTGAAAAACATAGTTTACACGGCTTTAAATTACCCAGGAGAGATGCGACAGCCGGATGCCGGTCGTAACATTGTAAGCTTTACTCTTTTGTGCAATATTTTGCGTCGACCCCACTTAATGACAGTACCTATTAATTTTCACAAATAATACTGTATAAATATGAACATTTATACACAAATATTTTAACATTATTATGCTCGAAAAAAAAGACGGTTCCATTCTTAGTTTGCTTAATAAGTCTCTATGTAATCACCGTTTTGTCACTTCTTAAAGTTAGAATATAATCACGTGAGAGCTAATGAATGAAATAATGAACAGTGAACGGGAACCAGATTTATCATCAACAAAAAAATATAAATGTACAGCTGTTTATTTCTCGACTTACCTATACAATAATCTATACTAATATTATAAAGCTGAAGAGTTTGTTTGTTTGAACGCGCTAATCTCAAGAACTACTGAACGGATTTTGAAAATTCTTTCACTAATAGGAAGCTACATGACTCCTGAGTGCTATAGGCTACTTTTTATACCGGGAAAATATTTTTGTCCCGGAAAAACTTTTTCACACGGAGCCGCAACCACTACTAGTATTAAAATAATTGTTGTTTGTTATAAATTAATTAAACTATATTTGTACCCGACTGCGTAAGAAGCAGGCATTTGCTCACTCCGGCATTTTGTTACTCTATCTATATCACCAACCAAATTATGAGAAGTAAGCGTATTATGCTTCCGACAGCGTTTATGAACACTGTCAACTTAGATTATTCAAAATCAAAATAAAATAATCAAATTTAAATCTTGTTTCTACCTTTTTAGTTTTTCAATGAATTTAATAAACATGGCAGATATTGACGCGGTCGGGTTTCTTGTTTTTGTTTTTAAATAATATTTTTTTATTGATATACAAAACCACTACTAATTTTAATTATCGTAAAACGAGACAAGTTGACCAATCATTTCGAAGAATGAAAAACAACGTTGACTCCTCGTGCAATATTCGCATTTCTCAATCATATATGCGCGAATATCGCGACAAGTGATTTATTTCCGCCGCCATCCCGTTCTAACGACCTACAGATACTTGTAATCCTATATTTACCTATATCTGCCTTTATTTGAGTTGGAGATGGAAAACGCAGTGAGATGGATGTAACAATCGAACACCAGATTGAGGTTATGCGATTTAAAACAGTGATTAAATCAATGTTCGTTTTTTACTTTTAAAATATTGGATGTAAGGAAGAAAGTATCACAATTAGTTAACGCATCTATAACGCTATAAAGCAGCATGAGATATATTATAAAGTTTACTATATTTTTAATATATTTTGACGGCTTGCAAATAAACTTCCTAAGACGCTTTTGGTCTATAGAGATAATAATCCAATAATTACCTACTGTAAAATAATTTTAAAGACTATTCCTGATCGTCCTCGTCAGACTAGTCTAAGAAGAATTTACAAATAGATGTCTAATCTAAGTACTTAAATATTTCACCGAATGTATGAAGTTCGTTGTCAGATTAAAGTCGTACTAAGCTATCTGATAACATGCCAGTAAATCCGGTAAAAACACGTTCTGTCAGAATAGTATTGGAAAAGCGGTTACGCTATACTTGAAACTACAGAGATGAGCATCGTCTTCCTCCAATATTTTGCATAACACAATGTATTTGGTCACAGTGAGTTTGCGATTTATAAAAGGTCACTACATTCTGCAATATCCTAGACTGGTTATTTTAAATTCCAGTTTATAATATTATTAATGTATCCTTCAAAAAGTAGTAAGGGAGAAATGTGTAATAAGTTTTATCAATACCTATAATAGGCTTACTCAACAGACGCTTTTTAGATCCTAGTTCAGATAGCTTAGTAACATATCTCAAAAATACAAGGGAGGATATACATATTCATTATTCTAAGAAGCAGAATCATTGCGACTCTAACAGACAGTGAGTGATCGTATCGTAATGCGTACTACGCTCCTCCTGACATACTCATTGAATATTCGAGTTACATAAATTTTCGAATACCTACCTGTAGTCATCAGTCAGTGCGAAAAAGCTTACCCTGTGCCCAAGAAAGTGTATTGCATGGTACTTACCTTAACAAAATGGAGAATTCTGTAGAAAAAGCTTAAGTTAATGTAACGCGCATCGTTCCTTTTCTGTAAGGTCTTATCCGTATAAGATATTATTGAACATGTTGAAAAAACTGAACAAAAGATAAATCTGTATTTGTGGAACTACCGTCAGCGTTTCTTTAACTAGGCAACATCAAAATTAGTAAATCGCCATACAAATATCAAAGTAATCGATGTACAAAGATTAAAATATGATAATTTACACGCTGAACTGAGCACCACCTTTTTTGAAGCCGGTATAAAAACTTTTGCATACATATGTATTTTTTCAGTTTTACTGACCGATCACACACACACTCACGCCTTTTATCACCGAAGGAGTAGGCAGAGACGCAACTAATGCACCCGCTTTTCGCCGTTATTCCGTCCCATGATGTGATAGGGGGCGAGCCTATCGCCATATCGGGCATAAATTCCAGACTCCGAGCTGATACTGAATAGAAAAACTCAATATCACTTTGCCCGACCCGGGATCGAACCCGGGACTTCAGCATTGCAGTCGTACCATAATACAACTATGCCACCGAGGCAGTCAAAGGATTGATAATAAAGTTGATGTGCCACCTTGTTTTTTGAGATAGCGTTAAATCCCTACCCAAATCTCTATCTAAAGCTCTACGTCGACAGCTATTGTGATTATTAAAATATTATAGATAACCATCTGAAATAAATCAGAACCGTTCCAAAATATGCGATTCTTTAACTCAAAAGTTGAATTAGGTATTATACTCACAATAGCCGTTTAATTTAACCATTCACATTTAAATGGCTTCGGAAAATTAAACAAAGTAATAAAGGTTTTGTTCTTTCATTCGGATTAAATGCAGATCGGATGTTAGATATTATATTAAAACGAATTCCCGTCGAATAATTACAGGTGCTTATCGATATTGGTTCATTTTATATCCATTTTAGGATTAAAATTACGGTAATATAATTTCTATAATAATGTAATGGATGTATTACTTGCTATTTGTAATATTACTTAATGCTGGAAAGTGAGGAAAATCGATATGTACTGTTTCAACTAGATTGATACCAAAGGATAAAATATATGAAAAGTCTGATATGTCTGAGCTGATACGCATTCTGGTCTGAGCTGATAGTCAATAAAATAGTCTGTTGAGGCCAGGTAGAAGTTATTTCTTTGATGATATGTGACAAATCAGTGAGTAGTACTGGTGGTTGGTCTTTCATAGAGAGTCCGTCTGGGTGGGTACCACCGCAATGTCTATTTCTACCGCCAAGCAGCAGTGTGCATGCACTGATGTGTTTTGGTTTGAAGGACATTGTAACTAGTGTAACTACTGGACATAATGAGACTTAACATCTTATGTCTCAGGGTGACTAGCACAGTGGAATGCCACACAGTACTTTGTAAGTCAAGGTGCTGGTTGGTTTTGCTACTATAGGTGGTCGTATCGCTTATCATTAGGCAAACTGCATACTTGTCTCGACATTCAATGCCATAAAAAAGAATAGTGAAAATACTAAATAACAATGCTTGTTGGTAAAATGGATGTACTAAATACCATAATGTATGATAGGGCATCTAGAGCAGTTGAAGATCGTCAAGAAGAAAGTATGTAGTTCGTGGATATTTCAGTATTTGCTAACAAATTAGCATTTCGTAAAATCACTGATTGTTTATATTTTATTCACGTCTTCTTTTGTCGCTGACTGTGGCAGAAATTTAAGTGTCTTTAACTGAAATAGAAATAGAAATAGAAATGGTACCGCTGTTTGTGCTTTACTTCGATTTAAATAAACATTTGACGACTTGGAGGCAATCAAAAATATATTTTAGCTGAAAACTTAACAGTTTTCTATTCATGGAATCGTAATAGGATTGTAATCTATATGCCAAAGACATTTTGGTAAATTCATAAATCAAAAGTATGGAGTGTATTTATTGATTTAACTATACAGGTCAATTTTTCTATGGTTTGTTTGACCGCGTATTCTATATGAGGTTTTATTCGTGGCGCCGCCCGCGTGAAATTTTTTTTCTGGGATAAAAATCCCGCTTTATATTCTCCCAGGATAAAAAGTAGCCCAAGTCCTTTCTGAGGCCTCAAACAATACCCATACCTACCAAATTTCTTCAAAATCCTTTATGTAGGGATGTGTAGTAACAAAAGAAAAACAGATAATTGGAAAAGAATTATAAAAATAGCTGATTTGTTTTCCATTACTCTTTTTTAGTCACCCATCTCTTTTATCACATTTATTTCAATGTACAGATGCACCGTGATCTACTGCATTATTATAGTATAGTTTAGTATTGTTTTTAGCATTCAAAGCTCAAACTTACCTACTTCAGTAGACAGACATCACCAAATACAAAGGCAAGATTCAAAATTACCTCTTCACTTGTCTTTAAATAAAAGTACTTAAAAGACAATAAGGTGTTTAAACTTTTCAACAAAAGTTTTTTATTGGAATCGTCTGAAATGAAACTATGGGTAGGAGACTGAATTAAAGACTCCACTAGTACCAGTACCTACCGACTTTTAAATGAAAGTAGATGAGCTCGGAATAAAACATTATATTTCGGTTTCAATACTTAATAAGAGAGTGTAACTATTTCGCTTGCGTAATTTAGATGTAAGTCTAGGATTAAGTTTTCTCTCATTTAGTAGTTATTTAAATCGTGCTCTCCTGTAAATGTTTTAACTTAGGAAAACTAACTGTTTGCCTGAGTATAAGTTGACACTAATTTTAAATTTCTCTGCCAGGGGAATCATGATTGTGACCATTAAACATACGTCTTGAGTACGGTGGCCATTTGATGTATACTTGCTGGCCCAATAACGCAAATCTCCCTCATCATTGTGAAAGGGTAGATTATGGTGTTGACGTAAATCCGCACCGCCATGGAATCATGCATGTGTGACCGAATGTATGGATTGGGTAGAGTGGCGATTTGATGTACACTGGTTGTTTCAGTAACGCAACTCTACGTCAACATTTTTGGATAAATTGTGGTGTTGACGTGTATGCACGTGTATTGCACGGCCATGGAATCATGAATGCGTGACCAAATGTATAGATTAGTCAAGAAGGCGATTTTATGTAATCACTGACCCGGTAAAGCAACCCTATGTCAAATTTTTCATTAATCTATGGGCACAGTGGCAATCAAATCGAACACAATATATTCACTACCTTCCCAATATACCCAATACCCTCTTATCCGTTGACTCAGCATGGTAAAAAGGCTCAAACCCCATAAAGCAGGATTAGCCTCCGTAGGAAGTTCACATTACATTAGTTCAACTAAATCGTGAAAACATTTGAACGCAGAGATTTTGTGTGCCTCCACGTGACATGGAACCAATCTGAAATCAATAGTTATTACCGTTTATTTGACAACACTCACTTCGACACGTGTCTATATTATTACGATTGTTTTGATGTGTAATTATAGCTTTGATATGGTTTCTTTGTGTTTGTTTGGTATTTGTAAATATGTGCCGACTGCCTCGGTAGCGTAGTTGTTTATGGTACGACTGCAAAGCTGAGGTCTCGGGTTCGATCCCCGGGTCGGGCGAAGTGATATTGAGTTTTTCTATTCAGTATCAGCTCGGAGTCTGGAATTTGTGCCCAATATGGCGATAGGCTCGCCCCCTATCACATCATGGGACGGAATAATGGCGAAAAGTGGGTGCACTAGTTGCGCCTCTGCCTACCCCTACGGGGATTAAAGGCGGGAGTGTGTGTAATATGTATTGTAAATATGTTTTGTTTTTTGTTCGTCAAATGTCTTTGGAGAACATTTTTAATAAGACCCTTTGTCTATTTCTATGTGTGTGTGCATAATAATTAAAATAATATCAGCTCTGTATAATATAATACCCACTGCTGAGCACGGGCCTCCTCTACTACTGCGAGGCTTTAGCTCTTAGTCCGTCTGCCATCACGCTGGCCTAAAGCGGGTTGGCAAACTTTCCACACCTTTGAAATGTATGTGCATGTTCTGTTTTAAACTGTGCATAAAAGTTTACTGGTGTTGTAGAATGAAATTTGGACACAACGATAATATTTTTATTATTTTATCACAAGTATATAACTTTTAGAGAAATTATTTTAATGCTTTTAATATTAAAGTTTCAGTATATTTGATAAAATAATAAAGTCGAGTTAACCTGTTCTTTGTTAAATCGTTCAGGTGTAATGAACATAGAGTGCATTTGTTATTACCAACCCGTCCCAGAGGTCGATAGAGGCTTATGTTCTTAGTTTTGGGTTAATGGATTTACAGCCAGACTACCAAACCTTGTTATGACTAACTTGAAACATTTAAAGCAATGAACTTAGTTTTATGCAAGACGCCCAGGAGATCGGCAAGAATCGTTCTATTATAGATGAAAGAATTTGCCGAGATGTTTGTTGGAAGTAAACGTAAGAAAGGATGATAGACAAAAAATACTTTCTTTACGAGAAATATATCTCCTGCGAACTGATTATCACTTGGTTTAATTATAGTTTTGACTAGTACAAAAATGGCTTAACTTAGTTTATACATCTGCATCGTCAGCTGTCCTAAGCCAGGTTTATAAGGTACTATTAGAAACAAGCAATAAGAATTCAATGCTCCGTTTCGTATATTTTCGTTATTTAGTTCAGTTTCTTGTGATTTAGGTCCGTGATGTTACTGTGCCAAATATCGAAGAAAAATGATGTAACGGACAGAGGATATGATTCAATTATTCTGTGTTTTACTTGTAGCACGATCGTCAGAAAATCCTACTATCCTACTAATATTATAAACGCGAAAGTTTGTAAGAATGTATGGATGTGTGGATGTATGGATGTTTGTTACTCTTTCACGCAAAAACTACTGAACGGATTTCGATGAAATTGGCACACGGGTAGATCATGTCCTGGATTAACACATAGGCTACATTTTATCCCGGGAAAATAAAAAGCGGGACTTTTATCCCGGAAAAACTTTTTAACACGGGCAATGCCGCGGGAAAAATCTAGTATAACATGAATGGAAAGATGTAGTGTATTTCGATACGAAGTATTATTGCTGCTCTTGAAGTCAAGTGCTTCATTAAGATGAGTACCTGTTCCATTGGTTAGCGAGACAACGGCCAAGTGTATGTACTTACCGCAGTATAAATCTGCAATGTTGGCGAGAGGTAGGATTGCAAGATTAAAATAATTAAAAAGATGAGATTGAATGATTGAATAAAATTTTATTAATTATCGTGGGTTTAAAATTATGAACTAACGCATTTGCTGGTTAGCTACTTAGTAAACAGTCTGGTTTTTCTAAAATATGATCATCGTAGTTTTCCTCTTATATATTGCGTATTTTTAAAGTCAATAAGCCACGGGAAAAAATCCATTGAATATGTTATATGAAACGTAGAGGGACATAATATAACAAATTTATCTCCTAAAGCCACTCGCGTCAGAATTGTTGAATCCACATAAGATTAGCGTCTTAAGGAGGGGATCAAGGAATAAATGTCGTCTCAGGGGTAGAGAATATTTATTTTAGATATAAATACGGCTACACCTCTTTCGAGTTCTTACCTTTAGAGGTAGACATTATGGTCTTAAATACGATCCTGCACCGTTGTAACTTCACTATATAATCTTGTTGAATGCTTCCCATTTTTGCCGCCTAACAAAACACAATATCCTATATTATGATTTGTATACATGTTAAGGGCCATGTAGTGCCTGGGTAATGTTTTTATTTAGCTCAGTTGGGAGAGCACCGGCACGGTACGCTGGAGGTCGCGGGTTCAAATCCTGCTTTCGACTGTTTCTTTTTCAATGTTTCCATAAAAATAAAAACATTGTCCAGGCACTACATGGTCCTTAACATGTATAAAAATCATAATATAAGATTAGAAAAAAGTTTGGTGATATCGTTTCAGTGCATTTACGCCCGTAAAGGAGTAACGCTGAGTTTGGCAATTGTAATAATTGCTAATCAAATATCACTGGGCATCTCCTTTAAAGAGATATAAATTGGGAACTTGAAATTGAGCAGACGTAAGTAGGTCGAAATAGCTCAGTTGGGAGAGCACCGGCACGGTACGGTCGAGGTCGCGGGTTCAAATCCTGCTTTCGGTTGTTTCATTGTCAATGTTTCCATAAAAATAAAAACAAAAAAACAATATCCATGTCAAACCTGAAGTTGGCAACCCTGAACAGATGAAGCCACTTGTGGTGAGGGCTTATGTTCACTATGGCGGATACGCGAGCCATTTTATTAAATGATGTAACGAGAGATTTTAATTATTTGTCGGTTAATTAATAGGTATTTCAACTGCGAAACCCTGGGTAAACATGTAGAGATGAGAAGCGGTACGCCATTTTATTTTAATTATATTTGACCCAATTTCACCAAAGTTTTATACTGGCTAAATTAAAACTTTTTGGGATTATAATGCACTCGAAGTACGTTCTTCAATTTTAAAATGGTCCTGTGCAATGAAATATTTTTTGCAACATTTTTTCATCGTTAATCAAAATACCTTCCTGGCTCCACATTTAATAAACATTCTATCTCCGATCCGAAAGTTTCCGGGAGATTTAACCGAAATTCCGACAAACGAATTGCGGGTCACTGAATCCAGGAGTCTTTGGCTGTCGGACAATAAAACAAAGTTTCCTTCCGACTTTTTAATTTGAGGAGCGAGTATCACTCGGCATTTTATCCATATTTCATGAGTTTTACGAAGGTTATACGAAATGTTTCGAATGGATTATTAGTTTGTTGCGTTATAAAGACAATATCGAGCGCGTTTAATAAATAAACCGTACAAACTTTCTGTCCATACCGATATACTTATATACCATTTACTCTATCTTAACTAAGAAATACTTAATGGATATTAGATAGTTTTGTGTGATATATCTAGGATTCTTTAAAATCATTGTATTGTATTGTAGCTTTATCATGACATCGAGAAAAAATACGCAAGAAAATCATCTAGCATAACATAATAACAAGGATAGATTTAAAATAAAATTTTCCCAATGAAACGTAAATTCAACATCTAAAATCGTTACTGAGAACAAAATATAAGCGAATTCATGTCATGCAAACACGGTTTTCCTTTGATAAAAGTGCTATAAGTTTTAATCGGGTGTTGATATGATCGTATGCCACGATATTTGAGTGCGTGCAGCATCCCCGATATCGATTATCGCGTTGCCGCTTCGGGAGGCATCTGGAGCGATTCCCGACAAAAATAGGATATCAGGGATACATCGTTTATAAACTTAGATGCTGTGCGAGAATTTTTATACTGCATAACGATTAAACGATTTTGTTATCTTTTTTGTCAAGAAAATATACTGTGTATTTGAAGCATTTGCTTTGTACAAAGCTTTGTATAAACATTATAAAACTTTTGATTTTCTTCAAGAGTGTAGCCAAGAATATTTGATAGAATACTTTCTTATGACTGTTGCCAACCCCAAGAAACCAAAAAACAACAGATCACTCATAAAAAAACAGGAGAAAACAGTAGATCGACGATTTTGAACGGAGAGCAAAAAAAATATACATTGGGTCAGTAGTTTTTGAAAAACACGCGGCCGTACAAATTTACATACATATACACAAACATATATACATACGTATCGAATACAGAAACTCCTTTTTGAAGTCGGTTAAAAAAGGTCCTCGATTTTGATTTTTCCTCGGTAATATCTGAGAAGTAGGGGAAGAGGATAGGCTGGTGGCCTAAAAAATAAGCTTCTGCAGCATTTTAGATGTAGCAATCGTGCCCAAAACCTGTGAAAACGCATGTAAATGTCAATAAAACAAAAAACAGTAAAATTTCGACTCTAAACAGAAAACAATGCAAAAACAGTAAATTTACTGTTAAAACAGTAGGGTTGGCAACAGTGTTTTTTTATATACTACTAGCGGCCCCGACAGACGTTGTCCTGCCCTAAAAAGGACTTAAAATCCTAGAACCCGAGTACAGCGCCTACACCTACCGGATAAAATTTTAATCTAAACCATTCTGGCATCCACCTGAAGACACACAAAAAATTACATTAAAATCGGTCCACCCGTTTAGGAGTTCAGTGACATGCACGTTTAATATGGTGGTTAAGTATTCTTAAGTTTTCTAATTTTCCGCGCAATTTTCTTATTTTTTTCTTTCATAAGAACTTTCTCCTGACAATACCAAACACATCAAAAAAAGAAATAACGAAATCAGTCCAGCCGTTCACGCGTGATGCCGTAACCAAGGAAAATAAAGATTCATTTTTATATATATAGATAGATATAAAGATGCTATTTTCTCAGGCAATATGCATATGGAATCATAATATTCAAAACCATGTGTTATAAAATTTGTAATTTCCATAATATTTCAATTTATTATAGCCGCTCATGTTATGTACTTTACTAACATTTAGATTTCCGCTTTATTAAACCTATAAGAAAAATAATAGATCAACAACCGATTATTGTGTTCTAAACCAAAATATACAGGGTCATTTTTACATTGCGTTACTAAATGAAACCACATATTCGTCTATACCTCTGCTAACATAGTGCCAAAAATCACCAATGAATAACGAATACTTTCGCCAAAAATCCCAGTTGTAATATTCCATTTTTTTATCATTTTGTAGTTTAATGCGAATATGGTGTGTGCGTAAGTGTATTTCTGACTGAAAGTGTAATGTTGCTGCTGCGACGAATTCTCCTAGAGCAGTCATAGTGGCATTAGGGCGTGTTACCTTAAAGTTACATTTTATTGATATTTATTTTACATCTATGGTTAAAATAACTTAATGGGAAGTGTTATTTTCAACGAGATAAGTATGTGGTTTGATTTATTAACGCAATGTCAAAATGACCCTGTATAGGTAATATACTGGAATACGGTCGCAATAAAGCGAGGGCGGGACTCAGTCGCCTTATTGTAACGCAGTATGTTATTATGACTACTCTAATGTTGTTTTAAATCTTCATATGTCTTTTATCTCAAGTAATATAAACTTTTATTGTTTTTGCCCGCATAAAGATATTGTTTCTAGAGCATTTTATGTGGATTGTTATGATTTTTGTTAAATTTACGATTTGCATACGACCAAACGATTTCGGGATTAATGTATTAAATATACATTTAAATAACATTGTAATAGCTGTAGTAGTTTGTTTTATTTACGTTTTTGTACTAATATTTTAGCAACTAGCGTTGGAAATTCTAACCAAAAATCGCTCAAGGTCAGAAATTCAAACTTATACTTCGTTTTTGATTCACACAAATTTGATTAAGTTAATGTCTCTTTCCTATGGGTCGCCTTAGTCTTCTATTATAATACGTGCCAATAAGCTCGGCGAATCATGTCCTTACCTTTACCCTTTTCAGGGTATATTATAGACATAAACGTAAGTATACCACCCAAAAGACCGGCAACGTATCTCTATGCCCCCTATTTTCCTCCTATATCATAAAAAAATAGTTTATTAATTAGAACTTGATTAACTGATTTACGCCCGAATACTCAAACGCTACTCAACCAACCAAGTTATCTGAGGCCTACTTAATTTTAGCCGGCTTCTTATTTTAAATCGCATTCTCAAACTAACTTTAAAAGATTTGATGGAAAACTCAGCTGAAGAGCAGTCATTTTGCTACAGATTATAAAAAGTTTGTTTTCGATTACAATTTTAATAAATTTGATATTTATGTGTCGTTTCACGCAGTATAATTTTTAAGATGTTAAATATAAATAAATCGAATAACACAATGCGCAGTTTGGAAATGATTTACAATGTTATAATATGTCTATTATATTTAATTTTCGTGTGTATTTTATGTACTATGTGCAGATGCTACATAGTAAAAATGGTAAGTACATTTAAAAACCATCCTAGATTTTTAATATGTAGGAATAGCATATTCATTATTAGAAATAGTTTATTAATTATTATATTCTTAACATTGATGTGATGAGCTTATATTGGCATTATATTGCCACTTGGCAGTATGTCAGGGTTGACATTAGCCGCTTTAGAAAAAAAATAAACAAGTCAACAACAATAATATTTGTAATTCTTATTTCAGTTTCATCATCAGAAGTAGGCATATTTACAAACATTTACAAAATATGCTAACTCCACTGCCATACTACGCACAATACGATGTACTACCGTTGGTTGTTTCCCGTGAAAAATAACCCCGATGACCTTGGGCTATCGGTTGGATTGTTTGGTTTCTTTTTGTGTTCGGCTGGATATAATCCCGATTTTAAAGAACATAAATGAAGAACTGTTTCCTTGCTGAGTCGGAATCTTCTTTTAAGATAAGTTAAGATAAGATATGATATATTTATTTGTAAAACATTAACATTAAATTATCATTATTGTATTCTTTGAAAGCGTTTAATTTCTCTCGATTTCTTCCTTTGACACCATACTCCTCTTCCGACAGTGATGATAATGAAGAAAAAAACGATTTTTTAAATCCAAAGTGAATATAATAAGTAGTTATTACGCAAAAAATATTAAAGACTTGAACGTAAATATTTGAGACTAGTCTGAAGAACTCTCAAATTGATCTCGATTAACAGCCATATGAGGAGGCCTTACATAGCTGTCAAACTTTAAGCAGTGTTTGTGAATACCGTTTGAATCTATAAGCGGACCTTAAACTGAGTCGCCTTAAATTTAAGGTTAGAAGATAAGTGACGTTTCAGTATACCACTTTCACCAATAACGAATGCTTAAATCCGTAAGGCCATCTCAAATATTTAAGTAGCGTTTGAGTATTCGGGCGTTAGTCATTTATTTTAGTCTGCGCGATCTATTTGAGCGTGTATTTCGTTTTGAATGTTTATTCAGCATAAGCCAAGGCAGATCTCGGGGTTGTTTCAGGTCAGCGCACACTTTCCCGCTTCAAACCCTTTTATTTCATGCCGTGGATGCCATTTTAATTTGTACAATCGATTGCGCGCAATGTACGCGCGTACTGTGCAAATTATTTATAGTTTGCGAGCAGTGAATATACTGCGGTCGTTTTTAACTTTATTCAAATTTATGTATCGATATTTGCGTAGATAAATTATTAATATCAAAGCTTTAAATCAGGGATTTAAATGTAATGTGTGATTTATAATTCACAGATTAAAATGAATTAATTGAATCATAAATTTGTTAATATTATTTTCCTATTGGTAGCTTTAAAATAGATATTTTAAACATCACTGTAAAGGAGTTACTGTTATTACTTCCCTTACCAAAATTGTATGTGATTGTACAGTCATTTTACTAAAAAAATATATAGTTTAAAAACTTTGCGAATTATGCAATACGTAAATAGAATCCTCTTCGCAATATCCTATTTAACCGAAACATTTATTCCACGTTTACTACATCCTTTAATATCGTATAACCAATGATATAAAATTCTTTCAACTCTGAAATCACCTAATCCTCACCATCGGCTATTTCGACATAAAAAGGATTTCCTGTGTTAAGAGCCTATGTCAGGAACTTTAAGGACTTTCAAATTCAAATTTCTCGTAAACTACTAAGATCAGAAGTTAGATTTTTGGATATGTGTAAATTAAACGTATAACTCAATAATATGTCAAAGCCAAAACACAATTGCTATAAATTTTCTCGATCGAAAAAAAATTCAAAGTTACCTCTGATATTTTCTTTAAACACGCTTTATCTCTAAATGGTGGAATATGTACATTCGTAACTTTATTTAAATACAATACAACAATTTTTTCAAAGTTTTATCAATACACAATTAAAACGAATTAAATAGTATAATCACAATTAAAAGAAAATTGTTTTGGCGCTTACGCCATTTCATTTCGGCATACGAGTGCGCCTCCCGTCACTTTCTCTCATCCGCGACGTCCAAATACGCCATCGCTGTTATGGGAGTGGCCCGTGCCGGCTTCAGTCGTCCGGAATCTTTACTGACGACGGACGTGCGCTCGAAATTTTCGGACGCCTTCAAAGTTCGAATTGGCCGTCTAGTGTAGGGATTGGTCCGCGCTACCGCGCGGCAAATTTGAAGGTGCCCTGGAAATTCTGTTTTATAGTGTATCCAGCTCACGTCCGTGTATCAATATAAAATTATAGGCTCTATTAGGTCTATAAGATAGGCAGCAAGCGTAATTATTACATCCTTTCACCTTTGTAAATTGTTTCTAGCCGGAGACCTGCTTTAGTTATATTTAGTGATCGGTACGCTGAGGTGCCGGGTTCGAATCCCTGATTGAAAAACAATAGTCACTGCTTTTTTTTTGTTATTTATTCTGCCTCAGTGGTGTAGTTGTATTACGTTATGACTGCAATGCTGAGGTCTCGGGTTCGATCCCGAGTCGGGCAGAGTGATATTGGATTTTTTTCTTTTCAGCCCGAAGTCTGGATTTTGAGCCCGAAATGGTGATAGGCTTGCCCCCTATCACATCATAGGACGGAATACGCACGACGGAAAGTGAGTGCACTAGTTGCGCCTCTGCCTACCCCTTCGGGGATAAAAGACGTGAGAGTATATGTATGTATTATTTATATTGGGTAATTCATAGCTAGGGACGCCCTGGAATGCCGGCCGAATTTTGCGTAAATGACGCTTGCGTGCCGCTCATACATTTAAAAAATTCGTATTTTGCATGTAAAGGCTGTTCAAATTTTTACACCATAAAATTATTTTAGTATGATTTTTTGTAGTACTCATTTATTTATACATTATGAATCAATAATAACTAAAATGTTAAGAGCCAATGTTAGAATTGGTATACACGGCGGCCATTTTGAATTTCTTTGTTTTAAGGCCAATCGACCTCAAAATCGATATCTGGGCAGGCCTTTAGGTATAAAAGACGGATCCAATGTTAGACTTGAAAAAAGTGGCCGCCATTTTGAATTTCCTTGTTGTAAGGCTAATCGACCTCAAAATCGATATCTGTGCAGGCCTTTAAGTACAAAAGACGGATCCAATTTTAGAATTGAAAAAAGTGGCCGCCATTTTGAATTTCTTTGTTTTAAGGCCAATCGAACTCAAAATCGATATCTTGGCAAGCCTGTAGGTAAAAAAGACGGATCGAATGTTAGAATTAAAAAAAGTGGCCGCCATTTTGAATTCCTTTGTTTTAAGGCCATTCGACCTCAAAATCGATATCTGGGCAGGCCTTTAGGTATAAAAGACGGATCCAATGTTAGACTTGAAAAAAGTGGCCGCCATTTTGAATTTCCTTGTTTTAAGGCTAATCGACCTCAAAATCTATATCTGGGCAAGCCTATAGGTACAAAAGACGGATCCAATGTTAGAATTGAAAAAAGTAACCGCCATTTTGAATTTCTTTGTTTTAAGACCAATCGACCTCAAAATCGATATCTGGGCAGGCCTTTAGGTATAAAAGACGGATCTAATGTTAGACTTGAAACAAGTGGCCGCCATTTTGAATTTCCTTGTTTTAAGGCTTATTGACCTCAAAATCTATATCTGGGCAAGCCCGTAGGTACAAAAGACGGATCCAATGTTAGAATTGAAAAAAATGACCGCCATTTTGAATTCCTTTGTTTTAAGGCCATTCGATCTCAAAATCGACATCTGGGCAGGCCTGTAGGTACAAAAGACGGATCCAATGTCAGATCTGAAAAAATTGGCCGCCATTTTGAATTTCTTTATTTTAAAGCCAATTGACCTCAAAATCGGTATCTGAGTACCACTTTAGGGCGCTCTTTCCCGCCTGCTGCCCAACCTGGAAGGTCCTGGCTTCCCTTGCCGGAGGCTGTATCACGGAGTCGTGCAGTCCATAGCCCTTTACGGCAGCCCCGTTTGGGCTGACTCCCTGGGCCGCCCCTGCGTCGCCCTTCTGCGCGCCCCGCAGAGAGCTTTAGCGCAGCGGGCGGTCAGGGCGTACCGCACGGTCTCTTTCGAGGCGGCTTGCCTATTGGCCGGATTTCTGCCCTGGGACCTGGACGCCAAATCCCTTGCCGATGTATTCCATTGGCGGGAGGAGGCGTTCAGTCGCGGGGAGCGTCCGGCCCTGAAGGAGGTGGAGGCCAAGAGGGCCGCCTTACGGCGAGCTGCCGTGGAGGAGTGGCGTCTCAGGCTGGAGGCCCCGTCGTAGGGGCACCGGGTCGTAGAGGCAGTGCGTCCTGTCTTTGCCGAATGGCTGGACAGGCGCCACGGAGCGGCAACATACCGCCTGACGCAGGTGCTCACCGGGCATGGCTGCTTCGGTGAGTTCCTGTTTCGGGTGGTAGGTGTAGAGGAGTCGGCCGTGTGTCACTATTGTGACAACTGCCCAATGGACACGGCCCAACATACGTTGGAGTGTTGTCCAGCCTGGGATGAGGAGCGCAGCGCTCTCAGAACAGTCGTCGGAGAAGACCTCTCGCTGCCGGCCGTGGTTGCTCCCATGGTCGGCGGCCGGGAGGCCTGGCAGGCGGTGGCCCACTTCTGCGAGGCGGTCCTCTCGCGGAAGGAGAGTGCCGAGAGGGATCGCCAGCGCAGTGGTGATCCCTCCCGCCGCCAGACGAGACGTAGGAGGCGTCGGGTGGACGACTGACCGACGTCTCCCGCCCTGTGGATTGGGGGCGTTTGGAGAATTCCACCACGGTATCCCCTGCCTGTCGTAAAAGGCGACTAATAGGGGCCTCCGGGGGTCACGGGTGGGCGGGACATGCCGCCCACCCATTAGTCTAGCCAACTTCTGTGACCCCCGTGATGGACATGTCCGAGGCAGCGTGTCTCACGCTGCCTCGGACACCAAAAAGGTGGACACGGTACGGTGTTTCGGGAGCTTCTGAGCCCCCGCAACAGGGAATAGGACCGCAACAGCGGTACGCGCAGGGGCGGTTGCGGACGACAACTTAGACGTGAGTCAGAGGAAGCCCGCAGCCGTCCCTAATGAGCCGAAGATGGCCATAATAAAAAAAAAAAAAAATCCTTCTAGGTCATCTGGAAGTAGGTTAGGTTTAGATACTATAAGTCTGTCAGTCAGTACAAAAATTTACGATTTTGACCTTCATATCTTTATAACCGTTTGAGCTAGCTTCATGAAATTTGGGCTTCTAGATGTCCTTATAGATATAATTAAACTCACACAGTTTTATGTGTTTACTTTAAATAGGTTTTGAGTTATAGAAAGGTGAAAAGTGGCACCAAGTGGTTCGTGTAATATTACACACGGCGCTGTCACCAACTTAGAGCGTTGGTTACATACTCAAAGAATACCAAGCATGTATAACAAGAATAATATTGACATAATAGTATTAATAATTCTTTGGGGGAGACCTATGTGCAATAGTAGCCTTTTAAAGGCTGAAAAAGAATAAGAATTAAAAACTATAGGTATTTTAGAAATTAAACTAAAAAGACATTTTCACTTTTTGGGATATTTAATATTGGTCGATATTATTTAATTTTACTGGCAACTTTGTTCAGCGCTCCCGACGTAATGTCAAATTGAAATACATTATTGACTCACTAACACTCTAGCTTCACACCTCGCGTCGTGGCTCGTATTGTGTTCGGCGTACCACTCGCGCGAGAGTGTAAATGAGCCATTATATATTTATATCAGTCCTCGTCGATTCCATGTGATATTTTCAATTCTGGTTATTGTCTAAGCTAGCTCTGTTCACTATTCAATAGGGCAATCCAATGGTTAGGTACTGTGAACATCTTATGTCATCAGGTAAAAAAAAGTTATTCACCGAAAAATGATTTAGAAGCTCTACTCTACAGCGGTTCTTTCTTTACTCCCATTGGACAGACAGATTTTTCTTTCTCATTTGGAAATAGTTCTAATATAACTATAAAATAATGCATAAATTATCTCTGTAACACTAAGCCCAAAGTTCTATGAAGTTTTTCCCGTCTCCTTTTAAAATATGGCCATCATTATTTTTCATTCAGTTCAATAAGGATATCGGAGCTTTGTTATATTGCAAAACAAAATCAAATGCCTTAGAATTGAAGAAGTAGCTGTTGCAGTAAACATCAGTCTATTCTTCTGTACAAAATATCCTACTAATATTATAAAGGCGAAAGTTTGTAAGAATGTATGGATGTTTGGATGTCTGGATGTTTGGATGTATGGATGTTTGTTACTCTTTCACGCAAAAACTACTGAACGGATTTCGATGAAATTTTGCACACAGGTAGATCATGTCCTGGATTAACACATAGGCTATCTTTTATCCCGGGAAAATATAAAACGGGACTTTTATCCCGGGAAAACTCATTCACGCGGGCGGAGCCGCGGGCAAAAGCTAGTCAAAAATATTTAAAAAATTGTAAGTAATTAACATTTCAAATTTTCTATAAGCATAAGTACCCGCGTAGTAAGAATGACCTTGCTATATTTTTCTTACCCCACATTACATACAGTTCAAATTAAAAATTATAAAAATTATCTAGATAGGTAGCGGCCGCCTTCAAAATTTGTAACATTTATATCCTATATAGTGACTATTCAACCATAATAATGTAATCAATCTTCATATCAAGCTATGTAATTTTATTGCATTGCATAAATTTCGAACATCCTTTACATACAAAATTCGATTTTTAAATTGCATGGTGGCACTAGAGTGAAACATCATTTACGTAAATTAGACCTGACATTCCAGGGAAGAAGTTTCATCGTGAATGACTTGTCGAAACTACCTTGATGTCGCAACTCGTAGTTGTATTACGTGCCCGGTACGGCCTCCACGCTCAGGTCTCGAGTTCGAATCCCGCGTCGGGCAAATACTATTTTTTTCTGTCCAGTATCAACTCGGTCTGCTGAATTGGGCCCGGTATGTGGCAATAAGCTCGTCTCCTATTTGATAAGACCTAAAATAGCTAACGAAATGTGAGGAGAAAAGGTGTGATGCTATGTTTGACTGCCTCCAAGGCGTAGTTGCACACACGATACGCCTATTGTGCTGAGGTCCCGGGTTCGAATCCCGAGTCGGGCCGAAAAATAGTGACGCCATTTATTGTATTATTATTTATTTTATGTCCACCAAAGTTAGGAAAGTCCACAAGAATAAATCAAAGCAAAGCAAAATATAATTTAAAACATATTATAGAAGTTTCATACTGCTTTGCTTTTTACCTATATACAGACCTACGTAGGGGTAAGACTCGAACCTACCACCACACCAAATTTTATCTTGTCAACAAAAGTCAACTATAAGTGAATAATACTTTCGATGAGTTACAATGTCATTTTACATAATGTTCAAGTAATTAGGTAGATAATAGTGACATAATAATGGTTCTATAAACGAATTAAAATAAATTCTATGTTTTATAAGTTACTAGCGGCCCCGGCAAACGTTGTTTTGCCATATAAATATTAAATAACTAAAATGGCTATTAAAAAATAAGGGTTGATCGTAGAGGGGTGAAAATTTAGGGTTGTAGGTATTTTTGTATGCTGTATCATAAAAAAATTAAAACAAAAAATTTTGTGGTGGTCCACCCTTAACATTTGGGGGGATGAAAAATAGATGTTGGCCGATTCTCATAGATACCGGATAAGCACAAAAAATTTCATCAAAATCGGTCAAGCCGTTTCGGAGGAGTATGGCAACGAAAACTGTGACACGAGAATCTATATATATAAAAGAAAGTGGTGTTAGTTACACCACTTATAACTCAAGAATGGCTGAACGGATTTACCTGAAAATTGGTGGAGAGGTAGCTTAGAACCAGGAGACGGACATAGGATACTTTTTATCCCGGGAAAATATAAACCGGGACTTTTATCCCGGATAATTGTTTTCTGCCAGTGGAACCGCAAGAAAACAAGTATAGAGATATTTCGAGATCCAGTTGAGGACATAATTACTCTTATCCCGGAAAAAGACAAACCGGGAATTATATCCCGGATTTTAATTTCTCGCGAGTGGAGCCGCCACGATTAAACCACTGAACCGATAGCGATGCAATTTGGCAGGGAGATAGTTTTAAACCCTGGGAAGAATCTAGGCTACTTCATATCCCGGGAAAATATAAACCGGGACCTTAATCTCGGAAAATAGTTTTTTGCCAGTGGAACCGTATGAAAATAAGTATGGAGATAGTTTGTGATCCAAAGGAAATCAATCTCAAGTTTGAGTTACATCTCAAGTAGACATAATGTATGAACAGTTCAATACATTATGTCTACTTGAGATGTAACTCAAACTTGAGATTGACCTATTAATACCGCCCATAGGCTGCTATTATCCCGGAAAACAGACACCGGGAATTTTATTCGGGATTTTTTTCCGGAAAAAAATATGGTTAGGTATTATTTACGGGGGGGTGGGGGTGTTTAGGGATTTTAAAATTTCGTTAAATAAGGACTCATTTGGTGGCAGGGAGGTTTTTTGCAAGAAAATTACGCGGAAAATTTGAAAATTTAAGAATACTTAACCGCCATATTAAACGTGTATGTCACTGAATTCCTCCTAAGCGGCTGGACCGATTTTAATGATTTTTTTGTGTCCTCAGGTGGGTTTGAGAATAGTTTCGATTAACAATTAGATCCGGTAGGTGGCGCTGTACTCGGGTTCTAGGATTTCATTTCCTTTTTAGGGCAGGACAACGTCTGTCGGGGCCGCTAGTTTTATTATAAGTTATAAATTTATTAGAAATTATAATAACTATAATATTTACAACACAGACATGCATTTGCAATGACGATCTTTTCGCGGGCTTGAGTGCAACGACCTGTCGCAACGACGCGATGCGACGAGGGCCGAGGCGCGCGATCTATCTCAGCGGGGCCGTGCGGCGCCTCGCATTTGAAATACGCTAAGTCACGCCCATCACGATTCCATATGTTTTTCACATAGGCTCTTAATCCCGAGCGCGGAGTCTTGTACAAAGTTGGGATTGTTTGTGTTCAACTACCTGCGATTTACATTTGATCCATGGTTGGAGTAACAGACCGTATCAATAATTTCGTTGAATGTTTGTTTTGTAGCCCCGTTTCAGTAATGAATTATTAACGGTGTTTGATAGAGTTGTGTGTGTAATATGTATCCCTGTTTGTACTGAGGTTTGCCCAGAAGTAGAGAAGGTATGGAGTATTTATACATTCTAATATTAAACCTTGTAGAAAGAGATGTACTGAATGTACGGCTAACGCATGCCTCTTCTCTGAATGTAAAAGTGGGCACATATGATGTGATTTGGTACAGCCGAACCATTAAAACGGTATGTCATCGAACCATATCGCATCATGTGGGACACGGTTCGATGGACATTATTATTATTATTGTTGGTACGGCTGGTTCGATGACTTGTCCATCAAACTTGGTTGGATACAACTGGACATCGCATGGTACGGTTCGATTGTGTGGCGTGAAGACTGTACCGCGTGACGAATTGGTACTGGTTGGTATTGTTGTAATATAATGGCATCATGCACTGTGCATTGTCTATTGATATGCTAAGCAACACAACTCCTTTTCCCTACCCTTATCCACTCAAGTTTGAATAAGGAACGCGCGCTGGCAACAAAACTCTTGTCTATTGTCCTTGGACACTTAGTTGTCAATTTTTTGACACTTGCCATCCGCCTGCCGTCTCATCACCACCATTGAAGATCGGAAGAACCGGGATCCCGGGGAGCTCCAGGAACAGGCAGGTCACCGCGCCTCAGTAAGTCCCTTATTTTATTCCCGTACCCTTTATCAGTTGTTTTAGCATACTACCTATAATAGAACACTACCAGTGCACAAAAATAAGCCTTAATATCAATACAGTCCACCGTTAAAATTTCAAATTGTGGTATTTTTAACTACCAGGTACGATGATACCAAATCTAATCAAATTCAAATTCAAATAATTTATTCAGAAGGTAATTAGGCCCCTAAGGGCACTTTTACACGTCATTATTCACAATGTTGTTTTACTTAAAGATTCTACCAGTGCTTCGGAAAAGCCCACTGACCTGAGAAGAAGCACCAAGAAACTCAGCGTAGGTCTTTTGTCTTTTTTTTTTTAAATATATATTTTACAATTTACAAATCACAATATTACTTCAATTTTAAAGATGGATATTAGGTGCGAAAATTAACGGAGAGTACCTAAGTGAAACAACCACCTACATGTTTAATTTTAAGTAAAAAAAAATAAAGTCAACCATCAAACAGAGTAGACCAGTCCACACAAGTAGCACCCGTTCACGAGTATGACGCATGTGCCAGCCATCGGCCTCCTCAACCATGTTACAGGGAAGTGACCGACCCGGCACACGACGCCCCCGCAAGCACAGACATTAAAGCGAGCGTGACTACTCAGATTGTGGCTAACCAACAGAAAAGAGATGCAACAAAGGGGTATATCAAATGAGTAACGTAGTATGTTAACAAATATACTCTTAGGACTACCCGGGAAAGTCGCACATATCCATCTGTCACAAATAACTTAAGCTAAATACAATCGATCTTATCCTTGCGTAGCGAGCAACTATTCCCATGGGTTTTTGCCATTAAAATAGTCGTCAACAGTATAGTAATCCTTTTTTAATAATTTGTTTGTTTGCTCACACTTCACTATAATATTTCTATAAGTGAAGGCTTGTTATTGGCTCTCAGTCAACCAACCTAGTGCTATGAAGGTTTATAAAGCTGTAAGTTTTCCACATCTTAAATAAATAAATAAATAAATAAATAAATAAATTGCTTAAATTTGTTCAAGGGTAAATTTAAGACAGTTGGTGGTATTTTATTATAAAGTTGTAAACTCAGTCCCACAAACGAACAACGTACCCTGTGCAATCGGTGAACTGGTACTGTTAATTTATCTTTATTTCTAGTATTAACATTATGATGATCACTATTTTTACTAAAACATTCAATGTTTTGTCTTACATACATAATATTAGCTAACATGTATTGTGATGCAACTGTCAAGATGCCTATTTCTTTAAAGCGTTCCCTAAGAGACACTCGTGCCCCTAAGTTATAAATAGCTCGTATAGCTCTTTTTTGTAATATAAAAATTGTTTCAATGTCAGCGGCTCTGCCCCAAAGTAAAATTCCATAGGACATAACACTGTGAAAATAACTAAAATAGACAAGCCTAGCAGTGTTGACATTGGTCAACTGTCTCACTTTGCGTATCGCAAACGCCGCTGAGCTGAGTTTCCCCACCAGGCAAGTAATTTGAGCGTTCCATTGAAGTTTAGGGTCCAATGTTATTCCCAAGAAAACTGCTGTATCGACTGGTTTCAAAGATTCATTATTTAAAAATAAGTCTAACGTTTGCTTTTGGACGTTAGGCAACGTAAAACGAATGCATTTGGTTTTCTTTGCGTTCAATAACAGATTATTGGTAGTAAACCAATCTAAGAGTTGCGAATCGTCTGTTAGTAGTATTAGTATTGACGAAGACGTATGTGCAGGACTCAGTTGCTCCTCCTGCAAGGTTGTTTCCCCAGATTATATGCGCATAGGAACCGTGAAACATATTTTATAAAAAACATCACCCTCCATCAACTAAATTTTCCAGTCTCCTGGACTAGGAAAACAAAAATACATATGTGCTAAAATTTCTGTAAAAATAAGGTCATATATATTTGGGATAAGAAGGGTCTAAATACCATCCTGAAACAGGTTCCTTAACTATCTTTTCATAGTGTATTATGCATAACAGTACATACAAATGACTGATCTACTGGTCTAGCCACTCGATATTTCATATTGTTAATAAAAGTCCACTTCATAGCTTGGTAGTCGCGTACCTATCCGGATAACTCAGAACTTTCTTAAAGTTTCCCTACTGCACTTAACTTCCAGAACGAAATTGGTTATTAGTTTTCATATTGCAGATTGATTTTTAAATTATTTATTGCTTTGATTTATGAGCTGTGTTGCTTTTTGCTCTAGTAATCTGAATTGGTTTGTATATAATACTTCACTCATTTTTTAAGAGAAGTGTACTTTATATTGGTTTCTTGACTGTGTTGGGTTTATTCGAATATACGCTATAAATGTTGAAGATTATTCAGTTAAAAGTTTACATAAGTTATTCAGCATTTGCTAGTCGTTTTTGTTCTACTATTATTAAAAACTATAACGCTTTTACTCCTCTATGTACGCAAGCTAACAGTAACAAAACATGATCACATTCTGTATGTACAAAATACGGCGATGTTGTCTAACCCGACACTGTTGGTTACCGATCCCTTCGTGACGTCACAGTACAGCAAACACACTACTTGCGTACCAGTAGTTCAATTTCGTCAAATATATACCAAATGTTTATTCTCAAACTCCTTTACATTTCCGTTCCACTGAATAGAGTTAAAGAGAATTAATTAAATTAAAAATTTTACGGAAAGGTTCGTTCGGAAACGCTGATAGCTTATGAATATTAAAAATAGCTGAACGACGAAATCCTTTCAAAGTTGCCTTCTAGGAACAAGAAATGAGTTGGCCATTAAGGGATTTACCGCTGTAATGGCTCGGTTTAAAAATTGTATTGTATCGTCAAGTCCCATAAAGGGAGGAATCGTGTATGGAATAATAATGCTTAGGGATGACTCGAGATTATATATTGCGAACTATTCCCATCTTAGGAGCGATAGATAAATATCTTTATGGGTAAGACGTTTCTATTTTCACCATTCCGATGACGTTTATTATGCAATGTTTTTCTTTCAATGATCAAAATGAGTGGTATTCATAGATTATAGAAGTATGACTTATTTTAACTATGTCAAAAGATTGTTTGTTGTAGTTATGATATAATCTGAATGAAGTAGAATACCATAAAATGTGTAGGTACTTATCTTGAATCCTAATAAATTGTGACAAAAGTTTTGCGTCAACATCTCTGAGTACACATGTTGTATTTTATAGTTTTGTGTTATCTTTTTTACTTAATCACTAAGCATAAATTTTACAGTAATATGTTATCTCCATACTTACCTCGCTAATTCAGTATTTCTGAACGCACGCCAAGTCTCTACTGGTAGCTCTAAAACCCAGCTTTATTTAGGCCACAGTGTTATAATCATACATCTGGGGCTGTAAAATCCGTCTGCCTTTGTCTGATCGAAAAAAGTAAACTAATTCTACTATAAAAACATGTCGTAGATTTTATTAAACGATACCCAGAAACGGTGAGCTGTGAAAGACTTTAATAATTTTAAATAGATTTTCACGAGAGGCGAAATTACTTTTACCGAAAAAATGAAATGATAATTTAAAAAAATAATCGCTTGAGTGGCTTATAATATGGCTCCTAGCCAGTTTCGGCCAGGGCGGCCAATCTTAACGGAGATCAGCCAGGTACGCAGGAGATATTATAGTGCACAAGTGTGTGCGCTATACACAGGTGCACTCGCTATTCCTTCACTCTCATAGTCCGGTGAGACGGCAATCCGACATGACCGGAGAGAGATCAGGCGCAGGACCAACGGCTTTACGTGCTTTCCGAGGCACGGGGGTATCACACCGCCAACTTCCTGACTTCGAGCTGCGACTGAGTACTTTTTTTAAGATGGAAAATCCCAGTCACAAAGTTTTTTGGCCCGACCCGGGATTCGAACCCAGAACCTCAGCGCGCAAATCGTACTTTATCTTAATCGTACTTATAATAAATAGGCTTGTAATAAAATTATTGTGTTTAAAAAGATTTGGAAAAAATATGTGTTGGTGGATATTGTGACGTTAATGGATTATTATAATTTGTTATTAAACTAACACTTTTTGTTATTTAAAAATATTCAAACAAACGAATAAAAATACTGATTATGACCCATTCAGAGTTTAATAATAACTACAATAAATAATGCGGTCTCTATATTTTATCTAGATGGAGTCACGCTAGTTTACCACCCCTGAAATTAATTTCAAAGAAATAAAAATATAGAAATGATTTATGATATGATAAATCAACTAGTTACAAAAAATGCGAAAAACAAACTCCGTATAATTCATGTACTAATCGATTGAAAGCTACGTTCCCCAGTAACGATTTGATAAATATGTATGCGATATCGGTAAACTGGTACACAAATGGATTTGTACCGAAAATACCGCATCAATGGAATGTAAGACAACCTGTAATAATAATTCAAATAGAACTTTTTACGTGATTTTTTTATTCATGAGCGCACGTCGGCTTTGATGTTAAATATGTACAATCATCCAACTTTAGACATAAATTGATAATAATTTTGCTACGTGGCACGGCAGTATGTATAAAAAAATTAGCTTACAAAAACTTTATTATTCTGAGGTATTGCGTGCTTAGCTAGCAGCCACGTAATGCAATATTTTAAATAATAAAATACAAGCCCCATTTGCATAGGCTTTTTATAGTTAAAAAGTGAACGAGCATGAGAGTACCACCAACTAGAAAGTTTAGACATGGAAGAAGGAATTAGGGATTTTGTGAATTATCGTTCGCTTTATCGGCGAAGGAAAATATGGTGAAGTAACCTGCATACCTAAGAAGAAATAAGAAATACGAAGGTATGTGAAGTCTACCAACACGCACTAGGCCAGCGTGGAGGACTAGGGCCTAAACCCTCTCAGTAGTAGAGGAGGCCCGTGCCCAGCAGTGGGACAGTATGTAATACAGGGCTGGTATTAGTAATTAGGGATGGTAAAAGGTTTAAAGAGCCACCCTATTCGTACTTCATCCCTTTTCAGGGGTAAGCAGAGTAACGCACCCATATATCGCCAGTTATGTTAAGTCAAATCGTATGGATGCGGCCGCTTTTGACAGGTCCGTCTGGAAATCTTTGGGGGAGGCCTATTTTCAGCAGTGGTCGTTGTGTGGCTGATGATGAAATCGTATAATAACAGGTAAACCACACACTTACAAAACCAAAATACCAGTGATGCTATTTCATACTTACAAAATAATAAATTGTACAAGGAGACTGACAAAGAGGATATATAAGGCGAGTGTGGATGGAAGGGCCGGCAGGGGTCGACCGCACCGAACCTTCGAATGTCAGATATCTGACATTCTAAGTAGAGGCCAGGTCAAAAGTACCCTGAACCGGCGTGAGTGCATGAAAAGATTGATGAAGGTAGAGGAAGCGAAAGTAGTGTGCCAGAATCGAGCAAAGTGGCGATCCATAGTCTCTGCCTACCCCTATGGGATAGAGGCGTGATACTATGTATGTATGTATGTATGTAAAATAATAAAATATAACATGACTTGTAAAGTAAAACGTGAAGCTGTTGAAAATCTTTGCTGCAACGCTTTTGGCAGGCACTTAACATTATGAGTAAAGAACTGTTTCTGATTCAAAATCTTAAGTAGTAAGTACCACTCTTCGTTATATGTATAAGGATTTAGCTTACATAGTTGAGTTGTGTACGGGTTTTCAGATTATAGAGTAACATTATTTCAAATTTGAACAGGTTATTGTGGGGTTTTAAATTTAGTAGTTATTTGAATACTGATAACTTCAGCATATTGAACAATGATTACTCATTAAGTTACAATTATATAAATCTAATAAGCTTAGTATTAATTAAAGCCAGCCCTTGTTATTTACTAAAAGATTATGTCCACTTCCATTACTTAGATTCGTAAAGGCACGAAAAGAAAACATTTTCACGGAACTGTATATTCTTAATAACCATATATTAGTCGTAATGACCTTAAACTAATATGTGTAAACGTACTTACGCCTTTTACCGTCATCTTATAGTATAATTCAGAAACTGTATAGAATATAAAACGTGAGATTTACGCATGAGGGTACAAACGCAAGGGAGACACTTGGGGGCGAATACGTATTATGTTTAAATCAATTTATAGTTCGTTGGGGAGGCAAGTTTTACACGGTCGAAAACACTCTAGAAGAAAATATTTTTTGACCAACTTTTTGGGACTAGTTTACTGTAATTTAACATATTTGGAACTACTGTTTGTTCGGTGCGCCAGAATTTTTAGGCAAATGTTAAGAGAGTTGTGGCATTCCATCATGTTTTTTTTAGATAACATACTTACATACATATACACTCACGCCTGTTATCCCCGAAGGGGTAGGCAGAGGCGCAACTAGTGCACCCACTTTTCGCCATTATTCCGTCCTATGATGTGGTAGGGGGCGAGCCTATCGCCATATCGGGCACAAATTCCAGACTCCGAGCTGATACTGAATAGAAAAACTCAATACCACTTTGCCCGACCCGGGGATCGAACCCGAGACCTCAGCTTTGCAGTCGTACTGTAATACAACTACGCCACCAAGGCAGTTTTTTTTAGATAAGTTTACGAAATAGTAGAGCACATTTACTTATGATATCGTCGCGGTATGCGTTATATATGACATTATTCGCTCAAGAGCTTAAAGCAATATGAAAACATCATCACCAACATTCCACGTGAAAAACCGACTATCATAATAATATAGGCATTATAAATCTCGTGAATTAGATGGAATATATCGTATAACAAGTTTACAACGTATAAAATCTGGACTAGCTCTTAAATTGTAGCCACACGGTTCTACTAAACGCCCTATAGGACAGGCGCAATTAAAAACATGACATACAATAAAGTGTTTTTATTGGCGCTAAAATCTCCTAAGCCATTAAATGTAGTGCCGTCGCTTGATTCGCGTCTTTATTAACGACCATCATATTTTTATAGTCCACAATATGAACATAATTTCCCGGAAAATTATGGATTCGGTAGTTAATTTTTATTTTTCTTTGTTTGTTGATATACCTAGTACCTACTTGTTAAATTATTAGCTTTTGATGCACTGGTAGAAAGAATTTTAAATGTTTAAACCAAAAACCATCGCGGCGACTCCTTGAAATATGTGGAACACACAGGTTGGTCGTATTTTCTTCGTTTCTTGATTGGTAGAGCACCGCAAGTCATCAGATTTTAGATTCGTTGTAATTTTGTGTTGATTTATAAAATTAAATGAAACGACAAAAAGAGACTAAAACCATGTTACTTATAATTCGTCCAACCTAATTAGATTTGACCTAGTTTCCAACCGCAGCAACTTAAAACAATTTTTTTTTCGCTGTTGTGAGCCACTCACCTACAACCGTCGCTTATTCGTGTGCAACAAAGTGGCCTATAATGTTTTTATGTTAATTCAGCGTCATTTAAATTTCATAAATGCAAGCAAGCAACCGGCATTATGAGCATTAATAACTGAAACGCGACAAATAAAGCAGATTAATTGAGCGGTCGCGAAGTATACGTTCGAGATATTTGTTACTCTAAACACGAATTGTACTTGTTCGGTGCTGATTAATGGGTTCACTTGTTTGCAAAAATTAAGCGATCAGTGTTCAATTGGCGAATATTTAGGGTTGAATGATTACTTGAATGTTTGATGGATGAGTATTTAAGTTTTTATTATAGTATCTACGTAGATATAAAGTTGTGTATGTAATATCAAACTATAAACATCTGATATTTATTTACACGTTATATAATGAACACAATAAACATGTTATAAATATTCCTATGAAACTAAGAACAATTTAAACAACAGATATTAAAATCAAATGAACAAGCATGATATTTATCACGTTGCGAACAGACAGATTTGATTGTCGTCTGAAAAGTTTTCTAAACGTGTTACCGTTGTTTGTTCAGAGCCTGACGAGGGTGTAATATGATTTCAAAATAACCGCTGAATGGTTCGATTTTTTATGGCCAGTATTTTTTCTAAACACGTTCTCTGAGTTGGAAGTATCTTATTGTAAAAGGTGTCAAGGGTGGGTACGGAAATACCGCAGGTATTATAGTAGAGATGGGACTAAGTGAAATTTAATTTCAAGTATTTTCTTATGGGATTCATATGAGGATACATATTTCGTATTAAGCATCAAGAGATTGCAAATACGCTATCAATGTATTTAGAAAACAAGTAATTGTTCGGTCATTATAATATTTTGAAAATTTTAAAATGGCCGACGTGGGTGCATTTAGTTTCGCCTCTGCCTACCCGGCATATTAAAGGCGTGAGTGTGTGAATGTCTATAAAATTTCATGGTGTTAAGTTAGTGACGGTGAATTGTATGTACTAAGTTCTAATTCAATATAATATGAAACTTTATATACCGTAGTGCCGTTTTCCAATAATAATGTTAGTAGTGTGGAAACAATTTTATCTTTTACGAACAAAATACTTAGTGCGCGCCGCTGTCCCGAAAATTTCCGCCCTGACAAATTGAGGTTTGCTATACAATAGGCTTCACTTTGCCGCGAGGTATTGTTGTCCTGCGTTGACATTACCTGTTTTTCTTCTGTTCTTTTGAGAATAAACTTGAGCAGGTTCTGAGGTATTATATATGTATTTATATATACAACAGATAGTCTAGTTGTTGCTGTTTGTGTTTTAAATTTGCCCGAATAAAAATAAAATGGTTATTCAAGGTTTGCTCCATCTCGAGAAGAATTTCATCTAAATCCCCACAGCGGATTACGCGCTATTTCTAAGGTAGAGCCAAACTTCTTGAAAACTTTCTTATTGTTTGATAATATTAGTAATATAGTACAATATGAAAAAATAATCAGAAAAGTATCCACCTGTCTGTGCTCATTTAATTAGAGTGCCTCCTAAATTTTGGAAATAAGAAACGAAATTTTATCCGTAATTTGAAACTAAATGGCAAATATGCAGTCATACATATATCTATGCTAATATTATAAAGCTGAAGAGTTTGTTTGTTTGAACGCAATAATCTCAGGAACTACTGAACCGATTTTGAAAATTCTTTCACTAATAGGAAGCTACTTTACTCCTGAGTGCTATAGGCTACTTTTTATCCCGGGAAAATATTTTTATCCCGGAAAAACTGTTTCACGCGGGCGGAGCCGCGAGCACTACTGGTTTATGATATTACGCAAACAAACATCGCAACAACAAAATCTAAAATCTCTCAAGCCAAACCGCATAAATATGTGACAACTTCCATATATACTTGTTCTCTACCTTCCAAAGTTTTCTTTACAGCCAGCGTCACACGGAAGGAGGGTAATTCGCTGGCAAAATATATTTTCATTTAAATCTCCGACGCGTTTGTGTTATTGCTAGGCTTTATTTTATTTTTATGACACGCTGAAATGTATTCAAGAAACGTAGAGCGTTTCTTTGCTGCAGTTTTTGTTTTCTGAGTGAATATTTTTGTGAATCTGTTTTATAGCAATGGTTTTAGATGTCTTGTATATGAATATATTATTATGTACCGTAAATATGATAATCTTTTCCAACTTGCATCCGGGTTTGTTAAACTTTAACAATAAGCAGTTTTGAGAATTCTAAGTTACATAAAGATTTTTCCTAGATCCGGTGTTTAATGCATGTGGGTCTAGCGTAACTTACTGTTTCAAGCATGTTGCAGTGTGCAGAAAGAAATAGGTTAAGTTTACGAACTCTTTTGAAAAACTTACGCAGATTAAGATACGAGGGAATTGTAATTATGTATTTTTTATAGAAGTAATCAAGTCTTCGTAAATACATTTTCTTCATTTCGCGATCCGCAGAATTCGAAGCTCATTGAAAATTTATAGAATATGTATTCAGTCAAAGTTCAAATCGATTAGAGGGGTCGACAAAAGATTTGCCCTCCCTCGGCACTTCATCCCTGTGCGTCTTTTTTGCTAATAAATACAATAATAATACTTACCAAATATGTCTATCGATATAGATGCATAAATAAAACTAAAGTGTTTGTTTATAAATTCGTAATTAAGGCTTTTGTCAAGCTGTTAAAAATGCTATTTAGATTTTGTATGCTACTAAATCCTTTGAAATAGAAAAAAATATGTGATTAAAATAAAAAAATACAAGCTTTTTAACTATCTGTTCTGTTTGTTTGTCCGGAAACAATAATAAGTTTGTTTCCAGTGTGCGGTTCGGTGCAGGTGTACCTATTATACATCATGTTGAATATTAGTACTTACTAGATAGCTGCTTGCGTTGCTATCTAAATAGGGTGTATGACTCCTTTATGTTTTTTACTTTAATAAAATGTTACATAATAATAATACCAGCCCTATATTATATACTGCCCACTGCTGAGCACGGGTCTTCTCTACTACTGAGAGGGTTTTAGGCCATAGTCTACCACGCTGGCCTAGTGCGAGTTGGCAGACTTCACATACCCTTGAAATTTTTATGGAGAATTCTCAGGTATGTGGGTTTCCTCACGATGTTTTCCTTCACCGTTAAAGCGAACGATAATTGATAAACAATACACACATAACTTCGAAAAGTCGGATGTGTGCCGTGCCGAGGGTCTGAGCACAATGCTCAGTGACCTCAACCGAGTTTCTCAACTGGTGGGTCTCAGGATGAACATGGACAAGACGAAGATCATGTCGAATGTTCATGTTGTGCCTACCCCGATTACCGTTGGGAGCTCAATTCTCGGAGTTGTAGACGAGTACGGCTATTTAGGCCAAGTAGTCCAACTAGGCAAGTCCAACTTTGAGAAAGAGGTAAATCGGCGAATCCAGCTCGGATGGGCAGCGTTCGGGAAACTAAGCAAGGTCTTCTCATCCAAAATACCTCAGTACCTGAAGACAAAAGTCTTCAATCAATGTGTGTTACCAGTGATGACATACGGCACTGAGACGTGGCCTCTGACTATGGGCCACCTAAGACGGCTCACGGTCACTCAACGAGCTATGGAAAGGGCTATGCTAGGTGTTTCTCTACGCGATCGAATCAGAAATGAGGAGATCCGTAGAATGTAGATTCTTTATTTGTGACGTATTCCTAATGCTGTTATTATACACTGATGTGTATATATAGCGTGATCGCTTTTATTTGTAACTAGCTTTTGCCCACGGCTTCGCCCGCGTTAATAAGTTTTTTCGGGCTAAAAGTACATAAAAACCTTCCCGTTGAATCACTCCATGACTATGACGTTGATACAACTCTTAACAAATAATGCATTAATTTCGACCAAATTTGATTACCATAAAAACGGTTCTAGTGAGTTAATCTTAAAAGATAGACATATACTGTTGCGGACATTTTTTTAGATAATTTCAAGAGGAATAATTCTTTCATACATATATATTTGGTATCTTGAACCGTTTTCGCAGCGCACGCAATGGAAGCCCTCAAGGATGAATAATTTTCCCCGTTTTTTTCACATTTTCCATTATTTCTTCGCTCCTAATAGTTGCATCGTGATGTTATATAGCCTAAAGCCTTCCTCGATAAATGGTCTATTCAACACAAAAAGAATTTTTCAATTCGACCCAGTAGTTCCTGAGATTAGCGCGTTCAAACAAACAAACAAACAAACAAACAAACAAACAAACAAACAAACAAACAAACAAACAAACAAACAAACAAACAAACAAACAAACTCTTCAGCTTTATAATATTAGTATAGATTTTCCATTGCCGCGTAGTACTGTTTTTTAGTTATTATTATTTTTTATGTTATAAAATATATTATTAAGTACCGCCCGGTTCGTGCGGCGCGAAATGCTCTTGGCCCGCTCACAGCCGCGAAGCTAGTGGTGGATGACGGATGTTCTGTCTCGGTCAACCTTCCGGCGCGCTGTTGCTTACAGAATCTAAGTGCGAGCGTATAGTGCAATACTGTTTTTTGCATTTGAATTTTAAAACAAATTCAATGTTTTGTATTTATTTGTGTTTGTGTTTTTTTTTTGTCAAATTTGTGTTTTATACCAACTTAGTGTCTGTACGTCACCTGGGTCCCTCATCGAAAATCAACGCTGCAGTATCAGTCAGGCTGGTACTGCGGCAAGGAGCTGAATGAGGGTTCCCGTTGTTGGCACAATGAGTATAATTATTGTGTTACATTGCTTAATATATATTTTTTTCACATTTTATTGTATATGTTATACTGTTATTGTCCCAACAATAAATCTTTTCTTTCTTTTCTTTTATTTACTTACCATAAGAAGATCCAATTCTAGTTTCCATACAACAATGATCGTTACGACTGTAAATCATGTGTAATGTATAATAGTGCGTGTTACAGGCGCGTGCGCAGGCGGGGCCGGCCGGGCCGGCGCGCGGCGAGGTGCGCATGGCTCTGTTGTACCGCGCCACGCGGCTCAAGGACCGCGCCGACACGCACGTCTTCACGTTCGTGGTGACGCGCTCGGCCACGCGCGAGCCTGACCGCGACGTCACCTCCAAGGACTTCTGCTGTGCACATCAGCGCTGGGCCGTCGCTTTCAGTCGGACAGACGCCTCTCTAGGTTAGTATATCTACCTTACAATGATAAATCTTTTAGCCTGCTTACAGCTGTGACATGATCGTATGTTTTTTGACATACAACAGGTTACTAGTCAATCATTGACCATTTCTTGATATTTAAATAAAACTATTTTATCGCGTTTTTTTTATTTATATTTTTTCTCCCGACGCGACGTTTCGAAAGCTTTTCAGCACTTCGTGGTCACAGGTATTATCACGGTTCGTGGTCTTCGTGCTCCGTAATCCTGATCAGTCCCTAAGCCACACTGTGTATAGGAAACTGACCCATACTGATAAATACCTGAATGGTGAATCTCATCACCATCCAAAACAGTTAGCTACCATGGGGAATCTGTGACGAGAAACACCTGGGCGCTGAGCTGCAACATGTCAAGCAAGTACTGCGAGACAAAAAGCTCCAAATTCCACGCCGCCGTCACAGAGACCGAGTGAAACCAGCTACAGTTGATCGTGCCCCAGTTGTATTACCTTATGTAAGAGGAGTCACCGACAAGATTGGCTACGTCCTGAAGCGTGCTTCCATAAAAACTTATTTTAAGAAGATAAGTAAATTTTTACCACCTGTCAAGTGTCATATACCTCTACAAGAACCGGGCGTATACAAGATAGATTGTGATTGTGGCCTCTCTTATATCGGACAAACAAAAATACATATAGGGACCCGCGTAAAAGAACATATAGCTGACGTTAAACACCGACGCTCTACGAAGTCTGCAGTAGCTGAACACTCGGAAGCAGGCTCCAACCATTACCTTCAGATTCGACAAGCCACAAATCCTTGCCAAAGAACACCGATTCCTGCCTAGGATGATTCGCGAGGCTATTGAAATTAAAAAACATCCCAATTTCAATAGAGAAGATGGTTGGAAACTTGCACAAGCCTGGGACTACATCTAATTAAATCGGGCCCCAAAAGACCTGCTGCCAGACCTCAAGACATTGTGAGCTCTTACTGCGTAGATCGGACCGCAAAAAATGACTAACACCTTAATATTGTATAATTGTAAATTGAAGGTAGATTTATAACATTAACTTTTCGGACCACCTACACCTCAGTCCGCCCCGTGACCACGAAGTGCTGAAAAGCGTCGGGAGAAAATATAAATTAAAAAAACCGCAATAAAATCCGAAAAATAGTTTTATTTAAATGTCTAACATTCGCGTAAACATAAGAAATCATCATTTCTTGATATATAAATTAACAGCCCGTTCCCGTCATATTTCGTTTCCAAAATTCTAGTTTTCTATGTATAGACATGCTAATTGTCACTTTCATTCTGTTTTAGGTGTTTATTTAGTATGGCGAGGAGCATGCGATGGCATGCGAGTTTACGTCGATTTTACTTTCACTCTGCTCAGTCGGGATCACTTCACCGCCAATGAGGGCTTCTCCGGCAAGCAGGTGCGGTTCAGCGCAGGATGCGCGGCGCAGGGCAGAGGTCGCTGCGTCTCCCTCACCGAGCTCAACGCCAAGTTCGCGGATGGGCGCGGCGAGTTCCAGCTGGAATTGAGCATGTCGCGCGTGAGGACTATATACTCCTGCGAGTTACGCGCCCCGCGACTCGATACTCCGCCTATCGCATTCGCTGGCTTCGATTGGCAAGTGTCGGCAACGGGCGGTAACAAGGAGCCCTTGACATTGCGGCTTGTACGTCTGTCTGGCGAAGGGCAAAGATGCCGAGTTCGATACGCACTTGCGCTCGGCGAGGGCGAGAGGCGTCTTCACTCTGGACCTCTGGAATGCGTGTGTGATTCAGAAGGCCGAACACCACCTTGGAATCCACGGCCACCCTCGAGACTTTTACACAAGGGTGTTCGGCTCACGGTAGAACTGTTGTGGGCGCGGGCGGTCGCCGAACTGGCGGTGCCGTCGTCAGGACGCGCTTCCACGTGCTACGATCGCGACAAGCAGGCGTGGGCGGTGCGCTGCGACATGCACTCGGAGACGGTGCGCCTGCACATGTTATACCGCGACGTGCATCATGTGCCACGCAATCATCTGCGCTACGTGAGCTGGTCGGCGTGGCTCGTGCGAGCATCACCCGCGCCCTCTGAGCCCGATGCTGATGAACTGCCGGGCGCGCCCTTCGAGAACTACTACGCGCAGGATAACGCTGACGAGGGACTCATGATGGAGACGTCACTGCGAGTCGAAGACGTCTCCCGGCCCGGGTGTGCCTTCCTTCACCCGGGTGGCGAGCTTCGTGTCCGCCTCGAATGGGGGGATACTTACTTACTCTTTCAGGCGACCTATCACGTCTATGATGATTTATGTCGTTTACACGCGCATCAAATGAGGTAGAGTATCTATTGTTAGCTAGAGATGATTTAAAGATAATTTGTCTCGTTTTATGAATGTTATACCAAGGTATTACTTCCAGGCGCGAGATCGCTGCCTTGCAAGCGGAGAACTATTCCCTGGAGCGGCAGCTGTTCAGCTATCAGAAGAGCCTGGCGTACGCGCAGGCGCAAGCGGGGGAGCCGGCGGCGACGGACACGGGCGGGCGCCGCTCGCCAGCCGAGCGGTCGCTCTCCACAGACACGGAGTACGCGTGAACGGGCCACGTCGAAGCCCGTTTTCTACTCTTCTATCCTTTCGACTGATTCTGACGTTTTTGAGCGATTTATCTATTTTTCTAGACGTTTTTATGGCGAGGTGCGCCTCGTCCGCACCGCTTCTCGCCGGTCGCCTGCACTCTCGCCGCTCGTACCTATCGATAGCCGATTATTATACTCGACTACTTTTCTATTTATCTGTACATAAAATATATTTAGATATTATATATTATGTATATTTCTTAACTTGGGACTCGAATTCATATACTGCAACAGTCGATTTACGAATAAAAATCAGTAAAAAATATGCAAATAATAGCGTGTATTTATTTATATGCCATATCCGTTTATTGTTTGCTAAATGACATTAATTAACGTTGTTTGTTAAGTATTCTATTTAGAATTTAGTAATTTAACTACTGTTAGTTAACAATTATATTCCAAAAATGATTTCCTACACAAATATTTTAATTATCTTATTCCAACATATTTAAAGTGTTTGTTTCCGAACGAAACCAATTCTAAATGTTTGCTGACTCTTTTTCACATAGGAATTTACAGTTTGATCCTTGATGCTAGAAATGTAGTCATTGGATATGGAACGCTTTGTTATCATATTTTGACAGCGACATTTAAGTCAAAATAAAGCCACGTTTTTAGGTTAGGCTAAAAGAATATTTGACGAACGGAATAATAAATATCTGATAAATATGGCCCAGGGGAAATTAAAAGTGAAAGCTAAGCTGCCGTCGGGGGTAAAAACGAAGAAAGGGAAGGGAAAAGCAGTGACGAAACGACCTAACGCGCCAATGCCAAGCAAATCAGCGGTCGATCGCAATAAGATGAAGGCTACAGTGACGAAGATGGTAAATGCTGCAGCAGAGCAGCAGCTGCGAGCGCTGGCGACCAACACGCCACAGCTATCGGCAGCACAGCAGCGCGCCGCAGCCGCACCCACCGCCCCGGCGCCGGCGACAACCACCAAATAACACTTTGATTTGTATAGTAACTTACATATTATAGTATTAAGGCTATTTCATAATTTACACTTGTATATATATAACAACAATAAGATTAAACCAGGTCTAGTTAAAAAACTTTCTTTATTGCAAAATGGATTTGATGCATGTCTTCAATATAGAATATATTTCCACAATAACTTCTCACGACCCATTGGCTATAGGGAATACAGTGTCTAATTCATTAGTAATATTTAAAGGAGTCTTTGTACATTCATCTATGAGTAATATTTACTGTAAAATACATTTTTATATATATAGTCTTACTAATAAAAAAATCGACACAGAGTATACAAGTTCTATAAGCACTGTGTAACATAAACGCAACTAATAAAACTTTTTTTGACAGAAGGCCTGTATACAGGTGTTATAAGAGATTGAAATAACTATGTACACTTACACAGGCTCTACACACGCTTGTACCCTTGTATTAAGGCTGTGTAAATTCAAAATGGCGACTATATTAGCTTCAGCTGATTGAGAGGTTGTCACTTGTAGATGATGGAGTTGGAGTTGTGCGAGATTAATTTTTATTTAGCAATATGCTTGATAATGAGGACAGACAAGGAAATCAAAGAAAAATAGATTTAATCCATTTAATCTGGATGATAAAAGTTTTCTTTCTTAAAGGAGAACGTTTTCTTTTAGGATTAGTTAGCATCACTATCGATGCATATTCAGTGCACTCCATTTTTTAAACCTTAATAAGTTAATTATTTAATCAATCGCAAATAAATTGCCGAAACGAAATACTTTCACACGACACTCATTAAAAAATTGAAATAAGCTTATGTTATTGCCGGTGAGGAAGCGTTCGAAAACTATGAGTACGAATCAAAACCTATATTTAAAATTACAACTATTAGTCAAGTTTTTGTACATTTAATTAATATGTATATATATTTTACAAGAAAAAAATATATTTTGTATTTATTAAAGTTACTAAAATGCTAAATAAACTATGAATTTCAATTAAATTAGTAAAACAAAGTTACGAGTAGAAGTTTTTGAACGTACTTCGTAAAACGTTGCCAACGTATTTGCCGTATACAGCGTGAGTAGTTACACAAGCTTGTCTTTGCGTTTATTAGTAGCGATGTTGTGTTAACCCTGTGTAACTCTTATACAGACGTTATACGCTGTGTAACTATTCATATGTTAAACATGTGAGTAATATTTTTTTATTAGTAAGGCTATTAATATCTTGGACTTAACGAACTTCAGAGATTAAAACTATATATTAAAAATATTTTCAGATCTTTTGTATTACTAAACTTTAATATAATTCATCATAGATAAAGTCTTCTATCTATAAAGCTTACTATTCACAATACCTACCAGTTTTCAAAACCATATAAAAAAAACTAATTTTAGAAATGGAATATTCATACACATTTTAGTATTTTGTTGAGGGTTTATAAAATTTGTTTTTTAAAGTAAAAAATTTCATTGATGAAATGGTAAAAGTCATATTAAAGTTAAATATCAAGAATACTGCATTTTTGGGTTCAATCAGGGACCAATTTTGAAGAGTAAATATGACTAATGATATTATAAGGATGTGTATTATTTGAATTTTTTTAAATCTTCTCTTACTTTGGTAAGACATTAAAAAACCTTGATATAATGATAAAAGAAACTACTTAATGGTAATTATGACCGCTTTAGAAGTGTTCCATTTTGTACATAAAGTATTTCGATTTGTTGTAACTTGCTTATATTTTATAGAGTGACCCTGTAATTAATAAATCTGAAAGAATTGAGAATATTATTTTTTTGATCTCAGTAATTGGCTTGGATTACTGCTTGAAATTGAATGAAGTTGAATATGAATCGCTGGTTGTGAAATAACTTAAAACAGTTCAAGTTCCAGAATAGTGACAGTAAGTAGAGTTGCATTACTTCTTTTTTCTTTTTTAATTGCTACAATCACTGTGTAGCATTAAATTTAAAAACCTTGAATTTCATGTGTTGAAATAGAAATTTTTTTTTTAATATTCATTGCATGACTCTTCCAGTCAGTGTTGACAGCCAGCATGTTTGCTTTACTAATTAATTAAAACAAAATAATTAATTAATCATGGGGTTATAATGAGAATGGAGAGATGGGGATTAAACATAATGAGGATGTTGACTTGTGCCAAAGTTATAAATAGCCCTAATCAGGAAAGTATATAATATTATCTATTATTCACAATAATAATATGTGGATTTCTAAAATAATAAATTGTAGAACATGCAATATAATATGCTTTGACCAAGCGAATATAACCATGTTTTCGAAGGTACAGTCAGCCACATAAATAGCTGAACAAATTCAAAATTTAAAATGACTTCCACGCGTTAAGTGTTGTTGAAACTTTTTTTTATTTGTCGGTAGTAAAGTTAATCGCCTTTATTTTATTTTTGTGAAGAGAAAACAAAAATTGGCAAGAACACGAAAGTGTAGACGTGGTTTTAAGTTTTGAATTTGTTCAGCTACTTATGTGGCTGTACATACATACACACACCCTTTATACTCGAAGGGGTACTTAGGCAGATATGCAACTAGTGCACCCACTTTTTACCATGATGTGATAGAGCGCGAGCCTATCTTCATATTGTGCACAAATTCAAGACTCCGGGCTAATACTGGCTAGAAAAACCCAATATCACTGCCCGACCCGGAGGTCGAACCCGAGACCTCAGCATTGCAGTCGTACCAATACAACAATGCCACCGAGACAGTCGAGTCATTTTCGAAGGTAAAAGCGTATTTACTAGTATAAAGCAATCAATATTTAAATCTTAATGACTACTAGGCAAAACTAGGTGGGTAAGTCGAAAGCGAGATTCCTGGGTAGGTACCACTGCAATTATTAGCTTCAACTTCTACAGCTGAAAAGCAGTATTCATGCATTGTTTCAGTTAGACAGACATTGGAGTCACTTTAATCGCTGCTCATTAAGCTACTAAATATCTTATGTCTCATGGTAACAAGGACAATGCAATGCAACGCAATGCTTTATAATTTAAAGTAATGAATGGTGTTGCTAGTTTCTACTGTTTATGGATGTTCGTGATGTCAGGCGAGCTTCTTGACCGTCCTTTCAGTAAAATATAAAAAGTTAAAGATTAAAAATAAATAGGGTAAACATTTTTGCTATAAATACCCACACCTCAAAATTATCCTTGGATTAGATATTATTTGGCGTAAGTACAGAGATTGGAACCGTATTCTCTCGATTCTCAGTCTGCTCATAGCCGCAGCGCCTTAGCCATTTTATGCCAAAGTATTAAATACAACTGTGCTAAAATAGATCTAGTAGGCGTTAAACTCTATCAAAATATTTATCAGTGATTGAAAATCATTGACGTAGCTGGAGTCATTTTCCAGAGGGGACCAGTGTCCTAAACTTAAAAAACAAAATGCCTTCTGTGTATTAGCCGACATAATTAAAAGTACTCGTATAAAAAAAAAATGTTGTAGTAGAGTGCCTCAAAGTCTTGGGGTGGGGACTACGTAATTCAGCATTGGGTACGGACCATCGCCCCCCCCTCTCTATATAAGCCCATGTGTAAAATAAATTAAAAATGTTTTTTACTGCAATAAATTCTTGATTGCTGACGGCGAAGGACTAAAAAAAGTAGACAACCGTTTTTAACGTGTATGCGATACCAAATCCTAAATAAACCAACATAGGTAAGTATTAACAAAGTATTTGGCTGCGACTGCATGAATTTGGGATTATTTCGTAACTACGAATTTTATGTTGGATTTCAGTAATTAATTATCACTTCACTAAGTATTTTATGGAGGAGGTTTCACGGTCTATTTTTGCAAACACATTATGTATATTTTTATAATTTTAATTATCAGAGCTCGCGCACTAAACTAGTAGCATAAAAAACTACTGTTTGTAACCCCGTGAAGATTAAGGACATGAGTTTATCTTAAAGTAATATTTTTATTTCAAGATAATTATTATCTTAACGATCTGAAATAAAAACATTATTTATTTCATCCTAGGGGTTAGGCAAAGTTTTTTGAATTTGCTGCCATAATTTCTGTGCCGCGATTCGCTGGCCAGACTAATATATTTATGACTAGCTTTTGCCCGCAGCTCCGCCCGCGTGAATGAGTTTTTCCGGGATAAAAGTCCCGCTTTATATTTTCCCGGGTTAAGAAGTAGTCTATGTGTTAATCCAGGACATGATGTACCCGTGTGCCAAATTTCATCGAAATCCGTTAAGTAGTTTTTGCGTGAAACAGTAACAAACATCCATTCATCCATACATCCCTACATTCTTACAAACTTTCGCCATTATAATATTAGTAGGATTAGATTTTATCGTAGTCCCAAGGAATCCTAAAAAGGATATTCACCGACAAATTATATGTATAAATAAATGCTAATAAATACATACATAAGAATAAAAGGTGAAGTCGCACAGTGAGTGAACCGACTTGTCGAACAAGTGGTGACCACGAGCCGCTATTAACGTGGATATTTCGCTAATTAACCTTTTACAAATAAGTGTTAACGTGGGCGTCTCCAAGTCGAAGATTAAAAAGTAGATTAAAGTTCACTGCACTTGTTGCAAGCGGGAATTATACGCGTTTTGCCCGCTGGTTATTGGCATTTATATAAATGAAGTTTTATATATTGGCATATACGTTTTGTATTATGTATAGACATACTTAGGCTAAACAGCCACACTATGTTCTTGCTGAATTGCAAAAGTGCTTGTTTACAGCTGAAAGAGACCGTAAACCCGAGTATTTGCTTGCTGACTTCAACTTGATATCTTTACGCGTTCTTGGGAAAAAGGGTTTTGACACACAGACAGACGGACGGACGGAAGAACGGACAACAAAGTTATTCCATAAGGGTTTCATTTTTCCTGTTGAGGTCCGGAACCCTAAAAATCAATAACCTTGTGGAAACAGAAATATTAATAAGATTATTATAATTAGATAACAAAAAACAGCTTTCTCAAAGCTTTTCGCGATAAGATTTAAAATTTAGAGTGAAATCATATGGAATATATTTTTAAACTTCCTTTATTCTTGGTACAAATATTGTAAAAATAAACATTAAATGAATACCTATTGTAGGCACTAAAAACATAATTAATTAGACTGTATTTATAATAAACTTTAGTTATTTTTGTAATTTAATGACCACTGTAATTTTAGGTACTTTTGATGTTACTTTTCATTGTAATGAAGTTATAACAGCGTGCGTACTTTTAATCCCGTACTCTTACCCAACAGGGAATATTTTAAACAATCACACGTCAGTTGAGATGCAGTTATTGTTTAGGACAGAATTAATAACTAAAATAAATACTAAAATAATCATGTAAACTTAACATCATCAACGGTCTTTTGTAAACTGATGCACCGTCTCCATCCATAATCCATCCATAAACTTTTTCCCAGCACAAAATAGTTGGTAACTAATCAACAAAATCACGTTGATCGCCGTTTTCCGCTAACCAAGTGAGGTTTGGTGAAATAGCTTGTGGGCTCTGACATCATCCCTGATGCACCCCTAATTTAGCCAAAAAAGTGTCTGAGACTGCTCAATAGGTTCCGAGATATTGACCGTGCGAAATTTTACCCACTGCGTGCTGTTGCCCCGAATGGCCCTATGCACATTGATATTTAGGCTTAAAGCTACGATGCGTCACAATATTATTACAAATACATTTATGCAATCCAATAGGGAACCAAGATGACTACGTGATAAACATAGTTCAATAAAGTGTATGTTACAGTCAACTTGAATTTCAGTGCTAAACAGCAGTGATTAGTTACCCGCTGCGATTAACTGCGCACTCATTATTACCTAGGTAGTATAGAAGTGTTTGTATTTTGTTACTCGGGTAACGAGAGGGGTTAATTAGTACTCTGTGGTGTGTTTTCTAGGTTTTATTTTAAACCTTGAAATTGATAATGTAAGGACTGTGTGAAAGGGGTTATCACATCATAGGAAAGTTATATAATAATGCCTTTCCTGTATATTATACTGCACACTACTGATCACGAGCCTCCTCCTCTACTGAGAGAGGTTAGGCCTTAGTCCACCACGCTGGCCTAGTGCGGGTTGGCAGTCTTCATATACCTTCGGCTTTTTTTATGGAGAATCCTAAGGTAGGTTTCCTCAAGATGTTTTCCTTCACTGCTAAGGCGAGCGATAATAAAAAATAAAATATGCACGTAACTTCAAAAACTCAGTGGTGTGTGCCTTGGGTTTTGAACCTGCGAACCTTCGTCTTGACAATCCGTTCTATTCTCAACTAGGCTATCGTGCATTTTATGAGCTCAAGTTAGAGTAATCTACTTATACAAATGAAATATCGACAATTAACCCAGTACTTTCTTCTACATGCTCCTATCCCACGACTCAGTCTAATTAGAGCAAAAACACAAATCTTATCGAACCAAAATAAATAACGAACCACAGACAAACCGTGTAAAGGAACCAAACAAAAAACATCTGGAGTATGAAAACAGGAGAAGGGTTGCAGGAACTCGGTGGATGCAGGCTGATCCTAACAGGTCGGCCTGGGTAGCCCAGCAATGCCCTTGATGACTGATCATGATGATGAATCCGGGGTCCTCCATTTTGCAATCCATAGACACTGCCAGATCAAGGAGGTGACATGACTGGAAATTATGCTATCTAAAGCTATCTTCGTCTTGTAAGTTTTCTTGAATTGAAATTAAATACTTTATTCGAATCCATAAAATGTTAAGCACTACTTAGATTTAGTCAATTTATACTCTACCACCGGTTCGGAAAGCAGTTTCCACTAGAGAAGAACGGGCAAGAAACGTTAGGGTTGCTATTTTAAAAATCAGTTCAAAGGTATAAAATAGTTACAGTGTATAATGAAAAAAAATATGCGTATAACATACAGATTTTTATTTTGTTTAGAGCAGTTCATATATTTACTTGCATAATAATAAATAAATTCTCAAATTGCCATCCGAGTGTAACACCCTCTCAGTATGTATTCTGGTATGACCGAACAAGGGGTAAGTTCGTTAGTCTCCGCTACACTTCATTAAGTTTGAGTTCGTCATCTCAGAATCCATAAATCTTATCACTCATGGTCACTCTGTGTAAATACACTTACATGTGTAACTATACGAGCTGGACACTGACGCATGGTCACACTACAGGGGACCAGCCGCGGGGCGAGGCGCAGGCCGGTGATGCGTCGATTTCTTCGAATAAGATTAATAAATGCAGGCGCGGCGCGGGGCTGGGGAACGAGGGGGGGGGGGGGCGTCCACATCGCGGCTAATGACACGCGCCGCTGCAGATATTTTTTTATCGCGAATTTAAAATAACTGGTTGGTAGCTGACCCCCCTCCGCACGGGCTGACCCCCGCGACCCTTTCATCTAGTTGATATCGACGCTAATTGCCGGCCCGTCACTAGTGTCTAGTTTTTGTTCGATACACGTGTTCATTGATAAGTTTTATGCTTTAATTGTGTAGAATGCCTTATGTAGTCGTGGAGCTACGTACTTTCGATCTAGCAATTACTTATTATGTCTTGCAAACTGTACATCATGTTTCGAATGATAGTAGTGCACTTGATTTTATCGTGAAATATGAACCTAGAACTTTGGTCATTAAGTTGGCACTTTACTGCGTAGTAGAGGCCGCCGAACATCCGCCAACATTGGGGCCAATTATAAAATGAATTTGCACTTTGGTCGCTCGTTGGTCATTCAGCGGATTAGGGATAATGTGTCAGCATCGGCCTTTCTCTGACCATAGAAAGCCAGATATATCAAATGGAATTGACGTGAGACCGTATCCTATAAAATTTATATGTGTCACATAAAAACAATAATCAACTTGTATGTCTCATTTATGAGGTGTGACGTCGTCATTATTGCCATAAAATTATATGCGCATTGTTTCGCATATGTTGCGCCTACTCATGGAAACGAGGGATGATTTGAGTATATGAAGGTTGTTTACCACAAAATATGATTCGAAAGAAGATAATATTATTATTAAAATATAGGTAAACGTTTGTATGTGCGCGTTGATGTCTTTTGTATCGTTGCACTCATGCGCACATCGCACCGCCTGCCACTTTCTTTCATGACGCCAATAAAATGGTCATACCATACTATATCATTAAATGAATTATCAATTCGATCATAACCCTTACTAACATTATAAATACGAAAGTAATTCTGTCAGTCAGTCGTGCTTTCACGCCAAAATCACTGGACCGATTTAAATGAAATTTGGTACACAGATAGTCTAGAGCCAGAGAAAGGCCATAGGCTACTTTTATCGCGGAAAAATATAAAGCGGGACTTTCATTCTGGAAAAACGTTTTAACCCTGGCGGAGCCGCGGGCAAAAGCTAGTATTTTCAATAACTCAGAAAAAATATATCTAACATCCGTTGATGTCTTTTGTATGGTAGCACTCACGCGCACATTTCCCGCCTATTGCCGCTTTCCTGGCAAATCAACCGGTCGCTACGGAACCCTTGCTGATTTCTCCGCCATCAACGATACCGGGGACAATAAATCCGGTTCTGCAGACGGGTTGCAATTAAACTAGTGTCGCGGCGCGGGCCGTGTGAAAGTGACGCGGCGGGGGCGCGGAGCCCCGCCCGGGGGACAGGGCCGGACACAGCAAAGGGTACTCACAGTGCCGTAAATGGTTTGCGAGCTAGATGGCGTTAGGGATGCTGAAACATTTGGGTGGGTAGATAAACATATTTCAACGGTAGGTTTATTGCAAGTCAGTGGGAATATTAGTGTTTCTTTAGCTGATAGTGGTGTGCAGTGTGATGAAACATATTTTTCTTAAGAGGAAATTTTTTGCATTAAAAATAAGTACTACAGAAATATTTTTTAAACATTACAATAAGTGTCACTCAATTAGCTATTATTCTTCGTTCGGGATTGTACAAAATAAATACAGATACTAATGTTTGAAAATAATACCTTACACTACTACTTCACTTGCAGTGATAAATACCTTAGCTTTTTCTTAGTTCAACGTAGAGCTTTGATTCATTAATTTTATTCCATTGATACATGAATGCATAATTAATAATTTTCCCACATCCTCTTTGTCAGTCATTTCTTTGTTCGTTGCGTATGGCTACGATCGCGGCGCGGGCGGCGACGGCGGCGCGCCGTTTCTATATTCCACATTTACTGTTTAACCCGATCCAGACTAGAGGCAACGTCCTCGTACGGTGGTTCAATAAAAACTTCACACGCTGTTTGTTTTTACGCTGTGGAGTGCGCGGGAGTGCGAGAGTGGCGGCGCTGCGGCGGAGCCTACGCTGCGCGGTGAGGTCAGTCCGCGCGGAGTCGCCGGCGCCGATGCACGTGCCGCGCCGTGCCATGTCGCGCTAGCGCCGGCCATGGTGTACCCGGAGGCGGCCCACTGGGGCGCGCCTGACCCCGCGCTCGCGCCCCTCTACGACGACGTATACAGAGGTCAGCTGACATTTGCAACCTCCCGGCGTACCGCCGTTTGCGACTGCAAGCTCTTTGTTGCTACAACCTGCCGTTCCTGTGCATATGCGACCCCCTTTTACCTTACCCTGCTCATTTGCAAATCCTGTTTGGTTAGGCCGTTCCGTTTAATATCAATTAACGATGGCTTCGATGGTATTTTTGGAGTAATGTTCTCTAGCCTACATCTATTGTATATGTATGTATCAGATATGTATTTATTATATTCCGTGATTCATTATAATGTCTGTCGGTCGGTGTCGCGAGCTAAAGATCCCGCTGCTTTCGTCTCCGCTTGATCTTAACCAGTGCGAATTAAAATATGACTAATCCGACAGTGAAAGGTGAGTCAAAATATGTCTAGATGTTTCTGAGCGTTTAACTAAAGCATTTATTCGTGTGTTGACTTGACTTTGAAACATGATATTTAAAGGATGCACTCACTAACAATGTAGATTAACACATTTTCCCTTATAAGACAGTATCAACATTGCATTGTTTGGTTTTGGTGTGTCAATGCCACTGCATAACAACTCAACTTGCTATAAAAGGAAACTACTGCAATACAAATATCACAACTGCAAAAATACCATCCCTACTTTCCAGAAAATAGAACCAAAAGTACACGTCGCAAATAAAATTCATATACTCTAGAACCATTTCGCCACGAACATACATTTAATTTTCGAACCAGTTTGCAATTTCCTTTGGCGAGTATTAACAACCTGATTAACATTTCAAATAAGAATCTAATCGGAGGGCCGCGAACTCCGCACTCGGCCAACTTCGCGACAAACTTCTTAATTGCCTGCTCGTTTGTTTATATTTTGTTTATCTGTTTTTTGTACAGTTTGTAAGTGGTTTACTTTAGCTCATTTAATAACAAAAGGTTTTACGGCGATCGGTTGGGGCCTTGGTTCAGATAGTTTTACGGTTCATTTTAGCTTGACAGCTCTGCAATATTCAACGATAATGATTGATTAATGATTATAACGTCTGTTTTACTTTGATATGTATATTGACACACGATTTCGTTTGCACGTTTGGGAAACCACTGTATACTTTGTCCAACCATTTATTTAACTTTTGACATATGCACGCCTATGAAATTTTATAATTATTGACAAGGAATCGACATTGATGTAGGGTTTTTTAATACATCAATGGGAATCAAAAACAAAATAATTGACTACTTTATGGACGCTATTTTTCTTTTCTATAGTGAAGCGACTTGCTCTTCAGCTCTAATTAAATTATTGACCGATATTCGTTAAGCCCATTGATTGTGTAACAAATATAATTCAAAACTTTTTCAATGAACAATAAAATGTGGCGGTGTAAATAATATATTTTCTTTTTATATATGATAGTATATGGTCACAAATAAAATAAACAATTAAAAATAAATATTCACCAAAGTTATATTGGATATAGCATATGTACCTACAGAATAAATTTATATACAGGAAATACACACATATCAACGCTTAGGCATGTGTTCAATGTGTTATATCGATCAAAACTTCTTCATAAATTAAATCGATTGTTACAAGATATCGAATCTTTAACGCATAAGTACATCCCCAATTTATTAGCAACCGAACTTTCAAAAGTTAAATAAATGGTTGGAGGGAGTATTATTTTATAATATTTTTACTGGTTTGCAGTTTTTATTTTCTTGGGTAACAAAGCCCTTAATATTGTAACTCTATACACAATGTACATACGTTATCGCTTCAGCGTAACTTTATTTCTCCCCAGGGAACTATACATTTTCCAAGATAAAAACTATTCTTTGTAACTACATGAAAGTCAAAGTTTTAACTGATAACTGCGCAGCTTATAACAATAAACTTAGACCTCCATTGCTCAGCACGAGCAGACCGAAATGACGTGGTACAAGTTCGATCTCGAGAGAAAAAAATGGGATTTGCAAAATTATCTCGGGTCTATAGACCGTTCTTCGTAGTTAATACAACAATTAATCATTATTATCTGTCTCAGAAAATCTCCTAAGGATAATAAAAAATCATTATTTGAATAAAATATAGGTATATTTTTTTTACTTTAGTTGTGTGTAAATCCGACTGAATGCGGTTTATTTATTTACCAATTTAATATTGTTAATTAGTTATAAAATATACGTTTATATACGCATAAGGTTAGCAAGTAAATCAGTTAGTCTATTAACAACATGTTTTTAACATAATTAGTTGTACATCAAATGTAAAAAAAAAAAAATATTCCGACACGTAAACGGCTCATTTAGTTAATAGATACTGGCTTTTGCGCACGACTTCACCCCTCTTCAACTCTAGTTAAAGAGACAATCCTACTAATATTATAAAGGCGAAAGTTTGTAAGTATGTATGGATGTCTGGATGTTTGTTACTCTTTCACCCAAAAAATACTGAACGGATTTCGATGAAATTCGGCACACGGGTAGATCATGTCCTGGATTAACACATAGGCTACATTTTATCCCGAGAAAATAAAAAGCGGGACTTTTATCCCGGAAAAACTTTTTAACGCGGGCGGGGCCGCGGGCAATTCTTTATAAAACACTCTACATATTTGTAAAATCGGATCTGTTGTTTCAGAGATTACCTCCAACATCCCAACTTACAAACTTCATTTTTATAGTATTTTGATAAAGCGAATCATCGATCTATTATAGGAACTATACAAGGCACTAGGAATTCCGTCTGCGTTTCGAGCGTCCTTCAATCGATATTGTTTCTTTAATATCAACATTTGATACGCCTTTGTTATGCCTAACGTAGAGTAGGCGATTAACCACGATTTTACGGACGCGGTATATTTTATTGACCTTATTATCAAAGATTTCATATTTTAAAAGAGTATTGGATTTGTTATCTACTCTATCCTGGCAGGGTCGCCATATAGAGTTCGTCTCATATGAGTAATTAAACAACCATTTGGTTTAGGTTACTATTTATTACTGTTTGATAAAATACGATTACATAGCTTATATACTAGATGGTTACAATGGACGACATACACCATACCATACTAGTATTATAAAGAGGAAAGATTTGTATGTTTTTAACGAATACACTTAAAAACTAATTGACCGATTTTAAAAAAAGTTTCACCAATATAAAGCTGCATTATCAGCGAGTAAAATGGGCTACATTTTATCCCGGGAATGTATAAAGCGGGACTTTTATTCCGAAAAAACGCATCCTCACGGACACAGCCGCGAGCAAAAGTCTCGTATCATATTTTAAGTGAATAACTAGTTATATTTACTCATTCAATGGCATAGACTTATACCTGGGTAAGCTTTTAAAATTGATTTATTAGAAATTTAGTTTTTTTTTGTTCCAGCAATTTATTTGGTTTGTTTGGGCGTTTCTTGGAAATGAGTCATTCTCAGGTTAACTAGATTATATTATATTGTTGTATTGTCCTTTGATGTTTTTTTTTATTTATGTATTGAAAGTAAAGACCCTAGAACTTTAAGGAAACAATTTTTTAGCCAGCGTCCCTAATCAAATTATATCAGTGTTTTGTGAAAGTGGGAGTTGTGGGAGTGGACGATAGCCTAGTTGGAAATAGAACGGTCTGCCGAGACAATGTCCGGAGGTTCGAAACCCAAGGCACACACCTCTGACTTTTCGAAGTTATGTGTTTATCAATTATCGTTCGCTTTAACGGTGAAGGAAAACATCGTGAGGAAACCTATATACCTGAGAATTCTTCATAAGAATTTCGAGGGTATGTGAAGTCTGCCAATCCGCACTAGGCCAGCGTCGTAGACTAAGGCCTAAAACCCTCTTAGTAGTAGAGTAGGCCCGTGCTCAGCAGTGGGCAGTATATAATACAGGGCTGGTATTATTATTTATATTTGTGAAAGTAGTTACATATTTTATTATGGCGTAAAATGGCTAAGTAGTATTTTTTGGGTTCCGTACCTCGAAAGGAAAAAACGGAACCCTTATAAGATCACTTTGTTGTCCGTCCGTCTGTATGCCTTTTTCTCAGGAACACGTTGAGGTATTACGCTGACATTTATATCAAACTAGCTTTTGCCCGCGGCTCCGCCCGCGGCTCCGCCCGCGTTAAAAAGTTTTTCCGGGATAAAAGTCCCGCTTTATGTTTTCCCGGGATAAAAAGTAGCCTATGTGTTAATCCAGGTCATGATCTACCCGTGTGCCAAATTTCATCGAAATCCATTCTGTAGTTTTTGCGTGAAAGAACAACAAACATCCATACATCCAGACATTCTTACAAACTTTCGCCTTTATAATATTAGTAGGATTAGTAGGATACTCCAGTGTACTGTCTCTTGGAGCTGGGACAAAATCAATTTTTTAAGCCTACGCAATCAAAAGATACAGCCGTTTATGCCGCAAATTTCCGCAAAATTTTCGAAGCTCGAAAGGGAATCTAACCTACATGGTACTTCCCGTGAACTCAGAATCTTGAAATTTGGTACGAAGCAACGTCTTATAGCACAGATAAAGGTAAAATTGCGGTTACCGTAAATTTTTAGTTACATCATATATATTTTTTTTAATAATTTAAACTTATCCCTTTCAACTCAATTCAGCTTTTGTCCATAGAAAGCACTAGTTTTGTATGGACATGCGTACGCATCCGTTTACCTCTCCGCGTCTATTTAGATTTCGCGATAAACATGCATAAAGCAGGACAAGTGTGTTTTATCATGCGTATGCTAACGTTTCGCCACGTACATCACCGTTTCCAGCGCTGTACGCGGCAGGTAGAAGCGTTTCAGTGGAGTTTCACAATCTTACGAATTACGATGGTGCACGCACCTAATAGAAGCCAAGCTATATAAGTGTGACCAAAGTCGTCCAGCGAAACGCGAATGGAGCTCGAAACGGGCTTGTCCACGGAAAAAAAACAAATGTACCGGAAAAATCGGGAATTCCCGGTTCTGTGAGTGCAACGTACCGGAACTTCCGGTTCTTAAAATTCCTACCGGTTCCGGAAACCCTAATACGTATGGTTTTAAGTGAGTTATAAAGGAAGTCACACATTTAACGAGGAATTTATTGAGTATTCATTATTATATTTTAGAGCGCCACGAATTAATTATTGCAGAACCTTTATTCATACTTCCTTAATCACGATTGGTTACTTCATATTAAAACTCGTATATGTATAGAGAAACACTCATTTGGGGGTTTCAAAAAATGGCCCCTCTAGAGAAAGGGTGGTAAAAAGTTTTTTTGAGAAATGACAAGTTTCTTTTTAGATGGAATTATTTAAGAGACTTTACAAAAATAAGTACACAGTGGAATTGATCCGTATGTTTATCGGACTTTATGAGATACAGTAAAAACTGTTAGGTATATGTCGTCTCAAAATCAATTTTAAATTTTCTCAACTGCTTATTTTTAAAGATTGCGCCACCTAGCCACAAAACGTTGAACTATTAAACTATTGGTGCAAAAATGATAAAATCCAATTTAACATTAACACTCAATTCAAATGCAACGCGAAAATCGCATGCATGTTATAATTCTGGCATGAATCATGTCAGGCGATACAAAAGAATAGTCTTCAATGGTTTTCGAGACGTTATAAAAATACAGGGACGTATTTGGAATTTTCATCGAGGGTTTTATAATGTATAAATACAAAGCAGATAAGATACGAAATGAAATGTTTTATTATAATTTGGCGATATTTTTTTTCTTTTTGACATGATTTTGAAGCATGTATGGATATTTGCAACTATAAGTTTACCAATAATAATAATAATTATTATTATAATTTGGCGAAATTTTTTTTTTCATTTTGACATGATTTTGAAGCATGTATGGAAATTTGCAACTATAAGTTTTCCAATAATAAACCTTAACGATGTTTCACTATCTGTCGACATTTGGTTACAAAAGCGTAACAAGTTCACACATCAAACCTTTCCTCCAATAAAAACATATTTTCTTGTGGGTCGGACCCACAAGTCCTGCCCTGTCGACATAACGTCTTGAACGGTTGTTTTATTGATAATTGGGAACTACGGCTCACGTCGGTGCTTTGGTACTCAATTAAAGCTTGAAAATTGAACTGTCTTAAGGAAATTCAAATTGTGATTTTATAGTAGGCATCTCGTTTACGATCGTCAATAAACTTGGTATTCAGTTTCGACGTAATGCCTCATGCCAGGCGGTTGGGCGTTCCCTTTTATTTCAGTTTGAATATTCTTTTGTTTGTTAATTAGGTCAATGATTGAGGTTGATTGATTAGGTTAGGTTCATTTTGCAAAATTGTTCGTTATACACTGGTGGTAGGTCTCATATGTAAGAGTTCGTCTGGGTGGGTACCACCGCACTGTCTTTTTCTGCCGCCAAGCAGCAATGTGCATGCGCACTGTTGTGTTTCGGTTTGAACGACATTGTAGCCAGTGTAACTACTGGACATAATGAGACTTAACGTCTTATGTCTCTGGATGACGAGCGCAGTGGAACGCCACACAGTACTTTGTAACCCAAGGTGCTGTATGGTGTTGCTACTGTTTATAGGCACTCGTATCGCTTACCATCAGGCGAACGGCATGTTTATCTCGCCATTCAATGTCATAAAAAAAATTGCTACTAGTATTTGCTCGCGACTTCGCCCGTCTGAAACAGTTTTCCGGGATGCTTTATATTTCCCCGGGATAAAAAGTATCTAATATAACTAGTCTCAACTATAATTTATCTGTGTGCCAAATTACATCTAGATCCATTCAGCTGGTGTGGAGTGATTGAGTAATAAAATCCAGCAAAACTTATCATAGTAATAAGATAGCACTAGCAGTATTGCAAAGAATAAAGAATACATTATTTCCACACAAACAAAACACAGGTAAATTTATGCACTATAATTTAATACTGGGGAATAAGCGGATAGTCCGTAAGAAGTGTTTACCATCGAGGGGCGACCTGTATCGTCATTGGTCGTTTAATGTTTAAGGTTTTTTTGGAATTATGGTAATTTATAAACAAAAACTAGAAGTAACCATAAACATTGAACATTGAATGGTAGATAAAGAATTCCCAAAAATATTTCCATTTTATTCAGACATTTGTATAAATTTAATTCGCCGACACGAAGCTGAAAATACCTACGTAATGTATAATATTGAAAGGCAATTATATTTCCATTGAGTGTCGAAATACTTTTATAACTAAAATATTTTTAACAGGTTTTTTCTTTTCATAAAACCCCGAAACGTATTGAAAGTTCCAAAGCTCTAAATATTAATAAAAGCTTTTACATGCTTATAAAACGTGAAAAGCTTAATCTGGATACGTTTTATGTATTAAATGTGCCTTTGAAGGTTTATTTGATATGTTAACACGTTTTTTTATAACAATTAAACATAAATTCAAAAAGAATAATTCATTAATGTACAGCTCATTCATCTTTTTGGATGTCTATTAGAAGTAATAATAAAAATTGAATGAAATTTCGCAAAGACGATCTCTCTACAGTGTAAATCAACATCAAAATAGTGAGTGGTTTTACTTAATTATGTTCCCAAAGTGAAATCCAAAAAAAATATCCTACAATAAATCGCTACTCATGATCTAATAACGTTAGCATTTCAAGTCCTAATCATCATTATCATTAGCCACGTGACGTCTACTGCTGAACATAGGCCTCCCCTAAAGATTTCCAGGCGGACCTGTCAAAAACGGTCTCCATCCAACGCGTTTCTGCGACCTTTATCAAGTAGTCTGTCCAATATCAAACTCTAATGAATCTAAATAAAACAACGATACATAGTATGTGGTATTGAAAATAATCATCACCATCAGGATCATGATAAGCCACAAAATTCCACTGCTGAAGCCTGCCCTAAAAAGGACAAGTACACATTTCCAGCCCAAATGATTATTAAAAATAAATAGTTGAAAAAATATAAATCGTAACTAGATTTTCTTTTACAAGCAGACAAAGGATTTAGACAATAGCATCCACGTGTAATAGAGCAATGACCTAATTTGGGTCACGTTTTTATTCCATCAGCGATGGACGGACAAAAAAATTTAACATTTGCTAACAAGTTGTAATCTCTATACTTAAATATAAATCTTATTGATTTTGTTTATAATGTGTCCTATTAATTACTTTAGTAAAGCTATACATAAATAATAATGCGCTTATTTACGGCGTTTTTCCTCGAAAAGTTTGGTAGAGTCATTGCCTACTTCGTGTGGTTTTCTTACCCGACTACGGCAAAGCGACGAAGGGTGATGATTTTAAAACCCTATGTACGTATTTATGTATCAAAATAACTGTAGTCGCCTGCCGCTATAGTAATAGTGTCTTTAATTATGAAAGCTACTCTCGAGCATAGCGACATGATTAATTTGAACTACTATACTGTTACCCTAGACATTATGTCTTTTTAATAAACGGCAAGCTTATCTTTGCATAGAGCTCAGTATATTCCATTTCGGTCAGTTCACACGTGTTTCTAGTAGCTAGTAGTGGAATCAAAACACTATGCCACGGCCTTAATACATTACTATTAGAGTTATCATCTTCCTTAACTTACTATATATATTTAAATATTAACATATACACTCACGCCTTTTATCCCCGAAGGGGTAGGCAGAGGCGCAACTAGTGCACCCACTTTTCGCCATTATTCCGTCCCATGATGTGATAGGGGGCGAGCCTATCCCCATATCGGGCACAAATTCCAGACTCCGAGCTGATGCTGAATAGAAAAACTCAACATCACTTTGCCCGACCCGGAGATCGAACCCGAGACCCCAGCATTGCAGTCGTACCATAATACAATTACGCCACCGAGGCAGTCAAAGTTAAATATTAAGTATCATCTAAAATCAGCTTTTTTAGCAATCATGAAGTAAGTAGAGGGTGTTTTCTTTGGTATAATTCTCACAGTATTCCTCAAACAATTTAAAAACAAAACTCTCCACCTTCATGCTTTAGTCCGAGGTATCCTAAATTTAGGTAATTTGTAGCATGAGCGTGGTTTACTGCTATTACTCTGTGCCGTTACCGTAGTGCAATCAGCAAGCGGCTCATGACGGACAAAGTTGCAGTTCTTATCTACCTCCCAATGTGCAGAGGTGACCGTTTCCAGTTACTGTTTCTTGGAGTTCCAAGCTTGTTTTTAAATTTAAAGTGACATTCGAGGTTTTAAAGTTGTTAGTTTGCAAGATGAGCGTAAAATCTATACTAATATTATAAAGCTGAAGAGTTTGTTTGTTTGTTTGAACGCGCTAATCTCAGGAACTACTGAACCGATTATGAAAATTCTTTCACTAATAGGAAGCTACATAACTCCTGAGTGCTATAGGCTACTTTTTATCCCGGAAAAATATTTTTGTCTCGGAAAAACTTATTCACACGGGCGGAGCCGCGAGCACTGCTATATTAAATAACTCGAGAGTATGTTGGTCAGCAAATACTTTTCAGGGGCTTTCTTGCTAATATTATAAATGTTTTATGTTAAAAAAATAGGAATTGGTTCATTAAAGGTTGCTTCCTTGGTATTAAAAGACGACTATAAAATAGTTAACACTTATATTATGTATTACCTACTAGCTAACTATGATCCCTCTCCTGGACAATTTGTAATGCTGGTCACACACTCTGAGTTATCACTACAAATTGTTTTTGCAAATTAAATACCATTAGTACTTGTTTTATTACAGTGAAATAAAATTAATGTTCCAATATTGCATATCTTGGTTTTATACGCCGTTAGTTAAGGCCACGACATAACACTAATTGATAAACGTTATTTATTACGGGACCTTAGGTTTACAAATAACAGATGGCGTTAAAATCAATAATAAATTATATCCTTCTTGTCTCTACCCCTTAGAAACCTTTGGAATCGATTTCTTAAAGCGATTATTTATTGATTTACTTTGCGTCCGTAAAGCCGACACGATATAAATGATAAGGCAAGATTGATAAATAAATTAACGTCGTATGTATGCAGAATTATCCGAGCTTAGCACCTGCGTTTTACATATAAGGATTAATGAGAGAACGTGCGTATGCAAATAAAGTCAAGTATGCATATTAATTCGAAGATTTTTTATTCGCTTTACGAGTACCTGTACTACATAGATTATTGACTTATAAATAGATAAAAAGACTTAAAAAAGTGGTTAAAGCGGGTGCCGTAAGTTGTCACTGTATTAAAATGTAACTACAACTTGACATCATTGCCTTCGATTTGTCGATACATAGCGTATATAAAAGAAAAGCCTTGATTACTTGTATAAATAATTTCGATAAAATATGATAAACATACATATTTCAATTAGGCTTTAATACCCAGCTTAAATTGCGGAGGTCATCAAAATCGATTTTAGACGGAAAATGTTTGAAACCTTACATGTTAGAAGTAGTATCACAAATTATTCTTATGTAGTCTACCATACAAAATTTAAACATTTCCTCTTACATAAACAAAGGTTTCCTTCATAAATTAATACAATTTAATAATTATTAGGTTAACATAACAAAACACTCATAAATAATGATCTAAATTAATTTCGACGGATCTCGCATTCCTTTCCTTATATCCGGAACCCATCGGGATAAAACGGCTTGTCATAAACAAAACAGTGCCAGGACTGCCAGGAGGTCGTTAATGCCGGCACAATGAGGACGATTAAACTGCAGTCGCGATGCCCGTTCACACTAATTATAGTTATAACTCTTTATAATCGACTATATTTAGCTCTAGCGCTGTCCAATTAATTCCAGTCGATTAGGGAAACACTTGCGATTATTTTCGTTGTGTGTAAACATATAGACGACAGAGAAGGCGTAAACAATACGGTATAATTTATTTTATCTAATATATAAAAAACTCACTCACTTACTGATCACGAAATCTCAGAAACTACAAGTGCTAGGATTCTCAATTTTTGCATGGGGGTTCCTTTTAGGTCGTAGGTGGTCAGTAAGACAGGATTTTGCGAAATTTCACCCCTAAGGGGGTAAAAAGAGGTGGCAAAGTTTGTATGAAACTTTTGTAGTTTTAATAGTAGGTCTTACTATAAAACTCCAGTGTGCTATAGTTGTTATCCCTATTAAATATTTATCTTCGGAACTTTTACATGCGAGCGAAACCGCGGGCAAATGCTAGTATATATAAAGGTAAGTTCGTTAATTTTGAAACTACTGTACCAATTTTGATTTTCACTTGTAGGAAGCTTTGTTATCTGAGCGGCTATAGGCTTTCATGTAAAGACTAATACGAACGGAGTTGCGGCAAACGCTTGTATATAAGTGGGCTAATAAATAGCCGAAACTACAAGAAATATATTGCAAGTTATAAAGAAAACACTTCTTAGAATTTAATTATTACGTTAATAGCTTTATGTTAATACAAGAAGTATGGCCTCGAGACGAACGAGTTCAGTAACTTATATTCGTGATAGTTTGAACTTACCACAAAAAACATGTTAGTTAAACTCCATATTTTACAATTACAAATTAATACACAAACTAAAGTAGGCGACTACGAGTATATTGGTTTACCGTGAGCTTAGCTAACTTATATTTAACTTAGCGGAGAGGTATTCGATTCCCTGTCCAAGTGAGGAAGTCAAAATACAATATCTTATTCGGGACTTTCGTGACGTGTTATGACAATAATCTCTATGAAGTGCAGCAAAAATAATACCCGCGAATTTGAACCTTCTCGATCACAGATTAAGGCGTGAGCTTGTATGTTAAAAGCCAATGAAAGACCATAATAACACCTAAGGTTCAATGAAAGCCTGCACAGGCGACGACACCGTTGTCAATAAATTGCATCTGAACTCGCTTCGGCTATTTTTAGCCACGCGACCTCAAACTGGCCCGATTGTGAGGAATTATGTGTTCTGTGACTCATCTCCCGTACAATCAAGTTTCTTTGTATAAATATTGCATATATTTATAATTTTGTGACTTGCATGAGGGTATATCAGTTTCCTTATGAACGTTAATGTGAGAGGACAACATTTAAATTGCGAGATATTTTTTATGGGTTTAGAGCTAAACTTAATCATAGTAGTTCCTAATATAATCCAAAATATAAACGTTTCTTATTATGGGATAATGACATGTTACTTCGAGACTATCCCGCCCTCACACCCGCCACTACAACTCCTGTAAGCCAGGATCGGCAGTGGCACGCATTTTATGACACCAAGCGGTGAAGCTCGGCGAGTCTCAGGGAACATTAGTCTGTCTTAATCCCGCAACGAAATTAATCAAATAGAAAGATAGGGAGGAGTTGGAAATATCAATTGTCCACTTCCCCCCGCAGCAAAGTTACTGTAAAGGAATCATTATTCATATTCTTTTGTCACTCACTGCCTCGGTGGCGTAGTTGTATTACAGTACGACTGCAAAGCAGAGGTCCCGGGTTCGATCCCTGGGTCGGGCAAAGTGATATTGAGTTTTTCTATTCAGTATGAGCTCGGAGTCTGGAATTTGTGCCCGATATGGCGATAGGCTCACCCCCTATCACATCATGGGACGGAATAGCGGCGAAAAGTGGGTGCACTAGTTGCGCCTCGGCCTACCCCTTCGTGTAACAGGCGTGAGTGTGTGTGTGTGTGTATTGTCACTCATTCCGTAAGAATTTCCATAATGTAGCTGTTAAAAATTGTAATATGTTTTAAAAATTATTTCGCACTTTTTTATCCAATATTAAATAGATACAAACCTAATTTAATTTGGCGACACAAACGCGTACTATTTTAGCGCATATCTTTTAAATTTCGAATATACGCCATGTTCACGTGACTTCCAAGAAACTAGACCCGACTATATCTCAGAAGCGACATGACGAATGCGCGTATATAAAAAAACAAATGATCCGCCCGTCAGACGCTGGCCAGACGTTAAACAGGTCTATTTATAGTAATAACGTTTCCCACGAACATCCTTATAATTTGCACGCCTGCCTGATTGTGTGGTGTTTTTATGGATACACTTTAGAAGCCTATTAGTCGTTTAAAATAGCTTACTAGATTCACACTTCGATTGTAGGCGATTATGGGCTATTTAGGTACAGATTGACACAAGCTTAAAAGGGCAGATAATCTCAGAGGCCTTTTGAAAACGAATTAATTATGTGGTTAATGTCTTAGTAGCAGGCGGTGACTTAGATGCTTTAAGATTTGATACAGTCGCCAAGGTCCAAAATATCGTATGATGTAGGCTTGAGCAATAAATAGTAGATATTAATATGACATCTGTATCATCACTTCAGTATAAAATGTACAGTCAAATTCAAAATTTCAAATTGCCTTCATACTTTTGTGTTCTTATCTTTTTTTCACTTCACAAAAATGAAATAAAGGAGATTTACTTTACTTCAAACAAAGGAAAAAAATTACGTTTTGATTTTGTTCAGATACATAATATGTTCCTGACTGTACATAGTGTTAGGGACTCGGTACAATGCTCGTTTGGATAATGCTATACTCTCGAGAGTCGTCGTTGGGCCGTAAGATCAGTGAAAGCAACATAACCATTCCACTCACCCCACAGTGGTGGTAGCGATAACGCGTTTTTCCCCGCGATAAAAAAAAAGGCTTGAGCTTCATCAGTCGCTATTAATATGTCATCTCTATCATCACTTCAGGAAGGCCGTTTTCTAGAGGAATAACAAAATACATCTCTAGAGGAATAAAAAAATACATGAGTCTACATAGCGAGCGAAATGTAGGTTCGTCTTTACATAGCTATGAAAAGAAAACATGCATAATTAAATATAGCAACGATAAGTAGGAAGTACTAAGTAAAATAAAACAAAGCACATTGGTACCGCCAGCATTCATTCTCTACCGTTAATGGAAGGTAAACAGCGGGCTTGCAGTGCTGTAAACCACTTATATTACATTCCAGCCTGTTATTTAAGCACTTAATTATCCTAAAATGTATGTCTACCTTTCCACGTAGCTGCGGAAAGCGGGAAACTTGAATGGGTTAGTTTTAATAACACGGGATACATTATTTTGCCCGGAGTTTGTGTGGGGTTTGGTGATTGAGTATTTTGTTTAACGAGACGAGCATGTCGCTTACCTGGTTAAAACGCATCTGTGAACGATGCAAAACAAAAACTCCTTCCTATATTATGATAGGGGGCGAGCCTATCGACATATCGGTCACAAATTCAAGATTCTTGATACTGAGAAGGAAAACCTGACCCGGGATTAGATTACTGGTGGTAGGACTCTCATATGTAAGAGTCCGTCTGGGTGGGTACCGCCGCAATGTTTATTTCTACCGCCAAGCAGCAGTGTGCATGCCCTGTTGTGTTTCAGTTTGAAGGGCATTGTAGCCAGTGCAACTACAGGACATAATGAGCCTTAACATCTTACGTCTCAGGGTGACAAGCGCAGTGGAGTGCCACACAGTACTTTGTAACTCAAGGTGCTGGAAGGTGTTTCTACTGTTTATGGGTGGTCGTATCGCTTACCATCAGGCGAACGGCATGCTCGTCTCGTTATTCGACGCCATAAAAAAAAATTCGAACCCATTTATTTGGGAGCTTTGGTCAGAGTGCGTCTTTTGTATTTGTCAGCAGGAGGTGAAATCAGCAAGTCTCATAATAATTTAAAAGAATTATTAATTTTAAATTATGGAGAAAAGCTCGCCCTCTATTTCATTGCTCATAACATTTACCTACCCCTAAAAGGGAAAAGGGGTGATGCTTTTTTATTGTGTGGATACATTGTAAATCGTAATGGCGATATGGAAAATCTCGACTATCAGTTTCAAAACTAACTTAAGCTCTGTTAACAAATAAATGTAAAAAGTATTGGTTTTTATTCAGCGCATTCACTGCACTGAATGGATACACTAAAGATATACGAAGATTTAATTATGAAAAGAATACGTACAAAACCCACAGTTTGTTTTAAATAAGTTGATACACCAGAAAATTATTTACTCTATGAATCAATTAACGTTTTAACACATGTTTTCCGAGAACTCAGGCCACCTAGGCTTATTCGTGTTATAAACAAAGTTGTTTATAACGTGGCTCTAATATTCAATTATTTACGGTAGTTATTATGTATATTAAGTTATTTTATTGTTAACATATTTATGAAGTTAATAACACAGTGAAAAGGTTTTGGAAATAGGACGTAACACTAACTTTTCGGACCACCAACACGTCCGCCCCGCGACCACGAAGTGCTGCAAAGCTTTCGAAACGTTGGGAGAAAGTATATATTAAAAAACCGCGATAAGATCCCTAAAATATAGTAGCAAACAAAAATTGCTGTATAAATGAAAAACAAACCAACAAAATAATGCATTCGGAATATTATCACAAAATTACACCATGTAATTAAGAAAATAAAAATATTAAAGACGACTGTACCACAGACCTAACATTTCAAAGGCAAAGTCAAAATATTTTTATTCATGTCTGCCTTGCTACTTATGAATAGTCAAATTCCGTACAGTGTAGCTCTACGCCAGAGCTTTCTGAATAATGCAAGAAACCGTGTTACTTTCAAATTCGTTTGTCCAAAATTAACTTGGACAACCTAAAAGCAAGCGCGTTACTTTACCTTCACAATGTTGAGTTCTATATTTTGTAGTGTTTTATTTGGTAATGCTATTGAATATTGTCTACTTGGACAGCTACCATCAGACAAGTGATTTGCACGTTTCAGGCAGGTTGAATTTTTTTTTGTACTTTTCAAAACATTTGACGATGTTTTAAGGATCATGTACTTTGAGGTTTGAGGAGAGGCTACCAATTATAATCGCCAATAGAGTATCTTTACATCTATGTACAGCAATAAATAAATCTTGCATCAGTTTATGTTTTTTTATATGATGTAGGGGGCAAACGAGCATACGGTTCTCCTTATGGTAAGTGATGACCGCCGCCCATGAACTATCTGCATATTATAAACGCGAAAGTTTGTAAGAATGTATGTATGTTTGTTACTCTTTCACGCAAAAACTGCTGAACAGATTTCGATGAAATTCGGCACATGGGTAGATCATATCCTGGATTAACATATAGGCTAATTTTTATCCCGGGAAAATATAAAGCGAGACCTTTATCTCGGAAAAACTTTTTAATGCGGCCGCGCGGGTGGAACGGCAGGCACAAGCTAAAATCTAATAACTTAACCCTAAATTATACCTATGTCACTCCATCGCTCTTAATTATATCAGATTGTCAGATAGTAATTCTTTCCGTTCGCATCAATTTCTCCACAATTTCTCACAACTTTCTATGTATCATTATAACAAACAGTTCTCGTGTGAACGCTTCAACTGTTCAAAAATCATAATTGTGTGTATCTTGTAATAAAACTGTTATGTTTTATTGTTTTAAACGCGTATTAATATTTCGATTAGTCATAGTTCAAATCGATATTGTCTAGGATATATTAATCGATAAAGGTACAATCGATTGTGAACTATACTTATATTTTCATCCACCGTCAATTCAAAACTAGGTGTTGCTCGTTACTTCGCCCGTGTTAAACGACTTTCCCGCTAGAAAAGCCCTGAATCATTTAGGGTTACATAGCGCCAACTTTTTACCAGACTACGGGGAAGCAAGGAAGAGTAATGATTATAACACCCTATGTATGTATCCATTTTATGTTCCAATCTAGCGTCCCTCCTGCTGAAACGATTTTGATAAACGAGGTGTCTATCGATTCGCATTTATTGTAATATGGTTATAGGCAATGTATTTTTCTAAACATTTAAAAAAACCTGATCAAGAAATTCAATAACTTTCTAGGAAAGTTACAAGGATACAAATTTGCGTATATGTTAATCCAGGAAAGGTTCTACCCATGTGTCCGTTCAGGTTTTACTGAATGTACTATTATTACTGAATTTACTTTTATTTTCTTTTAAATATCCAAACATTTTCGCAAACTTTCACAATGTTAATATTGGTAAGATTACATTTAAAGGTTAGCATACATCAAGACCGCACGATTTCGAGCAGTGAAGCGCTATAAACGAGGACTGTTCACCGTTAAAGATTACCTTTACTTTAGAGATAGTGGTTAAAAATTCATATCATACATCTAGTGGCACCGTACGTATTTAACAGTGAAGATTTAAATCGGTTACAAATAAATCGCAAAATTTAGATTCAATAGATAGAAAGAAAGAATAGATTCAACCAAATTAACCCAGCGCAGTAGCTTTGACCGATATGGTGACGGGTATCTAGGTGCCTTACTATACTGAGTATAAAACTTTGTAAAGTATGGATTAGTTGTGCTTCTACCTACCCCTTATGTGATAAATGTCGCAAGTGTATTTTTTAATGCATTGAATGACGAGACGAGCATCCCGTTCGCCTGATGGTAAGCGATACGACCACCCATAAACAATACTAACACCTTGAGTTTCAAAGTACTGTGTGGCATTCCACTGCGCTCGTCATTCTGAGATGTTAAGTCTTATTATGTCCAGTAGTTACACTGGCTACAATGTCCTTCAAACCTAAGCACAACAATGCATACACACTGCTGCTTGGCGGTAGAAATAGACATTGCGGTGGTACCCACCCATACGGACTCTTACATATGAGAGACCTACCACCAGTATTATCCAGTATTTGAAGGCCATTAAACAGCTATACGCCGTAGTTTGTAACCTTTAACGAGCTAAATTCGATAGTTCTAATCTTTGCCGCGTCATTAAGTTACTGAACCGACTTAACTATCCCTCCTGTACTATAGTACAGTTTGGCCGAAGCGTGAAGAAGCAATTAAGCTGTTCGGCACAATTCTAGTGATCGTCGAGAGGTGCTTACGATGGTCGGTAAACTGCATTGTGTGCCGTTTGCTAATTATAATTTTGGCGAAGTTGTAATACTCGATTCGGGAAATAATGTGACTCTGAAATACAAAGTAAACAGTTGTAGTAAGTAATTCGATTTTGTGCCATATTCCACTGAATGAAAGAACGTTGCTTACCATATTTTGTATACAGGAATTTAATAAATATTATTTTATCTTATAGCTTATTGCGAAAGTTTTTGAAAATGTTTGAATGTTTCTATGTTTGGATAATTGTTAGAAGTAACCGCAGAAACTACTGAACGGATTTGATTGAAATTCGGCACACAGGTAAATCATGTACTGCATTAACACGTATGCTACTTTTTATCCCAGTAATTTGCTCCCCTGGGAAATAATAGATATTATTACCTGATTCTTTAAGTATATAGCACCGGCATTGTATTGTGTTTTAAGGACTTTTGCAGCGCCTAGTAAATAATAAACGCATCCTCCTATATTGTTTGCTGACATATTTTAATATTTATTAACTTATCCAACTCCAATATGGAGACACGACAGATGTTTTTTACGTATATTAATATAAAACAATTTGGATTACTTAATGTATGTCTAACTTTCATCGTTTAAAGGATCCATTGGTTCCCACCATTCTTATACTTACTCATTGATGTATTTAACACATCAATGTACTTACTATATAATTTATATAGCACGTTAGGGCCGATAATACAAACTAACCAATAAGTTATGAGAGAGTACTTATGTAACGCATACATTACGTAGCAAAGCTCTTAGAATAGTGTTTTTGGAACTTAATAAATCATTTTGAAATGTTACAAGAAATTTTATTTAGCCAGAAAATATTCCTGTTGTAAAATATTTCATTAAAAGTTTACTCATAGTTATAAAGATCAAATTAATACACATTATTTATTATTAGAGCACTATAACTTAAAAAAAAAGACGGTGGATTGAGTATGCCATATAAGCAATAAATAAAGGGTATTGTCGTAATAAAATAAAAACCTTAAATGGTAAAGTCCAAAATTGCCAATGAAAAGTTACTGGTTGTAATTGGCCAACACAAATTCGCAGCGATGATCTAAACCTAAAGAGGATTATAGCAATAAAACTGATTGAAATGAGCTCACAGTTCCAATTTTAAATTTAAAAACGTTGAACCAAATAGAGCCTGTGCTTTGTTATGATGGGACTGACACTGACAGAATTCCATTTTCAAAGATGACCGCTTTTTGTATGGATTCTGGGCCTTAAAATCTAACCGGGCTCAAACTAGGGGCAAAATATGGATATTGGATCGATAAAAAAAATGTTTAGTCCCCTCAATTTTTAACAAACTTTTCTAAAAACTTTTTACATCAAGTGTAGTTTTCATCAAAATAAAATTACATAAATCTCAAAATCGGAGGTCTTTAAAATTAAACGATATATTGTAAATGGCTAGTTTTTAGGAGTTTCTATCCAAATATATATGAACTGACTTGGTTAGAATTTTAGACCTGTTTTTGGATATTTTTTTTGTATGTAAATATGGCGATAGACGGTGAAATTTGCTATCCGTATGGATTTGAAGACATTGGGATATAGCGAGGACTTAAACGTTTAATGATCAATATTGTTCACGGCAATAATTTCGTGTAAGGCATTAAATCCCTAATAAACAATTATTTTCCTTTATTCAAACTAAATCTGTTTGTTTACTTTGTGCTTTTCCAACGAATTGTGTTTTTATACGATTTTATTATTTTTTTGGCTTATGTAAGGAAAATAATTACAATAACACATTCAATACAAAAAACTGTCCGAGAGAAGAGGAGGGTATAGCACATCGCTAGTTCAAAAACAAATGAAAACGGCACCTAATTTCGTTCATGGGTAAGTTCTAGGTGAAACCATACATTTTAAAATTTTATTCTTAAAAAAGGAAATCGGGTTTTCGCCTGATATTTCCGTTAATGGACGTTAAAGGTCGGGCGTCCATTTTGGGTTGGGGTTCTTACGTATCAGATGATAATTTAATTTTTGGTGGGACTTCGTTAGTAACTAAATATATTTGACCGTATTTAGTTAATTATTAATTTAATTTACCGGTGGTAGGTCTCTCATATGTAAGAGTCTGCCTGGGTGGGTACCACCGCAATGTCTATTTCTACCGCCAAGCAGCAGTGTGCATGCACTGTTGTGTTTCGGTTTGGAGGGCATTGTAGCCAGTGAACTATAGGACATACCTAATGAGACTTAACATCTTAGGTCTCAGGAGTCATCCACCACAGTAGAAATACCATCCAGCACCTTAAGTTACAAAGTACCTACTGTGTGGAATTCCACTGCGCTCGTCAGAGCGCTCGTCAGAGCGCAGTGGAATTCCACACAGTAGGTACTTTGTAACTTAAAGTGCTGCATGGTATTTCTATTGTTTATGGGTGGTCGTATCGTTTACCATCAGGCGAACGGCATGCACGTCTCGTCATTCATACCTGAGTCATGTCGAGGAAACTTGCATACCTGAGAAGTTCTATGAATTTCAAAGGTATGTGAAGTCTGCCAGCCCGCACTAGACCAGCGTGGTGGACTAATGCCTAAATCCTCTCAGTTGTAGAGCGCAGGGCTGGTTTGGTAGTGGTGGATAGTTCTTCTGAATCTGCCTAATTAGCATTCCAATATTTAATTATTTTTTTTATGACATATCAATTTTAGACCTCGTTAAAGCTGTGATTTCGCATAACGCAATACTACCGCCGTCGTGTGCGGAAACGGTCTCATACAGTTTAATACTGCGTATTAGTGGCGTCTGCCGTCGTGGCACGTGCTGTTGCCGTCTGCCGTTGCCGTCTGCCGTTGCCGTCTGCCGTCTGCCGCGCCCTGCGGAATCACAGCTTGACAGAAACTTACCGAGTGTTATTTGATCTGCCTCTTGTTGACTAAACCATGTTGCATGTCACATCATATTGCAAATTCTCTAGTATAGCCATTCGTCATGCGCTATTGTGTTACATTCTAAACATGTCCCAGTCGAATGCTGCTTATAAAATATCTTTAGACTCGAGATAAAATTATTATTAACAAAATATGCAGTAATAAGTAGTATGCCAGAATCGAGCAACGTGGCGATCCATAGTCTCTGCCTACCCCTATGGGATAGAGGCGTGACACTATGTATGTATGTAAAATATGCAGTACTAACAAGGTCTAACTAATTATATTACTAAGCTCCATTATCAGATAAAAACTTCTAAATACTAACAAAATATCAAAACAAGCCATATCACATTCCTTCAAAAACCGACTCAAAATCAAACAGCTTTACACAAATAACATTTCCCGGAACGGATATTTATGCAACCCAATTTTAAACCTAGTAAAACACCGAGAGTCAATATTTCTCGGAATCCCACGCCTATCAAATAGACTTTGATTGGCTATTGTTATTGCAACATATTTATTGTTCAGCTGACAACGTGCTGTCGACGGTGAACGTGGTAGAGGCGCTGCAGGAGTTCTGGCAGGTGAAGGCGGCGCGGGGCGGCGGCGCGGCGAGCGGGGGCGGCGCCCTCGTCATCTACGAGTCGGTGCCCGCCGCGTGTCCGCCCTACGTGTGCTACGTCACGCTGCCCGGCGGAGCGTGCTTCGGCAGTTTTCAGGTAACATTTGTCAGAATAACGGGCCTGTAACGATCTAGCTTTTAGTCTGCTAAGTACGTAGCTATAGGTATGTGTATCACTTGCGGCTGTTATATTGTCTATTATTTTTTATTTTATTTTATTTTGCACTTTATACATAGTTATGTAAAGGCGGACTTAATGCTGAAGGCATTCTCTAGCAGTCAACCTGAGGCGGTGCAGAGACAAAATTATAATAGGGGCACAAAACTGAACTTAATCATAATGTCGTAAATAAAACGAAAATAAATACAATACTACCTATACACATATTACATAATGTCTATAAAATTTATCGAAATATATATATGCCATACATAAACGATACAATTAAATAAATACTATTCTATATGGGGTCCTCGTAACACTAATTATGAAGGCAACTAAATTCTTAAACTAATAAACAGTTGCATAAACTACATTAATGAGCTATTTGGACGAGTATCAGTTTCATAGTAAATTATTAATGAGAAATTTTTAAAGTAATGCCGATTCATAGTATGAGAAATATTGACAGCTCGCTTGTGTGTTGTGTGTGGTGCATGAGTGACGTTGTTTGCGCGGTGCCTAATGGCGCCATAACTTGCACACCCTTTGTGTAGGGATTCATATATCACGCCACCGTCGTCTGCAGAGTATGATGGCGTATATTTTCAAGATTTATCATTCAAACGTGTATATTGATAACGTTGAAGCACAAAGTATTTTTTGAGTTTCTTAATACCAAAATAATCTAGCACATGAAAAAAAAAATCTAGCACATACCTACTCAGTAAAAATACAGACACCATGATCAGTCTCACAGTCACACTAACCATGTAGCAATAAAATTTACTATAAAAACGTTTTAGCAAAGGTACCAACATGCAGAATTTATAATTTTTCCGCCATAAATTCATTTCAATCTCTAATCTATATTTATGTCCCGAAATACATGATAGTGTAACGATTCGGAGTGCTCGATTAATATCGTCTAAGTGCCGTAAGTTGGCGGCAGAGTGCCGGTGACAAAATATTAGTAATTAGTCTGCAATGTCACGTGGTGGGGAGCGGGAGGGTCTCCCCTAATGGATTTTTCCTATCAAGTCTCAAATTGAAATTAATATATCCGATATGACCTTCAAATTAAGCTCCATTCAACTGTAGCTCTAAAATGTATTAGCATTTGATATGTATTTTAAGAGGATAAAAAGTATGGATATTCAAAATTAAAATGACAATTTACAGCATTAAACGAATCAAAAGAACTCAAAGCTGCTAATGTAGAGAAAACTGTTTAGCTCTACGTAGAAAATAGAGATATAGAGAGAGCCACAATACTCTATAATATCTTCTAGCCCTACTTAACAAAAGCCCATTCACAATCCAACTAACAAAAAAAATTAGCCTATAAAACGTCTATCCTAACAATATCTTTGTTCAGAACTGTCCTACAAAGGCGGAGGCGCGACGCAGCGCTGCCAAGATAGCTCTTATGAACAGTGTGTTCAACGAGCACGAATCGCGGCGGATATCGGACCATTTCATAGAGAAGGCTGTGGCGGAGGCGCGCGCCTCGTTCGCGGGAGACGCTGGCAGCCATCACCAGGATCCTAGCGCGGGCATTGCGGCCTTCAGGTAACCTTGTAACTTCCAATCGATACTAAGTTCCAGTCTATAGTGATTGTAAAGTTTTTGGTGCAACATGACTGCTTTACATTTTAATGATTTCAACTGATATTCACTTTTAATGAAAGAAGAGATGTGCGCTTACCAAGAGAAAAGAACTCTAAGAACCACTGATTAGAGTTCTCCTATTTCTTGGTCACTTTCTTTTCAGCTTTTATTACTTTTCTTTCAATGTACAGACACACCGGGTTCTGCTGTTTTTTATACGTATTGCAGCTTATATTACTTTTTGTACGTATAAAGGAAAGATTTCGCAGGACGCGGTAGACGGCAGCGGCAGTCGACGACGGCAGTTTTATTGTATGGATTATTATGAACTGTCGCACGGCATTTGCAGTTGAATGTCGGAATCGCTCTCATATAAATTATATATACTGCAAAGTAATGCCGTCTGCCGTCGCGGCACATGTTATTGCCGTCTGCCGCGTCCTGCGGAATTGCAGCTTTACCATGCTCTGCTTACCTGGACTTACCGACCTAATCTATAAAAATAGAAATAGGGTAGCTGACTACTTCTTTTAATGCATTTATCAAAAATGTTTTCCACCAAATACTTATGAAAAAATAAATAAAAATAGGCGCAATAATAAGTAAGTTATTTCAACGCTTTAAAATTTGGTAGAAGGGATACTTGCCAAATAACAGTAATATCAGACTGTGACGTCACCGAGTGTCACCGACCATAACGGTGCATGCGTGTGAAAGAGATAGCGCGATATCCCCACCACGCCCCTAATTTGTCTCACGTCAATATTTTGATTAGGAATAACTGCTTTCTTTTTCAACCAATTTTGATGCTGATTTCATAGAAGAATTCCTTTTTCGTATTACTTTCTATTATGTATAAAATAATGTACAAAATAGAACTTAGTAAACCACCCTATTATACATTTTCATGCTAAACTTCATACATCCAGGTGACTGCTTTTCAGTATCGGCCATTGTAAGGCCGGAGGCTGACGTTGTACCAATATCGACGTCTAGATATTAATATTGCCTGCCAGACGATGTTACTTACGTGTATTTAATATCCAATATATCTTCATACTACACTCTCCATTAATAACTTATCCATCTTTTGTCTTACTTAGTTTCTTTGTTTCTATCGAACCATTAGTTGTACGAACTTATACTGAACAAAGGATGGTACTTTGTTTTTGTAGAAGTATTAGTTTTCCTCGCGCTTTGTTCGCGCGAGAGAGTTTTCCAGAATAAGCGTCATGTTATACATATTTTTCTGGGTTGAAAGTAGCTTTTGTCCTTTCTAGTCTAATCAATAAGTTCAAAAACGTGAAAATAGAGATAAAGGGCCTAATAATATGAGCGATGGCTCATTCGATTCGTAATCACCTCTAGAAAAATGTTTTTGAAGGATTTTGGTGCAGGTTAAAAATTGCAATTGTTATTAACAAAATAAGATGAAAAAAAAAATATATTTCGTTTTTTGTTAATAACTCGAAAAATATTAACATTTAAGCAATTTTGAAAAAAGCTCGTTAAAGAGGAGGAAATTTCAAATAAAAACGTCCTAACTCCCGGAATTCTATCTCCATCATTTATAATTTTAATTAGACGTAGAAAATAGGGCTCCGCGCGGCAGTTACGGCATGCGCGCGTTGCCGCTAAAGAGAGTTCAGCAATAAAAATAATTTATTTATAACATAAAATGTGATTTTAAAAATTTGAAAAAATTCTAGTATCTTCTTAACACTTGAAAGAATCGAGCCCTGAAGAAAAAAGTTTAATCACCATTTTTCAAAAAGTTATTCAATTGTTAACTAACCAATTTTTTCCCAATCTCCATTGGCATAAACAATGTGATGAAAGGTATAAATAATTGGCCTATCAATTTTAAACTTCGTGGAGCCCTTCTGATATATGTACTTTATAAGATCCTGTGGTAAATTTTCATTAAAGTTTATTAATTTGTTAATTATGATTTTTTACAACTATTGAAAAATTACAAAATTTATAAAATTAATTAGTTATAAAAAATCATAATTAACAAATTAATAAACTTTAATGAAAATTTACCACAGGATCTTATAAAGTACTAGCTTTTGCCTGCGGCTCCGCCCGCATTAAAAAGTTTTTCCATGATAAAAGTCCCGGTTTATATTTTCCCGGGATAAAAAGTAGCCTATGTGTTAATCCAGGACATGATCTACTCGTGTGCCAAATTTCATCGAAATCCGTTCAGTAGTTTTTGCGTGAAAGAGGAACAAACATCCTTACATCCAAACATCCAAACATCCATACATTCTTACAAACTTTCGCCTTTATAATATTAGTAGGATATATATCAGAATAGATAATACGAAGAACGACGCTCGAGTCACTCATGAAGACTTTGACTTGTAAATTATGAGGCCCACATACATATGAGACCTTGGGAAAACACCTTGTTACACCTTTTGTATGGAATATGAAATTCAGAACGACGGAAATTTAATCTTTATAGAGGTGGCTCTGTAAGAGCGTGGACTCTAAGCATTTTTTTTAAACATGCATGACCCAAATTGGCTGGGGAAGGTCCATCAGGTTCAAGGGCACACACACCTCACAGAAACCTGACCTATGGCCTCGCAAATTACTGCCACTACATCAAAGAAATGACAAGCGTTGTAATGTTAAAAACGACTTATCTCCTATGTCATGGTCTCCTAACTAGCTACTGTATTAACAGCTGCATTGTCGGCAGGTTTATGCTAGAAGCAAACAAGGGCCGCACGATGCTGGAGTTCCAGGAGTTGATGACGGTGTTCCAGCTGCTGCACTGGAACGGGTCCCTGCGCGAGTTGAGGGAGAGACAGTGCTCGCGGCAGGAGGTGGTGGCGCATTACTCTGCGCGTGCGCTGGACGATGCCATGCGTGAGCAGATGGCCGTGGAGTGGGCCGCCAGGTATGCTGTCACATTTAATTGTGCACCTTCTTCGTCTGTTATTAGGTTAATAGAAGGCTGAAGAAAACGACCAACAAAAGATGTATTGTTAAAGACTTTTTGCCCGACCCGGGGATCGAACCCGAGACCTCAGCATTGCAGTCATATCGTAATAAAACTACGCCAACGAGGCAGTGAATTGGTTATTCCGGGATAAAAAAAAATTGCCGGGATAAAAAGCAGCCTATAGCACTCAGAGTAATTTAGTTTCCTATTAGTGAAAGACAGCAGCATTGCAGTCATACCGGAATACAACTGAGACAATGAATAATACAAATACTTACTGGTGTCAGTTCACACTACTATGCTTCTCAAAAATACTTTAATTCGAAGCGCAACTTACTGTAGCGAGTTTTTACGATAGACAGATTCAATAAACTTTATAACTTTTACATTATTTTCTTATTTCATTATTTTCGCATACTCACTTTATTTTCACAGATATTAATACTAAGTCCAGTATAGATTCTAAACATTCATTCTCAAAATAAATAGTATACACAAATCACAATAATTATACTCAGAAACCTCAAACGAATCTTGATATTAATTAAACTCTTGTAATTATTGCTATCGATTCATCTCTCCGTAATAACATGACTAACACTCTGGTTACAAGGCTACTGATATTTAGCTATTTCGGGCTTAAAATGAGAGTAATTAATTGATTAGTAACCTTGATCGTGAAATAGGTTTCAACCAGATAATTTTCTCTAGAAACTGAAAATATAATAATATTAAATTAAAGACAATCTTCATAATTTTTTTTAGTTTATTCTACATTATGGTTTCAATAACTTAATAATATCCAACGAATATTAAACAATCCAATAGATATAAAAATAAATATTGAGCATTTGCCTTCGAGATTACCCCGGGGAGTTCAGCAACTCTTCCATAACTTTATTTATGGACCTTAAAATGAGAAACTGATGCGAATATAGTATAAGTTTTATTGAATTTGTAATAAAGTCCTATTTTAGATAAACAAAGCGAATGAGGGATAATTATTTTTCGCTTTACTGATAACAAACACAGTGTAAATTAAAAAAATATGCTTTAGTAGCTTGTTTTAACAAGGCTCGTTTGGAGATTTACATCCAGCAAGAAAGGCCGCAGTCTCTTGTCACCAATAAATTCGATTTAGATTCAGGTTGAATGTTTTCACGGTGCTATGTCAAGATGTACATCTGTTGTGTGTTGAAAAAAACAACATCACGCAATACTTTTTAGATAGTTGTGAATGTCGTTGAAACTTCAACCGTTCAACTAAATAGTGAACCTAATCAATTTGGTCAACTGGACAGTTACAATTTATACAACACCGAAGTAATTCTTCAGTAACCACTTAATTTTAAATTGTAAATATATATAAAAATGGTTACATTATTGACAGACTGTTGAAATGTTGCTATTGGCTTTGTCGTAGTTGGGTTGAAAACCATTATTGAACAGATTACGGAAGAACCCGGCGTAGATTAATTTAATCAGCAGAAAAAGTGTATGAAAACAAATAAATGTTTATGGATGATTAGTTTTCTTTATTGGGGTAATAAGAATATAATAAATGAAGATAATATAATAAAAGTGTTATAGCTTGCAACACGCAATTTCAACATTAACAATATTCGCAGGAATAGACTGTCTATTCACAGTTCACACCTGTAATCTGCAAGGTACTGGGTAAATTATACAGGACCTGGTGATACGTCAGGGTGGTGTTAGAGCTGTCCTACAAAATATTAAAAAAAAAAATAGTATTTTGCTATAAATATAGGGTATTTTAAACTTACAGTGGTTCCTCGATTCATAAAAGCACGTTTAAATGTACCATCTGGCCATATATACTACTCTCGTCATTCAGTGGTATATATCAGCTTCTCGATAATGTGGTAAAGGAAAAACGACACAAATGTCAGTGTTGTACGATTGTGATGATTGTGATTGGTCGAAAGACCAGCGCGTGAGTCACGTGTTAGTCTCTGGGCCAATCACATTGAAACGACACGCACGTTCGTATCGTGTTTTATTCTACATTCTAAGAGGGCTGAACAATCTTACATAAAGTTTTTTTAAAAGACGGTACCTGTCTCATATTTATATTAAGTATATTACAATATACTTGTGAATGTAGATTGCTTAAACATTCTTTATCTCTGAAATTATTACTCCGATCCTGAAATTTCTTTTATTAATGGGAAACTTGTCCTTGAGTGCTATAGACTACAAAAACACGACTTTCGTCCCAAAACGAACAAAAATAAATAAAGACGTTACTAACTTAGCGACTTATACGGAAACGATCTATTAGCACCGAAGGCAGACGTCAGGTGTTCCGATGTCGAGGGCGACTGTAAATTAGATCTTACGTGTCAAATACTGTTGAACGTTTGTTACAATTTTGACTCTTACCCACCTGATTGATTGTTGAACTCGTTCCGGGACAGTCGTACATTTAGACAGGCACAAATTTATTAATAGGGCGCCAGTGATGGGGGCAATGCCCTGCGAAACCGAAGCTCTCTCTCTTCGATTTTCATTATGACTGCAGGTCATATCTGTTTCTAAGCTTGATGTAGTATTTACTGCTAAATAATTTTTGTGTGTTGATAATACCCGGCAAACAACTGAGAATGAAAGTGTAGCTACATTAACGTACAAAGAACCCTAACACGCGGTAGCATACTCAAGCTCTTCTTCGTTAGCTTTTGAAACTCCACTGCTGAACATAGGCCTCCTCAAAATTACGATGCGGCCTGTTTTCAGGAGATTCCTGCGACCTTCATGAGGTTGCTCTTGTTTTTTACATATATACATATACACTCACGCCTGTTATCCCCGAAGGGGTAGGCAGAGGCGCAACTAGTGCGCCCACTTTTCGCCGTCATTCCGTCCCATGATGTGATAGGGGGCGAGCCTATCGCCATATCGGGCACAAATTCCAGACTCCGGGCTGATACTGAATAGAAAAATTCAATATCACTTTGCCCAACCCGGGGATCGAATCCGAGACCTCAGCTTTGCAGTCGTACTGTAATAAAACTACGCCACCTAGGCAGTCTAGTTGTTTACCGGCTATTGTTATTGTTGTGCAGAGAGCGCGAAGCCGGCGCGGCTGGCGGCGGCGTGCTGCGCGGCGAGCTGGCGCGCGCGGAGCGTGAGCTGCGGCAGGCGCGGCTGGCGGCGCGCGAGCTGCGCTTCCCCAAGGAGAAGCGCGACATCCTGCAGATGGCGCTGCGCCTCGCGCCGCCGCCGCCGCATCAGCCGCACCAGCCGCAGTGATCTCACCACACACACACACACACCCGCCACTATTGTTATTTAAGTATAGTTATAGCGTAAGAGTAATGGTGTTTTATTTTACCTTCCTATCCTCATCTGATCTGATCCGATAATGATTAAATCATCAAGTCAACTATAGAATCCTTGGAGCTCGCACGCCTCGTATATCTAGGTATCCTTATGTATCAGTCACTTGGTAACAGTGCGATTTTATACTAATGTTTCATAACAGCCACGATGCTTACCATCAGACGAGAAGCGGCTCATCTCGCCACCCGTCATAATGGAACTAAAAATGTAGCCTCTGTAATTACCACTGAGCGAGCTATTTGCAAATCCTACCATATTAAGTAGTACCAAAAATGTCTCAGGATATGTTTCTTATACCATAATATATCTAATATTACCTGGGTAACATAACTGAGATAAACGAATAATTTAGATAAGAAAATAATTTTATCCAACCATTACGTATTATAATCGTACAAAATTCTAAAATTAATAGTTAAAGTTCGACATTGATTAGACAAACAGCAAGATATTGTAATTTATGGCAGTTGAGCAAGATACACATAGTTCTAATTAACTAGTGGGATTAAAACATCGAAACTTGAAGCTATTTGAAAACATAACCTTGGTGCTTTGATTAATTATATACCTAGATAGAGTGCCGCGCTGCTATGAAACTAAAAAAAACAGACCAACTTTTCTTAAACTAGTATGCATGACAGCTGTGTCATACGCTATCGCTGCATCATTCTGCGTATTCTTGTGTGAGCGCATAATACTCTTTTAGTAGGGAACAATTCGCGTCTATTTTTTTCGACGCGTTTTTAAACATTCAGTGTCTATCTAGGTATATATAATTAATCAAAGCCTAGGTGTATTATACGCCGTGGGCCTTGATACCTCTCTAGTCGTTGATAAAAAAACAAAAAGAATACCTACCGAAGATGGTGCGATGATGGTGTGATGGTGATGCCAAATATGTGCCGTTCCTGAAAACATATTTTTTAAATAAAAACAAAAATACGATGCCGTAAAATGATTCCTAAGAAAAGGTAATTTTTGGTCTAAAGTCAAAATATAATCGATAATTTGATGAAATCTTTGATGAAATACAATTTGTCGTGCCACCGTATTTGACTACATGTTGTGTTCATAATTTTATGCAGTATTCATGAAAATGTTAATTCACCATAGCTTTGTCATTTACATATTATGTAGAAACAAAAATTCTGACTGCACATTTTTATAATGTCTTACCTCTTCTACATACCCACTTGTGAACCTATATAGGAATGACCAATGCTATAGTTAAGTCTATCGCTATGATATATTGTGACTGGGTTTTTCCATTCAAAAAATTACTCAGTTGCAGCTCGGAATCAGGAAGTTGGCGGTGTGATACCCCCGTGCCTCAGAAAGCACATAAAGCCGTTGGTCCTGCACCTCATCTCTCTCCGGTCATGTCGGATTGCCGTCTCACCGGACTATGAGAGTGAAGGAATAGCGAGTGCACCTGTGTATTGAGCACACACTTGTGCACTATAATATCTCCCGCGTACCTGGCTGACCTCCGTTTAGATTGGCCGTCGCGGCCGAAATGGCTAGGAGGATTTCACTCTTCACGATATGTCATTTTCATACATAACGTTAGCTTTAACAACTGTAGTAAGGCATGCTGTTCCCTTTAGCTAGTATAACTAGGACTGTAGTTATATTAAGAAGCTAAAGAGATTTTTTGCTTGAGCGCGCTAATCTCCGTAGCTAATGATCCACTTCTAATAATTCATTAATTCACCTTTTCCGACCGATCACGAAAATGGACCAATCAGAATAGATGTTTTTCTACATGCTTACAAATGACTTATTTTGATTGGTTAATCTCGAGATCGGATAGAAGATTAATATTGTGATCGTCTATTGAAATCGGCAAGGGAACCGACGTGGTACCGGAGCTACATAATAAAGTTAGGTAATTTTATACAGAGAATGGGGTTCTGCGCGGGTGCTACGAGCAAAAATTAGTTATTTACATTATTCGCCAAATTTCAATTTTTCAATTCAATCTCAAGGCGTTTGACAAAACATTGACAGAAAACGTGCTGTAAATATCGTCAAAGAGGTTATATATATATAATTCTTCTGTGCGTGTGAATGTCACTGAACTCCTAAACGGGCCCGATTTAATGAATTTTTTCGTGTTTTCTGGTGGATTCGAGAATGGTTTAAAGTAACAATTCGATACGTTGGGTGGCGTTGTACTCAGGTTCTAGGATTTTATTTCCATTTTAGGGTAGGACAACGTCTGCCGGGGACGCTAGTAATAAATATATTGACCGGACAAAAGTTATATACGGGGCAGTGGAAACCAAGAGGAATCCGTCAAGGAGAGTCTTCAGTTAATACTCGTATTGATCAGAGCATAAGATTAAAGTTATATAAAATTAACGACAGAATTATAATATGTAAGTAAATAGTATGTCAGTGCAAAGCAACATGAAAAGTAGGGTATACTTTATATTTTTTTGTGGTGTGTACAAATAATTTTGGAAAGCGTACAAGGTTTCGGAAGTGACGCGAATGCATGTGCTATTCTATTTAGCGTATTATTTCATTTTCCAATCAAAACCAATCAAGTCAACGCAAATAATTAAACATCATAGAACAAAACAGAATACGATTAAAAGAAATCCAAGACAGAAAACTGAATCTCACAGCGTTCAAACATAAGTAGAACACAGATGTACAGTCCATAAACATCGATTGAAAATCGAAACACAAAAACGATTACAAACTGAGTTAGTATCGTAACACTGAGCCCATTAGTCAGACACAGACGCCATGCAATTATGTTGTACCCGTTAGTACGATTATCGGACGACAGACTCGCCAAAATAAAATATAATGAAACACCCGAGGCGCTCGGAAAAGCAGATTTTCCATTTTCACACACAAACCTTATCACTTTGCAACAGAGTCTATACTCGGGTGTCAAATATCCATCGTAACAAAGGTAGCTTCTGGCGGTTATTATTTTTGAGCACCTAATTTTTTGCAAAAAAGTTTCAGACTTTTAGTTCTTTTAATCGCCGGTTTTTTATTGACTGGATTGATTGTGATGTTGTAGTTTAGAAGGCAATTATAACATTCATGATTCCGTGTGTTTACTGGTGGGATTTTTTTTGTTTAACTTTACTTTAATATCAGAGTCTTATATTAAGGGCTGTCATATTCGGGGTTTAGATTTAAAGGGCTTACAAAATGTACACAAAATAGTCAAGTAAGGTAGGCTCTTTTTATTGTAGCGCGGCAAACTAGGTAAGACCCCGGAATACCCCGAAATTGTTACTTTGGTGTTATAACGTCAGGTACGGCGGGCACTATCACAGTCTAGGAAACATACCAGATACCCTCCGAGTAGTAGAATCATAATATTTCTACTACTACTATTCAATGATAAACGACCTACCAAAAGCATTGAAAGACTCTTTAACCAAACACAAACTAAAACAACATTTTCTAGACAACTTACAACACTTTTAAATTCAATATCTGCTAATTATACATAGATTATACGTAAAGTTACTCAGAAAATAATTTGTCAACATTTTGAAGGGACTTATAATATTATGCTTAACATTAATTATATTCAGACTATACCTATTGTAAAAACGTAAAAGGTCGGTTATGTGATTTGTACATCACATACAAACCAATTTAGGTTTAAGTGATGTTGTTAATGTAAACTTTGTAATGTAAACACTTTAAACAATAAATGAAAAAAAAAGAAAAAAATGACTATCTTACTGTACGATCATAATTCATAATAAACTAAGAAAAACTGCAAATAAAATATATCTGCCCACTTTTCAATCATATCTGTTGTATTCTATATATTTGATACATCCGAACAGATATTTTTTAAGAAGTTACTACACATATCGTTTTACCCATCTTCGAAACTTGCATCCACTGATGATCTCTATACAATAAAGTTTTGATTCTGCACAAGAATTTTATGAAGATTTTTGATTCAAACTCTGGTATGAACGTTTTCGACGTGGTTAAAATTTCAACCCGAGCAATTGTAATGATCGCGAGGTAATTTGGCTCATTTTGGCACTTTATCGATATATTGCACTGACTAGTCAGCGCCAAATTAAGTCTATACAGACCGTTTCAAACTTATGTAACGACATTTCAAATTTGAATGTTGTTGCTGTTACATAAAAGTTTAAATTAATTGCCAAATATCTTTTTCTCTTTCCAGGGGTAAGTAGAAGTGTCTCATTTCGACAGCTATGGCAGGTTTCACATAATTGTTTCTAGGCTTGAAACTGCTTTAGTTTAGGTGTTCGTCACACAGGCCTTGCATGTGGACGATAGCCTAGTTGGGAATAGAACGGTCTGCCGAGACAATGTCCGGAGGGTCGGAACCCAAGGCACACACCTCTGACTTTTGGAAGTTATGTGTGCATTATCAATTATCGTTCGCTTTAACGGTGAAGAAAACATCGTGAGGAAACCTGCATACCTAAGAAGTTCCTTATAAGAATTTCGAAGATATGTGAAGTCTACCAAACCGCACTAGGCCAGCGTGGTGGACTAAGGCCTGAACCCTCTCAGTAGTAGAGGAGGCCCGTGCCCAGCAGTGGGACAGTATATAATACAGGGCTGGTATTATTATTGTTATCACACAGGCCATGTTCCGGATTAATATTATACTTGAATCGTGGAAAACTAGTATTCGCATTCCAAGAAAGGCGTTATAGAGCTGTAAAGCATAGACAACTATAAGATAAACTGAAGATAATATTGATTACTTCATTAAGTTACTCCGTACATGAATATCGAATGAAATCGGAGCGTGTCAGAAATGGCAATCGTGTTGATAATGCCGCACTAAACACGGCTTCGGGCAAGAACGCTAACTATTTCGACATACAAGATACAGGCTCGAACACGGTACATCTAGTACATGTACATATTTACAGCTTTAGGTCTAATTTCACCATGCACTGTTAGTTACTTTAACAGTCTGTTAACTATTTTAACGGGCTGTTAAGGTTTTGAGTGTCCCACTATACCCTAACAGGTGATTAATTCTTTCATGGGACGCGGTACTTTAACATTGACGTTAATTTTAATGCCCGTTTAACTAACGCCCGTTAAATAAGAAATTGGTGAAATTGGATCATAAGGTTATAATTTACCAGTTGTGCTCGCGGTTATATCTACAGGAAGACGTGTCTATCTACAATATAAGACACTATAGATTGTGTTAATTCAGGCCTTGATCTCATTACGTATCTTCGTTCTTCATATTCCATACAATCTTTTCAGTGATTTATTTATTTGTTTGCAGGCAAAAATTTTTTTGAAACTTTTCGCTTTCTCATATTTTCTCATAAACGCCCAGTACCTCACTTATCACTAACTACTCTTTTCTAATACTTATCTCACTGACCATACAAAACGTAACACCTGTCGTTTTCAATGAACCATCTCAATCGCTTTTTTCAACCCGTCGCGAAATGGACCAGAGTAAAGTATGTTGACAAGTTTACAAATCTATATATGTAAAAGAGACTCCAGTCCCTGTGGAGGTTGCAAAGAGTACTTATATGATAATGTCATTTACCTCCTTTCATTCCATACCGATGTGCTTAGCCGTTACGCTATAAATACCTTTTTTGAGTTTTCAACAATTTTTATTCAGTTTTATACCGTATTTGTATTTAAATTCGTTTTAATTAATTTTCTACATAAGATTTATTCTAAAATTTCTGTTATTTACAATGCCACGATTTAGAAGAACAAGAAGATCAAGTCTTTTGGTACATGGCGGACAAACTTTTGACCAAGTCAAAATAGTCTGTTGTGCTTTCGTAAACTTGGAAAAGGCCTATAATCGTATGCCGAGGAATAAGCTGTAGTAAACGTTGTCATTAATGTGTGGGACTGAGGGTCACCTGGTGACTAAAATTAAAAGAAGTAAGCAGAGACAATTTGGGCATGTTGAGAGGATGCTTGAAAGACGAGTTACGAAAGGTATTTATCGAGCGAATGTGGATGGTACGGATGGAGGGGATGCCCATAATCGGCCAAATGAATAATGAGAACTATGAATGAATGTGGAAGAGCCCAACAGTCTCTGCATCTATCTGTATATTCTGTGTATGAATTTTTAATTTGGATTATTGTACATAATATGTTGAGCTTAATTCATTTTAAAAATTCATTTAATTTAAATAAAAATTCTGAAGCTATACGAAGTTCGCGGGGCCAGCTTGTCTATATATATAAAAGCATAAGGTCATTCACTCTCTCACTCATCACGAAATCGCAGAAATGACAAGTGCTAGGAATCCCAAATTTTGCATGGGAATTCATTTTAGCTCATGGGTGCTCACTAAGACGGGATATTGCGAAATTCAACCGCCAAGAGGGTAAAAAGGGGTGGCAAATGCCCGTTGAATTTATACGCGATAAACTCAAAAACTACCAAAAGGATTTCGATGAAATTTGGTATGGAGATAGCTTGGGCAGGATTTAGGTTACTTCTTATCCCGGGATAATGTATAGCGGGACTTTTATGCAGGAAAATGTCTTTCAGGCGAGTGCATTCGCGGGCAAAAGCTAGTTAAAGTATAAAAATATTACTTATTCTTTGGCATCACACTCTGGGGAAATATTTAAATTTTGTTATTTCCTACGTTAGCCGTTGAATTTTGCGCCAGGAAAATAAACGAGAACATTTCGTTATTTTCAGTTGCAAATGTTTTTTGGAAATAAACGTCGTTTTCTTAAAATTTAAAGTGACTGTTATGTGGCTTCATTTATCTCTTGGGGAAGTCGAAGTGTTAGCTGTATTTACTTGTTTGTATCAGTGGTTTAGTGGCAATGTATTAGCGTCGGTAAGATTAGATAAGTCCTTGATTCGATACCATACCATACCAGCCCTGTATTATATACTGCCCACTGATGAGCTCAGGCCTCCTCTACTACTGAGAGGGTTTAGGCCTTAGTCCACCACGTTGACCTAGTGCGGGTTGGCAGACTTCACATACCTTCGAAGTTTTTATAGAGAACTTCTCAGGTATGCAGGTTTCCTCACGATGTTTTCCTTCACCGTTAAAGCGAGCGATATTTCATAAAGAATACCTACACACATGACTTTCGAAGTAAAACTTCTTTAATGACGTTCACGAGAAATATATGTTAAAAAAACGTCACACGAAAATCGCCATATTTTCTGTTACTTTGAACCATCACGGCGGCGGCGTCTTCTAGGGTCATTAATAATGACCCTAGAAGACGCATAATGACTCATTATTTCGAAGAGAATCTTGACATCGCGATGTAGTAGTTAGGTGAAAGTGTACAGAGCCACCTATTGTTGACAAGCGTAAACAGTTTAAATATTAATTATTGTTTGCTACACTTTTAGAAGAGAATCTTGACATCGCGACGTAGTAATTAGGTGAAACTGTACAGAGCCATCTATTGACGACAATCGTAAACAGTTTAAATATTATGGTTTGCTTCACTTGAAATTCATTTAAATAAATAGTGAAAGTGAGAGATTATTTTTTATTGTTTTTGATAAATCATCACGGGATTGTGATTTTGGTATTATTTTTATGTTAGCCTCACTTTTGATTGTAAGTATTAGTAAATATATATTAATTAATTGAAATTAACCATCATTTAAAAAGATGACTGTGAATTTCGCAGACAATCATATTTAAATATGTTTTAATAAATAATAATTCTTATAATCATTATAGAATTCCATCAAGACGGTCAAATTAAAGAACAGTGAAAAAAAATATTTGCGAAAAAGTTTCACTTCGTACGTGTGTACATTAATACACACACTTATTTTAGAGAAGTCAGAGGTGCGGGCTCTTGGGTTTTGAACCTGCGCACATTCGTCTCGGCAGTCCGTTCCACTCCCAACTAGACTATTGCCGCTTTTTATTCGATCGTCATCATAATGCAACATGACGTCCACTGCTGAGCATAGGCCTCCCTCAAAGATTTCCAGACGGACCTGATATAGAATATCCAGATACGTATGAGACTGTTATTGCAAGTGTCCCCGGATTATAAGATGGTAATAGGTTGGTCATTTATTATTTATCATCATCATTATTCATCATCATCAGACACAGAATGTCCATTGCTGAACATAGACCCCCCTCCCCCAATTTCTAGACCGATATTTTGGACTTTATCTTCTTGCGACCTTTATGATGTTATTGAATCCAGCATGATTGTGAGATACACATTATCGGTAAATGAAATCCTCCTAGTCAGTTTCGGCCACGGCGGCCAATCTCAACGGAGATCAGCCAGGTACGCAGGAGATATTATAGTGCACAAGTGTGTGCGCAATACACAGGTGCACTCGCTATTCCTTCACTCTCATAGTCCGGTGAGACGGCAATCCGACATGACCGGAGAGAGGTCGGTAAACGCTAGATACATCACTTGCATGTCTACCTTTTCAAGCGTAAAGGCGTGAACATGATACATGTAGGCCTTAAATAAAAGCACTAGCACTTCTGTTTGGTGAAAGATCTATTTCCATCAGTGACTAATTAAACCCATTTTGTAAGTTTGTAAGGTACAGAAGGCGAGTGTAAAGTGTATCATCAAGATAAGTGGGGTGATCGATTGGGCGCGGCATGGAGCTGGCACTGTACTCTATTAAATTATGTAAAGAGTATTTATGTGTGGTGTTAGCTGTTAATGCTACGTGTCTCGCAATATGACTGCCGGTAGCTGAAAACTCGTCGTACTGTATACAGCGTGTTCAGTAATCGTATTTTCGGAGTAAAAATTTAAGCAGTTTTGGGACTTTATTAATAATTTGCATCACGTTCTAAATTTAAATATTTAAAAACGATTTATATATTTTTCATGCGGAATGTTGAATATGTGAAGCTGCACACTACGTAAAAAGACTACAATAAATTTATGAGTACATTTTCAATACAAGAATTGTTCCAATTATAATCGCACGCTTCACCGTGCAATTTCATATCTGCTAAGCTAACATCATCTCAACTGTCAACATGCAAGCAATTTTCAACCTGCGCGGTACTATAATAGGATATTATTCTTACATATCATATATACTACGCTGAATCATTTGAAAGTGCTCGGAGTTCACCGTTATTGATTTTTCCCTGAAATGCTCCTGCTAATGGGAAATTAAAAACAGGAAGTCAGTAAACTAGATAGGTAACTATATCAGCCACTGTTATTTTAAGTAAAACACGCCTTCAAGTCTTGGTTGTACCCGTTTTTGGTTTCTCTTAAAACTGTGGTAGAATGTAATTTAAATACGGACTGTTTTGTTTATGGGGTCTAAAATGTTTAGGATAATTATTGTTTAATCTCGGAATAACATTCTTCTGTTTTAATCATGAACTATAGTGTGAAAATTAGTTTGTGTAATAAAGCAGATAAAAAGGTAAAGCAAAAATAAAACTGTAGGAAGTGTCATACCACGATTTTATGCTAATATACGCAGGTGGAAAAAAACAGCCATAATTTGTCTCTATATGGCCTTGGTTATCAACTAAAACAATTTCCGCGCACCCTGTAACCTCTGCAACTGACCGGGCTCAGCGGCGTGTGTGATCAGGTGCGGTTCCGGAAAGCGGCGCACGCGCACCAGCGCAGTTAATATTGACTTTGCCCCCGCCCCCGCGCACCGACGCCCGCGCCTGCGACGTGACCTCACATCCGCCGCCAAATGAGCAGCTTACTGTAATTGCTGGTTTGCCGTTTATCTCTGACATGGAAGATTCAATTGTGTCGGTTTTTCTTTTCTGTGTTAGCAACTTTCATAGAAAATGTAAAGTGAAAATCAATTTGATTTGAAGAGATCGATTTTTAAAGTGATGCGGTATGTATTCCTACGCCCTACAGCTGGCACAGATGATAAATGAGTGTTCAAAGAAAGGCCGGCATAATTGTGTCGACTAGCAAGGGATAATCATCTTTCGTTAGTCGACATTCTGGCTAGATCCCACTCCGATACCATCAGGTACAGTGGGGTTACGTTGCGGTGCCCATATAAAAAAGACTGGATCTTTCTTTGCTTTCGTTCGTTAGTGTATTTTCCTTATGATTGTTTAGGCATGATTCGCATGTAGATAGCTCGAGTAAGTTAGTCACCATTGAAATGAGTACCATCATTTACGAGCAATGCTTTAGACACTATGGCTATTTATCGGCTTATAATTTTTTAACGCACTGAAAATACGAAATGCAAGAGCGGAGCTACGACTTCAAGACGCTTTTCGGAGACTTCGGTATGATAAGTTCAGTCGTGTCGACTCATTCTTCAGACAAAACTTGCCAAAGTGCGCACTACGTTGCAGACAATATTTTTACATACATACCTTTGTCCCCAAAGGTTAGGCAGAGGCGCAACTAGTGCACCCACTACTTAGTTACTAACTCAACAACTATTGTATACCAGTAAAGTAATGAACAGTGAATATTTTTTTCACCGTACGTCCATGTGGCCGTAGCAAAACGACCAAGCCATATATTTTGACTAAGATGTAGAGTTTGTGAAGTTAGGGCTTTCAGATTTAGAAGCTTGGCTCTACATGAGATCTGATAACTTTTTGAGAGTGCGAGCCATATTATGATCTCTTCATGCAAATAATTGTAAATAATATTGAACAATTTATGGATTCAAATAAATTATTTCATTTCATTCCCTGTAATCGGACAGAATCGAGAAAAAAAGCTACATAATAAAGTAATGCCCGTTTAAATACGATTCAAGATAACGAGCCGAGTATAATCATTTGTTCGATAGCATGTCCAATGTCGTGAGGTTTACTTTCAATTTGACAGCAGATTAAACATAATCTACAATTTTATTTTATTGAAAATCGATACGCACGTAGCCCTGTTTCCAGGCAAAAGAGTTTTTATGTCCGTACTTAAATGTAATGCGAGTTAGATACAGTAAAGATTTTGACATGAAATTAGGATACTAAATAAGTTACATAAACGTATTTTCAAGTAATGTAGGTATTTGGCATTCGGAGTATAAAGCAACAGGATCGATTGACATCAATTTTTTTTTGTATAAATTGCCAATTTTTTGCTGACTGTAAATTTTTCAAAATGTGTAAATGCATATGTTTACTGTCTTTCAAAATGATCGACAGTCTTCTAAGAAAGATTTCTTGTAGTTACAGCGATTAAGGTAGAGCTGCACTTGCTGCCCATCTCTAAAATACACGATGTGTAGTTATAAGTATATGACAATGATCAAGGTTAGTATTTTGGGATAATAGAATTCAGGTTTTTTATTATTGCATTTAAATAATTAGACGAGCATGCCGTTCGCCTGATGGCAAGCGATACGACCGCCCATAAACAGTAGCAACGCCACACAACTTAAAATTACATTATGTACTGCATGGCACTCCACTACGCTCGTCGTCGTCCTGAGACATACAATGTTAAGTCTCATAATACCCAGTAATGACACTGGCTACAATGTCCTTCAAATCGGAACACAACAGTGCATACACACTGCTGCTTAGTGGTAGAAATATACACTGTGGAGGTACCTACCCAGACGGCTCCTCGCATACGAGAGACCTACCACCAGTAAAGCTTATGCCATAGAAGTACTAAAGGTATTCAAGTGTCCCATCAATTAGACTTATTCTTATTTGTACTGCGTAGAAGGGGTATACGACGCGGTTTGTTTGGGCATAGATTTATGCACGTAACTTCATAACTACATTAATTATCGTAGCATAGATAGAGGCAAACGATAATCAACTAATATGCAACGAGATCAAAAACAATCATAATATAGGAAGCGTTCACGAAGGATAGGGGGCAGCACAAAATTTACACAAGAGCCACATGTGGATAAAAAAAACTTTTTAAGACAATAATTTATGGATTCTTTTAATATGATAAAAATGATAAAATATGTGTTCCGGGCGAATATTATTGATACCCAGCGTGTCCAGAATATGCTCTTTTTTACATTGAAGCTAGTTATTTAAGCAAAGTTAGGAGGTTATGTTCCCTTAATTACATATTTTTTTGTATTGAACATTATGTTTAAAACATCTTTATTTTTATAAATTACCTAATGAGACATTTCCAAATGCTTTTGGAACTCATAACTACGATGTTTTATACAGCTTTTATTATTATTGACGATTTTCGCATAACAATGGTATGTACTTAGGTACAATTTTTGGGAACATAATATAATTTCACAACATATTTTGATTTGTTTATTTTTATGTTTTGGAGCAACTAGATACAAAGCAATAAATTATTAACAAATTTTATGTTATTTTTCATTTTTTAATGAATATTTTACGTCAATGCCAAGTATCGATGTGCTGCAAAAGAGTCAGATTGCGCCACCAGATGGCAGAGCTTACGACGTGCACATTCCCTATTACCATACTTATTAATTTCGACAAACATACAAGTTCTCTCTTGCAGGTCATCGCCTGATAATCTAAAATATTCGATTTTCATTTTATTTTTCACATAAAAAGTAAATTAATAATGTCATTTACACATCGCAGTCAAAACTTAAAAAACATAAAAACATCAAAAGAGTCGACTAAAATAAATACATTATAAAACACTTTATTTAATCATAGCATGTAAATTCACGAGCTGTAAAGATATCATTTCTAGAAAAATTTTAATTAACCGTTTTAAAAGGCAGTAAAATGAGCGGAGCAACCAATCGGCTATGAAAATCGACACGGCTGGTTTTTTTTAAGACTTCAGTGGTATTAGTGATGCCGCTTTATTTTGATTCGGAATTGCACATATTCAAACGTAATGCAGTCGCTGCGAGAGTACGTCGTCGCGATTCTGTGCGTGGAATTGAATTTATCCTACAAATCTTTCATTAATCTGTCAAGCCCCGCGACGGACACCGGTGTCCATATATATAGGGTTTTTCCATACATCATATAGATGTATGGAAATATAATTTTATATACTTACACCGTGTAAAGGATAATTTATAGAAGTTTATAAAAAACATAACAACGTCATGGCGATAGGCTCGCCCCCTATCACATCATGGGACGGAAAAATGGCGAAAAGTGGGTGCACTAGTTGCGCCTCTGCCTACCCCTTCGGAGATAAAAGTCGTGAGTGTATATGTATATGTTATAAAAACACACAAGATTATAAAATTACTGTTTATCCTGGGGATAGGGTACTTTTTAACCGGCTAAAAAAATGGAGGAAGGTACTCAACTCAACGTGTATATTTTTTTATGCACGACCAATCATAACTTCTTACAAAGTAGCCCGATTTTAATCATTCTTTTTTTATTGGATAGGGTATACCTCGCAGTTGATCTCATGTAAATTTGTAAAAAGAAATCTATCCTAAGGGTGGGAAAAAGGGGTGATCTATTTTTTACTCACAGATTTTATCCCCGAAAGGGTAGATAGAAGCGCAATTAATGAAACCACTTTTCGCCGTGCGTATTCCGTCCTGTGATTGTGATAGGGGTGATCCTATCGCTATATCCGTCACACTCCGGGCTGATACTGAGTTTAAAAATCCAATATCACTTTGCCCGCCCGGGGATTGAACCCGAAACCTCAGCATTGCAGTCGTACCGTAATACAACTACGCCACCGAGGCATTTTTGTATTAGTAGAAAAAATATCTTTATCGCTATTATAATGCTAGTAACGCACACTGCTTTGTTCTGAAATCTGAATCAATGCTAGTTCGTTGCTACCTAGACTATTTTTTTTTACTCCAGACTTCATAAAACTCAATTAATAGGTACAGCTCTGGTAAGATATTTCTCTTGGAATTTGTTAATAACTGCCATTCGACGACGACTTTGCATTGTCTTTAAAACTATTTAATTAGTTAATTCAAAACTCTAAATTTCTTGATAGTTTCAAGATTAATTTAGTTTTTGTTGTTAAATTAGATTACAGATTATTAATGCTGCAGTTCCAAAGTTGTATAAACTGTTGAATATTTATACGTATTTTGCATGCAAAATTACTTAAAATCTTGCGTCATGTTGCGCATCATTTGAAATGAAATGAAATTGTAACGCGCGTTGTATCGTTACAAAAAATGATTATTATTACACGCTATACAATATACATTACATTAGAGTGGTTTAAATACAATGTTGGTTAATATAAAAAGAAAAGCTTTCGCTAATCATTAACACTACCGGCATGTACTGTACTTGTGTACGCTCATAGCTCGTGACGTAGGAATTTTGCCACCGTGGTAGCTATTTTATCACATGTATATCCATGTTTACACATGTGTACCACATGTATATATGTATATTTTCAAATATACAGATATATAAATGATATTATGTATTAACATACTTATTAAAATTATGCGTGTACTTATTGAATATCATGCTACAATGTCTAATCTTACACCTAAATACGACTTGCAATATAATTATTATGAATTTCTGTAAATATTTTTCGAAAACAAGTAAAACTTTGACTGAATTCCTAACACGTTTACTTGCAATCCGCTCTGAGACTATCCTTTGGGAGACTATTCATAATACTCGGTGGCAAATACTGCAGTGGCGCAGTCACTCGTCGCTGGACGCTGGTATTTATTTTAGTTTTTTTTTTATTAGAAAACGGCGTTAAAATTTATCAAGTATTTTCGTAAATTTTCATGTACATATATAAAAGGCAAAGATCACTCACTCACTCATCACGTAATCTTAGAAATTACAACTGCTAGGACTTTCTAATTCTACATGGGTACCTTTTGGGATGTTGGTGCTCACTAAGATGGGATTTTGCAAAATTCAAACCCAAAAGGAGTAAAAAGGGGTGGCAAAGTTAGTATGAACTTCTAAAGTTTTAATAGTAGGTTTTATTCTTTCACTAATAGGAAGCTACCTACATTACTCCAGAGTGCTATACTTTTTATCCCGGGAAAACTTTTACACGCGGGCGGAGCCGCAGGCAAATGCTAGTAAATGCATCCAACAAGGTTTTAAAATACTAAATTGTTAGAAAATGTATTCAATGCCATCATTTTAAAATTACTATGTAAGATTTTAACGTGTAAATGTTAATAAATTTTATTTTAAATTTTTAACGTGAATAAATATAATTAACACATAAAATAGAAATGATTAAAGCGCTTACTGTAAATTATATATTATGTAAATTATTAATTTGTGTCAACATTTACTATCGGCGCCAACGAAGGCTTCGCGGAGTTTTCTGGATTTTTAATTGAACACTGGTAGACGCCGCCGATTCCGTCCGTGCAACTCGGCTTTTATATACGTATCGAGTCAAACGTAATTCGCGCAGTGGATATTTATGTCTCGAGATATGATATTAAGAATGTTACATATGTATAGACTAATTTTATAATCAGTTTCGCTTGCGACTTAGAAATGTCTCATGTAATGGGCTGAGTATAAGACACACACACACTCACGCCTGTTATCCCCGAAGGGGTAGGCAGAGGCGCAACTAGTACACCCACTTTTCGCAGTTATTCCGTCCCATGATGTGATAGGGGGCGAGCATATCGCCATATCGGGCACAAATTCCAGACTCCGGGCTGATACTGAATAGAAAAACTCAATATCACTTTGCCCGATCCGGGAATCGAACCCGAGACCTCAGCTTTGCAGTCGTACTGTAATACAACTACGCCACCGAGGTAGTCGTCCTGAGTATAAGAAAAAACGATTTTTATATAAACTTTACATTTTATTTCGACATAATTCGTAATAATTTCGCATCAGATAAATTTACGCCAATTTTTTAAAATTAACAGGTTATTGGAGTAAAATAGACTGATATTATCTGTGGACAATGTGGGCATTTTTGTCACTTCATAATAGAATAGGCAGAAAAAAAAAGTTTCAGTTTAACCTAACGTGTATATAGGCGATTTGAAATTTTGATTATGTACAGTTATTTATGCTGCTGACTGTACATTATTTTATATGTAACAGAAAATAATACGAAAAACAAATTCTTCTGTGAAATCAGCATCAAAATTGGTTGAAAAATAAAACTGTTATTCACATTTGAAATATTGTCACGAGTAAGAGTGGGGCGTGGTGGGGATATCGCGCTATCTCTTTCGCACGCACGCAGCGTTATGGCCGGTGACACCCGGCGACGTCACAGTCTTATATTACTGTTATTTGACAATTAGGTACCCCTTCTACCAAATTTCAAAGCATTGTAGCTTACTTATTATTGCACCAATTATGAAAATTCTTTTTCCGTTTCATTTTGGATGGCATACATTTATGATAAGTGTTTTTACAAAAGTAGTCAACTAGCCTATTAAACTTAAGTCTACTGGTTTAAAAACTGATCACATGTCAATATCTTCCATTAATACGCGGCGCCGCTCTGGTGGCAATATTATGTTTGGCTCTCATTAGTTTAAAATAGCAATTGTTAATGTATTAGGGTCGCCGCCCACTACTTCCTACAGCATCCACTGCCATCTGATCCGGTCCAGTAGGTGTATAGGTTTAAAATAATACTCTATTTATTATTCGCTTTTGATCACGGTTTTACCTACTCGAAATTCATACCAGGAGTAAGAGTATAGTGCATTTTATCGAGGTAAATTATAGTATTTATTATGACGTTGTCTATGTACATGTCATCAAAATTCGTAAAGTGATTTCAGTGTTAACTTTAACAAACATCCAAACATCATTCGTTTTCGCATTTATCATACGCATATGTGGAATTATGGGATATAAGTACTAAATCATTAAAATAAAAAAATAAAATCATTTATTGGTCAAATAGGCTTATAAAAAAGCACTTATGACAGGTCATGACATGAAGGTAGACACAATAACAAAGGTACATAATAAACCAATGAAGTAATTTAAAGTTAAATATTGAACAACCAGCACGGGCTGATAGGTACAGAGGACACGGACATTAGGGACGGGAAAAGGGCTAGGGAAAGGAGAAGTGGAGCTGATATAAAAGAAAGGGAAGGAGTATCTTTACATTACGTTATTTTTATCATTACGTATTGTTCTCAATACAGGTATTTTACGAACATTTTAGGCATACAAGAATCCAAAATGGCTTGTCAGCGTGGTCCACTGAATGCGCACGCAATTACGACGACATCCCGCGGTCCCCGGTCCATCGTCAAATAAAAACAACATCAAGCCCGCCGAAATTGCAACTGCGATTTCCGACACAATTACCACTTTTTGTCGGCCGATGCAACAACATTTTTGGCGCGGAAAAAAGCGGTCTCTGTTCCCGTCGCTCGTTATTCTTCGGTGACATTTTCGATATAAAAAAATACTGTTAATGCACTCCGTGATGAGTTCGCGATTTTAATGTAAGTTTTCTGTTGCCATGTTTTAAAATTCAGTTTACGCACGAAATATCAGTTGGAAATACGATGGAATTTCTGAGTATTGAAAATAACATACCCTTCATGTTCCAAAATAGCCAATATTAATGTATTGATGAGATGAATTATTTTAAAACTGAATAATTAGATGGGCAAGTCGCTAGGTTAATGATAACCTCGCTTGTCCAAACAGAAGCAACACCAAAAAACTTTGGTATCGTGTGGCATAAGATGCAAAGTCTCACAGTTACTACATTATTTTTCAAATTATGAACAACAAGTGCTTGCACTGTTGCTCAGCAGATAGCTATAGACAAGGCCATGCCACCTACTAAACATTTAGATTTTAAGACTTTGTTAATCACACTATCTCTCGCATTGACAAACTACTAATTATTTGGTCTCAATTCTAGTAAAATTATTTTTACAAAGTACTCGTAAAGCAAAGCTAACATTTTCTTCTGTGGGCCGTTCAAGTATTACGTAAGCACCAAATAGGGGTCCATAATTTGTTTATTTTCGATGGCACGGGGGAGGGGGGAGTTTTGGGCTCAACAGTGATTACGTAAGATTTTTTTTTGATACATAAATAACAAAAGCTCCTATAAAAAAAAAAAAAGAAATTGAAAAGATTTTATTTATTTATTCACTATTTTTTGCACATGATATCACAATTTGAAGAAAGAATAACACAAAAAAGTACAAGTACAAATGGCGGTCTTATCGCTCTAGGCAATATCTTCCAGACAACCATGGGATGGATATAAGAAAAGGAGATAGAGAGGACAGTCTAGTGAATAGATAAGATTTTATGCATGTTATACCTATGCTTACTCAATCACAAGAGGGGAGGAGGGGGGTTAAGAAATACTAAACTTCTGCTTTGAAATTTACTTAACGGCCCCTCAGTTTTGTACACAATGGATCGAACAATATTCCCAATAACAAAACTTATAAATATGTATTCTTTATTGAATATTGATGAGTGAGGCCAATTTATTAGTTCATGTAAATATTTAGCTATGCCACCTGTGGCGCCAACTGTTATATCATAGTAATGCTTCCAAAGTCTGTTGGATTTGGTTTTTAGGGATCCGTCACCAAAATGCTAAACCACGGGACCAACCTAATCGTAATCAAGTTACTCTTATCTGACTTTTGAAGATTTCTATCTTTCAAACTGTGATAAGTAGTGGGGTATAATTTTTCACAGGGCGGTATCAGGCCTACCTTAATTAAGACAAAAATCATGTAGCTAAAAAATTCTGAGTAGTCTGGCAATAATTCCTGCTTTACAAATTGGAAAATTTTCATTTTTATTGACCTACCTGGAAATCGAACACACTGACTTAATTATGAGACAAATTGTTTCACGTCCTCCAATATAAACTATATTCCAAATTTAATTACCTCGCTGGCCACTATTTAAAACGTTGGACCTCTGGGGTCCATTTTACGACCTCACTTAAATGAAATGAAAACATTAGGCCCAAGTAAACAGCAGCGGCATCGCTTCACACGTCGTTTTGTGACCTCAGACACATGGACGTGTTAATTTTTTTTATTTATCCAACCATGAGCTCCCGACTTTGCTTAGGACGATGGTTACCTGTTTTTTTGTAAGAGCTACACGATAGCACGTTTTTAACGAGTACAAACTGAAAGTGGGCTTAATTTACTAATTATTTTTACGAAAATTTTATTATTTTAAGTTTGTAATACAATAATTAAATTACCTATTGACCATGATATTATGAGACAAGATTACTTACTTCACATCAAAATTTGCCATCTATTTACTAATAGGTGGTAATTATTTTAGCGGACATGTTACAGTCTAGTGTAGGTGGAACTTCCAAGAACTGAGTTACTGAAAATAGGCATTGAATTAGAAAATTATTGAGACATAATGTTCTATTTCAAAACCGCCTTCATTGTCACAGTAGATAAAGCATATTCCCTTTTAATTAGATTTGGACTTTGGATCTTAATTACTATTAGCATGGGCGTATATAAGAGTGGTTTTTGGGGTCCAGACACCACCTCGCTTAGTCTACAACAAAAATAATCTGGACCACAAAACTTGTACACATTATTTTAATTTTTTTAACTTTTGGTCACAGGGGGTTTTACTGGTGATAGAACTCTCATATGTAAGAGTCCGTCTGGGTGCGTACCACCGCAACTATTTCTACCGCCAAGCAGCAGTGTGCATGCACTGTTGTGTATCGGTTTGAAGGACATTAAGCCAGTGTAATTACTGTAATGAAACTTCACATCTTATGTCTCAGAAAGACGAGCACAGTGGAATACCACACAGTACTTTGTAACTCAAGGTGCTGGATGATGTTGGTACTGTTTTGGGCGGTCGTATCGCTTACCATCAGGCGAACGGCAAGCTCGTCTCGTCATTCATTGCCATAAAAAAGGGGGTGGGGGTGTATATGTGACATTTTGGTATCCTCGGACCCCCCACGTGAAAGATATACCTACGCCCGTGATAACTAAGTGTTGCTCGCGGCTTCACCCGCGTGAAAAGCCTTTCCCGCTACAAAAGTCCCTAAAACATAGTACGATGTTAGCGCATTCTACTTAAAAAATCAGATTAAAATATCCGTTATGGCCTGTGAGAGCTACCGGGATATAAAATAGCCTATGTGTTAATCCAGGACATGATCTACCCGTGTGCCAAATTTCATCGAAATCCGTTCAGTAGTTTTTGCGTGAAAGAGTAACAAACATCCATACATCCATACATACTTACAAACTTTCGAATCAATAATAGTAGTAGGATTATTTTTTGCAGTGGTATACGTTTATATAGATACAAATATGCGGAAGCTTGTTATCAGCAAAGTAACATATTTAATTTTAAACATGTATCCTACTAATAATATCCTACTAATATTATAAAGGCGAAATTTTGTAAGAATGTATGGATGTATGGATGTGTGGATGTTTGTTCCTCTTTCACGCAAAAACCACTTAACGGATTTCGATGAAATTTAGCACACGGGTAGATCATGTCTTGGATTAACACATAGGCTACTTCTTATCCCGGGAAAATATTAACCGGGATTTTTATCCCGTAAAACCTTTTAATGCGGGCGGAGCCGCGGGCAAAAGCTAGTTATCCTACTTAATATTATAAAGGCGAAAGTTTGTAAGAATGTATGGATGTTTGGATGTATGGATGTAAGGATGTTTGTTCCTCTTTCACGGAAAAACTACTGAACGGCTTTCGATGAAATTTGGCACACGGGTAGATCATGTCCTGGATTAACACATAGGCTACTTTTTATCCCGGGAAAATATAAACCGGGACTTTTATCGCGGAAAAACTTTTTAATGCGGGCGGAGCCGCGGGCAAAAGCTAGTTTATAATAAGTCTGTCAGCTGTCCTAAAATTGTAAAATAATAAACAATATTATGCCTGACATTAATGGTGTGGTAGTTAAAGAAAAAAGGTGTCAAAAGACTTATAATAAAATGTTAATTAGCAATTTCAATTCTATAGTTACTAAAATACCTGAATAATATAAGTGTAAAGAATAAAATCCGTCTAGACAGACATTTTAAGACCACGTCGGCGTTTATTACTAAAATTCAACTAATTGTGCTTAAATTGACTGCTTTCAACCTTTTTAAGTCGAGATAAATAAAAAATTAAACCTATTCAAACAACCGCATATTTAAAGCTTATTTTTACTGGCATCGCAAGTAAATTCACTGCCACTACTGAATGTAGTGAATTCCAAGTGGTTGCGACCAGCAAGGGATTATATCTGTGATGGTCGACACAATTATGCCGGCCTTTCTGATAATTTCATCAAATTCTGGCTAAAGGACGCAATATTATAGGAAGAAAGGAGCACGTGAGCCATCTATTCCACAGCTTAATAAAAACTTTCTTTCTTACCTTTTGAGCCATATTAGAAGAGACCACGTAGGTCTGTTTGATGTTTCCGCAAACCAACGAAGAATACGAATGGGGCAAAGTTAAATAACTCTCAAACGAGAGCAATGTGTTTACCTAGTAGACATTTTCCTTGGATAACATGACTCTCACCGTCAGTTGCAATACAGTTCTCTACCGCAGTGGGTTAAAAAATGACAGCCGTTCCTAGATATATAAAAAACCTAATTAAGGTCATGCATTTCGTCTTCCGGTCGGTCGAGAACCTTTTATCCCCATAAAACCTTTTTGTCCATTACTTTATCGTAATTAAACATAAATTGATAATAAAAACATCATAAAACTCCATAATTAAGACTATTTAAGGCCTCCAAATAAGATTATAAGGAACGGGTCCATAGAAAAACATTTAAGAACAGTGCTAATTATTATCATCATCTGTTAGTGAAAAAAGTTTCCTTGACTCACGACGACATTTATCAAGTCGATACTTCAAATTGACTTTCTTATAATAACTTATTTAAATAAATTATTTGCTAACTCTGTTTTATTGCGTAAATACCTACTCGGCTTATTAAAATTTAACAATAGGGGTTTTATTATGTTCACATATTAAATTGGCTAATATTTGACCTTAAATATGTTTTGGGAAAAATATACGTTATAAATTAGGCTCTTCTTTTCTTGAAATGAAAATTTAAATGAACGAAAAAAAAATATTATTCCGTCATAAATAAGTTAAACATCAAAAAATAATACGATTAAATTACAATAAAACATAAGTAGCACTCATCTCAATAAAAGAAACATTACCTTATTCGCTACACCGGCTCTATTTAGATAGCCAATAAAAACGTACAATATAAATTAGTCCATAACTATAAGGGATATAAGATATTATAGAGCGCGGCTCACTCGATATTCGTCAAATTAGCATCAATGCAGGCTGCGGGGGTCGACGACCGCGCGAGCGTGGGAGCGGTGCGCGGGCGCAGTTTTTGCAACCACCGGACGGTCACCGGACGGTCGCCGGACGTTCGACGGCGGACAGGTAGCCCGCGGCCGAATTTTAACTACCTGATCCTGTTTAGGGCATCCTCATGAAAATGGCGCGCGACTAATGTGTTAATTTTTATTGGATATAAGTTGGCTGAATGTATTGTTATAGTAGTTCCTTTTGTATTGAAGTTTTTGATAATGATAATTAAGGATTGTAACTCTTGTATTTTTATTTGCAATGCAATCAGTCCTGTATTATATACTGCTCACTACTGATCACGGGCCTCCTCTACCACTGAGAGGGGTTAGGCCTTAGTCCACCACGCTGGCCTAGAGCGAGTTGGCAGACTTCACACACCCTCGAGATTCTTATGGAGAATAATCGGGTATGAAGGTTTCCTCACGATGTTTTCTTTCACCGTTAAAGTGTACGATCCTACTAATATTATAAAGGCGAAAGTTTGTAAGAATGTATGGATGTATGGATGTTTGGATGTATGGATGTTTGTTCCTCTTTCACGCAAAAACTACTGAACGGATTTCAATGAAATTTGGCACACGGGTAGATTGTGTCCTGGATTAACACATAGGCTACTTTTTATTCCGGGAAAACATAAAGCGGGACTTTTAGTCTTTCTGATGACGTATTATAAATTAACGTTATTTTTTAAACAAATCACGATGAAAAATTGACTGAAATAGTCGAAATTTCGTATATGGCCTCTTAAAAAAAAACAAGCAGCTTAAAAACCCAAATCAAGTTCGATCTAATTAAAGCAATTCACATCAAACTACAATAAAACTCTACTATAGATTAGTTAACGCCAAAGGACGCGGTAATAAGAGAAACATAAATAAAATTAAGCACGAAACACGATCTTTATATAAGTAATTAAAAACAAATACAAATAAAAGTCTGTTGGTGCATACAAAAAGGTTTAAAAATCTGTGAGCAGTTTCGCGACACTCATGCCCCCAGCGACACAGTTCGCAGCGACGTCCACGCTTACATACAGGAATGCAATTAGGAATACATTTCGGGGTATAATAAAATGTAATTAGATTGAATAATGACGAATTATTGCTTCAATTTGTCTCGATCGATGATATGGAGAAGGAAAAGTATTATCTTTTAATTAGCTGGTCTGGATTGTATTTTAATAAGTATAATTAATTTGTCATAAAAATCGTGACCTGGTTTCCATTTTGCGCGTTAAAATCGTATCTATTTATTCTATTTTATTTAAATAGATCAACAAAAATAGATTCAATTTTGTTCGTTCCTAATTTGATTGTTAACGGGTAAAATTAATTTTACAGATGCAGTTTCTTCGGAACTTCAAACTATTGAGGCACCGCTATTCGCCGTGTTTAAAATTGTATTCGGTGACAACCGCATTTGATAATTAGACGAGTCCTACGTTTGTTGCACATTATCTCGTCACCTGACTCCAAAGCTTCATTTTATGCGTATGGGGACTTGCCCCCAGGACGTGCCTCCTACATCCGACCCTGTATCTACGCCAAACCTGTTATTTACTATACGCAGACTGTGCGTGTGTATATTTATTGCCTTTGTGCTTTCTAAATCAAATTGTAAACGGCCGTTTAAGGGTTCGCCTGTTTTAGCCGAGAGCAATTTATATTAATACTTAAAAGAAACATTGTTATTGGAGGTTTCCGCACCTGGTTGTAGTACTATTTGTATATTATAGTACCTATGTAGTACAAATAGATTATATCTTACTAATATTTTACATGCAAAAGTTGTGAAAATTTGTGTGTTTGTGTTTGTTAGAAGTAAACGAAGACACTACTGAACGGATTTGAATGTAATTTGGCACACAGGTGCATCACGTCCTGTTTTAACGACATTTATATCCCGGTAATTTTCTCCCATGAGAAATAATGGATATTTTTAATCTAATTCTTTAAGTAAATAGAGACTGCCTCGATGGCGTAGTTGTATTATGGTACAACTGCAATGCTGAGGTCTCGGGTTCGATTCCCGGGAGTTTTTATATTCAATAACAACTCGGAGTCTGGAATTTGTGCCCGATATGGCGATAGGCTCGCCCCCTATCACATCATGGGACGGAATAACGGCGAAAAGTGGGTGCACTAGTTGCGCCTCTGCCTACCCCTTCAGGGATAAAGGGCGTGAGTGTATATGTATGTATTCTTTAAGTAGATGACACTAGTGTCGTACTGTGTTTAAGGAACTTATAGCGGGAAAGGCTTTTTACGTAGGCGAAGCCGTGAGCAACGCCTAGTTTAAAATATAAAATGATACGTTTTGATAATAATTATGAACTGGTCCATCAAGGGATAAATATCCCAACAACAACAATGCAACTGGTGGTAGGACTCTCATATGTAAGAGTCCGTCTGGGTGGGTATCACCGCAATGTCTATTTCTACCGCCAAGCAGCAGTGTGCATCCAAAGTTGTGTTTCGATTTGAAGGGCATTGTAGCCAGTGTAACTACAGGACATAATGAGACTTAACATCTTATGTATCAAGATGACGAGCGCAGTGGAATGCCACACAGTACTTTGTAACTCAAGGTTTACTACTGTTTATGGGTGGTCGTATCGCTTACCATCAGGTGAACAGCATGCTCGTCTCATCATTCGATGCAATAAAAAAAAACCACATACGGATAAATACCCGTAGGATAAAATACAGCATGAACATACGAAAATGTTATTTGCATTAATCTTCTTCTTGGTCGTAACACTCTTGGCAGAGTGGTCGTGGTCGTCATGTAGTGTTTTTCGGAGCAGATGCAATGCGTCTTACGATCTCTCGCCACACTTCTCTGTTAGAGGTTTTCCTGGCGCACTCATGTACGGGACGGTCTACGGCAGATTTGACCTGATCGGTCCAGCGCATGGGTGTCCTTCCCCGCGGTCGAGTGCCTTCAACCTTGCCCTGGATGACAAGACGTTCTATGGACTGGTCGCCTCGCCTGGAAATGTGTCCGAAGAAAGCAAGTATGCGGGACTGTACTAAGGCGGATAGACGCTGCATGATGCCGAGTTCTTGCATTAATAAAATAGGGAAATTGCTACGTATTTAGGTTAGAACGTAATTGATGGAAATATTTTTTTTTATTACATTGAATGACGGGACGAGCGTGCCGTTCGCTTGATGGTAAGCGATACAACCGCCCATAAACAGTAGCAACACCATGCAGCACCTTGAGTTACAAAGTACTGTGTGGCATTCCACTGCACTCGTCATGCTGAGACATAAGATGTTAAGTCTCATTATGTCCAGTAATTACGCGTATACTCACGCCTTTTATCCCCGAAAGGATAGTCAGAGGCGCAACTAATGCACCCACGTTTCGCCGTGCGTATTCCGTCCCATGATGTGATAGGGGGGATCCTATCGCCATATCGGGCACAAATTCCAGACTCCGGGCTGATACTGATTAGAAAAACCCAATAAAACTTTGCTCGCCCCGGGATCGAACCCGAGACCTCAGCATTACAATCGTATCATAATACAACTACGCTACCGAGCCAGTCACAGTTATTTTAAAAAAATAAAATAAAAAAATTAAAATAAAAGAGTCTTATTATTCCTTGCATTATTACAGAGTTTTCTTATTACTAGTATGTGTATTATTTAGTAAGTTAAATTTAAGTTCATTGTAAGTATTGTTAGATTTTGTTTTTCTTTTATACAAGCACCCCAGATTGGGTAAAGGCCTTCTCCAAAAATGCCCGTTTGTTTCTGTCTCGAGCTATTTACACAGTAATATTAACAAAACAATATTTATTATCGTTTACCTTTGCTCCATATTCCATGCTATTTCTTATCGACCGGAATAGTCGCGAAATAGTAGGATGCAAGCGAATTGCCCTATTACGTTCAAATATCGCCTTCACAGGGAAGCTACAGAGAAATAACACCTTTAAAATACAATCGGGGAGAGAAAACTGTTTTTATTTCGGCTCCACTAAACGTTTCACTGAAGGTAAAGGAAGAAACTGGCTTAAGTTATTCAATATTGCCATGCTTTTAGTTGAATATGTTTCATACTGAGACAGTTAGAAATTCTATAGTTTCTGTGAGACGATTATGGTTATATGTTGAAAATATGTGTAATGCTGGTCATATAATATTTCTTAACAGAAAGAAATGGTTGTAGTGTATAGGAATTGTATTATAGGCGCGCCAGGAGGAGAAATGCTAATTATTATCCTAAATTATTTAGAAACACACGACAAGCGTAACGCCATATTATACTATGCAGCCTCGCATCGGCCCATGCAGTCAGCAAAGAGGATGAGGTTTGTCCTCATTGGCAATTAGGTAAAATTTCGAACGCGACTTACGAATCGCTAAAAGAGTGGGGAAATTGTACCAAAGATACCATACTATTCTTATTCTTTTTAGTGGTTGTAATCAGCAAGAAATTCAATATGTAGAGGGCCTACTGTTCACGTCATGCACATGCTATTGTCAATTGACGCTTGCGGCTTGCTTGCATTTTGCGAAGAAACAGCGTAGCGTGCACTATTAGTCTAAGGCGTGCACATGACGTGCGTTTTCGTGGACAGGACAGCTTATTAAGGCGGCCTTAATGGCACAAGGTGACGAACGCAGTGCAATGACATATAGAGCTCCGTTTTCAGTTTTGCAGTTTTTATAGGAAATCGTAACGTTTAAGATAGATGGATTAATCATTGCTTGCAATTATTAGACGCTATCTGAAGATACTCGAGGCAATTCTTACCCGCGTTGTAGCATGTCAGAGTTTTTTAGCTACTTACTCAAAGTCGAATATTCGTAGCAATCATTGGGTAAGATTATATACAGCAATAATTCGTCTAATAACTTTATAATCAGGCAAATGTGATATATTAGAGCGAATTTAATTATCCTATCAAATTAATTTAGTATTGGAAGTATTTTAAACCATTATAGGCACTCATATTTTATGATCCAGTAATAGCAAATGTCACTATAGTTGTAGATCTAATTTATTAACAAAAAATGCTATAAAACACTATAAATTTAATTTTATAATACAAGCTTAAATATATAGCGGATTCTTTAATTTGTGCTAATAAATAAAATATGTTTGGATTAATAGAACGCAAAACTTATACCTCACTGGTCCTTGAAATATTAATAAATGCAAATATATTATCCGTGGAGATTATAATTTATTAACCTAATAAATATTGTCACAGCAAATTAAATTATAAACTCTTGAACTTTTATAAGTGCTTTTTAGTTTTGATTAAGGTGACTAGCGATGTCATTAAGTTAAGTCTGCAAGCACTATCTTTCTGAAAGATATTTTTACCAGTAGGTATATCTAATTGCTGTTCAGTACTTAACTTAAAATCTATTGTTTCCTTGGTCTAAAAGAATAAAACATCATCAACAGATAAAACAACAGATTTGAATGTGTTTATTTTTTTTATTTGCCTGAAATGAATTAGATTTAGAACAAGACGACCTTGATTAGATAATTAATGTGTTTTTAACACAATTTACGTTGGATTACATCGATTTTTTTTTCGTGGAGAAAGTGACTTATTACTACCGCCCAGCCACCGCGCACCAGGACCTCCGGCTGTCGACCATGGAAGCGACCACGGCCGGCAGCGATAGGTCTCCTCCAACGACTGCTCTGAAAGCGCTGCGCTCCTCATGCCCAGGCTGGGCAAAACTCCAACGTATGCTGGGCTGTACCCAGCGGGCAGTTGTCACAGAGGTGACACACGGCCGACACCTCCTTCTTCATTACCCACCACAAGTACTCACCGAAGCAGTCATGCCTGGTGAGCACCTGCGTCAGGCGAAACGTTGCCGCCCCGTGGCGCCTGTCCAGCCATTTGGCAAAGACAGGACGCAGCACCGCGATGACCCTGAGCCCCGCTGACGGGGCCTCCAGCCTGAGACGCCAATCCTCCACGACGGTTCGCCGTAGGGAGGCCCTCATGGCCTCCACCTCCTTCGGGGCTGGATGTTGCAAGGAAGTCCGGTAAGGGATGCCAGGACCTTCCAGGTTAGGTAGCAGGTTGGTAAGAGCGCCCGCTGCCCGAGACAGTTTCGTCCCCAATTTCTTGAAATGGGCGCGGAATTGCCATCGGTTATCTATCCCTTGATAATTCCCCCATGGGAATCCGCACCCCCTCAACTACGATGTGGGCACCGGCCGGTGGCCCTCTCTGAGGCCCCTGGAAACAAATGGCCTCGGTTTTCTAGAGGGCCACCTTCAAACCCAACCGTCGAATCCGACTTACTACTTGGCTGGTGCCCACCGCCGCCAAGGTAGCAGCGTCCGGGAACGTCCTGGCGGTCGCAATGACCAATGTTTTGGATTACATCTACTATCGTGTCCTAGCCTAACAGCGCGAAAAAATACATTGTGCCAGCACGAATACGGTGCTGGAGTAAGTGAAAATAAAACAAGATGAGACTTAACATCTAATGCCTTATTGAGAGTATTGATGATGATGTCCTCCTTGACGTATCCGTCAACGGCGAACCTTGTCACTTCCAGAGATGGGATCGGAGATGGCTGGCAAATCCATATTTGGTTTTAAAGAGTCTGTTGCAGGGCGCACAGTGCTACTGGCCTAGAGAGTTGTAGGTGTAATTATAGGAAGGCTTAGGAGGGTTCTTTTTAAGTAGGCGTTTTGCATCGAGATCTTCAAGCCGATTTACTTCAAAAGCTTAAACTGCCTTAGTAACAGAGTTACGCCAGACACTTCTCTGTTCTGCAAGCTCTTGAGAGTATTGGCGAATGATTCGCCCCAATTTAGCGAATACATATTGGATTATGAGTAACGCATACACCTAAATAAGCTGTTAACATACTCGAATTAGTGACTATTCATCTGCCCTCTTATTATCTATGACAGAGTTAGCTCGTAACGTGGCCGCGTCACGTTAACTTCGTGTAATTAACGTGAATTGGTATTCTGTATGCCAATTTCCTTAGTGATAAACGCGATGAGTTACGTTGCGCGTTTGTTATGAGCTGTGAAAATAACGTGTCATCTATACTAATATTATAAAGCTGAAGAGTTTGTTTGTTTGTTTGTTTGAACGCGCTAATCTCAGGAACTACTGGTTCGAATTGAAAAATTCTTTTTGTGTTGAATAGACCATTTATCGAGGAAGACTTTAGGCTATATAACATCACGATGCAACTATGAGGAGCGAAGAAATAATGGAAAATGTGAAAAAAACGGGGAAAATCATCCTTGAGGGCTTCCATTGCGTGCGCTGCGAAAACGGTTCAAGATACCAAAAATATATGTATGAAAGAATTATTCCTCTTGAAATGATCTAAAAAAAATTGCGCGGCAGTATATGTCTATCTTTTAAGATTAACTCACTAGAACCGTTTTTATGGTAATCAAATTTGGTCGAAATTAATGCATTATTTGTTAAGAGTTGTATCAACGTCATAATATTAATCTTTATCCAAATAAATGTGTTGGATAGAGTGATTCAACGGGAAGGTTTTTATGTACTTTTAGCCCGGAAAAACTTATTAACGCGGGCGAAGCCGTGGGCAAAAGCTAGTAGAGACTAAGGGGGCTGTACTCGGCGAGTATCTAAATCAGGGGTTGTAGGTATTTAGACCGGTGATGCTCGTCATATGTTTTTTAACATCACCCTTGTGGCGCAAGCACTAGATGGCGTCGCCGTTTATGATCAAGCATGGCGCTTGTCAGTCAACTAGTTTATCTCGTCTACTCATATAAATCTTCTAATTTAGCTCAATCGATGCTACAATATAAGTATAGCATGAAATATTTATGGGTACAGTTATCTAACCAACAAGAATGTATATCCTTAATTGGTTTCTTGACTTATTTAAATGTTGTCGGATTTGATTTAGCTTTACATATATTAACAAAACGCTGTGATGTATTTATTTAGGTTAAATTGTATTAGGATTTGTAGCGAATTTCGAAATTTTATTAGCATAAGGCTAGTAAATGAAGAAGTGGGTACTCTAATGGAAAGTGATCATCAGCTGCAACCAAGATTTTCTTTTTGTCGAATTTATCTAATCCTCTAACGTTCAGCTCATCAATGTTTAATACCTAACCGTAAATGTGCATTTCATATATGGGGAAATGTATCACAATGTGACTAGGGGCGTTGGACCAAACATGCGAAGGTACAATACCGCGAGTGTTACAGCCGGTAGAGATAACACAACTTCAGGAGATTCACTAGCTCGTTCACCAGAATTACTTTAAAATCACGTACTGAATAGTGAATATCACATATCGCTGCTTTGCATGAATAACCACACAACCCCAAGAAAGCAAATTTTACAGGACAGCCATTTGAAAATTTTTAAAAATGTTTTTTGTGGTAACTTTGTTCTTATTGAATATATATAATCAAAGAATGTATTAATGAAAAGGGCATTCATCGATGTTTTGCTTAAATCCTGATCGCTACGTTAATTTATAACCGAAAATCAACCAATGATGTAAAGACATTTTGTCATGCCACTGCACCGTTTTTGCCAATATGACTGTGAGTTTTATTTAACATAAAATATAGACTACTAGCTTTTGCCCGCGGCTCCGCCCGCGTTAAAAAGTTTTTCCGGTATAAAAGTCCCGCTTTATGTTTTCCCGGGATAAAAAGTAGCCTACGTGTTAATCCAGGACATGATCTACCCGTGTGCCAAATTACATCGAAATCCGTTCAGTGGTTTTTTCGTGAAAGAGGAACAAACATCCAGACATCCATACATTCTTACAAACTTTCGCCTTTATAATATTAGTAGGATAATGAATTGTATGGTGTTAAAAAAGGAAATTCAAATTGTGTGGTTATTCATGCAAAGCAGCGATATTATGTTTTGATCAATATTATTTTCTTTTCGCTCATCAAGTTCCCCGTCCTTTCAGGTCCTCCTCAAATGTATTCAAATGGCTTCTGTCACATTTTTAAACACTTGTTTCAATACAATAATTCCTTGTCGACCGAATATTTAATTTTCTTTACGAGTCCTATTGTTTTTATTCTTACTACGCTGGCTTAAAGTACGAGAGGAAGCGTATTATCACATAGCAACAAATTACAATAAATTATCCTTGATAAACGGTTCAGTATTTTTTACACTGAATTTAAGGGATAATCCGTGGATACGATAGGCTCTAAAGAACTGCATTTAGAAAATAAAAGTGCTTTTTATTAGTCAGCTGTACAAACTAGCTTAAGAAAATCCTAATTTGTATTCTATTCCTTAGTATAACGCTATTACATAGCGTTATTAATTTTTTAACATGATGTTTACAGTCTGTAGCCTGACACAAGCCGGCTTTTCTGACCACACCGGACTTTCAGGCGAACGCTTTAGGCGCTCCAACCCTTTTGTAAATGACCAAACTGAGGGCACCCGCTAAGTGGATTATGAACTTTGTCTCTTAGCGAGCATTGAGAAAGGAGAAGTAGGTAACTATAATCATTCTTTAATGTGCCACGCAGACGTTGTGAACCGGAAAACTCTACACTATAATAAAATTAACAGTTGCACTTGTTACTGAAGTTATTGAAGAAACTGTCAGTTTCGTAATGCTGTTTCTCGGTAACAAGTTGACAGCATCTTTAACGTAAACGAAACGTGATTATCTAAAATAGGTTATTAAAATTATTTCGAAACAGCCCTTTAACTTTTAAACCATGTCAAATGAAGGCATTGAGGCGTTGCACATTGTACAGACGAACGGTTGCAATCTTTAAACGTTATTTACTTAAATGCCAGCCGAGTTACGATTATATCTAAACACGACGATTTCTAAATTCTGCACGTTATTGCCATCTTTTGTGCTTTGTATTTTGTTTTAAACGCCTTCTCGATTCACGAAAAGATGGTAATTGCTTTTTTCAATTGAATTTGCCATTAATAATTAATGGCGGTGCCGATTTTCGTGTTTTAAGGCAAATGTGCACAAGGGCTATAAAGATACCAATATTATAAACGCGAAAGTTTGTAAGTATGGTTGTATGGATGTTTGTTACTCTTTCACTCAAAAACTACTCAACGGATTTCGATGACATTTGGCACACGGGTAGATTATGCCTAGGATTAAGACATAGGCTACTTTTAATCCCGGAAAAATATAAAGCGAGTCTTTGTAACGCAGGTGGAGCCGCGGGCAAAACCTAGTACTTCATAAAAATCCTTACGAATTAGAACTCACGAAGGCTCATGATAAAGTAAACCTATTACATAAGATGTGTTTCTTGTATAATATTATCGATATAATCTATTAAAAAGTGTTGTGCGTCATACGTATTATTGAAATGCAAAGTAAAGTGAATGCTATTAATAGCTTTTAACGCAGTTAGGTACGCACTGAGCTAAGCATAGGAAAATGGCTAATACTAATCTTAACAGTTTTTATTTTATTATGTGTAAATTTTCATGAATTAACATTAAAAACGCGAACAAATAACCAACCAACGACATATCGATTGATTTATTGCATAGTTATTGTATTTTATGTACAAATCAATTTTATTAAGAACAATTCTTACATATCTTTTCCTTTGCGCCATCACAGTTCTCGGGCGCGTCTACAATTTCTATTGTTCCTTACATTTCTTGTCTTTGACTTCTACTTTCGAAACCCGACACGTGTATATGACGCCTATATTAAATATTTAACTTATTTTAGGTGGTATTTGCGTAAAGTACTTCCTCATTCTTCTTAAATTCCATGACAAGCTAAACGATTATGTATGGCAAAAAAAGGTACTGCGTAGACGTTTTGACTGTAGAAGATACGCGCCATAAAATACTGGCAACATGGTAATAATGTTTCGTTTTAATAACATGACTTTGAGTGATTGTTAAACTAATCAACAGTTGGTAAGTTGACAGTTGTTTGAAACAAAATGGATGAGTGTGTTAATAAAGATGGAGCAATTCATCATCCTCGTGTAGCTGGTACAATAACAACACCTAAAAGCCGAAATCTGCGCTATTTTCGAAATCTTTTTAAAAAGAAACTTATTTATGGATTTATGGAAGAAATCTATGTTAAAGAAAATCGTCACACCAAGATCGTCACATTTTTTGTCACTTTGGACCGTCACGGCGTCGTCATCTAGGGTCATTGTTTTAAAGAGAATCTTAATATCGCGATGTAGTAATTAGGTCAAACTGTACATAGTCATCTATTGTGGACAAGCGTAAACAGTTTAAATATTATGGTTTGCTACACTTATTAAAATTCATTTAAACAAATAGTGAAAGTGAGAGATAATTTTTTTATTGTTTTGAAAAGCCATCACGCGATTTTGGTATTAGTAAATGTATATTAATTTATTGAAATTAACCATCATTTAATAATATGACTGTCAATTTAGCACACAATAATTTAAAAAAATAATAATAATAAGTTGACCGCATTCATGGAATACAATAATTAGTATAAGAACAGTGAAAAAAAATTACTGATTGAAAAAGTTCACTTCATACGTGTGTACAACAATAAACACACACACTATTTTTTTGAAATAATATCACGTAAAAAAATAAAAGATTGTTCTAAAATAAATAATTGTTAACTTAACAATTATTACTACTAATTATACTATTATTACAGTTAATTATTGGACTGCCTCGGTGGCGTAGTTGTTTTATGATACGACTGCAATGCTGAGGTCTCGGGTTCGATCCCCGGGTCGGGCAAAGTGATATTGAGTTTTTCTATTCAGTATCAGCTCGGAGTCTGGAATTTGTGCCCGATATGGAGATAGGCTCGCCCCCTATCACATCATGGGACGGAATAGCGGCGAAAAGTGGGTGCACTACTTTCGCCTCTGCCTACCCCTTCGGGGATAAAAAGCGCAAGTGTGTGTGTGTGTGTGTGTGTGTGTGTGTGTGTGTGTGTGTGTTAACTCAAATATTTTGTAATTTTATATTATGATTTTTTATACATGTCATGGCCATGTAGTGCCTGGTTAATGATTTTATATTTTTATAGAATCCTGAAAAAGAAACAGTCGAAAACGGGATTGCTAGTAGTTAGTAGTTGTAATAACTGCTAACAGATGTCGCTGCTCATCTCCTTTAAGAGAATTAAGTACGGATCCTGAAATTGGCAATCGACAGCGGGGTCGGAATAGCTCAATTGGAAGAGCACCGGCACGGTACGCCAGAGGTCGTGGGTTCAAATCCCGCTTTCGACGGTTTTTTCAGGACTCTATAAAAATATAAAATCAAATATTTTGGGCATGGTAGTCGTTTCAAGTTAAGCATTTTTAGCTTTAATTTTGCATTTAGTAGGTATCGTATTACGCAGTTCATCTCAAAACCTAGTAAATGGAACCGTTCATTATAATTGTCTAGTATTTGGAATCAGTCTAGTCAGTGAATTTCAAATCATGCAATACAAGTTATTTCCCAATGCTCTCCAAAGCTAAGCCGGGACATTTCATCCACTACTTGCTCCATTTAATCCTTGTTAGAAACAAAACTGCGACCCAACTGTCCAAACGTAAGCCGCTATTGATTTGAAAGACCGAGTCCCACTAGTCCCCTATTGCAATTCATAGGGAAATTTAACAATAAATAAACGAATCATGCAGTCGGTAAATCCGGGGATTTGGCCAAATTCCAGGTGTTCCGTTCAAACTGAATTTATGGCTAGGGATATAGCGCGCTATTATCACTGCGCCCGATCATAAATTATGGTAAATTTTGTTTATTTCAAAATAAATTTTGGGTCGTTTTATCTATGCACTTTATGAGAATCTTATCCTACTAATATGATAGTTACGAAAGTATGTGAATTTGTTTGGATGTTTGTTAGAAGTAAACGGAGAAACAGTTGAATAGATTTAGACTTGACACGCAGGTAGACTATATCCTGAATTAACACAAATGCTACTTTTCATCCCAGTAATTGGCTCTCATAGGAAATTATTTAATTAATATATGGCGCTGGCGTCTTACAGATTTGTCTATGAATCGTTACCGTGTGTTGAGGACTGGGGAAAAGGCTTTTCACGCGACCGAAGCCGCAAGCAACGCCTAGTACAAGAGTATATTTAAAAGGTTTTTCTTGGCAATAAAAAATTTAAAACGTTTTCGTTCTTCTATAAAACGTCTGAGTAAACGGTTTTAGTTTGTTTTGTAAGTCTTCCTGAAGCAGCAACCGAACAGCTCGTAAAATTATCTAAAGCCGTAAACTCTTTTCATCCTGAGTATTACAGAGCCAGTTTTAATTTTATAACATCGGTACAAAGAATCTTATATTATGAAAAAAAAGCCGAATACCTTGGTGGTGCAGTTGTATTGCGTTAGCGATACGAGGCTGCTCTAATGTCCCGGGTTCGAATCTCGGGTCGGGCGAAGTGATTTTCAGTTTTTCTTACTATCAGTCCGGAGCGCGGAGTCTGGAATTTGTAGCGAGCGCTCGTCTCTTCACATGGGACGGAACATGCATAGCGAAAAGTGGGTACCCTAGCTGCATCTCTGCTTACTCCTTCGTGGTTAACGTGTGATATATATACATACATATCTACATAGGTATATATGAAAAAAGAAACGTATTATAAACGTTTCCTTTTGTATGAAATCCTCCTAGCCAGTTTCGGCCACGGCGGCCAAATCTCAACGGAGATCAGCCAGGTACGCAGGAGATATTATAGTGCACAAGCGTGTGCGCAATACACAGGTGCACTCGCTATTCCTTCACTCTCATAGTCCGATGAGACGGCAATCCGACATGACCGGAGAGAGATCAGGCGCAGGACCAACGGCTTTACGTGCTTTCCGAGGCACGGGGGTATCACACCGCCAACTTTCTGACTCCGAGCTGCGACTGAGTAATTTTAAAGATGGAAAAACCCAGTCACAATATTTTTGGCTCGACCCGGGATTCGAACCCAGGACCTCAGCGCGCAAATCGACTCATAGCGCATACGCATTACAACTACGCCACCGAGGCAGTCCTTTTGTTCCTTTTGTATATATTTATTTTGTTTGGTATGAATTGAAGTATTTTTAATATCTGAATGTCTTGGTTTGGAATGAGAGTTGTAATTGAAATAAGGTCGGGGCTCAGTGGTATGGAGCGGCGGCATCACAAAACTCTACATGAACATGTCGACTTCGAAAGTACTACTCCTATTAGCGAAATTATTCGAGAGTTTATAATATTTTAATAAAAGTGGATTTTTTTTTGTATTATTATTATTATATATTTTTACATGGACGATAGCCTTGTTAGAAATGGAACGGTCTGCCGAGACAATGTCTGGAGGTTCCAAACCCAAGGCACACACCTCTGACTTGTCGAATTTACGTGCGTATTGTTTATTAATTATCGTTCGCTTTAACGGTGAAGGAAATTATCGTGAGGAAACCTACATACCTAAGAATTCTTCATAAGAATCTCGCGGGTAGTTGAAGTTTGCCAACCCGCGGTAGCCAGCGTGGTGGATTATGGCCTAAACCTTCTCAGTAGTAAAGGAGGCCCGTGCTCAGCAGTGGGCAGTATATAATACAGGGCTGATTGCAAGTTATTTTTGCGTTGCTATTTATTTACATTAACAGTCATTTGTTGATAATACAGATTGGTAGTCTTGTAACTGAATCATCGGAGCAATTAACTTAAAATTTTCACATTTGTCTAAATTAAGCTTATTGAGCATCTGATTCATGGCATTTCAATCTCCAGAATAAAAAAAAGTTGTCAGGCTTTCTTTAACAGGCTATTGATCGTTTTCTCGTCCTACATCTCCCGTACATTATCTCTACTAGTCCGTATTTGCCGCCGCTAGACAAAGTATGGAAGGGTCGCGACTCTGCGCTCGCGCGTGTTTGCTCACCGACCCCGCTCGGTCGCTCGCTTCGCTCAAACAACGCCGACTAGGAGCTGTTTCACCTACTACTTCATGTTTTTATGTTTTTTTTCCTATGTGTGTTTTAGAGGTGGTGTACACGAGCGACATTTTTGAAGTTATTTTGATATTGTAGTCGAACTGCCGGCTTTAAAATCTCTACCATCAAAGTTGTATCTAGAACAGAAACAATTTAATCCATTTAATAACTATCATCATTATACTCATATTGAATTAACTACGTTCTAAGAAACATTTCGTTGAATATATTGAAATGTTCTACACAGACGTAGATATGTCGCAAACTTATAATTCATATTATTAAGACTGGTTCCATATTTCAATTGCACAGTAACGCCATCTGGTAGCACATGTTTGTACATCCTTTTATTTCTAACATTAAAAAGTCACACAGCGTTACGTCTTAACTAAAAACTCGTGTTAAATATAATTTACAAGTAAAAAACTTCTTGTTTACAAGTCTAGACTTATAATATTCTTTATTTTACGTCACCTTGCCTGTTCCGTGCTTGCTCCGAATTTATCGCTTGCGATGTTATATGGAGATTTGCCAATTTTATGGGGTGAAAGTCATCCTGCATGCTAATCTAAGACATAAATTATGTTTATCCTTATGACCGTAAAATTTGAATAATAACGTCTGTAAAGAACTTTTCAATAGATTAAGTACACGTTGTAAATCGACTAATGTAACATCTTGAGTAATCTTGGGTTTTATGTCAATACTTACCAACAGAATTGTATCAGTTTTTTGGTACAGTCGTTGCTTAAACAATAATATATCAACAGATTGGTGCAATATTTTGCACAAAGAATAGTTTATTGATGATGGTAGTACTGTCTTACAGAATGGCATGAGCAGCTATTGTGCTGCATCACGCAACACTAGATATCAGATTTAGAGGCTAATAAAGGTTCCTACAATTCGGTGAATCGGCAATACTTAGGCCAACGACTACTACTCCTACTTGCCTTGGAAACATTTTAAATACCTATCTAGGTACTATGAATATTAATAGTATAAATATCGGCTTCTCTGAAAATTTTCAACCCTCTCTAACATGAACCCATAACTCCACTGCAGAATGAGTGCTCATGAGGATAGTGTCAGGTGACTTACTAGCTCATTTGCCTTCTACTAAAAGGGAGTTAATGAACCCTGTCGGAATGCTTCCTTCACAATCCATCGCAAGGTGAGCTTTGTTCCCTTCATAATTATGCATCAATACATTTTGAGTCCACATTTTCTATGTTGTTAATTTAATATATGTCTTTTGCAATTCTCTCAGTCATGACTGTAACAGGGTATCATGGTTTGTATTTTTAATATGTAACACGTTATACGACATATTATAAGATTTTGTCTTATTTGTAAGAAATATGCAGAATTCTTTGTGCATTATCGCTCGCTTTAACGGTGAAGGAAAACATCGTGAGGAAACCTGCATACCCGAAAAGTTCCCTGAATTTCGAAGGTATGTGAAGTCTGCCAACCCGTACTAGGCATGCGTGGTGGTCTAAGGCCTTAACCCTCTTAGTTGTAGAGGAGGCCCGTGCTCAGCAGTGGGCAGTATATAATGGGGCTGGTATGCAGAAGTTAAGTCTGGAAATCTTTGGGGGTGACCTATGTTGAGCAGCGAGCATCCAGCGGTAGACAATGATAACTTTCATACAAAAATATCAACGGATAAAGAGTTTTATATTTCGTTCGAAAAATTCATCACTTTTAAGTATCAAATTAAATATTTACGTAATTTACGCGTCCTAAAATAAATAAAATGAGACCGTGTAAATACGGCTTTAAGTTGAAAATAGCGGAATAACGAGGTGGCGGCGTGTGTGGGCCTGGTTCACACTTTTGATGGGTTTGTAGTTCATGCTAGTTTAGGGATCCGTACTAAACGACACGATGGAACCCTAAGGGGCTATTTATAAGCCGGAGGATCTACTTATGATTAAACGAGCTCTATGTATTGTCTGCTAGAGGTAGCAGGCTGAAATTTCCTTAGAAGTATAAATAGTGGAAGATAATATGTTTACACGTATAAATGTTAAAAGGTACGGAACTCTCGGTCCCAAGTCCGTCTCACACTCAGCTTGCTTTACTACACGAGGTAGTCTAGACTAAGCCTTGTGAAGAACCTAGCAATTTTTTTAATCAACTCTGTTGTAATATTTATTGCATTAGGTACATGAGTTTTATTAGCTAACTATGAAAAATATAATTTTGTCGCCTCAAAATTATGTGATATTTTTATTATTAAATAGAGTCATGAGTGCAATTCCTTCGTTATTTGTAAATTAAACTATCCTTTAGTAAGGTTCTAAAATGTTGTTTAGGTATATTTTGTATGTGGGATCATTAAAACATTATTATAATACAGTTACATTAATTGGAGCGGAGAATGATTTTTAAATCTAGATACGATTAAATGATTTTTTGTCTTGGGGGACCATAATACTCATTCATATAGAAATGGACTAAGCAATAATCTCACAAAATTAAAATGCTGAAAAATATAGAGCGACTGTGCGGCCGAACACCTGTCTCGTTTTGTGTGTCATCCGCTCCTGTATGCTCGTAACGTAATCAATAAACCATCAGAACTCTAAATGCAGAGAATTCGCGTTACCTCTATCACACTTTTCTACGTATATGCGCAGAACACGGATGGATATAGAGAATCCCGCAGGCTGTTCTAATTTACACACACACGCGCACACTCACGCCTGTTATCCCCGAAGGGGTAGGCAGAGGCGCAACTAGTGCACCCACTTTTCGCCGTTATTCCGTCCCATGATGTGTTAGGGGCGAGCCTGACCCGGCCCGACCCGGGTATCGAACCCGAGACTTCAGCATTGCAGTCGTACCATCTAATTTATATCTAAGTAAATTAGCTCTTCAAGCAATTCAATCATCGAGACTTTGTATCAAATATGGTAGCCTGTGGAATATTTTTAAATTTCGAACACCAGCCCGTGCAATCAAACGGTGCTCGATTAGCGTCGATACCATCGACATGGCAACATCAGAATCGATTTAAAATTCACAATTTAAAAAGCAAACCGATCAAGTTTAGACTGCCGACAACATGATAATAAACTGGAAAGCGATTCGGTGCGTTTTTTTGTTAATTTAGTGTGCGACGTCGTCGAATCCCGACCGTATCAATCATATTTGGCCAGTTTTTGCGAATTTGTGAAGCGCGCTGCGTGCACGCATGGGAGGGGAGGCGTATGAGGCGCGGGGAGGGGTGTCACTGTGCAAATGCACTCGTAAAACCCGGACCGAGGTCAACGCCCCCTCTCCCCGCGGCGCGAGGGTCCCGCTTCCCCACCTCCTCGGACAGGCAGGTCCAGAGTCCTGACCACGGCCGCAGCCCGCACGCCCCCACCCCGGCCCAATAAAACGTTTACCGCTACGATATATTTATATTGCTAATGTTCGTCTGTGAATCCGTTCGCAATGTCTTTATGATACCCGTCGAGCGAGACGTATTTAGTACCTATAATTTCTTTTTACAAGGTGTTGGTTGTTACCATGTTTTTATATTGAGTGATAAGACCTTTTGAAGGTTTTACTTTTTATCTGCCGATATAGCTGATATATCGACTGTCTCGGTGGCGTAGTTGTATTACAGTACGACTGCAAAGCTGAGGTCTCGGGTTCGATCCCCGGGTCGGGCAAAGTGATATTGAGTTTTTCTATTCAGTACCAGCCCGGAGTCTGGAATTTGTGCCCGATATGGCGATAGGCTCGCCCCCTATCACATCATGGGACGGAATACCGGCGATAAGTGGGTGCACTAGTTGCACCCCTGTATACCCCTTCGGGGATAACAGGCGTGAGTGCATGTGTGTGTGTGTACTTTTTATCTGAAGTTTGACGTCCATCGAATTTTATTTACAGGTAGCTTCCGCTTGCAGCTCCACAAGCATGGCAGTCAGTTTCTGGTATAAAACGTAGCCTAGAAGAATGAATGTGCTTCCTAGTAGTCAAATAATTTACAGAATCCTACTTCCTACTAATATTATAAAGGCGAAAGTTTGTAAGAATGTATGGATGTTTGGATGTATGGATGTTTGTTCCTCTTTCACGCAAAAACTACTGAACGGATTTCGATGAAATTTGGAACACGGGTACATCATGTCCTGGATTAACACATAGGCTACTTTTTATCCCGGGAAAACATAAAACGGGACTTTTATCCCGGAAAAACTTTTTAACGAGGGCGGAGACGTAGGCAAAAGCTAGTTTAAAATATTGTTTTAGATATTAACAGGTTCAACAATAATTTCTGCTCTATATTAGAATTTTATTCTTAGGTTTGTGAATTTAAATCTGATAGTTTAACGTTACGCAGTGCAGTCCCTTGTCAATACGTTACTGAATATTCTTATTATTATTATTATGTATCTTTCCTGCGGGAAATCACGGTACGAAGACCGGTCCTTTTGGAAGGCTTGCGTGGGGATATGGATCCAACACGTAGAGGCCCCTTTAAGATACATTACTCTAGTTGGGATGTGTACGCCTTACGGGTACTCTCTCTGTCTGTACTTAAGGAGGAAATACAGCCAAAGACAGCGCCCGTAAGGCGTAAGGACTATTGCAGAGAAGATGGGAATTATACTGGGTCTATGGATGGGATCTAGATGGACTGGTTGCTGGGCTATTGATTGAGACAACGGGACGCCTGCCAAGTAAAATGTCTCAATCATTTGTATTCAAGGCAGACGGTGACTTGCCCCCCACTAGATGGGCATCCCAAAAAAAAAAAAAAAAAGTGGCGTATGCCAGGGACGCAACATCGGTGTGGGTGGCTAAAGGGTGTCGAGAGGTGTGCACCGATTTCACCATCGCGGGTCGCTAACGCGTCCTGGAGTGGGCTTCCTCGCTATTATGCAGATTGAGCACTTCCACCCTGGAGCTCAGGTTCTTAGCTCTTGCGATTTCCACCCCTAGCCGGCCAGTTAAGGCAAGCCAAGGGTCAGGGGGTCTCATTTAGCCCCCACCGGAATCAGGGTACGCGGTGTCGCCACTCACCGACGGCTCGCCACAAAGCCGCCCCTGCGGGCTTATTATTATTATTATTATTATTATTAAGCCTCTTTATTTCCACATCATAATTTTACAATTCAAATGTGTGTTAGACGTGTTAGTGTATATAACTTATTTATATAATATTAGTATTGTTAGTTTTCTTTCTGTGATGTGGATCCCATTTGGGTATAGGCCTCCTCTTTCTCCCTCCAGAAAGTTCTGTCTCTGGCGAGGGTCATCCAATCTTGACCTGCTTTTTTAACAATATCATCAGCCCACCGTTTTGTTGGTCTGCCAACATTTCTTTTTCCTAGTGGCCCTTTCCAACATGTAGTTTTTGTGGTCCATCTATTATCCTTACACCTCGAAATATGACCAGCCCATTGCCATTTTAATTTTAAGGCCTGTGTTAGCGCATCAGTTATTTTTGTTTTTTGCCGGATCATTTCTGACCTTATTTTATGTATTTTCCTGATTTTCAGTATACTTCTCTCCATTGCCCTCTGTGTTGTCCTTATCTTTTCTTTCACTTTATGTGTATAAGCCCATGTTTGACAACCATACAATAAGCTAGGCAGAAGACAGGTATCAAATACAGTTTTTTTCATGTTAGGCGTATAATCTCCTTTTAGAATTTCCTTTAGGGACCAGAATTTGTTCCAAGTTATTTTACATCTTCTTTCTACTTCTTCTTCATTGTTCGTTGCACTGAAAGATACCTGTTTCCCAAGATATATGTATTTGTCCACATATTCTATATAGTTGCCATTTATGTTTACAGGAAGTTTTTGGCTATTCGTAATTAATTTTGTTTTGGAGGCATTCATCCCAAGTCCAACTCTAGCACTTTCTTGGCTAAGCGAATATATCATTGTTTCAAGTTCTTTAGATGTTTCTGCTAGTACGACAATATCGTCTGCGAATCTCAAGTGGCTCAGATAAACGCCACCTACATTCAATCCCTTATTTTTCCAATCAAGTTTTTGAAATACATTCTCTAAGACAGCAATAAATAGTTTTGGTGACAGAGGGTCACCTTGTCTTACTCCCCTTTCAATTCTTATTTCTTCCCCTCTGGCTTCTAGTTTCACTCTACTTATAGCGTTGGTGTATGTGTATTTTAGAATGTTTATGTACTTTCTGTTAATGTTCAATGATGCTAATGTATTCCAGATAGAATTGTGGCTTAAACTATCAAAGGCCTTACTGTAATCTATAAACGCTATATATAGAGGTCTCCTAAACTCTTTGTATTTTTCTATCACTTGTCCCAGCGAATGCAGATGGTCAGTCGTACTATAGCCTGACCGAAAACCTGCCTGTTCTATTGGTTGGGCTCCGTCAATCTCTGCTGATATTCTTTTTAGGAGTATGGATGCAAAGAGCTTGTATAAACATGATAATAGACGTATGGGTCTGTAGTTGCCTATATCAAGAGGATTGCCTTTTTTATACAAGAGTGTAATGTCAATATTCTTATATAGCGCTCTTATTGGTTTTATGGTCTGCCTCGGTGGCGTAGTTGTATTACAATAAGACTGCAAAGCTGAGTTCTCGGGTTCGATCCCCGGGTCGAGCAAAGTGATATTGAGTTTTTCTATTCAGTACCTATCAGCCCGGAGTCCGGAATTTGTGCCCGATATGGGGATAGGCTCGCCCCCTATCACATCATGGAACGGAATGACGGCGAAAAGTGGGTGCACTAGTGTATGTATGTGTGTATTGGTTATATACCTACCTATCTTCATCAAGCGAGTTTGAAATATATCATCTGCTAGTTTTATCAGAGCCAGTCAAGATGATTTAATGCGCTTACGGAAGCGTCCTTATCAGCAAAACTGAAGGGCTTGTTTCTGTGTATTTCAGCATCTTTCTGTCATGTCACTGCTGTTCCTTTTGAGAAAAAGGTATGCCATAGAAGCATAAAAAGCCTCCTCATCCTGCTTCCTGATTTATACTGATTCTAGTAAAATACCAAAACCTTATTGAATTTTTCATTCAGTCTCTTTTTAACATAAGTGATGTTGATTGAATAAATTTAGCAAGAACGATACCTCTAGCAGTAATTGGCCACGCAATTTTTGATACTGAGAACACTACGCAACCAAATTCATTGGCATCGGCTACTTGTGTCATGTTGACACTTGACGTAAACAAAAACACAGTTAAACAAAATTATGTTTCAAAAACAATGCAAACAATACCTGCAAACATTGCTTTCTTACATGGCCCACAGTCCATTTTTTTTTGTAATGTAAAAACAATGGAGTGATATGTGACAATGTAATCAAAGGGTGTACTTTATGTTTCTTCATAAAACTAATTTAAATTAAGTGGGTCATCAATGTTTTCGATACCTTGTGAATCCTCAGCTATAGTCGCCCTCGGGCAAGACCGCACCCAGAATAAAAGTACAACTCTGTACTTTTCCGGAATATAATGTAGGGTGTATTATAATCCAAGAGATGGTAAGAACAGTGTGTCAAATTTCATCTGAATACGTACAGCAATTTCTGCGTTTACGTCTAACAAATATCCAAATACATTCACATTTATTTTAGTACAAGATTGACTAAAAATATTGCGTGTACCGTAGCAGTTCTACGAGTACCTGGTCCGTCCGCGTCGTATTTTACCGCGAGAGGTCGCAGTCGGCGGTCATTAATGAAAACACCCCGCTAGAACAAATAAGCCACCACCGACCACCAAGTAACCCGTGACACAATGTTTGTGCGGGAAATCGGGTTTAAAATTTAAATTTGGAGTGATATTTGTTTTTTTTTTTTGTACTGTAATAGATCAGCAGAAGCTCAGTGATACCACAATATTACAATTTCTCTGAAATAGTGTTATACTTTTCACTGCAGAGTATAACCAATTATCTACTTATCATTGGGTTAACAAAGCCGGGCTACATCGAGCGTAAGGCTTACGTAGGTAGTACATAAAGATGTGTGACAGACTTTTCAAATAGCCTATAAACCATTCAGATCTCTCGAAAGAGCGTATCATACTCATTGATTCACATAGATTGTCCATAACTAGTGACTCTACCCACAGCGAACCAGTCTGGCAACCCTAATTAGCATGCACAAATCTGCAAGCAACCTTAATCCAAACAGACAAATCCGCCTAAATCGAAAGCAGTGGCGAGCCTACAGCAGCCAATTACGGGGGATTTAACATGTATTTGTATGGTATTTCAACAGAATATTTGTCTGTATGAAAATCAAAGTCGTTTCAGCTTTACATCGCTCCAATTCTGCATTCGAAGCTATAATTGATATTTCCCATACGAATTTTCGATTTTCTGATCTAAATCGAAGCTCATTTTTAGTTTCGATTCTTCCTAATTAACTGCTTTCAAATCCAAAGTAATTTATAATTGACAATATTCAGATCGAAGCGAATTTGAATTTTGGAGAGTTTAAACTAACGAAGCAATTTATCTAGTGCCCCCATTTCTACTGTGCTTTAGTTAAAGGCCAAATACATATTAATTTGCGTCATTTGAATTAAATTTGTTTTCGCCATTCACAAAACAGAAATAAGCCAAATATATTTCCAAATTAAAATCATAATTATGTACAGTAGCATAAATTATCTTAGAACGATTTTGTAACTTGCATTATCTTTTCTGCTAACTAGCAATTCTTAATTAGAATCCAAAATAAAGTACACAGTTTAGTAACACTATTCTGCAACCCCTCCGCTTCATTCCTGAGCTCACGTGTGCAAATTACAAGTTAGCCTTGCCAAGGCGGGCTATCAAGCGCTAGGACTTGTAAATTAGATCGAACGTAAGGCCATTGTGTTAAGCACGATAGCCGCATTGTACGGGCGGTTGCGATATGGTGATACGAATAATATCCGGCCTTTGCATCTGCAAAGTTTAAAGGTAAAGTTCTCAGACTCTTTGGTTTGTCTTTATGCAAGTTGATGTTCGATTTTTAAAAGTCGTGCTTTTAATGACAGCTGTTCAAATTTGGAATAGTAGTTTACGTAAGAGTACATGGACGTAAGAATTATGCAATTAAGGGCTTCGTAGGTAGTTGCTGTTGTCATAAATAAAAAAAAATATTATATTCTAATGACCGTTTTCCTATTACTTACTTAGTTTATAAGAAATCTAAAAAATATATGTATTGTCGAACATAATATCGAGTCACATAAGTAAATACATTTTGTACTTGCACAATTCTTTGATTGTAATCACGATACTAGAAAGAATTGGAGGCTAAATAAATAAAAATAGAAACAAAAAGCTTCCGAGAAAAATCTTTTCTTCCTGTAACAAAGCGCACGACACAAAGAAAGCGGTTCTTTACTGAGATACACAATCGATAATGGCTTTTAAGACGTGTTTGCTTAACCCTAATCCAGATATTAATAATGCACCATCTGACGATCTACTGAAGGTTTCATATTGCGGGATCTATGCGTAATAAAGCATTTGGACGACGATACGCAAGATAAAACAATGCACAATGGTTTCTAAAATTAATTATTCTCTTTGAGGTAAAAGTAATTAACTGACTGGGGTGGTGAAACCGAGTAAGTGTCCGTTTTAATCCCATTTTGGATGATTTTTCAAATATTCATGTACGTACATACACCGTAACTTATATCTGCAATTGGAATTAGTATAAATATATTAAAATAACGCCCACACTCTTTCATATCATGGAACGAGAATTAACCAGAATAGAATGGTAGAACACTTATTATCTCTTATCTATTTTTTTTTTTGTGTAAAGGCGAGTATTAATATTGCGTAACTTTGAAATTTGCGTTGCTATACCTTATCATAAAGAATTTGTACACAGCGTGAGTCTCAACTCTCAACGAAATAAGATTATATTTTTTAATCCATGACAATGTCAAAGACAACCACACTGCATGTATTTTGCATAAAACTGTTCATTTTTTATGAGTCACCTTTATTGATGCGCAAGCTGAACATGGACACATCGTGAATATTTTACACGCATATTGTGATTTTTTTGCGTTAAATATTTTTTAATTAAATTTTCCATCTATTTATTTTTGTTTTGTTAAAGCCAAACAACCTTTCAAAGCGTCTGACAATCTTGTAGTTTGCTCATTGGAGAGTACTAATTTGGTTAAATGCTCTAAGGCACTAATTAATTTTGTATTCGACTGGAAACCTACCGTACGGTGTAATGGCTATACCAGTGATGGACACAACGTTGGTGAGTAGATATTATCTATCCTACACTTCACCATAAGGTTCGATTTAGTTACATTTCCATGTGCTACTGGATTATGTGCATTCGATTAGACTTTAATGGAGACTGACGTAAATTTCTGTCAATTTGAAAGACTTGTTTAATTATAATTTGGTTGGTGTTATGTCCTCTGCCGATAATCTGAGCTAGACCGCTGTAAATACCACAATTGTCTACTGCGACCCATCTCCAAGGAAGTGCCATCTGCATTCCTGTACAGGCTAGGATTGATCTACGGGACAAGATCGTACATTAATAATTAATTTATTACGTATTTAATGCATTGCAATTAATATCCGTATTTCGAAAATTTCACACAATTAAGTTAACTGTACTTAAATAATAAAACGCTAATTCGCAATTTTTCTCAATTATGACATACCCTTCTCGGATTTTGACCGTATCGTTAGAATGTTGTTTTTTATGAATCTATCAAGTTGTATTGCCGGGTGTCTTATTATCATAAATTTTGCGATTATAATCAAGTTCTCAAATTACCAAACTTCGACATTTTACACAGCCAGTTTCGATAGCTGTCATTCAAATTATAACTGGCTGATTAAACGACCATTGCGTATTAGGATTAAAAAGAATAACTTCGATATTTAAATGTAAGTCGCATTGGTGAGGTTTTATTATTCACAAAATTAATGCCGGACTTATTTTTTTCAATGATCACATCATGGGACGGAATAACGGCGAAAAGTGGGTGCACTAGTTGCGCCTCTGCCTACCCCCTCGGGGATAACAGACGTGAGTGTGTGCGTGTGTGTGTGTGTATCTACATTGCACACCCATTCCACCATATTTTATACATCAATATTAGTATGTTTATTAATTATTGTTTTAAGATAAAAACAGAAATGACAATGGACGTTGCCTTCTAAGCATTACAATTTAATACAAAAAAACGAGTTTTTCATAATATGGAAATCTTTTTGTTATCCTAGACAAAGGGAATAAATTTGTTTCTCGTAAACTTTCAAACCTAACTTAGCTTTTTGAAATAAATTGTTATGAAAGCCCATAAATATAATGTTGCATTAAGGCATATCAAAAAATAAGTCATGCTTTACTGAAGGTATGTGAATTTTACAAAAAGGTAGTGTATTTTTAAAATCAAAGTACCTATTGCCATATTTTTATTCCTTTTACTCTAGTCTATGCGATTCTGATTATCTATTCTAATTTTATTCAAAAGGCTGAATAGTTTGTCCTTCTAACTAGCAACAGTCGAATGCATATCTTTGCACTTTGGTCCCTTCCGTTGAACCCTTATACCACACGGCATAAAACAAAAACAATAGCTTATATGCAATAGTTAAGACGGGTAAAACAATAAGTAAATATATGTCGGTGGCAGGGACGGACTCAGGCTTGGTATGGGGGCCTACATCTGATAATGTAGAGTTTATGTAACTGAATATTTCGATTCTATATTAGTAGAGGCCTATCTTTTCTACACTTATATTCACGCAGACAATTGAAAACTAACATAGATAGGTATGACGTGCCTTAATATTTAAACGTCGCACGTATTGTAAGTTTTACGTCTCGCCATACACGCAAAAATCTTCCAATTCCCATCTCAAGTACGCTACCAACGAAACGAATGTACTTAAATCTCGAATATTCTGAAAATATGATGTTACGTCTCCCACAGGTGTAGTCAATAGTACTGCGTCCCCGGTCGGGTAAGGCGTCGGTCTCACGGCGTGCGGTAACGCGTGTCGAGGCGAATGGCCGAGCAATACCACTTTTATTACCAGTTACCACGACCTGGGAACTTCGCCACCACTGCCCAATGGATGCGGGCAAGTGTAAACTTAGTGCGTATTATGACTAGCTTTTGTTACCTACGATACAGTGTTCACGGAATAGCGAAACATACAATTACCTGAGATTAAAAGCTGTATATTTAGGACATTTTCGCACCGGTATAATCGAATTAGGCCTTAAAGGCATATCTGACGTTAAAATCTTTGTTTACCGTACTATGATCTCAGTGTACGGGATTTTCAATTACGACGTTCTTTATTTTCTTTTCATAAAATTTATTCGTGATTTGTAATAAGTTAATTGTGTTCTATCGCACAATGTGTTTTTTGTAGATTTAATTCATTTGTAATAGGACTTGCCATGCCATGAAGAATTTAGTTCTAATATTATAATGGTACATAGAGTTGTAGCTTGGTAGCAAATTATAAGTTGTGACCATAATGTTAGATGTAGGTTTGCTCTATTTTGGATAGAATGGTCTAAGTCAAAAATTAATTTTAATGAATATGGGGCTCATCAACGAATGAATCATCTGATTAGTGATCACAGCCCCCCCCCCCCCCATAAATGACCTCAAGTACCTCAAGTAATGTTTTGTTGGTCATATATACATAAGTTCTTATAAAATATTTTTAATTAGCAATCGCAGTGCTCTACAAACTTTGATGCGATTTTGGAATACACCTTTCCTTTATATAATAAACAGAAATTAATCAGTGCAAATGTATTTGCGTAGATTCGAGCCAGTTAATATCGAGCGCGATTCTCGGTGGAATTCATACAATTTTCACCGCAAACCATTTCACTATTAAATGTGGTATTGCTTAAATCATTCATCCATTAAAATATATTCCACCAGATTAAACACGTTTTTCATTTGTTAATTTAGTTGGATATTTTTGTAGGTAAACGCAGAAAATGGTGTCATATGCTTCTGAACATTAAGTGTGTCGTTTTACATGTTTTCAGCATTAGGTATATAATAGGTACCTACTTTAGATAAGGAACCGGGATTAGTTAGATAAACGTGAAGTTCGAACAACTGACGGCGGATGGGGCAAAAAAGCTCTCGAGTGGAGACCACGGACCGGCGCAGCGTCGACCTTCCACCTGCAAGCTTAAAGCGTAAGGAATATAATGGTAAGAAAGAGACGCAGGACATAATTCATTTTCATTTCAGTTTCCGGTAATATCACTCGCATGAACAGCAATAACAAGCTACCACTTCACGCTAGTTTTCTGTCAGGCAATGGTCCCCAAAATACCGTCAAGTCGCCCTTCCTTGAGGCTGGTCGGAAGTGTTAAAAATGTCAATTATTCCGCGATAAAAAATCGGACAAGTGCGAGTTGGACACGCGTCCTACTGAGGGTTCCTTACAAACATCTACGTATATAAGTTCTAAAAGAGACTATACCCATCGGTCAGCTCCATACGTAGACAAAATATTACCGGCGTACCTTTACCACCTTGATATTAGAATCAATTTCAAATGAGCATCGTGATAGGAAGGGATCCAAGACGAAACATGGCATATTGTTAAAAACCTTTCGTTCTGATCTTATTTATAAAAAAAGTCTTATTTTTATTTACATTCACAAAAACCACGTAGAACGTACTACGTAGAACAGATAATAGCCTGTTGGTTTATAAGCGTGACAAATAGAGAGGAGGGTGGCAGTGACAGCCTGTGCGTCTTGTTACCACCTCAACTGCCAGGTTGGCTTGCTTTGACTGGCGTATGCTAACGACCCTCTTACAGCCGGTCTCAACTTACTAATAATAACTGGAGTTTGATATCTAACTCGACAGTAAAAGTTACGCTAACTCTTACTGCTGTTTCAATATTAAATGTCTAGCTTAGTTTTTAGAAACACAGATAACCACCAAAAGTAATTTTAACTGTTATCTGTTAGTAAGTTATTGAGACCGGCCATTAGATTCGTTGTATAACGTTGTAACGTACTATTTGTATTTTGTTACTGACTGCCTCAATGGCATGATTGTATGGCGTGCGCGGTACGACTATCGCGTCGAGGTCCCGGGTTCGAATTCCGACTCGGGCAGTATTGGGATTTTCTATTCATTATCTGACTCATTATCTAGAAATGTAATAAATCTCAATTGGCGCGCCCCCTATTACATGCGACCTAAAATAGCTGGCGAATGATGGGTATGTTAACCTCTGCCTACCTCTAAAATGGAAAAAGGCATGATACTATGTACAGTCAGCCACATAAGTAACTGAACAAGTTCGAAATATCAAGTCGTTTAGTTTAATTAAAATATATTTTTTCTTTGTGTTAAGTAAAGTTAATCCCCTTTATTTTATTTTTGTGTAGAGAAAACGAAAATTGGTATGAACACAAAAGCACAGAGGCGACTTTAAGTTTTGAATTTGTTCAACTACTTATGTAGCTGAGTGTACGTTATGTAAACTTATGTATTTTGTTGCTATGGTTACACTTGTTAGCAGATCTTACATAGCAGGTAGATAATGATAAGCACACGTAACCATATTGATGATATTAATCATAAGCGTAATGATCATTTTTGTGGCGATCTTATAAGTATAGCGGCCATAAAATATTGAAGAACAACCATGGGTATTTTACGAACTAAAATTTTCACTTAACTCATTTTGACAGGTCAAACTAGAACTTTCTAAAGGAGTCCTATGTTCAGTAGAGGACCAAATGTGGTTGATGATGATGACCTATTTTGGAAAATTGTATTTTGAAATTTATATCAAAGATTTAAAATACTAATTTTATGCCATGAGTATCTCACGGACCACCCTGCTCCTTTACCCTCTTTATACAACTAAAGTGTACGTTCTGTTCATTTAAAATCAATTGCTTCTATTTTGTACCAACTGCCAATGTTCTAGTAAGAAAATCATATTACAGCCAAGTGGGAAACTTAACAACGTTCGCCGAGCAACAGTCCGATATTCATGCGAGGAATCTATTGTGAATTGGCAATTGAGTTTTGCTGAATGGACCTATGGCTATTGTCTCATGTCTCCGGATCGTAAGAGCTTCCCTCTGTCGATACCTACATGTATAACAACGGAAAATATTTAGTGGATATAACTGCGATGGATTCTATTCGTATGGGATTCATTACAGAGATTGTAATTAACAAAAAACGACTTCAACACCACTACAAATAAAAAAATAATTAAAATTTGTATTCGCTTAGTATATACGTATATTTGGAGTCGATGCCTAATTTAATAATACTAAGGAATACAAATATAGCCAACGTTAGGCTCCGCGTAGTGTCGGTAAAAGATTTATGAAATACCTACTTCAGAAATAGTAACAAAGTTGCTGCAGGTGAAAATAACGTATTTATTGCTTCATTACGCCTCCGAGAACAACTACCTATTCCACTGTGGAGTTTATTATTTAAGCAACTTCAAAAAAGCAGGATTATACAATTCTTCGTGTTTTAAAACTTCGTAAGGAAACCTACACACCTGAGAATTCTCTATAAGAATCTCGAAGGTATGTGAAGTCTACCAACCCGCACTAGGCCAGCATGGTGGACTAAGGCCTAACTCCTCTCAGTAGTAGAGGAGGGCCATGCTCAGCAGTGGACAGCATATAATACAGGGCTGATTGCATTGCATTGCAAGTAAATTGATTCTAAATACAGTAGTGATTCTGATTATACTGCCGTTAATAAAACGGATTATAGTCTAACTGTGAATGTTATAAAATGTATTCAGCAACATGGTTCAGAAATGTATGTATGTATTTACAACGTACTCTATTATGAAAACAGTTATTCAAAGTGTCCGCATTTCGCTTTAAAGCCCGCGTTCAACGTTTGTGCCATTCATAGAGTGATTTACGCACGGATGCCATTGAAAACTTGTCTCTACCTTCAATATTTCTAAGCATCGATAGTACATGATGCTTCCCGTAAATGTTTCTTTCATTAAAAATACACCTGACATTCAAAGGTTATATAGTTTTATCATCTAAGCAGCCTCTGAGCTATGTACAAATTAAAACCGTCTAATTGCTCTAGATTTAATATTAAAGTAGAGAGTACGATCAGAATTTCTTCTGCGTGAATTGTCCATAAAGACGTTTATTATAAGGCCGTTATGCTTACTAATTAAAGTCAATGCAATAAAACTTTGACTTCCTAAAATAAATGTATCTTAACTCGCCCAAAATCGCGCACAAATACTATAAAACAGATGAGATAGTGTTCTTTCTACTCCGCACTGTTCTCAATGATTTATCAAACCGATCGACGCTATCGAACGATAATAATATGATGGTAGCACTAAGAAACTCTACCTTAATGCATGGTCAGGCCGGATTAAGCTATAATAACTGTGCAAGTCTCGTCTCCCCTTATCTTTATGAAGCAGTGTTTACTTTATTTAATTAATCTTACTTACTGTCACTTTTTGCATTTCTTAATCTGTTGGGAAACAAGTGATATAGTACCTTACTTTGGATTAAGGGTAAACTGGGCTTAATATTACATTTATATAATTACCGAAGTAGGAAAAACCAACTCAGTTACCCTACAGTGGATAAAAGGGCACAGTGGCAGTCTAAGAAACGACGCAGCTGATGAGCTGGTTAAAAGAGAATCATACCAGGTATTGATGGGCCTTAATCCAATAATGCCGCTGCCCTTCAACCAGCTGATATTATGGCTGCGTCACAGAACACAAAAACAACACGCGGATCAATGGGCGAGTAGCAGTACATGCAGAAGATCCCAGGAAGCCGTGTCACACCCGGATCCACGTCTGACAAATTGCCTTCTATCTTTGGACAGGGCATCCCTACTCATAGTAGTAGGTACCACTACTAACAATTGCCCATTAAACAAACACGTTTTAATTATGACAGACAGCGCCCTATGTAGGCGATGTCTGTTGGCCGACGAAACAGCTGTCCATGTCATCCTGGAATGAGAAGGTGTAGCTGCACAACGGGCAGCTATAGCATACACGTCACGCACAGTATCTGATCCTTGGGCTAAGTGCGGGAATATAAGTGACTTTTATTAGGAAACATTCTTTCACATGGGCGATGACGCGAGCAAATACTAGTCATAAAATAAAATATTTTCAAAATAATTGAGCTAATTACGTTGTTCTTTAGAGTTCATATGCCCTCCCGTAACTGGTACTTCGATCTTACGCTAATATAAACCTTCATATTTGTCCGATAGGTGTGAATAACTTGAAAATCTGTAAAATTTAGCTTATAACTTTTTCAAACGAACTTAATTTTGATATCGCAAGCACACATGAGTCTTTTTATTTTTTAAGTCGAGCCCACTGCACATCCCTCCCCTGGGAAATGACTCTAGCTACGCCAATACAGGCTTGCCGGCGTGAAAAGCTTCTCCAGTTAGAAAAATCTAAATTACTATGACGCCATCTATACGACGTCAGTGTCATCAATTTGAAAAATCCATCATCAATCATCGATTTGTTTCCCACGGAAGCAAATTATAGAAATTAAAAGCTTATATGTACATTTAGGAAATGGTCTATCCGTGGGCAAAATGTCATCCAAATCCGTTCAACATTTGCTTAGTTTACTTCCAACAAACATTCGCATTTATTGTATTAGTAGGAATAAGGTTATCATTGATGTAGCTATCTGTTTTACAAGCTTTTATTTAACTTGTTATACTTCATTCCATTGAAAAGTATTTTGGAAACAAGAAAGTTTTATTTTACCCTCTTACCATCTCTTATCATTGTGCTATTGGTCAGTGCGATAAGAACCTTAACTTTACCTGACCATGGATGAAACATCCTGACCGTAAATAGAACTATCTTTTTGCACATAACAAAATCAACATTGAAATATTACTATAAAAATATTTGAGTAGCATAGATTCATAAACCTTGCAAAGGTTAACCACGGTAATTGCTTGCCAACGCTTAAGCCAAAAACCGACTAAGTGTGATTCGTCCTCGAATCCAGACAGCGACTATATAACCCCTAGACTCCTAATAACAGACGATCGGCTTCTGGCAACACATCTGACAAATAGATCCAATGTAGCTGACCGTTCAAATTCTTCAAGTCAGTTGCGACCACAACTGTGAGCTGTAAATACTTCCGTGTTTGCGAATAAATAACTATTGTAATGAACCCGTGCACAATAAAATGGTGTGGTATAAATAGCCATAATTCAAATTTTCAGAAAAATGGCATTACATTTCACTGGTAAGTCAATAACGACACATAATCACATTTTATTTAAAATTTTACGGAGTTCATCTTAGACTGGTCGTTTGGGTGTTTACGCGTCATCTTGTTATATTTGCATCTCTTTCCGACGAAAGTACTTTTTACATTTTCTATTTCGTTTTGTTTTTTAACATTAAAAGTAAGTGATACACCAAAAGGATTTGTCGATAGTTCTATCGATAAAACTAAAAATAAGAGAAACTATAGCCCGAATACTCAACTAATCAATTTATCTGAGGCCCATTTAATTTTAAAAGGCTTCTTATTTTAAATGGTTAGTTCATTAGTAATAGTTAACACATTTTAAAAATGATTAGGATATACATTTTGACTAGCGGTATCAAAAATAAATGTTATTGGGATAATTTTTTATTTTGTTTGTTGATTATAACGATTGTTTTGAGTTATTCTTTGTGTTATTCCTACAAATCAGCTCAAATATTCTTGTTAATGTCGACGAGACTTACTAAGCGCCATCTGTCAGTCGATAACATAAAGAGTTTCGTTAAAATATTAATATGTTTAATAAATAATATTACTATAAAACTTTATTACATAAAAGTAATATCGATAAAAAAATCGTGTTTTCATTTAACTCGTCCCATCCCTATGCCTATGTTTCCAAGGTTGTATAATGCGGTAAGGTGTTGGAAGAACCAATCATAATGCAGTACCCCGCTTCCTCAAACCTCAGGTAGTTGACAGAATTAATTTGAAGAGAAATATAGAACATTAGGAGTCTAGGGGTTATATAGTCGCTGAATCCAGAGAATTCCATATGGCAACCATTTCAGGTCTATTTTGATATTCGCTATAAAAAAGATATTTGACAACAATTTCTCTCTTGCTTTATTTTTCTATATTGTTTCTATAACAGTTCCAAAGGTCAGATAAACAGATAGACGAAGCCCTAAGAACACAAGCTCGGCCTACTTCATTTATAATAATATTTTACGTTTACCTACCACTACGAATAACAATAAGGTACTTTGGGCTCGTCCGCAGACATACGACCTAGAACTAGTTTTATCCTGATTCCTGGTCCTCCCTAATAGCCTTATTAAAATTATAGTGATAAGGTGTTGCTCGCGACTTCACCCGCGTGAAAAACTTTTCCTGCTTCAAAGTCTCAAAACCTAGTACGACGTCAGCGCCATCTACTGAAAGAATGACAAAAAATATCCATTACTTTTCATAGGAGCAAATTAGCTGGAAAAAAATGTGTCAATCCAGGATGATCAACCCGTGTACCAAACTTTATCCAAATCGGTTTTGTTCAAAGAGCATTATAATACTACGGAAAGTTTTGTTGTTTCTGCGTTTACTTCTGACAAACATTCGAACCTGACTTTAGTGTGGTTTCAGTTTACAGGGGGGAAGGTTCATTCATATTATTAGTAAGACTGTCTTTTGCGTGCGGCTCCGCCCGCGTGAAAAAGATTTTCCGGGATAAAAGCCCCGCTTTATATTTTCCCGGGATAAAAAATAGCCAGTACCTCGAAGTATAGCACTCAGAAATCATGTTACTTTCTATTAGTAAAATAATTTTCAATATTGGTTTGGTTGTTCCAAAGATTAGCCCCAGAAACCTATAAACAAACTCACAAACTTTTCCTCTTTATAACATTATTATCGATTATTAATATTGACCGTCAAAAGCATGAGACTCAGTCAATTCCTCCATCATTTATTGATATCCATTTAATGCATACTCAGACGAAATATTAAAGCAGTTTGTATGTCATTGATCTCACCGTAGAAAATCCGAGACATTGAATATAAATCAGAATAGAACCGTTTTAAATAATTATGCCATTATGCAGACTATGAAAAAAAAGCTTTGCAAAAAGTTCTTACAATCTTGGTTCTACTGATAAATTTTATATGGTGTAATTTGAATATTGGCATACTGGTGTTAGTGACTCACTTGACGATCACAACGCCTGTTTGGGCAATTTATAGACTGGAATCTATGAAGTATTTAAATGGATTCACCGGTTTACCCGTTAGAGACCATATTCTTTTGTGAAAAAAAAAACAGATAAAGAAATTTATTTACTTATAGGCAGAATTAATCTAACCTGTTATAGACAGAATTATTATTTTATTTAATATAAATGAAAAGACCATACTAAAGTTACAATTAAAAGTAATTAAAATTTTCACGGATTTTATTTACATCACAGTATTTTTTATTATACAGTCCTGCCATCTATCGATTAATACGTGTGACTTCAATAGTTTTATAGCGACATCTATCAATTATAACATAAAATAATTGTAATCATGTTCCAAACCGTATGCCTGCATTTTCTTATTAGATGTCTAGATGTCGCTATTAGTTATGTGAACTAATAAAAAAAATATATTGCAGTAATAAATGACCACATTGCAAATTAAGCTGAATAAAACATAAATTAATGCAAGAAACAATACACGTTTAATTATTTCTACCACATTTTTAACATTATTCCACCATTGAAGTAGATTTTTTAAACATAGCAATATCGCAATACTTGTCAAACTGATATCAACCAATCGTTGTTTTGTCAGTCAGTTGTCAAACGTATTTTTGTGAATGGCCACTGTCGCTCGGAAGCGGCGTCGCGCAGTCTAATTTCCGTTTTAATTGAAAAATAATATTACCGCAATTAATACGCCCTAGTTTATTTTATGAATCAGTGCATTGTAACCAGAAAAAAGTATCAATTCAGAACAAATATTAAATTCAGTACCTATTAAAGCGTAAATTCACGAAAATATAGATAAAATGGTAAAAGCTTAACGTAAATATGAGTGTTTGTCGATCTAACGTGTCTCAGTGACGGGGACGCTAAGGGAAATGTAATCTAGTGTTAAAGGAACAGGAATATTCGGAGCCCTTAGTAAGTAGTATTGATTATTTAACGTTTGTATGAGACGGGTGCGTTTATTTTCATGCCGTTGATAACACGCCGTTATCTTATTACTGTCAAATTTTCACGTCCAGCTGGTGCCAGCACTCTTCCGCAATGCGCTTTCTTTTTTACCCATTAATACAATGACGGAGATTAATCAAAATTTTTGAGCTATGATAAAAACAGTGCGATTGTTTAGAAACTTATATGATGTACCTTTCAATGTTATCTTTCATCGTATTTGAATCTTGGATAGTTGTGTTTTGAAATAGAAATAATAAATAATCAAATGATAACTCTAAAAAAACAATAATAATAGGAAATTATCAGTCCATAAAGTATTAATTTGTAGTAGATACCTTACCACCAGTAATTTTCGTATTCTCAAATATTGCATATAAATCATTTGTGTACAAACTTTGCAGCTGGTTTGTTGCACTTTGACCTTATTATTTTTTCTCAGAATCTTAGTGATAGTTAATGCAGGTCAGTGGACAATGAATCTACTACTTACCTCGTTTTTTATTCCATTCCTAGGAACATTTAAATAGATAGATATTTATGTAGAAGCAAAGATATCTTTTCTTGGTAAAAACATAAAGTTGATGCTAAAAGTTTTTAAAGATCAGTTATATTAGGATACTATTGTTGTATATTGCTAGATTTTAGCTATTATTTTCTTAAATCTTTAATCTTCTGCTAAGGTTTATACCTTATAAAATATTTATGCATACACAAATCATAGGGCATTAATATGAATATCTCACAAACACTAAAAGCAAAAATTTAAATTCACAGATTACTTTAAAAATCTGTTGTTACAACAATACAATTAATGCATAATATTTGAAATATGGATTTGATACATTAATTTATTCATTAATTATATAAAAAAGATAATAATTATAATAAATTTATCATTCAAACAACCACTCCTTGGCTACCCCAATACAAAATCAAAATTATGCATTGTGGTTCACAGAAAGTATAAATTATAAATATAAAGTATAAATTAAATTATATAATTTTCACAATGCTCAGACCAGTATTAAGTATCAATTACAGATAACACAAACATTAATTTCTTTTCCAAGGTTTGGAGCAAGATTTGTATTCTAATTACCAGTTGTCAATCATCAATCTAAATAGCTTTTAATACAAAAATTAAAAGATATTTGCACATGTGCTAATAAAACCAAAACACCTTTATCAGTATTATTTATTGTATCAATGTTATCAAATGTATTACAAGGTTGCATATCGTACAGCAATGAATTGTGTGCACAGGTGGGGACTAGCAGTCATGGCTGGGGATGAGTCCAGTGTCCGTGTTGCAGTCAGGTTTGTGTTCAGCTCAGTTTTATAAGCTAAGTGGACTAAGGAATTTTCGTGTGACAAACAGTAAACAACCTTATAATCATTTCAATAAAATTTATTATCGTTAGAAATGTGATAAGCGACAATATTTAAGTCAGTCCTTGATGGGATAGTCAAAGTTGTATATTTTGAAGTATTTTATTTTTTATTCCATGGCATTAATGAGCCCACAATATACTGAATAACTCTAACCTATTTACAAGAATTTATCAATACCCAAGGTTCACTTAAAATCCATGTTAAAAGAAATTAGAATTACAGAAGTGGCTATTCATAACAAAACATTGTTTGCGAGTCATAAATGGTTGAATACATTTGAATTGTCATTGGTTTTAGTATTTGTTTGTGTTCAATAAAGATTGTTAATTTATGTGCTTTGGCATAACAAGGTAGGATGTGAATAGATTATAATAAAGTTATTTGCATATTTGTGTAGCTTTGATTAGGTAATTCATTAATATAAGTAAATTATGGTTTCTATTTAGTGAAAAAAATGGACAAAAAATAATCAAATTTTTCTGTAAATATACTGAACACCCGCAATCCCAGAGAATGTTCTCTACCAATGAAAGTCCCATCAAAATCGGTCTAGCCATTTCGTTTTTTTAGCTTATTAAACAAACCGGTAGCGGAAATTAAAACACGTCTTTATGTTTTCGTAAACGATAAAAAAACTCTGGAAGCTTTCTTTAGTTTAAAAATCAAAAATTCAATATCAATCAAAAACCTATAAAAACAAAAAAAATAGTTGCTTTTAAAGAGGACGTATATGGGTGTTTTATCGTATATATAGATTTTGCCCGCTGCTCCACCCGTGGTAAAAAGTTTTTCCGGGATAAAAGTCCCGCTTTTTATTTTCCCGGGATAAAATGTAGCCACTGTGTTAATTCAGTACATGATCTACCCGTGTGCCAAATTTCATCAAATCCGTTCAGCAATTTTTGCATGAAAGAGTAACAAACACTCATACATCCAGACATACTTACATATTTACAAACTTTCGCGTTTATAATATTAGTAGGATTGTAAGTTCGGACATGCGGAAATTTTGTTTGTCACCTCCTGTATAGCGAATACAATAAAATTAAATTATATGCTGGTAGCTTTAGACTTTAAGCAATTCCAATGTTTATCAATTTTAAAATGTTCATTGACAAAAAACTGACCGGACTGCGGGACGTTAATCGATTCAAATCATCAACTTCGCGCCAAAAAAAAAAATATTTAAGTAATAAAAAACCGATCAAATAAGTCATTTGTAAGTTTTAAGCATACCTAACAAACTTTATTCTGATTGGTCCATTTTTGCTGTCAACCCAAAGATACTGTTTAGAATCTTTAATTAAAATCGGCCGTAAGTCTGCGCAAAGCTGTGCACAGTGAAGTCTGCGATGTGGAGACCCAGCCTTAGATTCGAGGATACAAGTAAGATGCTGAAACCATTCAAAGATAATTAATGTAAATATTTGACCCAAAGACCCACTGCAATAGTCTTTGTTTGTTCTCCGTGGTGTTAGACTTGTTTGCATTGCCGTTGCTGGTTGTGAAAATGTTTGTACAATAACGCAATTAACATGCGTAGGTTGTGTATTTGCAAACTTGTGTTTAAAGAAATAATGCTAGCACAATGGTGACTTTTGGCTGCTTCTATTGTATGCGACTGCTGTACAGATGTCCCGAGCTCGATATCGAGTCGCCTAAAATAATATTGGATCTTCTGTTAATCCGGAGTCTGGAATTTATGCCCGATATGGCGATAGGCTCGCCCCTATCAATTATGCGACGGAATACACACGGTGAAAAGTGGGTGCAGTAGTTGCGCCTCTGCCTACACGTTCAGGAATAAAAGGCGTGCATTTGTTCATTTTACACTTCTCAGTTCTTTCAATGTTATCCAAACCTTGTTATAATCTATCTTCACCTAGTATTGTAAAGGCTGCATAATATTTAGTAGAGCTAAGCAGTAGTTAAGTTGGATTGTAGTAGGTTATAAGCCGGCTTAACAGGGGGTATTGAATAACTGTCTGCACGGATAATAGACATGAATTGTTCTGCATTCGATCCCCTGCTGTAAGTGAGTTTGAATACTTGAATGGACTCTATCACGGTGGTACTGTCTGATAGTGAGAAATGGTATGATGAGCAGCTTTTTTAACAGTGACTCTAGTTAGTTGGTCTGGAATTTCATAATTGTGCCAACTCTAGCGAGGTGGTTCAATAGTCTCATATACAGAAAATCCAGGTAATAATTCCTCCAGTACTGGTATACAGACTGCCTCGGTGGCGTAGTTGTATTAAGGTACGACTACAATGCTGAGGTCTCGGGTTCGATTCCCGGGTCGGGCAAAGTGATATTGAGTTTTTCTATTCAGTATCAGCTCGGAGTCTGGAATTTGTGCCCGATATGGCGATAGGCTCGCCCCCTATCACATCATGGGACGGAATAACGGCGAAAAGTGGGTGCACTAGTTGCGCGTCTGCCTACCCCTTCGGGGATAACAGGCGTGAGTGTATGTGTGTGTGTGTGTGTGTGTGTGTACTGGTATACAGGTGTATTTTGTCCAGTGGGCGTGGATGGCGATATCCTACCTGTTCACCTTCAATGAGAAAGTAACAGAAGAAAATTAAAATTCCTCTACTTTGCCATATTTCATCTTACTTCACAAGATTTGATCCTTATTCGCATCATTATCGAATGTTGTGTTGATACAGTATGTTCTTTTTTTTTCGCAAATCATGACGACGATTCCTGGCTACGAAACTGGCTGAAAAAAAAACAATGTTACAGTTTAATTTTCATCAAAATCAGACCCAAGACTCCTTTAAGCACTTTTCGCTATTCGTCATAGTTTCGAATATCGCCATCCAAGCCCACTTGAAAAATTCACCTGTATATTAATACTGTGACAAGTTTTGCTAATCTACTATAAAATTCGTCGTATATTCAACAATCGGTACCTAAAGAAACACAATCCGTTTTTCCTTCACGTCTAACGGGTGCAAATACCTAGAAAATGTATTATCACGAATGCAATGCGGCGCGACAATGGCTCGTTAATAATACGTTTCAATTAAACACCATGTCTATGCACCTCACTGTAGCACGCGCGTGATGTTAATCACAAATGACCTCTCAAAGGATGGTGACGTAATCCCTTAGTTCGATAATGAATCGTCCTCGTGTAGTCTCTTGATTTACCAGTATTCTGTATTGAGTATTTTTTGTATGGCAGTGACTGGACTTGGTACGGGTAATCCAAATATAATCGGCTAACGCCCGAATACTCAAACGCTACTAAAATATTTGAGATGGCCTTACGGATTTAAGCATTCGTTATTGGTGAAATTGGTATACTGATACGTCACTTATCACTTAACCTTAAATTTAAGGCGACTCAGTTTAAGGTCCGCTTATTGATTCAAACGGTATTCACAAACACTGCTTAAACTTTGACAGCTATGTAAGGCCTCCAAATATGGCTGTTAATCGAGATCAATTTGAGAGTGCTTCAGACTAGTCTCAAATATTTACGTTCAAATCTTTAATAATTTTATTGCGTAATAACTACTATTATATTCTCTTTGGATTTAATAAATCGTTTTTTTCTTCATTATCATCGTTGTCTGAAGAGGAGTGTGGTGTCAAAGGAAGAAATCGAGAGAAATTAAACGCTTTCGAAGATGATTGATGATGAAGATTTCGATTCTTTTCGATTTCTTTCAAATGTTAATGTTTGACAAATAAATATATCATATCTTATCTTATCTTAACTTATCGTAAAAGAAGATTCCAACTCAGCAAGGAAACAGTTCTTCATTTATGTTCTTTAAAATCAGGATTATATCCAGCCGAACACAAAAAGAAACCAAACAATCCAACCGATAGCCCAAGGTCATCGGGGTTATTTTTCACGGGAAACAACCAACGGTAGTACATCGTATTGTGCGTAGTATGGCAGTTGAGTTAGCATATTTTGTAAATGTTTGTAAATATGCCTACTTCTGGTGATAAAACTGAAATAAGAATTATAAATATTATTGTTGTTGACTTGTTTATTTTTTTTTCTAAAGCGGCTAATGTCAACCCTGACATACTGCCAAGTGGCAATATAATGCCAATATAAGCTCATCACATCAATGTTAAGAATATAACAATTAATAAACTATTTCTAATAATGAATATGCCATTCCTACATATTAAAACCTTGGATGGTTTTTAAACGTACTTACCATTTTTACTATGTAGCATCTGCACATAGTACATAAATTACTCACGAAAATTAAATATAATAGACATATTATAACATTGTAAATCATTTGCAAACTGCGCGTTGTGTTATTCGATTTATTTATATTTAACATCTTAAAAATTATACTGCGTGAAACGACACATAAATATCAAATTTATTAAAATTGTAATCGAAAACAAACTTTTTATAATCTGTAGCAAAATGACTGCTCCTCGGCTGAGTCGGCGGACTTCTGAATATTTCGGACTTTGCTTTGCTGGGCTTGTTTAATTATAAGATTTCTCATATCCAGGTTCTTATCTGGGGGTTCTTTAAAACGTTTCCCAGTTGAATGCAAGAATGACTGCTGTAAGCGCGCAGTCTGCTGACACGCAAAGTTTCATTATGTCCGTATCGCGTGTCTTCAAAAGCATAGATATGTCTGTTTTATTAGATTTATACACACACACACACACTCACGCCTGTTATCCCCGAAGGGGTAGGCAGAGGCGCAACTAGTGCACCCACTTTTCGCCGTTATTCCGTCCCATGATGTGATAGGGGGCGAGCCTATCGCCATATCGGGCACAAATTCCAGACTCCGAGCTGATACTGAATAGAAAAACTCAATATAACTTTGCCCGACCCGGGGATCGAACCCGAGACCTCAGCTTTGCAGTTGTACTGTAATACAACTACGCCACCGAGGCAGTCATTAGATTTATTAGATTTATCACCTCTATTATTCCCGAAATGCAGCGCGTTTGCGGGATAATATGGCCTAAATTTATTTCAAATGATATCTTTTTGGCAAGGGAACCTTTTTTCGTTTCGTCGTCGCGTATTTATGTATTAAAATTATTATCACAGCGCACTGTCTGACACGTAGTCCTGAATCATGAAGCCATTCTAAGATGTAAAGTGTTGTTCCGCAGGTACCTTGAAGTACTGGGGTCTTTCGATCTTACATCTGTCATTTCCGATATATTGTTTCGATGCAATTAGTGCACTCGTGTATGTTGGCCTCTCGTCTTTATTTACATCGTCGTCTTATCGCGAATTACGCCTTGGAGGCTGTTTTGATAATTCAAAGATTGATCAATGGCCAAAAATTAAGTTTTGTTGATTTACTTGGCAGACAGTTATGAATTCTTATCAAAACTCTACGATAAAAACACTACAGTAAAAGTAACTAAATCCTAAAGTAATTCTTCCTAAATTGCATAATAGTTGAAAACATAGATTATGTGATTATAATACGTAAAGTATTATGTATACGACGGTCGCTTTTCGTCGATGACGACCTTGTATAATACTTAAAAATAACGCCTGTTTTGCCCAATCATGCGCATTGCCTCACCTTAGATGTTTCTAGCTTCGTAACCTTGAGTAATAGGCCTCTGTCCTTGGCATAGTTAGGCTCCTGTGAGTCTCGCCTTATGTCTAATTTTAGTCCATTTTGCATTTGACGAAAATGGAATTGGTGTGCGATTGTTTTCACTGATAGGGCGAAGGCTTTGTATTGTTTATGAAAGGCGTTGAGGGATTGTAATCGCCCTATAATGATGATTAAACACTAGGTTTTATTATCTCGTGTTTGTAAGTTATTTTCTGAGTACAAATCTTTACTGTTTTCTTTTACGGGACAAAGTAGCCTATATGTTATTCTGAGAGCTTTTTTTTTTGTTTCGCGGAGAAAGTTGGGGTCACCGTGTCGACCTGGCGTTGAGCCGCCCGGAGAGATGGAAAACATCGGGCGACCGCCGGGCCGAGTCCCTAGCCTATATGCACCGCACGGCATACCAACTAAAACTCCGCGGTGGCCATCTTCGGCGCATTAGGGACGGCTGCGGGCTTCCTCTGACGAAAAGTGTCTAGTTTAGAAGTTGTCGTCCGCAACCGCCCCTGCGCGGTGCCGCCTGGTGCGGCCCGTCTCCTTTTGTGGGGGGGCTCAGAAGCCCCCGCGCACCGAAGGATGCTCTCAGCGTCTACGGCTGCGTGAGGCCAACCAGCCACGCTGCCGTCCATCACGGGGGTCACAACAATGTGTTAAAAGATACACAAAACTAAAGACGGACAGCCCCCTGCCGCCCGTGACCCCCGGTGGCCCCTATTAGTCGCCTTTTACGACAGGCAGGGGATACCGTGGTGGAATTCTCCAAACGCCCCCCATCCACAGAGCGGATTCTGAGAGCCTGGCCTGTGTATCAAACTTCAAAATCCATGCAACTAACGACTTCTTATATTTACCCGAATGTTAGACATTGAAATAAAATTATTTTGCTGATTTTATCGCGATTTTTTCATTTATATTTTCTCACGACGTTTCGAAGGAAAATCCGCGAAATAGTTTTATTTCAATATCCGTTCAACTGTTTCAATGTTAACTTCTCACAAACAAATAAAACAGTTCACGAACATTAGCACGACGGTAAGAATTTACTACATTTGTGTACTTACTATTGATCTATTTAAATATAGAAGGATTAGAGCACCGCTGCCGTTAAGAACCTAGTGCCTACAGTGCAAAAATAATCGTAGATATACGTCTACCGTAGACCTTTGAAATAAGGAAGTGGAAAACGTAATCTCTGCCTACCCCTTCGACGATAAAGACGTTAAAACTACACACATTGTTTTTTATTTATTTTGAAAGAAAAGGAAGTTTGGAAGAAAAAGGATATGGGCTTCCACTACAGATACCAAAAACTAATGTCTCAATACACTTTTGTCATGTAAGCTTGTTTTTTCCTTCTTTTAGTTCCGCCGTGTGGGAGTCGGCTTCTCGGATTAAAACCTACGCCATAATTTCATCATCGGAATGTTATACGAGTTTCAAATTATCAATTATATACTATTAGCTTATGATTATATTAAACGGATGACTTTTGTATTTTGTGTTTGAGAGATTAATCTTTGGTTAGCAAAGAAAGTAATTAAACATACATACATACATACATGTTATGTTCACGCCTCTATTCCATTGGGTAGGAATGCCACTGTGGGGACATAATGTATGAAATGCACACGTCATGTATTTGTAAAGTATAAATATAAGTTCGTTTATTTAATAAACACAGTTGTCAGTTGAGACTCGCTGGTTTCATTTCTCCCTCAAACACACACATACAAACACCACACCACTTTTCTCGGTTTTGGCACTATTATTTCCCTTTTATTATTATTATTTATTATTTATGCACTTTACATACAATTAATGTACATAGGCGGACTTAATGCCGTAGGCATTCTCTACCAGTCAACCTTAGGGTGGTGCAGAGATAAATAAGGTAGGTGCATCAAATTTATCGGAAGCGGTAAACATATTTAATAATAGACATAAATATTATACGATAGATATACATATTAATTAATTATAAATATATTAATAAATGAAGACATTACTAAAAATTAATGAATAAAAATAATAAATATATAGAACACATACGATATATAAAAATATATAATGAGTTAAGGAGGTGACTCTTCCATTCCATTCAGCAATAGTTGTCGTACCCTAGTTTTGAAGGTAAACCGAGTCGTAGACGCTCTGATTTCGAGGGGGAGTGAATTCCATAGAAGTATAGATTGAATAGTGAAAGAAGAGTGAATAAAGTCAGAGCTGTGAGGTGGACACTTAAGGAGAAGATTGCTAGATGAGCGAAGGTTTCTATCATGGCTATTGCAAAGGTATGGGATTTTTGAAGATAAGTAGGTAGGTGGAGTAGGGGAGGTAAGCAAAGAGAATAGAGTCGTAAGTGCACGCAAAGATCGGCGCTGTCGTATAGGTAGCCATTTTAATTGTAGTCGATAAGTAGAAATATGATCATATTTACGAAGATTATACACGAATCGAATGCAGTTATTAAGAAGACGGTCTAGTTTATTGAGTTGGTCTGCATTCAGATCAAAATAGCACACATCACCATAGTCGATTACAGGAAGGATTAAGGCTTGTACCAGCATAGTCTTGGTCTTAGGCGGCAGGAAATTCTTTAGGCGGTATAGAGCGCAAAGAGTACCGGTGACTCTCTGATATACAGAGGTTACCTGGGGCCTCCAGCTCAGGGTAGAGTCGATGTTTAGACCGAGATCTCTAACGTTTGAGCTCCAAGGAATGACATTGCCGTTAAATATAATAGGTGAAATAAATGTGTTATCCAACCTGCCAATTATCCTTGGACTACCTACAATGATGGCCTGACATTTCGTTGGGTTTACGGACAAGCCAAAATTGTCGGACCAGGTTTTAATTTGGGCAAGGTCCCTGTTTACCCTATCGACGGCCGCGGACACACAATCGGCTCCATCCTGAGAATAGATCTGCAACTCATCGGCATACAGATGGTACGCACAATGAAGTTCGTGAGTTAAGAGGTTAATAAAGATGGAAAACAATAATGGAGAGAGTATGCCGCCTTGAGGGACTCCAGAGTTGATATGGCACCAACTAGACGAGGAGTCGCCAA